>CM065593.1:227059183-227746683 GCA_033119425.1 Bufotes viridis
CTGCTTGGAGGGTATCCGTGGACTTTGCAATGCAGTATATTTTTAGAAGAAGAGGTCACACACAGGGGCGCACTGCCAAATAGATGAGGTGAGACGATTGCTGCAGGCGGCGGTACCTAGGAAGAAGTGGGGGCTGTGGGCAATGAAACTCATCTCACAATATACAGTTAAATGCTGTGGTGGGGCACAGGAGTGGTGTCTACCTGCCCTGCCATTCTCTCTGTTGGTCTTCTATCAGAGGCTGGCACATCGCGCAGCCTTTACTGGGCAGCGAACAGCTCAGGACACAGATCTAAGGACTCCTGTGTCCTGCACCACATCCTGACAGCAGCATGGAGATAAGTATTTGAGTTTGTTATTTTTATTTGCCAGCAGGCTGTTGGGCAACTATTTGTGTGTGGGGGGGAGTAATTGTTATAACTGAGGGGAGCACTATAGCGACATTGGTTCTACTGGGGGCACTAAAAAGAGAATTTTTTTGTACTGGCACACATAGATAGGCATTTTTTGTATTGGCACACATTATAAAGGAGGGCACTATTTGTTCTACTAGGAGCACTAAAAGGGGGGATTTTTTTTATACTGGCACACGTTAAAAGGGGGCATTTTTGTACTTGCACACAGCAAAGGGCATTTTTATGTACTGGTATACATTATAAGTGGGGGACATTTGGGGACATTGGTTCTACTCTGGGCACTAAAAGGGGGTATTTTTTTGGACTGGCACACAGAGGGGGACTTTTTTGTACTGGTACACATTGTAAGCGACATTTTTTCAACTGGCTTTTTTGGGGCATTTTTTGTACCGCCACACATTATAAAGGGGTATTTTATGTACTGGAACACATGGGGCAATTGCGGACAAATAAATGCTTTTTTTTTTAATATGGTTGCAGCAATTTGCAGTCCACAAATTGCGGAACGCACACGGCCGGTATCCGAGTTTTGCAGATCTGCAAAGCACCACGGTCGTCTGAATGGGACCTTATTGTGAAGGTACAGCTGTGTGATTCAGCCATGTTTCATTGTGCACTAGTGGGACGATGGCTTGTTATAGTTCCCTATGGGAATATAAAAATTTATCCCCCAAAATGTAAATAAAAAATGTAAACAATAAAAAAATGCAAATTATAGGTATTGCCTCATGTGAAAACGCCCATACTATTAAAACATAAAAATATTTTCCCATACGGCAAACAGCGAAACAGAAAAAAAGTAGCTGATTCGACGTTTTTTGTCGCATCACCTCCCACAATTTTTTTATAGAAAGTGATCAAAAAGTCTTAGGCCTCTTTCACATTTGCGCTGTGAGGATCCGGCGTGCACTTCCGTCGCTGGAAATGCCCGCCGGAACCGTCACAACGCAAGACAACTGAAAGCATATTGAAGACTGATCAGTCTTCAATATTCTTTCAGGTTACCATGGAAGCCAGGACGCTGCTAAAGTCCCGGCTGCCATGGAAAAGAAGCAGGGAGCCGGGGGAGAAGCTACTTACATTCCGTGCGGCAGCCGGGGCGCTCCTCGATGTCATCAACGGGTCCCTGCATCGCATGGATCACATAGCTATGCTATGTGATCCATGCGACACAGAGACCCGGTGACGTCATCGAGGAGAGCCCCGGCCGCTGCAAGGAAAGGTAAATAGCTTCTTCCCCGGCTCCCTGCTTCTTTTCCATGGCAGCCAGGACTTTAGTAGCGTCCTGGCAGCCATGGTTATCATTGTTAGAAGCTAAACGTCGGATACAGCGATGCGCCGAAACGACGTTTAGCTTAAAGCCGGATCCGGATTAATGCTTTTCAATGGGCATTAATTCCGGATCTGTCTTTGCAGCATTTCTTCAGGATTTTTGGGCGGAGGAAAATCCGAAGCATGCTGCCGATTTTGCTACGGCCAAAAAACGTGTTAGTACTAAACTGAAGACATCCTGATGCATCCTGAACGGATTTCTCTCCATTCAGAATGCATTGGGATAATCCTGATCAGTATCTTTCCGTCCTAGAGCCCCGAGGACGGAACTCTAGGACGGAAAGGAAAAACGCTTATGTGAAAGGGGCAAATTTAAAGATGTATAAGCAAGGGTAATAGAACTCTTGACCCATCTAGCAATGGTACTAGCAGAGGCCTTGTGACCCCTAAATTTTCCTTGGAACTGTACTAAATGTACTAGAAGGTTCTTATCTAATCTTCAGAAAGCTATGGAATCTAAATAGGCCAACAAACCTCTCCTGAAGTCAAGACAGTGGAATTTTACTTCTAATGGATTTACAGGATTAGGACAAAAAGAAGGCAAAACTACATCCTGATTCCTGTGGAAGTCCGAAACTACCTTAGGCTAAAAGGATGGAACAGGCCTAACAATTGCTTGATCCTATAAAACAGTAGTGTAAAGAGGAAAGGCTGAGAAGGCTTGGATCTCTGCGACTCTCTTAGCAGATGTTATTGCAAGGAAAAAGGCCATCTTAAAGGAGAGCAACTTAATGGAAATCTTATCAATTGGCTCAAACTGGTCCTGAGATAGGGCAGAAAGGACCGTATTAAGATCCCAGTGGGGAAAAAAAGGTTTTAGGGAAGGATGCATACGGGAGGCTGCAGACAAGAACCTCTTAATCCAGGGATGCTCAGCCAGCCTGGTGTCAAAAAAATAACTTAGGGCAGTGAGTCGAGGCTTTAAGGTTTTTCTCAAGACCAGATTGTAAGAATTCTAGAAGCTTTGGTACGTCCGGAGCCTTTAACTGGTCAGGACTGGCTCCCATGAAATCAGAAAAAATACTCCATACTTTAAAATATTTCTTTGAAGTAACTAGTTTATTGCCTTTCAATAGAGTGGAAACCACCTTGTCTGATAAACCTCTTCTAGACCAGATCTGCCTTTCAACCGATAGATGAAGAATCTCTGGACTGGGAGGAAAGAGTGGCCCCTAATGGAGAAGATTAGAGATGAGTGAATTTCAGAAAAATTCAATTCGGACGTTCGCCGAATTTTCCTAAAAGATTTGATTCGATGCGAATTTATTCGTGGTGAATCGCGTTAAAAAACAACTATTTACTGGCTGCAGAGAGCCTGTATAGTGGTTTAGAACACTGTGCCTTGCAGGAACAGGCATAGGGAGTCTGCTGTGGTAGTGAAACAATACTGTGAGTCAGTATGACACGCAGATGATAGGCGTCGGAGGGACCCCCTGCCTCAATCTCCACTGCATACTGCCACGGTGTGCGTGGGTCATCTGCCTCGTCTTCCTCATTGCCCTGTAGCTTCTCTGGCTGCTCCTGCTCCTCCTCTTCTATCACCTGTGTATAAAAACCACCCATTTCGCTGCACATTGCTTGTGCACCAATGTCCTCCTCCTCCAGTTCAGCCCCCACAGGGCTCATGTGGGTGTGAGATGTAGGCACCACGTCTCCAGTCCCCTGACCAGCCAGATTTACCAGCATCTGTTCCAGGATATGAAGCAGCGGAATGACGTTGTTCATCTCGTAGTCCTGGCGACTGACAAATAAAGTGGCCTCCTCAAAGGCCCTTAGCAAACGGCCGGTGTGAGGCATGAGCTGCTACTGGCTGATATCGAAGTTACACAGGGGAGTACTTCTGTCCCCTTGGATCATCAAGAAATCATTTATGGCCTTTCTCTGTTCGTATAGTCTGTCCAACATATAGAGGGTGGAATTACAACGGGTGGAAACGTTGCGTATCAGCCTATGTTGGGGGATGCCATTCTGCTGCTGCAGCTCAAGGAGTGTGTGTTTGGCGGTGTACGAGTGGCTGAAGTGCATGCAAAGTTTCCTGGCCATTTTTACGATGGGTGGAAGACATCAGGAACCGCTTGACAACCAGATTGAAGATGTCTGTTATGCAGGGCGCATTGCTCAGCCCTCCTTGACGCAGCGCCGACATCATGTTCTTCCCGGAGTCGGTCACCATGGTTCCGATTTTGAGTTGTCGTGGAGAAAGCCAGGATTCGATTTCTTGATGAAGGACACAGAGCAGTTCCTCCCCTGTGTGACTCGATTCACCCAGGCAAATGAGGTGTAGAACAGCGAGACACCGCCATGCCCTGCACATGTGGTATGCTGGAGGAGCACTGTGAATTGTCCCTGCAGTGGAGGCTGAGGACACGGTGGTCATTGTCATTGGCAGAGGCGGACATTGTCGCAGGACCAACGGCTTGGCAACGTGGAGGCAGAAGCGGCGTCATCTGGCCAAGTTGATGGTGTGGCTGGGAAGGAACCACATTCACCCAGTGGGCCGAAAAGGACATGTATTGTCCCTGACCGTAGTTACAGCTCCAAGCGTCGGTGCTGCCATGCACTTTGGCAGACACCAACAGGCTCAAGGACTGGCCCACCTTCTGTTCTACATATTTATGCAGGGCTAGTACTGCCTTTTTGGCAAAGAAATGACGGCTTGGGACTCTCCACCTCGGCTCGGCACAAGCCATTATTTCTCTGAAAGGTGCAGAGTCCACCACTTGGAAAGGGAGGGACTTCAGTAACAGCAACTTGGCCAGGAGCACGTTCAGTTTCTGCACCATAGGATGACTACAGGCTAGGATGACCGGAGCCACGGTTCTCCCAGGCTACTTTATAGTGACGCTGCATATATTGACTCAGGGCCATGGTGCCAACATTGGCACCCTGTCCATGCTTCACCTTCTGCCCACAGATTCAGCAAATGGCCATATTCACCTCCTCCGGCAAATTAACAAAGAACTGCCACACCGTAGTAGGTAATTTTACCCCCAACACTCCGCACTGACTGACTGCTAACGCCGCTGCCTCCGTGAACCCTTGCACAACTACTTTCCGGGCAGGTAGGCTCCTGCGAAGCGGGTGGTCTACCCCGGACACGTTTGGCTCCTGACCTCCCACTGCTGCCACCCTGCTGACTCCCGGCCACGCTAGCGACTTGCTGACTCCTCCGCTGCCTCACAGGCAAGCTGCCACCCTCTTCTACCGATGATGATGAAGCCCCTAATTCACCTGGCTCCCAAGTGCGATCAGCTACATCATCATCGAGTACTGACTGCATGTCACTGATGTCCTCCTCAACGGTCTCTGGGTCAGGAGCCTAACCGCTCGCAACACCAGCTCCCATGCCACTCTCCTCGTCACTACTTGTCCGCCTATCGGAGGATGCGGCGGATGTCTCCTCCACATCTTGGCTGGGCAGTAGGTGCTGACTGTCCTCTATTAGCTCGTCCTCGCTGTATAGTGGAGCTGAGCCCACAGCATATAATACTTGTCTGGCTGAGGGTACAGAAAAGGACAGAGGCAGATTGAGGACAGGTGAGGGCACAGGGTCTGCTTCCGGGCCATACCAACTAAGGGTTGTGTCCGACGAACCCACGACTCTTGGCTGGGGGTGTCTGATGTCACTTGGGATGAAGTGGATGACCGAGTCAACCTTTCAAGCACCGCTGGTCAAGACACAACCGCTAGATGACACCGGGAGCTCAGGCCTCTCGAAGTGACCCCTGCTTCCACGCTCCCCTTACTCTGCTGCGACCTGTGCCTGTGCCAGAAACATTTAGGACTTTGCCCCTCCCCTGTGCAGGGCCTGTCACTTCCACGAATACACCCCAAAAAAGGCTTTAAAACATATAACTGCACCGCTGAACGGCAAATCAGACTTTTTTTTCCCACTAATACACCCCAATAAAGGCTGTAATTTTGTCATCACCGCACAAAGGTTAATAAGCCCTTTTTTCCCCCACTAATAGACCCCAAAAAAGGCTTCAGAACATATAACTGCACCACTGAACGGCTAATAATTTTTTTTTCCCACTAATACAACCCAAAAAAGACTAATTTTGTCACTTCACCGCACAACGGCTAATAAGCCCTTTTTTTCACTAATACACCACAAAAAAGGCTTTAAAACATATAACTGCACAGCTGAACAGCTAATAAGACTTTTTTTTCCACTAATACACCACAAAAAAGGCTGTAATTTTGTCACTTCACTGCACAAAGGCTAATAAGCCCTTTTTTCCCCCATTAATACACCTGAAAAAAGGCTTCAGAACATACAACTGCACCGCTGAACGGCTAATGAAACTTTTTTTTCCCACTAATACACCACAAAAAAGGCTGTCATTTTGTCACTTCACCGCACAAAGGCTAATAAGCCCTTTTTTTCCCACTAATACACCCGAAAAACGGCTTCAGAACATATAACTGCTCCGCTAAACGGCAAATAAGCCCTTTTTTTCCACTAATACACCCAAAAAAAGCTGTAATTTTGTCATTTTACCACACAACGGTAAATGAGCCCTTTTTCCCCACTAATACACCACAAAAAAGGCTTTAAAACATATAACTGCACAGCACAACGGCAAATAAGCCCTTTTTTTGCAACTAATACACCCAAAAAAAGGCTTAAGAACATATATATCTGCACCGCTGAACGGCTAAGAAGCCCTTTTTCCCCCACTAATACACCCCCACAAAGGCTTTAGAACATATAACTGCACCGCTGAACTGCTTATAATGCTTTTTTTTTTGTCCACTAATACACCCCAAAAAAGGCTGTAATTTTGTCATTTCATCACACAACGGTAAATGAGCCCTTTTTCCCCACTAATACACCACAAAAAAGGCTTTAAAACATATAACTGCACAGCACAACGGCTAATAAGACGTACAAATATTTCCTAGTAATACACCCTATTAATGGCTGTATCACACAGCACTTGCACCCCAATAACAAGCAAGGTTTTCTGGAAGTACAGAGGTATCATCTATTGCGAACCTAAAAGCAGCAGTATAATGGCAATTTGGATCCCCAGTCAGTGCAGCAAGGTGAAATAGGATTGCTCCTATTACCCAGGCTGTACACTCCCCTATTGGACCCTGTTCTCCCTTTATAGTGTGGAATAATTCCTCCCTATCCTTTCCCTACACTTCTAATGATCTTTCCCTGAACTTCTATTCAGCAAAAAAAAAAAGTATTTTCTACCACTTTCCCTAGCGCCTGCTAACGTCTCTCCCTGCACTAAGTACACTGCAAAATGGCTAAATCTAAGATGGCTGAGGCTATTTATAGGGCTGTGACATCACAGAGCTGGCTGGCTGCTGATTGGTTGCATGTTTGGAATTGTGGGTGATCCCTCATTCCCAGAGTTCTTTGCTCCATGTCCTAACACGTGCAGCACCAATTTTAGGAAAATGCGATTCGTTACCACGAAGCGTGAGGAAATTCGGATTCGGTGCAAATCAAATTTTTCCTGTTATTTGGATCGAATTCCACTTCGTCGACTTCTATTCGCTCATCTCTAGAGAAGATCTTCCTTCGCTTGAAGGGACCAAGATGGTTCTACAGTTAACCTCGTTAGGCTTAGGATCTCATTGGCCATTTTGGAGTACTGATGTACCCTCCTCCTTTATTTTCCTCAACACTCTGGGAATGAGACAAAAAAGTGGAAAAGCATATTCCAACTCCTGACTCCAGTCCTGAGTTAATCCATCTACTGCTAGTGGATTGTCCTAACTATTGAGGGAGAAGAATCTCTCCACCTTTTCTGTTGGCACTGTACGCAAATAGATCTAGCATGGGAAGACCATACCTCTAGACTATCTGCCGGAAGATCTCCTTGTTCAAACACCACCCTTCCTGTTTGAGAGAAGTGCGGATCAGGAAATCTGCAATTGTGTTGTCCTTCCCTTTCAAGTGTACTGCAGATAGAAAAAGCCCCCTTCTTTCTGCTATACTGAAAATATTTTGGGAAAGATGTAACAGAGACGGGATTCTGGCGACTTATATAGGCTACCATCGTTGAATTGTCTGAATGGAAAACTATTTCCCTGTTGATCAACTTTAGAACCGCTATCTCTAGAGACATTTTTATTGCTTTCAACTCCTTGAAATTGGAGGACGCTTTCCTTTAGGCTAGACCCCACCTCCCCTGCCAGAACCTGTTCGGGGTGTGAGCTTCCCAACCCCAGGAACTGGCATCCGTGGTAATTACTAACTGATCCTGAAAGAACCATAAAACTCCTGCAGACAGATGCACCGGATTTATCCACCATAAAAGGGAAGGTCTGGCCTTTGAAGAAATGTGGGATTCCCTGTCTATAGAAAGCGGGAGCCATCCCAGGACCTTTAGAATGTCTGCCTGCAGATCCCTGGAATGAATTTGAGCATAATCTATTGCTGGAATAGTGGCAGACCCAATACCGCCATAGCCTCTCTGAAAGAACACAGGTAAGAGAGAAACATTAAACGAGTCTGTTGTATAACCAAATCCCTTTTCTTTATGGGAAGAAAAGAAAACTCTTCTCCTGACAGGAGTCCAATTGGATTCCCAAAAACACACATATCTGACAGGGAACAAGATTTGACTTGTTCCAATTTATTTTCCAATCTAGATCTTTAAAAGTGGAGCAAAGGAAATTTATGTCCTCTAACAACCTAACAGCCCCTCTCTTGACTGAGAACTTAACAAAAAGTCATCTAAATAGGGTACCATAGTGATTCTTTTTAGTCTTACAAAGGCCGCAATCTCCGCCACTACTTTGGTAAATAACCTTGGAGCCTGTGAAATTCTGAAAGGAAGAGCCCTGTACTGAAGATGTAATCATCTCCCTTTTATCCAAACTGCTGTTCTTAAAAATTTCTGGGAAGAGCTGTGAATCGGCACATGGTAGTGAGCATCTTCCAGATCTATGCTTGCCATCCAACAGTTTTGGAAGAGTAGACTCATAGTTGATTTTATAGTCTCCATGCGGAATTATTTCCAAGACAGGGATTTGTTCAAATTCTTTAGATTCAGAATCTTTCATAAAAAGAGGGGAATATAAACCCTTCCCTATCTCTTTCTGGGGAACCGGGCAAACTACTCCCTTGCTCAATAAGGACAGAACTTCTATGGAACTGGGAACCCCTTCTTTT
The DNA here is from genome assembly GCA_033119425.1 of Bufotes viridis. Classification (NCBI taxonomy): domain Eukaryota; kingdom Metazoa; phylum Chordata; class Amphibia; order Anura; family Bufonidae; genus Bufotes; species Bufotes viridis. Next base: position 227,068,073 of record CM065593.1, read on the forward strand.
TATTAGAAGTGCTTTCCAAAATATCATCTAAAAAAGGACCAAACAGCCTAGAACCTACACAAGAGATTGCACAAAGTCTAGCTTTAGAACCCTGATCTCCCTTCCCATATCTCAGCTAAATCGCACACCTGGCCTCATTAGACATAGCTGCTACCCTAGCAGAAAACCGAGTCAGTGGCTGCATCTACTAGAAAATCGGATGCTTTAAGGAAGGTAGGTAGGGAAGAAAGAAGCTTATCTTTAATATGAGACTCCAACTGGTTCAGCCATAATTTTAAGGATCTACCGAGGAAGCAGCAATAGCAGGCCTGAGACTGATAGATGCAGATTCCCACGCCATTTTTAAATAAATGTCCGCTTGTCTAATGGATCTCCCAGGCATCCTAGATCCTCAAATGGAATTGACAATTTTTTTGCTATCTTTTCCACCAGAGCATCCACTGTAGAGGCCCTATCCCATATCTCAGAAACTGAGTCCTCAAAAGGATATTTCCTTTTGACTGAGGTTGGAATAAAAAAAATTCTATCTGGATTTTTCCATTTCTTCTTAATGAGTGCATCCATATTCTTAAGTACTGGAAAAACCCTATGGTGTTTGGGACCTAAGTCCTCAAAAACTTAATTGGCAATCCTTTTTGGTTGCTTAATGTCTTCTAACTGCATAGTAGCTTTGACCGCCTTTAACAAAAGTTCAGTATCTTCTGCTGGGAATAGGGCCCTCCCTGCCGTGTCCTCTTCAGAAGAAGAAAATTCATCGGATATATTCTGGCTGGAAACATCATAATCTTCCCAGTCAGAGATTTCAGAATCTGTATCTGTATCTTTACTGTAACTGACCATTTCTGGGGACCGAGGTCGGTTCCGCTTCAGGGATTTAAGTGAGGATCTAACTTCAGATCTCACCAAATCCTTAATATTTTAGGATAAAGACTGTGATTTTTCTAACACCAATTTATCCAGACAGCCCTAACATAGAGGTCTAGAGTAAGAAGCAGGTAAAGGTACCCTGCACCCACTACATTCTTCATGCTTAGTCTTGCTAGAAGCTTTCTTAGGTGTTTTTGCTACATAAAACAACAATAAGCAAACAACAACCCAGAGTAATTACGGTGGATCTCACCATATGCAGATGTATACTTCCCCACCCCTCAGGACTAGTACCGGGCTTGAAAGCCTTGAGTATTCCAAGGGGTCGGCACATACAGAACCTCTCGGTTCCAACATGGTTCCAGACACCAGGTCCAGCACAGAACTGTGTGGACAAGATGAGAGCTGGCTGCCTCCTCTTGCTACCACTTATAACGCGCCTAGGCCTCCTTTATCACATGGCCCACTCCTAATCCAGACCAACAGAGGCCTATGCAGCATCACAGGAAGTGACGTCGGAACACAGGAAGCCACACATTGCTGCCCACCCCCACATGCATGCTCAGTACGCGCAACTGCCCTGGCGGCCACCTTCGAGAAGAGAGCAAGCGCCTCACCCTGCCGGCCGGACCAGGGTACACCTGAACATGGCCACAGATGCCCCACAAGAGGCTGGGAGGAGGCAGGAGAAAAGTCAGACTTGGCCAGCTGTTTCCAAAGGAGACTAACGCCGCCTAGGATCCATCCCTTTAAAGTTAGTAGACCAAGACCTTCCCCAGCTCCAGGGTGTGAACCCAAGGCTAGGAGCAAGAGCTCCCTAGGTACATCCTATCTGGTGGACAGGAAACCTGAACTGAGGTGTGGGTGTGAACCTTTTTATCTCATCAGTTTTCCTGTCCTGGATGGGAGGTCCTAGTTGCATGGGTGCTGTCATGGGTGAGGGGAAAAAAGAAGGTGTCCGACTAGGAGGAGGCAGTGAAGACAGAAAGGATACAACTGAAAGACTTCTATGGGGTTTCAAGGAAGAGGAGCAGGTGGAATGCTGTGACCACTGGCTCCAAGGCACAGCTTTAGACTCAGAAGTGACATCCTGTTGTGATTGAGAGAAGGAGTGAACCATCCAGTCCACAATCTCATCCACTTTATCCCCAATAACAATGAGGCGCCTATTGGAAGCCAGGGAGAACTGTGGCCTACTACTACTGGCTAGACAGCTGGTGCTACTACTACCCACATTCTGACCAGACATTTTATTATAAGGCTTATACATAAAAAGTCACAGGTTTGGTACACCAATTATTAAATGGTACTAATAGAAATTGCAAGTCTGTTTTTTGTAGCGTAAAGATAGAGGTGCAATTAAATGTCCCTCCCCTTCTACAAACACATTAGTCTTGAAAATTTACTTTGGTAATAATGCAATTTTTGTGGTAAAATGTGTTTGAAGTATGTGGTCAATAATACAGTTATAACAATGCAATTTTTGTGGTGAAATGTATTTGAACTACTTGATCTGAGGCACTAAAATGTCTTAACTATGCATTCAATATTATGGGTATAACTGAAATGTTTGTACTAGAATGTCTTGGCACAGCATTCATAGCAGGCCTTTGGGCCTTTGTTGAGCCCTTGCATGCCATAGTAACTTCCTCCTTCAGTTTGTTTAGATGTCACAGTCAATAGCTATTGACCACAGCATCTAGGGGGTTTTAAAGCCAGTATTACAGCTGTGTCTGATCCTGGTCCTTACAGTGAGAGCCCATGTGTCATTCAGTGATGGGCTCCCACTGTGATCGCATGGGCACAGCTCCTGTGCCTCCATTATCATTATGATGTAGCTGTACGTCATGGAGGCTTAAGGCAACCTTTTACAGTTACATCAAGGTGACTTAATGGGTTAAACTGTGTTTTCTCTGAAATACAGCTGCATTTCAGAGTAAACCATAGTTGACTGTTACAAGGGGGCCTGTTGGGATTTCATTCTGCATGTAGTTCTAGGAGCATGAATCTCCTGGCATGTTGCCTTTACATTGTTTGATTCTGATAGCACATTTCTTAGGATTTGTAATAAAATCGGAACATTTCAAGACAGGCATCAACATGGTTAACAAAAACATGTTTCCTTTAAGGAAGTTGTTTTTTTTAAACACTCTGTCCTATTTTTATTAACCATTCCCTAGTCCAGGATGGGTCATTTCCTTCCTTTCTTTAAACTATATCTTTCTATGTGAAAAGAGAGCACATAGTAATCTTATGTGTGATTCTCAGGATGGAATGGTGGTTCATCTGTGCAATTCACATCGTTCTTCTCTCACTATGCTCCTCTATACCACAATGCCAGCACTACTTGAATCGTAAGTGGGGTTCTTTCCCTATAATGATAAGTTATAATAGTAGTATGACAAAAGGAGCATTAAAACTCATTGTTGTATAGGCTTTCATGTACATTTTTGTAATATAGAGTATTGAACAGAGCGGCAGATAATCATGCTAAAGAATATATCTAAAGTTCCACAGTCAAAACAGTAAAAATAAAATAACAAATCTTGCGACACAAGGACTTATGGTAACTAAAAGAGCTAATTTGTTACCACCCTCTTATTATTAAAGTGCTTGTGCTCCAACATTTATTTTATATACTTTTTGCATTACAGTTCACTTAATTTATTGTTACAGCATTTTGATTGTGTGTTAACTGTACATTTTTAATTTCAATAATTTTTATAAAAAAAAATAAAGGAAACAAGTACTCAAATTAGTAGCGAGAACAACCCATGCAGGGGCATTTTGTTGGTCCTTACTATTCATAGTCCAAATAAATGCAAGCAAAAGGACAGGTAATCAAAGAGAAACAATTAATTCAGATGTTTAATAAGGCGGTGCAATTCTGAGAGACCACATTCGAGAGAAAATGGAAAATGGTCTAGCAATATGGCTGTTAGGTTTTTGGAAATAGAAGCATGGGTCAAACTAAAGGACGTAAACAGCATACAAAACATCTTTGGTTTATGTTGTGTATTTTCTTGTAAAGCATGTTGAGAGTGACTCTTCTCTTCACCACTTCTATACAGAGAAAACTGTTTTTAAATGCCATAACTTTAAATTTGATAGGTTTTTGGGTCGTAAAATGTGTACTTGGGTATCTATCTCCAAGTAGAAAAACAAAGTTCCAAGTCAATGTGTTTGTTAATAACGGTATTTATTAAACTTAAGACTTGTCACTAGAAAGTCCAGATAACCAGGCAAGTCCACAAGATATGTAGGTGATTTCCTGGTTTATGACATTATTGTAAAAAAGCACTTCATACATTCAGGTAGATTGTATGTAATCTTGTGGGAATATAACAGGCACAGTACAGAACCTTAACTCCTTAAAGACCGGGCCAATTTTCAGTTTTTTTTTCCCTTTTCCCTCTTCACATTCCAACAGCCATAACTTTTTTATTTTCCCATTTACATAGCCATATGAGGGCTCTTTTTTTGTGGGACAAGATGCATTTTTTAATGCCACCATTTAATTTCCCATGTCTTGCATTGGAAAAAGGGAAAACAATTCTTTGTGGGGTAAAATTAAAAAACAAAACACAATTCCGCCATGATTTTTGGTGTTTTGACATGACTGCATTCACTGTGCTCTAAAAATGACATGACATCCTTATTCTGCAGCTCAATACGGTGATACCAAACTTGCATAGTTTTTATTTTGTTTAATTACTAAAAAAAACAAAAAAAAAAACTAAAAACCTTTGAAAAAACGAATCGAAATTTTGTTTTCATCGCCATATTCTGACAGACATAACTTTTATATACTTCAGTCTAAAGAGCTGTATGAGGGCTTGTTTTTTGTGTAACAGTCTAGTTTTTATTGGTACTTTTGTCACAAGTATGACTAATTGATCACATTTATTCATTTTTTTGGGGGGAGACAAGATGACAAAAAAAAAAATGGCGAATCGACAATTTTTTTTTTTCTGTTACGGCGTTAACCACACAGGAGATTAAAAAATATATATATTTTAATAGTTCAGACATTTTTGGATGCTGCGAATACCTAATATGTTTATTTTTTTATTGTTTAGATATTTTGGTGTATAAAATTGGGAAAGGGGGGTGACAAACTTTTAATATTTAGGTGTTCTTTAGATCCCTTGTCCTATTCACCCTAATAGAGATCTATTAGGGCACATAGGATTCTGAACTATACACAGTTGTCCCTGGTGAGCTGTGCTTCCTGCATAGTTCAGCAGGGAGCTTACCATAGCAGGTCCGTAAGGCTTCAGAAGCATCCAGGCTGCCATGGTAACCGATCAGAGACCTGCAATATCACTGCAGGGGCTCAGATCATAAGGCAGAGGGAGCCACATCCCTCTACCTAACTCCACAGATGCCTCAATCAGCGTTGATTGCGGGATCTGAAGGGTTAAATAACGGGGTTTGGCAAGATTGCTGTTTCCCGTCATTGCGGCTGGGTGCCTGCTGTACTATGCGGCTGGGTGCCTGCTGTACTATACAGCCGGCACCCGCCGCGCATGGAGCGGGCTCAACTCAAGCAGCCCACTCCACACAAATGCAGGCACATAATGCCAGCATTGTACAGCATTATGCATTAAGGGATTAAAGGGAATCTGTCACCATGAAAATGTAGTGCAATCTGCAGGCAACATAATTAAGAGCTGAGCAGATTAATATAGATATTTAGATATATATAGATATATAGATATAGTTAGCTAGTTTGTGGGAAATGATTCTCCAAAACTTGTAATTTATACATTGAAATCTCTGGTCATTCTGAGCTTAGTAGCCATGTGGCCAGTCCTAATTAGGAACAGACAAATATAACAATGCACAGAGATAGCGGTCTATTTCTAAGTATGATCATCAACTTGTCTCTTAAGTCCAGAATAAGCAGAGATTTCAATGAATAAAAGTTTTGCTGAATCATTTCTTATTAAACTAAATATCATTTTGCTCAGCTTCATCAGCTCTGCTCCCTTCAAGGGTTGCCCCCCATGAATCAAATCTGATATTGCGTATTGTACATTTGTAAACAAATACTGTTTAATGGAGGGCAAATGTGCAGTATGTTTGTAATTTTTAGTATAGCCAATGTGGGGAGTCGCTCTGGTAGATAGCGGTGCGGGTGCAGTACCGAGGCAAAACAAGGAGTCCAGAATTGTGCAACAAACAGTGTTTTATTCACACTGACACAAAAATAAACAGAAACAGTCTCTTGGTGGTAATTCACACAGGCCAGACACAAGGAGGCAAAGCAAAACAGGCCAACACAGGTTCAGTCACCTGGGAGGTGTAGGTGCAGGTTCGCACCACGCTGTCGGCCCCGCCGCAGGAGAATCCAGCTTCAGGTAGCCAGGAACAAAACACCTCCTTGCTGAGCTCTTTCCTCCAGGACAGAGAACTCCTCAGCCCTGTTAGCAGTTCCAGGATAATCACCTCCCCAGCTGCTAAGGAGGCTGCCTTTTAAAGGGGCCGGATAAAGTCCGGCCTGGACCGTGGGGAGTAGGCACCCACCCTACACTTTACCTACTCCCAGTAAGAGCCGGCCCGATTAGCTTTGCAGCCAAACTAAGTCACAGAGTCTAGCAGCACTAGCTGCTGCAGACAAAAACCCGGCTCTCACCTCACCGAGGCCAGCAACCTCGGTGACACGTACCTGCCATCGCATATGATACCTTGCACCCTCTTACACACCCCCTTTGTTCAACCCTGAGGGGTGAACACACGTGAGGCAGTGGACGCGGGACAGGGCATCTGCGTTGCCCTGCAAGCGGCCTGCCCTGTGTTCCACGGAGAATTTGAAATTTTGAAGGGATAGGAACCACCTGGTGACCCGAGCATTCCTCTCCTTGGCCTGACTCATCCACTTGAGGGGGAATGGTCGGTCACCAGACGGAACCTCCTCCCTAACAGGTAGTAGCGGAGAGATTCGAGTGCCCACTTGATAGCCAGGCACTCCCTCTCCACTATACTATATCTGGACTCAGCGGGACTGAGCTTACGGCTCAGGAAGACAACGGGATGTTCTTCCCCGTTGACCTCCTGCGACAGTACCGCACCGAGGCCTACCTCCGAGGCGTCGGTCTGTACGACAAACTCCTTGTTGAAGTCGGGTGTCACCAAAACCGGGGACCCACACAGGGCCGACTTCAACGCGGAGAAAGCCTCCTCCGCCTTCTCACTCCAGCTAACCCTCCCAGACTTTCGCCCCTTCAACAGGTCTGTCAATGGCGCTGCTATTGTGGCAAAGTGGGGCACAAACCTCATGTAGTATCCTACAATCCCCAGGAACGACTTTACCTGCCTGGTGGTGACCGGTCGGGGCCAGTTGCGAATGGCCTCTACCTTAGTTACCTGAGGTTTGATGACTCCCGCCCAATTACATATCCCAGATATTTGGTCTCTTCCAACCCAATCGCACACTTTTTTGGATTGGCGGTTAGTCCAGCTTTCCTCAGGGCATCCACTACCGCCTGCACCTTGGGTAAATGGCTTTCCCAGTCGGTGCTGTGGATGACTACATCATCTAAGTAGGCCGAGGCGTACCGACGATGTGGTCGCAGCACTATGTCCATTAACCTTTGGAAAGTGGCGGGGCGCCATGCAGGCCAAAGGGTAACACCTTGTAGTGATATAGGCCCTGCGGGGTAACAAACGCGGTTTTTTCCTTAGCCGTCTCCGTTAAGGGTACCTGCCAGTACCCTTTAGTGAGGTCCAGCACAGAAAAATAACGGGCTTGTCCTAAATTTTCAACAAGCTCGTCTACTCGGGGCATGGGATACGCGTCAAACTTGGATACTTCATTTAACTTGCGAAAGTCGTTGCAGAACCACAACGTCCCATCCGGCTTGGGTATTAGGACTATGGGACTGGCCCACTCACTTTTCGACTCCTCAATGACATCGAGCTTCAACATTAACTGCACTTCCTCCGCGATGGCCCGCCGCCGAGCCTCGGGTACCCGGTATGGTTTTAACCGGACCTTGGCCTGAGGCTCAGTGGCGATGTCATGTCGGATGAGAGACGTGCGGCCAGGGAGGTCTGAGAACACATCCGTGTTCCGACTGAGGAACTCCCTGACTTCCTGAACTTGTTTGGAAGACAGGCTGTCTGCAATTTTACCGTGGTTACGGCTTCACAGGCCTCGAACTGTGGGGCTGGACCCTTTTCACCTAGAAGCCCTGGTCAGGGGCTGTGGTCGTCGGCCGCGTCCCTATCTTTCCACGGCTTAAGTAAATTCACGTGGTACACCTGCTCCGGCTTGCGCCGCCCTGGCTGGTGTACCTTGTAATTTACTTCCCCTACCTTCTCGATCACCTCATAGGGGCCCTGCCACCTAGCTAGGAATTTGCTGTCAAGGGTGGGTACCAGAACCAAAACCCGATCTCCCGGATTGAAGTCCCGTACCCGAGCCTGACGATTGTACACCCTACTCTGGGCTTGTTGTGCTGCCTCCATATGCTCCCGGACCAAGGGCAACACCCTTTCCATCCGTTCCTGCATCTGGGCGACATACTCAATGACACTTTTGTGGGGGACAGGCTGTTGTTCCCATGCTTCCTTGGCGATATCCAACAGGCCCCGAGGGTGTCTGCCATAAAGCAGTTCGAAGGGCGAGAACCCAGTAGAGGCCTGGGGCACCTCTCGCACTGCGAACATGAGATAGGGCAGAAGCAGGTCCCAGTCCTTCCCATCTCTAGACACCACCCTTTTTAACATATTTTTTAGAGTTTGATTAAACCTCTCAACAAGACCGTCTGTTTGCGGATGGTAAACGGACGTCCGTAACTGCTTTATACGCAACAATTTACACAGTTCCTTCATTACTTTGGACATAAAAGGGGTCCCTTGGTCTGTCAGAACCTCTTTTGGCAGGCCCACACGGGAAAACATCTCCATTAACTCTTTGGCAATGAGCCTAGCTGAGGTATGTCGCAGAGGCACCGCCTCCGGATACCGAGTGGCATAGTCGAGAACTACCAGAATGTGTTGGTGGCCCCTAGCAGACTTTGGTACAGGCCCAATTAAATCCATAGCGATTCGCTCAAACGGTACTTCAATAATTGGCAGAGGTACCAGAGGACTACGGAAATGTGGCTGGGGGCTAGTTACCTGACAGGTTGGACAGGACTTACAATAATTTTCTACCTCCTTGAACACACTGGGCCAATAAAACCGCTGCAGTATGCGGTCCTGGGTTTTCTGCCACCCCAGGTGTCCCCCAAGAACATGTTGGTGGGCAAGCTCCATGACAAGCTTGCGATGCGCTGTGGGCACCACCAACTGTTCAACAGGTTCACCTCGGATTTGGTTCACCCGATACAACATATCCTGCAGAACAATAAATCGTGGGAACATTAATTCAGCCCCTGGTTTCTGGGGTTTACCATCAATTTCCAGCACATTCTCCCAGGCCCTGGTTAGGGTTTGGTCCCGGTGTTGTGCGGTCCCAAAATTTTCCCCGGAGACATTGAGGTCTGCCAACTCAGGTCCCGGTGGCAAGTCCTCCGTGTCTCCCACCATTACACTCAGTGGGGTTGTCTCCCCCACTACCGCTGCAGCAGTGGTCACCCCTACCGCTGGCCCTTCAGACTCGGGCTCCCAGGGTTCTGGCCTTCCAGTGGTATCAGGCCACTCTGCTAGGGTTACCCCTGTCTCAGGGCTATTAGACACCTTCACCTCAGGCCACAGTGATGGAAAACCAGGAAGTCTCTCCCAATTATCAGTTCATAGGGTAGCTTTGTGGAGATCGCCACCTCACAAGTCCAGGTGCCGGCCGCCGTGGACAGAGACATTACAGCAGTGGGATAGTCCTTTAAGTCTCCGTGAATGCACACCACACCCACTTTCCGGCCCGTATACTGGGTGGGCTGTACCAGGGCAGCACTTACCAGGGTTACCAGGCTCCCTGAGTCCAACAGCGCCACTGCCAGGTTATCCCCGACTTGCACCTGGCACAGATGACGACTGTCTATTGTCTCGGGGTGCCGGTCGCACACAGTCTCCGGGCATACATGGAAGGCCGGTACCCATAATTAGTCTCCATGGGTTCCCCCACTGTGGACAGTTGGCCCTTATGTGTCCAGGCTCCCGACACTGCCAGCAGACCACTGGGGACGGATCTGCAAGAGGTACATCCCGGGCGGGTTTGGCCGGCCGCCGGGACTGGGGTGGAGACTTCCGGGGTTTGACTGGCCCCCTCCCAAAAGAACCCCTTGCAGGTTTCTGGTGGCCTCATATCGCTCCACCAGGTCGACCATCTCAAGGGCATTGGTGGGGGATACCTGGCCGATCCAGTGTTGAAGGGGGTAAGGCAAGGCCCTCCAAAACATGTCAGCCAGCAGCCGGTCCAGCATAGCAGTCGGACTTAGAACCTCAGGCTGCAGCCATTTTTGCAACCTGTGCAGCAACTCATAGTACTGCGGCCTGGCGGGTTCAGCCACTTTAAAGTCCCACTGGTGGACCCGCTGAGCCCGGACCAACACGTTTACCCCCAGTCTGGCCAGGATCTCCCCCTTCACCGTGGGATAGTCAGCAGCCTGGTCGTCTGCCAAATCAAAAAAACTTGCTGGGGTCCGGATGCCAGGAGCGGAGCAACCACCTCGGCCCACTGGTCACGGGGTAACTTTTCCCTCACGGCGACCTTCTCAAAGACCGCTAGGTATGTCTCCACGTCGTCTGCGGGGGTCATCTTTGGGATCGCCGCACGGACCGCTTTCCGAGCATCATGGACGTGGTGGGACGCTCCTGCCGCCTGTAATGCCATCACATGTTGTAGCAGTAACTGGTTGGTCTCCCGCTGCTGCACGTTAGCTTCTACGAGAGCCTTCACAGCAGCCTCCATGTTGCCAGAGATCACAGGCTGCAACTTTGCCGGCCTAATATAGGACATTCACTTTTGCTCCGCACAAAAAACAAAGTTCGGCGTTCACGCCAGCCTCACTGCGCATGCCCGCATCCGACACCAAATGTGGGGAGTCGCTCTGGTAGATAGCGGTGCGGGTGCAGTACCGAGGCAAAACAAGGAGTCCAGAATTGTGCAACAAACAGTGTTTTATTCACACTGACACAAAAATAAACAGAAACAGTCTCTTGGTGGTAATTCACACAGGCCAGACACAAGGAGGCAAAGCAAAACAGGCCAACACAGGTTCAGTCACCTGGGAGGTGTAGGTGCAGGTTCGCACCACGCTGTCGGCCCCGCCGCAGGAGAATCCAGCTTCAGGTAGCCAGGAACAAAACACCTCCTTGCTGAGCTCTTTCCTCCAGGACAGAGAACTCCTCAGCCCTGTTAGCAGCTCCAGGATAATCACCTCCCCAGCTGCTAAGGAGGCTGCCTTTTAAAGGGGCCGGATAAAGTCCGGCCTGGACCGTGGGGAGTAGGCACCCACCCTACACTTTACCTACTCCCAGTAAGAGCCGGCCCGATTAGCTTTGCAGCCAAACTAAGTCACAGAGTCTAGCAGCACTAGCTGCTGCAGACAAAAAACCCGGCTCTCACCTCACCGAGGCCAGCAACCTCGGTGACACGTACCTGCCATCGCATATGATACCTTGCACCCTCTTACACCCCCCAAGTAGTACCAGTTTCAATGAGGCCCCTGGACCCAAAGAAGTTGTACAACCATATACATACATTTGAAATGAGAGACAACGATATAGCAAACATACTATTTCACATTTCAGGGTACTGCTGAAGTAAATGGAAAGATTCAGTTTGTTATGTTTTTTCAATCCACAGGTAGGAGGGGAGGTGTCTTTCATTATGACCGCCATATGAGGTACCAGCTAAACTATCGTAATGCCCAAGAGGCTTGTGTGCAGGATTTCGGGGGCAAAATAGCAACAAGAGACCAATTGGAAAAGGCTTTAAATGTTGGGCTGGAAGAATGTCGCGCAGGCTGGATAACGTCTGCAGAGGTAGCTTACCCTCGCATAACCAAACACTGGAACTGTGGGGAAAATAAAACAGGAATTATATCCTATGGCATTCGACAGAATCTTCAAGAAAAGTGGGATGTGTTTTGCTATAAAGAAGATGATGACTGCTCACGGTATGACAGGGCTTTTTTCCAGGTCTTCTGGGGCACAACAGCATCTCCATCAAGAAACATGTTTCCTACAGCAGTAACTATTACACATGAACTTACATCAAAATCTCCACCAACAATTTCCACATTACTGTCTTCTCATACAGTACCTAGCCGAGAAGGAATAAACAGTAGGCTCCCTAAGGAAAAGAACAGGTCACATACCAGAAAAATAAATTATTCTGAAGATCAAGAAAATCATTTTGAGAGTCACTTTCCATCAGTGAATTTTTCTGAACATAATGAACCCCTGAAAGAACAAGAAGTGATGTTTTTTGATACTACTGTGGAGCTGAATAGCACCTCAAATAAATACAAAGATAGTCAAAACAGCATAGACGAGACTACATTGGTAACCAATAGCACATATGTTCCAGCATCAGCGCATGACACGCAAACAAAACCTTACTTGCCTACAAGTGGCAATAGACTTTATAATGGTAGCAGTACAAAGACTCCTCTCAATATCTCCGTAACTAGATTAGACGTGGCAAATAGCATTTTACATGAGAAAGGATCAAACAATAACGCCTATGAGATGATGGTCAGAAGAGAAAACTTTGATGTTCTACCTCAGAGTTCAATGATTGCAACAACAGAGAATCCTGATTTTTATAATACAACATTTCTGTCAAGAAGTAACTTTATTACTGGAGAATCTACTACAACCACTGATATAACCTATTCAATAACTTCAATATCAGAAGTTGAGAATTTTTTTCCTGAAAGACATCAAAGCAAAATGGACTTACTTAGTACAGATTTCCTTTCAACTTCTCAAGATGAAGGCTCAACACAAGAGAATATGTTTAATATCAGTAATTCACAAAGTCATAATCAGATTGTACAGACTGTGCCTGATAATATATTAACAGAAGGGAAACAGGAGCATCCCATAGCTACAACTCTATTAGCTTTGTCTTATCCACTGATATCCCCAAGTAATGCTGCTTTCGAAGATGGTGATCTGATTAACAAAGATCAGCAAAATGTATACAATGGTCAAAAACCAGGGGATGAAATTATCATACACAGCACCTCAAACTCATCTGATAAGCTTACTGAACAATTTATGCCAAGAGAGAATCAAACAGATGTGCTTCACTTGACAACAGATCAAATAAACACCCAGCATAAAACATTACTTGACATATATCCTACAACATCTTCACATTTACATTACCAAGAAAAAGAGGTTCAGGCATTTGAAGACTTGGAAAAGAATGCTTCCAGTGTACCTATGCTAACATCTAATTTGGAAAATGAGACTAACATAGATGTGAATAGAGACACCACAAGGGGAACCACAGGGAACCGAAAAGCTGTACATAAAATATTAACACCATCAGCTATGACTGCAAAGGTAGATTCAACAACACACTCAGAGAACATTACTCCAAAGACATCTTCATTCTTTACTCCATATGATCATATGAGAGTGACTGCTAGTCCAACACCTCAAAGCAATGTAACAAATTTGAACCTTGGTGAGTACTAACACTTTCTGCAATACCAAAGAATTTGATGTCTATGGCATAGGCTCTCAACCAGTGTTATGTGGACCCCAAGAGGTACATACTATGTCTATAGGGAAGTGTACCCCAACTACTGACTCTAGAGTCAAGTATCGCTCTTAGGCCCCCTGAATGTGGCTTCCAAAGTGTTGTAAGCTGCAGATATTGTTTTTCACTAGTGAAACCAGGAAGTTCATAAAAAATTTGGACTTGGCCATATCTTTGGTAGTTAACACTATTTTATAAGCCACCACTAGGCCATATCTCTGGTAGTTAACACTGTTGTACAAGCCATCACTAGGTTATATCTTTAATAGTCTTTTTTAACTTAAAGTGACTCTGTCACCAGGATCAACCCTATACAACCTGGCATATAGCCTGGTAGGATTGATGAAGCCGATTCAAACAATACCTTACTTTTGTCTGTAGGTACTAGCGTTGTTGAGAAAATTTGAACTTTTTTGAAATTTTAAAAGAACTGCAGGGACCGGGGGAAAAGAGGTCTGGGACTTACACCTGTAGCATGGACAGAAATATGAATCAGTATTATGGCTGTGTGAATCCAGATATTTTTGTTGATTTTTTCCCCCCCAAAGTCTGATAAAAGAAAAATGATGTGGTTGTTTGTTTCAGATTCTTGTGGCGGCTGGCTTAAAGCACTTTCTGGCCAGTTTCACAGTCCAGGATTTCCACAATCATACGAAAAAGATATGAATTGTATATGGGTTATTGAAGTGCCACTTGGTTATTATGTCATTCTGGATTTTGTGTCACTTGTTATAGAAGAACACAGAAATTGTGAATATGATTATGTAATGGTTTATGATGGGATGGAGAGTGACCAACGTGTGTTAGGCAGGTATGATTTACAAATTAACCTTTTGTCATTCTTGTATATATAATTTAATTGCATGAGCGTGATTATTACTATTTTTAGCTATAATATGTGCTAACATACAGTACTGCACTTTAGACAGGGGAGGGGTGCAAATAAAAAACCTTAAAAACATATATACCAAGGTACGGCCCACATGAATTACAGCCCTGCACAAAATATTTTGCACTATTTCACTTCAGCTGCCCATGTATTTTAGATAGCTTATTGTCATAACCTTGTTCTGCCAACAGAGATCACTCCCAGCTCACACATGCAGAAGTACAGTTGTGTTCAAAATTATTTAACCCCCACTGAAATTGAGTGTTTTGGCCAGTTTGACATTGATTTTGATCATTTCAGTCATCTTATTTACAATTAAATCAAAGAGGCACTTGTAAGTCAGACAAATATAACATAACATTTATAATGAAATAACCACAAATGTCTTTTCTGTGCTCACATCATTATCAGTTTTATTCAACCCCAAAGTGACATTCAATCTTAGTACTTAGTACAACATCCTTTTCCAGTTATAACAGCTTTTAAACGTGAAGCATAGCTTGACACAAGTGTCTTGCAGCGATCTACGGGCATCTTTGCCCATTCTTCATGGGCAAAAGCCTCCAGTTCAGTCACATTCTTAGGCTTGCGCGCTGCAACTGCTTTCTTTAAGTCCCACCAGAGGTTCTCAATCGGATTTAAGTCTGGTGACTGCGATGGCCACTTCAAAATGTTCCAGCCTTTAATCTGCAACCATGCTCTAGTGGACTTGGAGGTATGCTTGTAATCATTGTCCTGTTGAAAGGTCCAACGTCTCCCAAGCCTCAGGTTTGTGACGGACTGCATCACATTTTCATCCAATATCTCCTGGTACTGAAGAGAATTCATGGTACCTTGCACACGCTGAAGCTTCCCTGTACCTGTAGAAGCAAAACAGCCCCAAAGCATGATTGACCCCCGCCATGCTTCACAGTAGGCAAGGTGTTCTTTTCTTCATAGGCCTTGTTCTTCCTCCTCCAAACATAGCGTTGATCCATGGGCCCAAACAGTTCTAATTTTGTTTCATCAGTCCACAGAACACTATCCCAAAACTTTTGTGGTTTGTCCACATGACTTTTGGCATACTGCAGTCGACTCTTCTTATTCTTTGGAGACAGCAAGGGGGTGCACCTGGGAGTTCTGGCATGGAGGCCTTCATTACGCAGTGTGTGCCTTATTGTCTGAGCTGAAACTTCAGTACCCACATCTGACAAATCTTTTTTCAGTTCCTCAGCAGTCACACGGGGACTTTTCTCCACTTTGCGCTTCAGGTAGCGCACAGCAGTCGAAGTCAGCATCTTCTTTCTGCCACGACCAGGTAGCGTTTCAACAGTGCCCTTTGCCTTGAATTTGCGAATGATGCTTCCTATGGTGTCTCTTGGTATGTTTAACATCTTTGCAATCTTCTTATAGCCATTGCCCTATCTGTGAAGAGAAATCACCTCTTCTCTTGTCTTCCTGGACCATTCTCTTGACTTCACCATGTTTGTAAACACACCAGTAAATGTCTAGAAGGAGCTGAGTATCACAGTCATTTTAAATCTGCCTAATTGGTGCTCATTATGCTTGATTGCTGCTCCTTGACATCCACAGGTGTTTTCAATACCTGATCGAAAACACTTGAATGAACCTCTGTTCTTGAGAGTGGTAGTCTTTAAGGGGTTGAATAATTGTGTCAATGAAGAAATCACAAAAAAAACATTTAATACTGTGTTACAAAAACAATTGATGTCATTTTAGTTGCATTTGGTTCTTTAAAAGGTCCTTGTAAGATTTCATTCTGAACACAATTACAAATGTACACTAAATTCCCTAAAACCCTTTACAGCATTGGGGGTTGAATAATTTTGAACACAACTGTATTTTCATGTATTTTCAGTGTGGAGAAGGGAATAAGACATTTCCACATACCACTGGGAACGACTTATCTCTAATGGGAACAAACGATCAACCATGTTGAAATCCAACAGACCTGATCCTTCTTTCCCTGACTTCTGTTGTTTGGGGAGTGTCTAGTCACTGGTACGATTGTTGGCGAATACTGCAGAGATTGGCAAATTCAAACAACATTATGGATGGGTACCCCTCTCAGAAACTGTCAGACAGATCGGTATGGATCCTCCTGGGACCTGCTCCTATCTCCAGAACAGGCCCTTGAAGAGAAGGAGCATGCTATTCACTGCTATGGGATTTGGAAAATAGCCGAGGATGTGCGCTCAGCTGTTTTTGGAACTCATATAGCGGTGAATGGACGGTGAACGTGTTTATATGGGGCACTATTCGTCACTTCGGGGGGTTTGTTCTAGAGATAGGAGCAATTGCCAGAAGCGCAATCGCCACCTATCTGACATTGACGGCATATCTTAGCAATATGTCATCAAGGTCTGAGATGGGAATAACCCTTTAACCTAATGTGCATGGACACCTGTACAGTATGAACTTCCTTTGTATTATCTAATATATAAAGCTGGATGAGTGTAAGTATGTATGTATGTATGTATGTATGTCCGCTAAAGGAATCCGCATCGTCGCATTTACAATCGTGAAATTTTGCACAGCCACCTCCTGTGACTCAGGAAACGTCATAGACTATGTTTTGAGTGGTAATTTTCCAATTATTTGCCAAAAAAAACGGGAGCCATTGTCTATTGGCTGCTGTGGCAGTGAGCCTGGATATTCATCAAGTTGCATATAGCAACCAATCACAGCTCAGCTTCTATTTAGCTACAGGTCATTAATATGAGCTCTGATTGGTTGCTATAGGCAACAAAGGACATTCTTAGTATAAGACAGCTTATGTGTGAGTTATTATGATTTCGATTGCGACGCTTAGCCAACGTTATTGTACAGGCTGATGTAACTCACATGACCTTAAAGGGGTTATCCAAGTTATATTTATTGATGACCTATCCTCAGCATAGGTCATCAATATCAGATTGGCGGGGGTCCGACACCCGGCACCCCCGCCGATCAGCTGTTTGAAGAGAAGGCGAGCGCCGTGCCAGCGCTGCCTCCTCGTCATTGTTTACATGCTGGCCGTTGCATCTGCAGCGGTGAGCATGTGTAATTACACCCAAGCCGCTCCATTCATTTCAATGGGACGGCTCTGTGTATACTACAGAGCCGTCCCATTGAAATGAATGGAACGGCTTGGGTGTAATTACACATGCTCACCGCTGCAGATGCAACGGCCAGCATGTAAACAATGACGAGGGAAATATCTCTGTAAACTGATAACTTTGTATAAAAAAATTTAAAATGTTGTCATTTACAGAGATATTTCTCACACCTTGGATTCTCACGCTTTAGGGCCCCTAAAATGCCAGGGCAGTATAAATACCTCACATGTGACCCCATTGTGGAAAGAAGACACCCCAAGGTATTCCGTGAGGGGTATGGTGAGTTCACAGAAAAATTTTTAGGCACAAGTTAGCAGAAATTTATATATTTTTTTTATTTTTTTTTACAAAGTCTCATATTCCACTAACTTGTGACAAAAAATACAATTTTACATGAACTCACCATACCCCTCACGGAATACCTTGGGGTGTCTTCTTTCTAAAATGTGGTCACATGTGAGGTTTTTGTACTGCTCTGGCATTTGAGGGTCTCCGCAATCATTACACGTATGGCCAGCATTAGGAGTTTCTGCGATTCTCCTTATATTGAGCAGACGGGTAATGAGATTTTTTTTCCCGTTCAGCCTCTGGGCTGAAAAAATAAATAAAATGAAGGGCACAGATTTCTTCATTCGCATCGATCAATGTGGATGAAAAAATCTCTGCCAAAATCAGTAACTGCGGTTCGGTGGGCTGGGCGCTAACTACCTAACAAGTAGCTAACTAACTGGCGGTGATAAGGGACCCTTATGCCCCATTCACACGTCCACAATTCTGTTTGCGGAACGGAATTGCGGACCCATTCATTTCTATGGGGACAGACTTTGTCCCGCTTGGATCCAGTATTGCGGATCCGCATTTCCGGGTCTGTACTTCCGTTCCACAAAAATATAGAACATGTCCTATTCTTGTCCGCAATTGCAGACAAGAAAAGGCATTTTCTATATAGTTCTGGCAATGTGCGGATCTTCAAAATGCGGAAAGCACATTGCCGGTGTCCGTATTTTGCGGATACGCAAAACACATATGGACATGTGAATGGAGCCTTACAGGGGGTTGATCAGTGACAGGGGGGTGATCAGGGAGTTTATATGGGGTGATCAGGGGTTAACAAGGGGTTAATAAGTGACAGGGGGGCGGGGGTAGTGTGGTGCTTGGTGCTACTTTACATAGCTACCTGGTCCTCTGCTGGTCGATCCCAGCAAATGGGACCACCGGAGGACCAGGTAGCAGGTATATCAAGCGCTGTTAACAAAACAGCGTCTGACATACCTCTTTGATGCGATGTATTTCACATCTACAGCCTGCCAGCGATTGATCATAGCTGGCAGGCTGCAGTATAACTTCCGATCTTTCAGCTGCTGTGAACGCACATGCGTTCACAGCAAATCTCACCTCTCGCGAGATGACTCGCCGGCGCGTCAAGGAGGAACAAACCTGCCGCCGTTAGGCGGTCGGCAGGCGGTTAAGGAGGCGGGGCACTGTGGGGGGGGGGGGGTTAGTGTTAAGGAGTGGGGACTGTAGAGGTCACTTAAGGGAGGGTGCTATAGATGTCACTGTTATAAGGATACTGTTGATATCTTTTAACGACACACACAAACATTAAATGAAATATACATGTGCGAAGACTGATCCTTCTGGTAGTACTATATAAATTATTATTTATCAATTATATCATTTTGCTATTTTGTATACTGGGCAATAGTCTAGTCCCCTCAGGCGTGCACCTTTTTTGTTTAAGTTGGATTTAATGCTGCCAGATTTTTACCATTTCAGCAATGACAAGGCTTTACAGTCCACTCGTGATACCTGGTAAAATGTAGTCAGATGAGGTAAAGGTAGACAAACAAAATACAACTATAAGGGAGACTGCAAAAGTAATTAATCTAGTACACCAGTCACTGAGTTATTTGCCCTTCTTTGGAGTCATCTTTTTCTGTGGGAAAGGAGTGACATCACATGCAGGGGAGTTTACTAGCAGGTTATAAATCTTAGAATAGATTAACTAGATGAATTAAATCTCCAGTATCTCATCTGTTCATTCATTAGGTTTTGTGGATCACAACTCCCTTCCCAAATCCGTGGCTCATCCAATATGATTACAGTGATTATGAGATCTGATTCATCGGTAGAGCTGGATGGAATTTCCTTGCAGTTCAGGGCGACACAGACTTCATCAGGTAATTGTAAAGGAATTTTAGCAAAACTTCAAAATTATAGCAATTCTAGTTATACCCATTAATTACATAAAACATTGATTATGTCGTTCAGCCTTACATAATTTTTCCACTCTCATACTTCATCCTTAAAAGGGTTTTCCATAATGTTTTTAACAGTCACGCTGATGTAGTTGCTTACCACATGTATATTTTCCCCATGCTATTTTTTTAATTTTTCACCTTGCAAACCAATCACATCCTGTATTTAGCTTCTCCTGTTGCTGAATCCAACCAAACCCATGATGCACTTCTCCTTTCTCTGGCACAGTTCCAGCACTGCGTTTAAGTGCATTTACATGAAATATTAGGTGGTACAGTATATAATATGTAGCAGAAGCAACAGAATCAGAGCTTATGCAAACAGGTGTATTTGTATATGTAGCTCATAGGGCTCAAATATGACCACCCTGCATTTCAATGTAGACATGCATTCTTCAGCTGTCCACATAACCAAAGAAAAAAATAACAGCATGCTCCAATGGATGATACATTGAACCATGTTTTTTCATGGAAATCCAGTAGGGAACAGTATTGTCAATTCAGTTCTGTTTTGCACACCGCATTGTATTGGAACACAAGAAGAGGAAGTCCTCCTAATTTTTACCTTCCCTTAAGGCTACATGCACATGACGATTTTTACGGCTGTAATATGGCCATTTTCAGAACCATTGCAGTCTATGCGGCTATTCACAAGGCTGTTTGTTTTTGTTTTTTACAGCCAGTGAGAGGCAGTCAAAAAATAGGACATATCCAAATTTTGTCCATTTTTACAGACAGACCCCATTGAAATCAGTGGGACCGTTTTAACCGCTGCTTAGACCGGAGGGTATCGGTCTGTTAAAAACAGGTACACTAGTGCACTATGGCCTTTTAGGCCCCTTTCACACGGGCATGATTTCCGCGCGGGTGCAATGCGTGAGATGAACGCATTGCACCCGCACTGAATCCGGACCCATTCATTTCTATGGGGCTGTGGGGGAAAGCTTAGGATCCAGTGATCACCAGTCAGTGAGGTTTACTATAAGTACAGTGACTGAGTCACTCCACACAAAAACAAAAGTTTTAGATTTTCGGAAAAAATTTTCTAAAATGAGATCAGTGGTATACGAGTCCCTATCAGACTGGAACAATTTCAATGGAGTCCAAGAGAAATGGGACTACTTAAAATTGGCACTACTGAAGGCAACAGAAAAGTGCATTAGGCTTGTCAGTAAAGGCAAAAAAGGAAGAGACCACTGTGGTACTCAGCAGAAGTGGCCAAAATCATTAAAAACAAAAAGATGGCATTTAGCAAGTATAAAAACACCCAAAACGAGGATGACCGGAAATCTATAAGATGAGGCAGAGAGAGGCCAAGCAAGTTATAAGAGCTTCTAAAGCTCAGGCAGAAGAGAAATTAGCTCAGTCAGTGAAAAAAGGTGATAAGACATTCTTCAGATACATAAATGAAAAAGGAAATTAAAACAAGGAATTACCAAATTAAAAACAAAAGAAGGAAGGTATATGGAAGAGAATAAAGAACTAGCTGACTGCCTCAATGAATACTTCTGTTCAGTTTTTACAAAGGAAAATGAAGGAGAAGGACCTCAGTTAGGGAGGAAGACTAATGAATCCTTTGATGCATGTGTCTTTACAGAGGAAGAGGTTCTAAGTCAGCTGTCCAAAAATAATACAAATAAATCACAGGGGCCTGATGGGATACACCCAAAGCTATTAAAAGAGCTTAGAGGTGTACTAGCAAATCCATTAACAGATTTATTTAGCCAATCACTGGTAACAGGTGTCGTCCCAGAAGATTGGAAATTAGCAAACGTTGTGCCAATTCACAAGAAAGGTAGTAGAGAGGAATCGGGCAACTATAGGCCAGTAAGCCTGACATCAATAGTGGGAAAATTAATGGAAACCATACTCAAGGAGAGGATTGTGGAACATCTAAAAACCCATGGGTTGATTGATAAAAAACAGCATGGGTTTACTTCAGGGAGATCATGTCAAACTAATCTTATTGACTTTTTTGATTGGGTGACTAAAATAATAGATGGCGGAGGTGCAGTAAACATCGCTTATCTGGACTTTAGTAAGGCTTTTGATACTGTCCCGCATAGAAGGCTTATCAATAAACTGCAGTCTTTGAGCTTGAGCTCACATATTGTTGAATGGATTAGGCAGTGGCTGAAGGACAGACAACAGAGGGTTGTAGTCAATGGAGTATATTCAGACCATGGTATTGTTACCAGTGAGGTACCTCAGGGATCTGTTCTGGGACCCATATTGTTTAATATCTTTATCAGCGAAATTGCAGAAGGCCTCAATGATAAGGTGTGTCTTTTTGCTGATGACACAAAGATTTGTAACAGGGTTGATGTTCCTGGAGGGATACACCAAATGGAAAAGGATTTAGGAAAACTAGAGGAATGGTCAAAAATCTGGCAACTAAAATTTAATGTCGATAAGTGCAAGATAATGCACCTGGGGCGTAAAAACCCAAGAGCAGAATATAAAATCAGTGATACAGGGGTCATTATATCAGACGACCTAAAGATGGGCAGACAATGTCATAGAGCAGCAGGAAATGCCAGCAGAATGCTTGGGTGTATAGGGAGAGGCATTAACAGTAGAAAGAGGGAGGTGCTCGTGCCGCTCTACTAAGCACTAGTGAGACCTCATTTGGAGTATTGTGTGCAGTACTGAAGACCATATCTGCAGAAGGATATTGAAACTTTGGAGAGAGTTCAGAGAAGAGCTACTAAACTAGTACATGGATTGCAGGACAAAACTTACCAGGAAAGGTTAAAGGACCTTAACATGTATAGCTTGGAAGTAAGAAGAGACAGAGGGGATATGATAGAAACTTTTAAATACATAAAGGGAATCATCAAGGTAAAAGAGGAGAGAATATTTAAAAGAAGAAAAACTGCTACAAGAGGACATAGTTTTAAATTAGAGGGGCAAAGGTTTAAAAGTAATATCAGGAAGAATTACTTTACTTTTAGAGTAGTGGACGCATGGAATAGCCTTCCTGCAGAAGTGGTAGCTGCAAATACAGTGAAGGAGTTTAACCCCTTAAGGACGAAGGGTGTACATGTACGCCCTTGCGTCCTGGTACTTAAGGACCAAGGGCGTACATGTACACCCTGTGTTTAAACTGCTACTGCACCCGATGTGGGCGCAGTAGCAACATGGTTCCTGCTGATGTAGATCAGCAGGAACCATGTTCTAATGCCGAGGGGGGTCATGTGACCCCCCCGTATCGGCGATCGCTGCAAACCGCAGGTCAATTCAGACCTGCGGTTTGCAGCGATTTCAGCGATCTCTGATCCCCGCGGTCAGGATCAGAGAGTTAATTGCCCCAAAGGTAATTATTTTAACCCCCCCCTGCATCCCCCGATCTTGTTATGGCGGCGGGGGTGCAGGGGAGTGTGCGGCGGCGGGAGGCGGTGCGGGAGGCGGGCGGTGCGGCAGGCGGGATCGCAATAGCGATCCCCCGCCCGCCTCCCTTGTAATAATTCCCTGGTGTCTAGTGGTTCTATCAGAGTGCTAGCACATTGCTGGCACTCTGATAGAAAAACGGCTGGCATCTGTGCTGCAGATGCCAGCCGTTTAACCCTTCCTTACCGCGGTCCGGACGGACCGCGGTATGGAAGGTGTTAACAGGAGGAGCTCCCTCCCTCTCCCATCGGGGGCTGCTGTGCCTATGCAGCCCCCAGGATGGGATCGCAGAGGAGGGAGCTTCCCTCCTCCCCATCCATCACCCACTGCTCTCTAATGGCAGTGGGTGATGAGTTACCATGGCAGCAGGACGCTTTCAGAAGCGTCCTGCTTGCCATGGTATAGCTAACTCTGGTCAGACTTCTGCTAAAGGCAGAAGTCTGACCAGACTGTGAAAAGTAAAAATACAGTGCAGTACACTATATAGTGTACTGTACTGTATTATATAGACACCAGATCCACTGGATCTACAAGAACCAAGTGGGTCTGGGTCCAAAAAAATGTAAAAAAGTGAAAAAAGTAAAAATAAAAAAAACCACAAATCACTGAATAAAAAGTAAAAAAATAAAATACACTACACATATTAGGTATCGCCGCGTCCGTAAAAACAGCTCTATAAAAATATCACATGACTGAACCCCTCACGTGAACGCCATAAAAAAAAAAAAAAATGGTGTAAATAAGCCATTTTTGGCACCTTACATCACTAAAAGTGTAATACAAAGCGATCAAAAAGGCGTTTGCCTCCCAAAATAGTACCAATCTAACCGCCATCTCATCCCGCAAAAAATGAGCCCCTTCATAAAACAATTGCCCAAAAAATAAAAAACTATGCCTCTCAGACTAAAACATGATTTTTTTGTTTCAAAAATGCTTTTCAGTGTTAAATGTAAAAAATTTAAAAAAGTAGACATATTGGGTATCTCCACGTCCGTAAGAATCTGCTCTATAAAAATATCACATGACCTAACCCCTCAAGTAAACACTGTAAAAAAAAAAAAAAAAACTTTGTCAAAAGCCATTTTTTGTCACCTTACATCACAAAAAGTGTAATAGCAAGCGATCAAAAAGTCATATGACCCCCAAATAGTGCCAATCTAACCGCCACCTCATCCCACAAAAATTATACCCAACCTGAGACAATCGCCTAAAAACTGAAAAAATATGGCTCTCAGACTATGGAGACACTAAAACATATTTTTTTTGTTTCAAAAGGATATTATTGTGTAAAACCAAAATAAATAAAAAAAGTATACATATTGGGTATCGTCGCGTTCGTAACGACCTGCTCTATAAAAATATAACATAACCTAACCCCTCAGGTGAACGCCGTAAACATAAAATAAAAACGTTGTAAAAAAGTCATTTTTGTCACCTTACATCACAAAAAGTGTAATAGCAAGTGATCAAAAAGTCATATGCACCCCAAGATAGTACCATTCAAACCGCCATCTCATCCCGCAAAAAATGAGCCCCTACATAGGACAATTGCCAAAAAAAAAAAAAAAAAACTATGGCTTTCAGAATGTGGAGACACTAAAAATCATTTTTTCAAAAATGCTTTATTAAGTAAAACTGAAACAAAAAACCCAAAAAGTAGACATATTTGGTATTGTCGCGTCCGTAACAACCTGCTCTATAGAAATAGCACACAATCTAACCTGTCAGTTCAACGATGTAAATAACAAAAAATACAAAACTGTCCCAAAACAGCTATTTTTTGCAAATTATCCATTTTAATCCATTTTTCCAGTAACAAAGCAAGGGTTAACAGCCAAACAAAACTCAATATTTATTGCCCTGATTCTGTAGTTTGCAGAAACACCCCATATGTGGTCGTAAACTGCTGTATGGCCAAACGGCAGGGCGTAGAAGGAAGGGAACGCCATATGGTTTTTGGAAGGCGGATTTTGCTGGACTGGTTATTTGACACCATGTCCCATTTGAAGACCCCCTGATGCACCCCTACAGTGGAAACTCCAAAAAGCGACCCCATTTTGGAAACTACGGGATAAGGTAGCAGTTTTGTTTGTATTATTTTAGGGTAAATATGATTTTTGGTTGCTCTATATTACACTTTTTTGAGGCAAGGTAACAAAAATAGAAATTCCGAAATTTCATCTCCATTTGCCAATAACTCTTGTGGAACACCTAAAGGGTTAACAAAGTTTGTAAAATCAGTTTTGAATACCTAGAGGGGTGTAGTTTCTTAGATAGAGTCACTTTTTGGAGTTTCTACTCTAGGGGTGCATCGGGGGCTTCAAATGGGACATGGTGTCAAAAATCCAGACCAGCAAAATCCGCCTTCCAAAAACCATATGGCGTTCCCTTACTTCTGCGCTCCACCGTTTGGCCATACAGCAGTTTACGCCCAAATATGGGGTGTTTCTGAAAACTACAGAATCGGGGCAATAAATATTGAGTTTTGTTTGGCTGTTAACCCTTGCTTTGTTACTGGAAAAAATGGATTCAAACGGAAAATTTTCCAAAAATCGAAATTCTGAAATTTTATCTCCATTTGCCATTAACTCTTGTGGAAAACCTAAAGGGTTAATGACGTTTGTAAAATCAGTTTTGAATACCTTGAGGGGTGTAGTTTCTAGAATGGGGTCATTTTTGGATGGTTTTTATTATGTAAGCCTCACAAAGTGACTTCAGACCTGAACTGGTCCCTAAAAAGTGGGTTTTTGAAAATTTCTGAAAAATTTCAAGATTTGCTTCTAAACTTCTAAGCCTTGTAACGTCCCCAAAAATAAAATGGCGTTCCCAAAATGATCGATACATGAAGTAGACATATGGGGAATGTAAATCAATAACTTTTTTGGGCGGTATTACTATGTATTATAGAAGTAGAGAAATTGAAACTTGGAAAATTGCTAATTTTTCAAAATTTTTGGTAAATTTGATATTTTTTTATAAATAAAAATGACATTTTTCGACTTAATTTTACCAGTGTCATGAAGTACAATATGTGACGAAAAAACAATCTCAGAATGGCCTGGATAAGAAAAAGCGTTTTAAAGTTATCACCACATAAAGTGACACTGGTCAGATTTGCAAAAAATGGCCTGGTCCTAAGGTGAAAATGAGCCCGGTCCTTAAGGGGTTAAGCATGCATGGGATAGGCATAAGGCCATCCTTCATATAAGATAGGGCCTGGGGCTATCCATAGTATTCAGCATATTGGGCAGACTAGATGGGCCAAATGGTTCTTATCTGCCGACACATTCTATGTTTCTATGTTTCTATGTGTACATGAGCGGTGATTTTCCCGCATCACTTTTAAAAATCGCAGCATGTTCTATATTCTGCGTTTTTCGCGCAACGCAGGCCCCATAGAAGTGAATGGGGCTGCGGGAAAATCACGATTGGACCATGTGACCCAGTGACAACACTGAAAGTCTTTCACCCCCCGCCCAGCTGAAGAAAGAACAGGAGACCAGCAGCTACGCGATCAAATGGAGTAGGTGAGTTATTTTTTTAAATTATTTTTAACCCTCTATTGCCCTTTTTACTTTGCATTCTCTACTGAGAATGCTATTATTTTCCTTTATAACTATGTTATAAGGGAAAATAATAAAATATACAGAATACTCAACCCGAAACCGGACTTCAGTGATGAAGTCCGGCTTCGGGTCTGGGTACCAAACATGCCGATTTATCGCACGCGCGTGCAAAACGCATTAAAACACTTTGCACTCGCGCGGAAAAATCGCGCATTTTCCCGCAACGTACCCGCCTCTTATACGCGCGTCAAACATGACGCCCGTGTGAAAGAGGCCTTAGGGGTTAAAAAAAATCACTCACCTCATCCACTTACATGCACAGAGACAGTCATGTCATCACGTAATCTTGCTGGGAGCATGTGGTGATATCATCACGCTTGAGCGCAGGTCCTTCATAATCAAGAGAGGAGTGACTGTCTCTGTGTGTGCAAGTGGAGGAGATAAGTGATTTTTTTTCTGTCGAAAAACAAACAGTACAGCTTAGGACCACTTTAGGGGACATTATTAGAGCTGGGGGACATTATTACATCTGGGAGCCACTATGGGGGACGTTATTACTTCTGTGGGACACTATAGAGGGACATTATTACTGCTGGGTGCCACTATGGAGGACATTATTACTGCTGGGACCACTATGGGGAGCATTATTTCTGCTGGGGGACACCATGGGGGACATTATTACAGCTTGGGGCCGGTATAGGGGACATTATTACTGCTGGGGACCGCTATGGCGAACATTATTACTGCTGGGAGCCATTATGTACTGTATACTGCAGGGGTTGGGATTTTATTTTAAAAAAGCCAATGAAATTTATCCATTTTTAACAGGCATGAAAAATGGATACAAAATGGCCATTAAAAATGGACAGACAGACAGACAGGCAGAAAATGGATGCACAAATGGTTGAAAAATGGCCATGAAAAACTAACAGTGTGTCTGTTCTCAGCAGTGTTTTTTTTTCACTGTCGTGTGCATGTAGTCTTGGGATCTACTGCTGGTTTTGTGTTATTTAAAAAATGCCATAGTTGTATAATGCAAAAGGTGCACAGAAAAATCATTATCCAGTCAACTTTTAGGCCTTGTTCACATTTTGTAATTTCTACAATTGGTATGGATGCTTTTGTTTTATTCAAAATATCTTTTTTTAAGCATCCCCAAAACACTACAAAAGTTGCATCAAAAGTGGTCTAGTTGAACAAGTCTCACAGATACATCATACAATATATAACTTGTTTTACAAGGTATTTCTTTAACCGAGGGAAAAAACTCACTGGAGGGAGTGGTTGAAATAAACTACCAAGGTGTACGAGGAAACATATGTGCCAAGCAGTGGAACAACAATGATGCCCAAGTAGTGTGCCAGCAACTTGGTTTCTCTGGCCCTGCAATTGCTACCAGGTATTGTGAATATTTACAATGTTATAGTATAATGTATTTAAAAGTAGGTATAAAATAATCATATAATTTTATTACAAAAATGTAAAGATTTAGAGGAAACATGTCAACAAAAATGTTATCTGCCAGTTAGGTAAAGTTTATTGTGGTTAACCCATTATGTCTTACTACCAGTAAACACTGGCAGTCTCTGAATGGTTTCATGTTCACATTTTAGCCATAACCACACAATAACAATTTCAGATCAAATTTCCTACGGATCATAATAAACTAACCATTAAGTGTATTCTGTGGTATAGTTTGTGGTGCATTGCCATATTTACTGTAAGTTACATGGAAGAAATTCATTGACAATCACTTTTGAAATTGGTAAAATAGATTGAAAAGTGTTTGTTGACTAAGGTTATTAAGTTAGGGTTAGCAGGATTAGGATTCGAAAATTCAGGGAACCCCTGCTGAAGTGGCTGACAAATGTTACACCTATCTATCCATTTGCTCAGCAGAAGGATGTTCCTTTGCTATTCTGATTTATTGTTTCTACCCTTTTAGGATCATAGGAAATGGCAATGTCTCATGGGCCATTTCCTTTGTTAGCTGCAATGGACGAGAGTCTGCCTTGGAGAAGTGCAGTGTGAAAAATACAGGAGTTTGTGGCACAGGAGAGAGAGCAGGCGTCATTTGTCAAGGTATAATATGACTATACCTCAAAGCTGAACCCTAACTACGTGCTGTCTAACTTGAAGCTGAGGTGCAGTGTAATTACAGTTGTTTGTCCTATTTGCTTAAATGGGACAAGCAGTTATAGCGTCAAAGGACCCGACAGCAGTAGGTACGGTGGCAGCATGGTAATGGCAGGGCAGCAGGGCAGCCTGTGGCCTGGCGCCCTCACTGCAGTACACGTCACAGCTGTTGGCAGCCCTGTTGCAACATCACAATCATGCCACTGGCATGACAATGACATCATAGCAGGGCTGCTTGCGGCACTGATACATTGCCGGCCACTATGGTGCACAGCGCGGCCTTCGATGTATCAGCGGGGAGGGAGGAGGGGCTGGAGGCCGGAAACTCGCGGCGGGGCCCTATGCAGTCACTGTACTCTGTTACACCGGGCCCCACACAGCAGTGTTCATATGTAAAGTGTAGTCATCATGTAATCCTAATTAAAGTAGCGCTATACTCTGCAGTAGTACTTACTATCAAACTACCGTAGCAGGAAGGACGGCCGGCAGTGTAAAGTCACTCGCTCCATCACGCGCCTGCTCCTCCCTCTTCATTAATGAAGCAGGAGGAGCAGGCGCGTGACGGAGCGAGTGACGTTACACTGCTGGCCGGCGGGCGTGTCTGCTACGGTAGTTTGATAGTAAATACTACTGCAGAGGATTGCGCTACTTTAATTAGGATTACATGATGGCTACACTTTACATATGAACATTGCTGTGTGCAGGCCCGGTGTATTGGGGTCACTATTTACACAGGGACACTTATGGGGGGTGAACTGTGGATGACATCCACAGATCCCCCATAACAGTGTCATCCACAGATATCCTCATAACAGTATTGTCCACAGATCCTCAAAACAATGTCATCCACAGATCCTCCATAACAATGTCATCCACAGATCCTCCATAACAATGTCATCCACAGATCCCGCTAACAGTGTGTCATCCACAGATACCCCATAACGGTGCGTCATACACAGATGCCCCCATAACAGTGCGTCACCCACAGATGCCCCCGTAACAGTGCGTTATCCACAATTTCCCATAACAGTGTCATCCACAGATCCCCCATAACACTGCGTCCTCCACAGATCCCCCATAATAGTGTCATCCACAGACCACCATTAGTTAAAAATCCACCAAAAGCACACCTTTTGGTTCAAAATTTTTTTTTCTTATTTTCCTCCTCAAAAACCTAGGTGCGTCTCATCATCAGGTGTGCCTTATAAAGCGAAAAATACGGTACATAATTGTTAAGGTTGGAAAAAGACAAAAATCCATCAAGTTCAACCTGTAATCCTGCCATATTGATCAATGGAACAAAATCAATGGATCAATGTCCATCTTCCTTTTAAAAAGGGGTTGGGCCCAAGAGAAAGGGTGTGTAGAACAAGATTTCTATACATTGTCATAAGCCTCAATGTTATTTTAAAAAAGTCATCTAAACCTTTTTTGAAGCCATCTACTGTATTGGCTGTAACCAGCTCCTATGGCAGGCTATTCCAGAGAGTCACAGATTTTACTGTATAGAATGCTTGTCGCCTCTTATGACTGAATCTTTTTTTCTCCAGTCGTAGGGAGTGGCCCCTTGATTTTTGTGGGGGTTTAACACAGAATAGTTTCTCTTGATATTTTTTGTATGGTCCGTTTATATATTTGTACAGGTTAATCATGTCCCCCCTTAGACGTCTTTTTTCAAGGCTAAACAAATTCAGTTTATTTAATCTTTGCTTACAACTAAGATCTTCCAGGCCCTTTATGAGTTTAGTTGCTCTCCTCTGTACTTTTTCTAACTCCAGGGCATCCTTTTTATGGATTGGTGCCCAGAACTGAACTGCGTATTCCAGTTGAGGCCGCACCAACTCTTTTTATAGTGGCAATATTACATCCCTGTGAACATGCTCTTATCTACATTGTTAATTCTATATGGTATACTAAAGAAGAACAAAACTTTAAACTAAATTTCAAATTAATCCAGGTCATTTTATAGGAAGCATGTGATTCTGCTTTACCTGACTCTCTTTATTGTTTGCTGTATAGTGTATGAATCCTGTGCTAACCTGAAGAGTGCTGGAGTTCAGGAATCTGGAAATTATTTCATAGATCCAGATGGTGTTAGCCAAGGAGAAAGTCATTTCCCTGTAGAGTGTGATATGGAAACGGACATTACAACAGGTAAATATAATACAGACTATAGATTAAAGCAATATACCATTCCCCGGTCTCATAATGACATTTTTAATACTGCATATTTTTGCCCCATATACCTTTTTTTTCATGACAGCACTTTCCTTCTCCTGTTCCCAACATCATCTCATCTGGGCAGGATGTTTACATGCAAAACTTCCAATTTTAATCAGCTTCCTGCTGGATTTGCCATTCAAAGAAATGTTTCAAAGGGTTTTCCCTACCTACCTAACATAGGGAGGTGTAGGTGGTGTGACTACTGTAAATGGAACAATGTGGCAGCAGAGCAAGCCCTGAGAAACATTTAAGGAGTTGGCCACTTTCTAGCTACTTTTGACCAATGTACATGTAAGGCCCCATTCACACATCCGTGGTGTGTTGCGAATCCGCAAAACACCATGCCGGCACTCCCCATAGAGATGCCTATTCTTTTCCGCAGGCTGCGGACAATAATAGGACATGCTCTATCTATTGCGGAGCCACGGCCGGATGTTTCGGGGCCGAAACCAGGAAGTTTGGCGCCGCGGCTCCGCAAATGCGGAAGCGGAGAGCACATAGTGTGCTCTCCGCATCACGTCCGGCCCCATTCACAATGAATGGGTCCGCATCTATTCCGCAGAATTGTGGAATAGATGCAGACTAAAATGCGGACGTGTGAATGGGGCCTAAGATGACTGATATAGCCTTTTGTTGATATTCTGGGCCATGTGCTATATTTCATAAGCAATGCCGCCTTTTAGGGAAATCTGTGCTGTCCACATGGAGGTCCTGTTCCTAAAATGGTCGCTGATGGAGGGTCATGTAATCAGGCAAATCACCTCCATGTGATGTCTCCAAACACACTGCACCCACACTAAACTCCAAATAGTACAAGTGCAGATGGCGATAGCAGTGTATCTGAACATAGCACAAAAGACATGGCCAGCAAGGGGGCATACCTTATCAAATATAGAAAATGGTGGAGAATTTCAACAAAGGCTATTTTAGTAAGTGCCATATAAATCCTCTTACATACACATTGGTCAACTATAACCAGAAGATGTAAAGAGCAAAACATGGTGGGGTTGGTTAAAAAACCCAGCAAGAAGCTGATGAAGCTCTGCATGTAAACATTCTGCCAGGATCCTGAGAAAACAGGGAAAGAAAGTGCTAGCATAAAAAACAGATATATGGGGCAAAAATCTGCAGTACTACTCAGGGAGTCTGTTAGCACTTTTGACCATGATAAACCGCTGACAGCTCTAGGTACAGGTTGGGGAGGGCAGTACAAACATACCCTTCGTGGAGCTTTTCGCATCAGTAGTGTTAATATGAAATTTAATTTTGAAAAATGTTGCAGATACAAGTGGAGCTTTATGTGAATCCTCTCTGCAATAAATTGCTTCACAACCCCACCCCTCTGCTCTGTATGACAGCTATAGCATCTGACCAGGAGACCACTACAACGGTCATTCAGAGCAGAGGGGAGGTGCTGTGAATCAGCTCAATGCATAAAGCAGAGAGCGCTTCACATAGTGCTTCACCCTGGGCACTTGCAAGAGCAGAATTTAGCAGAATAAAACGTCATACTTACACTTCTCAAAAGCTCAACAAAGTGCTCCACAAAAGGTATGTTTGTTCTGCTCTCCCCAGCCCCTGCCTAGTGCTACCACCAGTTCAACATGGTCAAAACTGCTGAAAGACTCCCATTTTCTTCTAAATGTTCAACTGACTTAACGTAACTGATGCTTGTAGTTATAAACAAGCACCATCTTCTGTTCACAGAGGCAAAAAGACAAGAACTGACGAGGGAAGGAGTATTCAGCCTTAAGAGGGACCATGTGGACTTAGCATTTATGGGTGTTATAAGGGGACATGTCCGGGTCATGGACCGGTTACTGGTCTAAGATAGTGGTGGTCACATGGTTCATGGCTGCATAATGTCTAGGTAGGAAAGGTGAGGGAGGACAGGGTGTTGCCTACCTATTTTGCAGACTTAAAAATGGGGTTTGGAGAAACAACATAAGCAAGCTGCCATTTAAGTGTAGGGTTGATTTTATGGTTTGTTTAGGTTTGTCAAACTCCTATGAACGCTCGCTAGCAGTCATTTTGCAGTCTAATACTGCCTCCAAATGCCCGATGAACGAGCAAACTTTCATCGGGCAATTGTGATTTTTAAGCATGCTTAAAAGTCACAATGATCGCTCTGTGTAATAGGTAACCTCCACTAGCTATTTGACGATTGCTGGGAAGAAACACTTCCCCCTGACAATCATCTGCGGCATCAGGGTTTCTAATACACCCTTTACTCTTCAATGTCCGCAAATCTTGCTCATGGGGAGGTACAAACACCCCTGTAGACCCACATTAGCTTATTAGAACTTCTTCTTGACCTAAACCTTTGCTAAAACCACGAACATGCATCAGCACTTCTCAGAGCGTTCTGCACCTTCATGATTCATCATCTCTGCTCGGCTTTTCCAGTATGCAGAGTACAGATCCAAGAAACTTTCCGTGGATCTATTCTCTGCATGCTGGAAAAGCTGGCAGAGCCAATGAAACACAAAGGCGCAGAATGTTCTGAGAAACACTGCTGCACGTTTGTGGTTTCAGCAAAGGTGTAGGTCCCCTTCAACTATTGCATAAAGGGGTTGTCTCATCATGGACAATGGGGGCATATCGCTAGGATATGCGCCCATTGTCTTATAGGTGCTGATGCATGTTCGTGGGACCCCCACCAATATTGAGAATGTAGCCCCGCAAGGTGGTGGCAGGAGGACTCCAGTCCGGCCACCACCAAGCCGGCTCCCCATAGAAGTGAATAGGACCCGCACCTATAAGACAATGGGGGCATATCCTAGCGATATGCCCCCATTGTCCATGATGAGACAACCCCTTTAAAGGTTTAAGCCCATTTTAGCACTTCACCACTGAGATCGGAATAACCTTCCTATGCGGTAAGCAGATGTGGCTGGGGTTATAGGAACAGTCAAGCATGAAAGTGAATGAGAGCTATGAAAACAGGTAAGTTCAGGTAACAGTGAGATCCGCTGTTTCTGTAGCTTCTGTGTTACAGAAACAGAGTCGCCCGCCATACTATGCCTTTTGTCTAGCTTGCATCCACTTTTAAAGGAGTTATAGAAACAAGGTAGCACAAGCAGCTCAGCTGTTTCCATAACCCCAGCCACCTCTGGACACTGCACAACTTTGGTCCTTAAAATTAAATGAAGTCCCTAAGTAAAACTCAGAGACTTGGCCTCATTCGTAGATTTGTTGCTGATACCAGCCAATCACAACAACACCAATAAGGCCGGTTGTGTGCCCAGTATGTTATGGTGAATGTAGGGCCTGAAGGCTCTGTGCATTTCATCATTGGTGAGGTCTATTCATATAGTTTATTTTTTTATTTTTTTTGAGTGTTTCGTATATACATTCACCATTTTCTTGCATGAGGTTATGGCCAAGCAATTACTATTAGCCTAAAGCTCCTTTCATTAAAACATAGTGTTATTATGTACAGTATCATGAGAAGATTGATAACATTTTATAAATAGCTTTTTATACATATTCATTTTATTGGACATATTAGAAGCATAGTATTTGCTCTTTTAGGTATAACGATTGTTGGACACGATGCAGAAGGCAAAGAGAGAGTTACTCCTTGTCAGACTCCTGGATGTTATTCGAGGGTCATCACATACAAAGCAGCTTCCTTGGATCAACTTAGAACCCTGACTTCTGTTTCTGAAAACTGTGAACAGTTTGTTAAAGTACGTCTATCTGCCAAATTGCCGTTTACTATGTTTTTTTTTTTTTTTACATATTATTCTGATATCAATGCTAATTAATTGCTATATTTTGGATGTTGAACAATTGTTTACATTGGTGACATCTATCCATCTGTAAGATCAGTTTATCAAAATTTAGGAAATTAGTTCATCAGTCATCTCCTTTAAAAAAAAAAAAAAGTAACTTTTATAAAAAAAATTGTACATTTGTCGGTGACGCCTATCAATTCTGTCTTTATTGCTACATAACAATTAATCAGTGGGGGCTCATGCACACAAACCTATTTTTTTCCGGCTCTGCTCCATTTTTTATGTGGCCCATATTACTCCTTTTGCATTCTGTGACCGTATGTCCGCATGTCTGTTGTGCATAAAATTAGAACATGTCCTATTATTGTCTGCATTATGGACAAGGATAGAAGTATTCTTTTAGGGGCCAGCCCTTCCGTTCCTCAAAATGCAGAATGCACATAGCTTGTATCCATGTTTTGCAAATCCACAATTTGGGGACCGCAAAACATTCAATGGTCGTGTGCATGAGCCCTAAGGTACATACTGTGGTCATTGATGCATCTTCCCAATTTTAGATTTACCCTTTTCATTAGGGCTCATGAACATATCAGTTTTGTGGTCTGCAAATCGCAGATCCCGGCCCTGCGCCTGCCACCAATGTCCTATCTTTGTCTGCAAAATAGACAAGAATAGGTCATGTTCTATCATTTTTGCGGGGCAGCGGAATGGACAAACGGACAGCACACTGTCTTGTGTCTGGTCTCAAATGCATTTTGGTGATTTAGTAATGCTAACGACAGAAAATGACATATTTTGGTGCAAATCTACACTTGCTCAGACCTCCCAAGTGTCTCTCTTTTTTATCTGGAGGTGAGGTATAGATTTGCATTGTTTCACTTACAATACTGATCAAGTAAGCGTTTGCTTCCTATTTGTATATTTGACCTTACCTTGTATAGTATTTCATTATTTGTTGCAATTTGGATTTGAAGCGTCTATATTCAGATATGTTTTGCACTATTGTGCAATAAGAAGACTATTATAGTGTATAAATTACAGGAAAAATGGACTTTCACAAAATGAACCATAAGTGTCCCTCTTTGACCGTCCAAAAAGTTGGGAGGTATGCTTACTCATAGCAGTTATTGACTTAAAGGGGTTGTCTCACTTCAGTAAATAGCATTTATCATGTAGAGGAAGTTAATACAAGACACTTACTAATGTATTATGATTGTCCATATTGCTTCCTTTGCTGGATTCATTTTTCCATCACATTATAAACACTTCTTGTATCCAGGGGTGGCCAGGATAGAAGCTGCTGAGCATCCGGGCTTATGCTTGCTTCCACAGTCCCAGCCACCAGAGAGGCCAGCACTTTTTCCTGTAGTGTGCACTGCAAGCAGGGCTACTGCTGCTGGATTGCAGGGTGGTCTGTAACCATGGACACAAGCAATGTTAAATGCGAATAAAAAATAAATTGAGCCGGCAAAGGAAACAATATGGACAATCACAATACATTAGTAAGTGCCTTGTATTAAACTTTCTCTACATCATAAATGTCATTTGCTGGAGAAAATTTTCTAGTAGTACACATTTTAATAAATTAATAAAGTACATTTGGAGCTATTTACTAGAATGATTTTTTTAGACTGGCATATGAAACACTGGTCTTAAATGGGTTGTCCAAAATGTAAACTTATGCCTTATTCATGAGTACAGAGGTCCTGTTTCTAGCAATGTACTCCAGTCCCATAGAAAATACATGGAGCGCAAGCAAATATACTCGACCACTGCTCCATTCATACATGAAGGCACAGGACCTCCAATTCTTGTAATCAGTGGAGGTCCCAGCAGTCGGATCCCCACCAATCAGACAATTTTTTCCTATCTTGTGGATAGGGGATGATTTTAAATATTGGGAGAACCCCTTTAATATACATGAGCTATAGACTTTATTAGTAATTAAAAATAAATTAGAAATATTAGTGTTTGCAATATAGTACCTGCATAATTGGGAATGTAATGTTTATACATTGATCTATTCATGGTGCACCCCACAATATTACTTAGCTGTCCATTAGACCCTGAACAATTTAGAAGACATCTTGGCAGCCTATTCTTAAACCATTTATAGCTACTATTATTACGTTAGTAAGAGGAAGCTTTTAAATTCAGACAGGAAAGAGATTGTGATAGTTTGCCCATATTATAAATCTTTCTGTCACAGTTGGACTGTCGACATGTACGTTTTTTGGATGGACAATGGGGTTGGTGGGTATCCAGAGATGGAGAGCAGATCATTTCATGGGGTGGAGCCAACACAAATGGCGGGAGATGTTCTTGTGGAGAAAAAGGTAAGACATTCTTTTCTTCATAATCTCATCTAAAACTGGCCCGCATGCCACAATGCTGCGCTCAACTGCGACAGCCAATGACTGCTCGATTCTAGTGTGGCCATTGCCTGCCGTAGGTGGACATGGCTTGACTAAAAAAAAAGTGGAGGCATATGTTACGATACCCCATCATTAATATCTAGGTCATTGTTAAGCCTAGTAATCCATGTCTTGACAACATGCTCTGTCTCTGGACTCTAGTTAACTTACCCACTGTCACCACATATGTAGGTAACAAGGTGGATTAACTGACAAGTTCAGATCATAAAAGTGCTTGTGTTATGAAATAACCCCACTTCTATGCACCGTAGGGGAATGTGCAAATGGTATCACTTCCTGCAACTGTGATGCAAATGACGATATGTGGAGAATGGACGAAGGAGCCATTACAGATAAGTCTTCTCTGCCAATTCAAGAGTTTCAGTTTGGAGGCACAAGTGATGTGCCAATGGCAATGGCATTCCACCGAATAGGCAAGCTCCGATGTTGGGGAACCAGTAAGTGAGCATTTCCAGATACTACATAACCTTTTTAACTGTTGGCTTCTAGTATTCACCTGTAAATTAAACACTACCCAAGTCCTAATTTGTCAAAGAGAGTAGTACATTACAAATGAGAGAATTAAGACAGATGCACACACACTGTTTGCCAAGGCACATGAACAACTTAGGCTCTGTTCACTTATCTTTTTGTGAATCCATTCCCAGCACATACACCAAATGGTTGGGAGTGTCCACTAGTCTTAAGGCTCTATCAGATGGCACGATTTTCCAGCCAACTATAGTTAACAAGGAGCACCAGCTCCCGATAAGTGACCCGTATAATCGAGCAATTAGCAGATGAATGAGTAAACGTTCTTTGTTGCCCGATTGCCATCTTTCATCAGGATGAACGATGCCCAATTATCGGCAGCATATCTCCCTGTGTATTCAGGCATGTGCTGCCAACGATGAATTGAAAAGAATGAGGGAGGAGTACCTGCTGTGGAAATCATTCCTCCCACATTAGTTTGCATCGGCCTGTGTAATCCGTCCAACATCGGTCAGTGTAATAGGGCCCTAAGATGTATGGAGACTGCTGAAAGTCCCCTGGCCTCAGATATTGGCAGAAATCATTATTGGGCATGTTGAAACCAATTATTTACCATTCACTCTCCATTGAAATATACAGGGCTAACAGCTATCCAATGTGTTTGACCAGCTTTAGTATGTTGGTATATATTGTCTGCATTTCAAAAATTTGCAGCAAGCACCATCATAGACCCTATTATAAACATTGTCCCCACAGAAAATAAGCCCTTTAAAATATGCAACATCCTTTAAAGAACACCAGTCAGCAGGATTGACCCTATTAAACCATAAAGCTTGGTAGGTTAGATCTCACTGACTAAAACAATACCCGTCTTGTGAAAATTGGCTGTGGCATTCCACCCAAAAAATTCTTATATTTTTTATGTAAGTTAGGTATTCAGCGTCTTGAAGGTGCAATTCAGCTTTCCAGTGCTGGGCACAACCACTAGTTCATTGAAGCCCTCATTTGCATCTTTTTCTGAGAAACCCTACAACCGATTTTCACAAGACAGGTGTCATATTAATCTCCAGGATCAACCCTACCAGGCAGTATGTCTGATTTAATAGGGTTGCTCCGGCTGACGTGCTCTATCATTGGCTTCTGAAATCCTCTAGAATTCTGCCTTTAGTCTTAACGATACTTATCAATAATTTTTACTCAAAAGTTTCAGAGCCTCCAGTGTTAGAGTCATGTGCTGCTCTAAAAGAAGCTGGAATTACCGATTCAGGACGGTATTTAATTGACCCAGATGGAGTTGATAAAGGTGTTCCTCAGTTCGAGGTCTTCTGTGACATGTCATCTCATGCAGGTAATCCTCTCCTAAATATCTCTGTAGCTTCTTCTGCTGCTTGTGTGCCAGGACAGAAATCAAATCCAATTAGGATCTGGAATCGATTTCTGATGTAATGTATGCCCATTTTCTGCCACACATTGTGAAAGAGATTGTCTCATCTCTTACATTGGTGGCATATCGCTAGGATATGCCACCCATGTCATATAGCTGCAGTTCCGACAACTGTGACCCACTCCTATCTTTAGAATGGGCTCCTAAAGTAAATAAGATTGCACCATGCAAGAGAGGCCACCCTCCATTCAATATTATGGGAGTTCTGAAAATGGCTGAGCACTGCCTCTGCATTTCACAGCAGTCCCATAGAGGGAATGGAGAGGTGGCTGTGCATACGCAGTGCACTCTCCATTCACTTCTGTGGGACTTCCAAAAATAACCATGTGCATCCGCTCGTCTATTTTTGGAACTCCCGTAGTAGTGAATGGAAAGCATGTATGCATACATGGTGCACTGTTATTCACTTTAGGGGATTTGTTTAGGAGATAGGAGCAACCCACACCTCTTTAACACTGGTGGTATATTCTACCGATGGAGCTCCTGCCCACTGTTCACCCGCACACAAAATGGCACTTGAGACAAAATTTGTGGCTCTTCTTCACAAAAACTGGCATAGAACATTAGTACATGAACCCTATAGACTTGCATTTTAAAGCAGATTTATCGACAGATTTAATTTACCAGACTCAGTTCATACAAATAGCACAGCATCTATTATTATACCTAAACCTGAAAAATTACCTGTACATATGTCTGCATCTCATTAGCAATATTTACCCTTCTAGCGGGGGCTCATTTTACAAGCAGACTAAAGGTGCATTTACACTGCCGAGAATCGGGCAGATTATCGGGAACGACCGTTGCTGCGAACGGTCGTTCCCGACAATCTGGCCATGTAAATTTGCCGCCAATTACCCAATGAACAACCGAAATGCTCGTTCATCTGGTGATCCTGCAGGCACCACTGATCATGGCTTCTAGGCAGCAGATTGTGCTGTCTAAACAGCCATCTGCTGCTCAGAAGCCATGATTCTGTACGAGGACGAGGGATCGTAATAGTAACTGCTCATCCTCTTCCTGTGAAGGAGATCACTGCATGTAAATGCATGGCCTCCTTCACTGAAAGAGCAGCCAACTGTCGGGAAGGAACGCTTCCTTTCCAACAATCAGCTGCTCAGTCAGCCCATGTAAATCCAGCTTAAGCTAAAAATTTGTTTAAAAAAGGTTGCTATAAAAGGGACTATACTGCCCCCAGATTTGGGATCTTGAACGATGCGGGAAATGTCAGACAGGATTTAATAATTAATTACAAAAGAAACCACCATGATAAAGGTTTCTACAAAATATTTGCCTAATACTACCATATGTATCACTCATGGTTATGGAGGACACCGCACGGTATAGGGAAGGTGGACAGGGACTGGTGGCTCCCCCTCCGTCCCTTCTGCCTCCTTTTTACCCCCCCCCCCCCTTTTTGTGCGGAGCAAATATGGCTTCTGGCCGGTTTAGCCCGGCCAGGGCTGGGTTAAACGGGTGGATAGGGGGTTAATGGGAGGCGGGGACCTCCTCCTGATTTAAGCCCGCTCCCGCCGCTCTGCTTCCTCTTTGAACGGAAGCGACGTGCCCACCCTCCCTCCCTTGTTTTGATCGTTTGGGTTCTGTTCCGGTTTTGCAAGGTTTTTCTTTGGCTCAGTTGGGTCTGATGGGCGTTTCCTGATCGGGTGTCGTATTAAGTCGCAGCTGGCGGTTTTAAAAGAAATAGATGAGGTTGTGAGGATAAGAGCGGAACTGCCCGCTGATAGACAGCGGCTGGCAGATCGCACAGTTTTGTTAAGTTTATTAAATCTAACAGCTGCGGCCGACTACCACCCAACAAATAAAGGGGTTGAAAAGAATATTGGTGTCAGCGTGTTTATTTAAGAGAGTTTTATATCCGGCCAGAGGCTACGGGTTACCCATCCTCCTGTTCCCCCCCTCCCCCCTGTTTGGCTTATGCCACCAGTCAATATTAGTGATGAGTGAATTTCTCAAAAATTCGATTCGGCCGCTTCGCCGAATTTTCTCAAAAAATTTGGTTCGATCCGAATTTATTCGTGGCGAATCTCGTTAAAAAACTGCTATTTCCTGGCTGCAGAGAGCCTTTATAGTAGTATAGAACACTGTTCCTTGCAGTAACACGCATAGGGAGTCTGCTGTGGTAGTGAAACAATACTGTGAGTCAGTATTAAATGTAGATGACAGGCGTCGCTCTTAGAATCACTGCACACTTCACTTATTTGGGCAGTTACGGGGACAAAACTGACCATATTACTTAAGTGTAAATTCAGCCTTACAGGTCAGTGTTAGCTCCAGGTATAAAAAACCGTCAAAAGGCGCCAAGATCCTACTATACCGTGAACGAACGCACTACTTTTACACCAATTCACTGATTCCACATAGATTTCTACAGAACCTGTTCTATTAAACGATTATACAAGTAGAGCCTCCCGACAGAGTGGAGAGGGTGTCAGCAGTAAGTTTGTGTTGACGTCACTGATTATTTTGCCCTTCATCTGATCCATCAGAACAGTAACCTTAAAAAAACGGATCCTGCCTGTGGAGCATTTGCATTCACTCGGTCAGCATTTGGTCAGTAATCCATCAGTATTGCTAAAGCCCAAAAAAAACAGGAGTGGATCCAAAACAGAGATGACACAAACATGGAATATTTGCATGTCTTCTGTGTTTTGTACCCACTCCTGCTTTTGGCTACCAAATCATAAGCTAATTCTGATGCAAAATAGGGACCATGTCATGCCGGCATTACAGCTGTTACACAGACATGATCCGTTGTGC
Organism: Bufotes viridis; assembly: GCA_033119425.1. Classification (NCBI taxonomy): domain Eukaryota; kingdom Metazoa; phylum Chordata; class Amphibia; order Anura; family Bufonidae; genus Bufotes; species Bufotes viridis. Next base: position 227,110,035 of record CM065593.1, read on the forward strand.
ATCTCATTTTTTCTTCCTTCTGACAGATCAGAAGAAGGGTCAAATAAATGATGATGTCAGCCAGGCCGAAAGGCAAAATAGTGGCCCAGTCATGAAGTGGGGAGGGTAGGAACAGCATGAGAAGTCCACAGAGTGGCCCTATGACATAGTGATGGGGTGGAAGCAGCATGAGAAGACCACAGAGTGGCCCAATGACAGTGTGGAGGTTGCAGCAGCATCAGGAGGCCACAGAGTGGCACAATGACAGTGTGGAGGTAACGGCAAAAGCAGCATCAGGAGGAGGCCCCAGGGTGGCACAATGAAAATTTGGAGGTAGCAGCAGCATTAGGAGACCTGAGTGGTGAGGTGGCAGCAGCATCAGGAGACCACAGAGTGACCCGTTGACAGAGTGGGGAGGTGGGTGGCAATAGCAATACTAGATGAAGATAGTGGGTGAATGAAGGAGCACTTGGCATCAGGCGGGTGGCAGCATCAGAATAGTAGCTGAGGCAGGTAACCAGAAGAAACTAGTCTCTTTTATCAAAGTTTCGGTGTGGCACCATGAATGATCTAGTCTGATGCATCAGGCATTGGTGGGTGGAAATCCTGGCTGATCCATGCCTGAGTCATCTTGACAAAGGTCAGTCTCTCCACATTTTGGGTGGACAGGCGAGTTCTTCTTGGGGTCCCTCACCACCCTAAACACCCGTTCTGATGCCACACCACTGGCCGGGCAGGACAGCTTTTCCAGGGCAAACTCTGCCAGTTGCGGCTACAAATCCAGTTTAGCTGCCCAGTAGTTCAGCGGATCTTCAATGTGGGGTGACAGGGTGCTGTCCAAGTATGCCACTGCTGGTTCAGGTTCTGCTCCAGGTCTAGCTGCTACTGCTGGTGAGTATTTTCTTCACTAGGCGGATGAAGAAAGCTGCTCATCAGCGACTCTAGACTCAAGTTGCTGCTGATTGAGCTGGAACTGCTCCTACCCCCTCCACCCTGCCACAGCAGCCATGGCAGAGGAACGTGATCGCAGAGGGCCCCCCCGATCAGACCTCCATCTCCACTGCATACGGCCACAGTGTGTCTGGGTCCTCTGCCTCGTCTTCTTCTGTAGCTCCTCTGGCTGCTCCTGCTCCTCCTCTTCTAACACCTGTGTATAAAAACCACCCATTTCGCTGCACATTGCTTGTGCACCAATGTCCTCCACCTCCAGTTCAGCGCCCACAGGGCTCATGTGGCCGTGAGATCTAGGCGCCACATCTCCAGTCCACTGACCAGCCAGATTTACCAGCATCTGTTGCAGGACATGAAGCAGTGGAATGACGTTGTTTATCCCGTAGTCCTGGCGACTGACAAATGACGTGGCCTCCTCAAAGGGCCTGAGCAAACGGCAGGTGTGACGCATGAGCTGCCACTGGCTGATATCGTAGTTACACAGGGGAGTACTCCTATCCGCTTGGATCATCAAGAAATCATTTATGGCCTTTCTCTGTTTGTATAGTAGGTCCAATAGTCGGTGGAATTTCAACGGATAGAAACGTTGTATATCAGCCTATGTTGGGGATGCCGTTCTGCCGTTGTAGCTCAAGGAGGGTGTGCTTTGCGGTGTACAAGTGGCTGAAGTGCATGCAAAGTTTCCTGGCCATTTTAAGGATGTCTTGCAAATAGGTGGAAGACTTCAGGAACCGCTTGACAACCAGATTGAACACGTGTGCCATGCAGGACGCATGGCTCATCCCATCTTGACACAGCACCGACACCATGTTCTTCGCAGAGAAAGCCAGGATTCGATTTCTTGATGAAGGACACGGAGCAGTTCCTCCTCTGTGTGACTCCGTTCGCCCAGGCAAACGAGGTGCAGAACAGCGTGACACCGACGTGCCCTGCACATGTGGTATGCTAGAGGGGCACTGTGAATTGTCCCTGCAGTGGAGGCAGAGACGGACATTGTCGCGGGACCAACGGCGTAAGAACGTGGAGGCAGAAGCAGCGTCACCTGCCTAAGTTGCTGGTGTGGCTGTGCAGGAACCACACTCAACCAGTGGGCCATAAAGGACGTGTATTGTCCCTGACTGTAGTTACAGCTCCATACGTCGGCGCTGCCGTGCACTTGGCAGACACCGACAGGCTCAAGTACTCGCCCACCTCCTGTTCTACATACGTGTGCAGGGCTGGTACTGCCTTTTTGGCAAATAAATGATGGCTTGAGACTCTCCACCTCGGCCCGGCACAAGCCATCAGTTCTCTGAAAGGTGCAAAGTCCACCACTTGGAAACGGAAGGATTGCAGCACCAGCAACTTGGCCAGGAGCACATTCAGCTTCTGCGCCGTTGGATGAGTGCACGCATACTGTTGTCTCTTGGCAATCGCTTCAGTGATCGATTGCTGACAGAATGACTGACGAGGAGTAAGAGGAGGAGCAGGAGCATCAGGACTAGCAGATGATGGGAAGGACAGGCAGCTCCTTCGGCTGAGGTGGTGAAGCCTTGACTGCCTGGGTGCGTGCCACTGGGTGATGCACCTGTTGCTGCGACAGGCTGGACCCCACACCACTTTATGGTGACGCTGCATATGTTGACGCAGGGCCGTGGTGCCAACATTGGCACCCTAGCAACGCTTCACCTTCTGCCCACAGATTCTACAAATGGCAATGTTCACCTCCTCCGGCGGCTTAACAAAAAACTGCCACACTGCCGAGTAGGTAATTTTACCCCCAACACTTTGCACTGACTGACTGCTACCGGCGCTGCTTCCGTTACCCCTGCACAACTACTTTCCGGGTGGGTCTACCCTGGGCAAGTTTGGCTCCGGACCTCCCACTGCTGCCACCCTGCTGACTCCCAGCCACGCTAGCGACTTGCTGGCTCCGCCGCTGCCTCACAGGCAAGCTGCCACCCTCTTCTACCGATAATGATGAAGCCCCTAATTTACCCGGCTCCCAAGTGCAATCAGCTACATCATCATCATCGAGTACTGTCTGCACGTCACTGATGTCCTCCTCAACAGTCTCTGGGTCAGAAGCCTGACCGCTCGCAACACCAGCTCCCACGCCTGCCTGCCGGAGGAAGCGGCTGGTGTCTCCTCCACATTTTGGCTGGCCTGTAGCGGCTGACTGTCCTCTAGTAGCTTGTCCTCGTTGTATAGTGGAGCTGAGCCTACAGCATATAATACTTGTCTGGCTAAGAGTACAAAAAAGGACAGAGGCAGGTTGAGGACAGGTGAGGGCACAGGGCCTGCTCCCAGGCCATGTCAACTAAGGGTTGTGTCTGACGAACCCACTGACTCTTGGCTGGGGGTGTCTGATGTCACTTGGGACAAAGTGGATGACAGAGTCAACCGTTCAAGAACCGCTGAGTTGCTGGTCAAGACACGACCGCTAGATGACACCGGGAGCTCAGGCCTCTCTCGCTTCAACTCCTGCCACCACGCCCCCTTACTCTGCTGTGACCTGTGCCTGCGCCAGAAACATTTAGGCCTCTGCCACTCCCCTGTGCAGAGCCTGGCACTTCTCTGTCTGACATATTGTTAGATCAAATAAATAAATAAATAAGCAAAAAGAAATTTAAAGCACCCTGAAAAAGTCCGTAATTTTCACACTTCACCACACAACGGCTAATAAGCCCTTTTTTCCCACTAATACACACCAAAGAAGGCTTTAGAACATATAACTGCACCACTGAACGGCAAATAGGCACTTACTTTTTTCCAATTATACACGCCAAAAAAGGCTTTAGAACATATAACTGCACCGCAGAATGGCAAATAATATATATTTTTTGACACTAATACACGCCACAAAGAGCTTTAGAACATATAATTGCACGGCTGAATGGCAAATATGCCCTTACTTTTTTCCACTTATATACGCCACAAAAGGCTTTAGAACATATAACAGCAATGCTGAACGGCAAATAGGCCCTTACTTTTTTCCACTTATACACGCCACAAAAGGCTTTAGAACATATAAGTGCACCGCTGAATGGCAAATAATATATATATTTTTGCCACTAACACATGACAAAAAGGGCTGTAATTTTCTCACTTCACCACACAACGTCAAATACATTTTTTTTGTGCCACTAATACACGCCAAAAAGGGCTTTAGTACATATAACTGCACCGTTGAACGGCAAATATATATTTTAAAATACAATGGTTGCATAAGTGTGCACACCTTTGAACTAATACTTTGTTGAAGCACCTTTTGATTTTATTACAGCACTCAGTCTCTTTGGGTATGAGTCTATCAGCATAGCACATTTTGACTTGGCAAGATTTGCCCACTCTTTGCAAAAACACTCCAAATCTGTCAGATTGCGAGGGCAACTCCTGTGCACAGCCCTCTACAGATCACTCCACAGATTTTCAATCGGATTCAGGTCTAGGCAGGGGTGGGATTCAAATTTTTAACAACAGGTTCCCTACTCCGCGGTGGATACGCAGCGTCGCGACACATATACGCCGCGTCACGATACGTTTACATATACATACACCATATATATGCAGCACATATAAATACACTATATACATGGTACACATACATAAATACACCATATACACTACACACATACCACCCCACCATCCATGTAGTCACATTTCTCCCCACATGGCCCCCTCCATCCTCCATGTTGTCACATTTCTCCCCACATGGCCCCCTCCATATTGTCACATTTCTCCCCACATGGCCCCCTCCATCCTCCATATTGTCACATTTCTCCCCACATGGCCCCCTCCATCCTCCATATTGTCACATTTCTCCCCACATGGCCCCCTCCATCCTCCATATTGTCACATTTCTCCCCACATGGCCCCTCCATCCTCCTTATTGTCACATTTCTCCCCCCCCTGGCCCCCTCCATCCTCCATATTGTCACATTTCTCCCCACATGGCCCCTCCATCCTCCATATTGTCACATTTCTCCCCACATGGCCCCCTCCATCCTCCATATTGTCACATTTCTCTCCCCCTGGCCCCTCCATCCTCCATGTTGTCACATTTCTCCCCACATGGCCCCCTCCATCCTCCATATTGTCACATTTCTCCCCCTGGCCCCCTCCATCTTGTCACATTTCTCCCCCCGGCCCCCTCCATCCTCCATATTGTCACATTTCTCCCCCTGGCCCCCTCCATCCTCCATATTGTCACATTTCTCCCCCTGGCCCCCTCCATCCTCCATATTGTCACATTTCTCCCCCTGGCCCCCTCCATCCTCCATATTGTCACATTTCTCCCCACATGGCCCCCTCCATCCACCATATTGTCACATTTCTCCCCACATGGCCCCCTCCATCCTCCATATTGTCACATTTCTCCCCACATGGCCCCTCCATCCTCCATGTTGTCACATTTCTTCCCCCTGCTCTCCCCCATCCATATTGTCACATTTCTCTCCCCCGGCCCCCTCCATCCTCCATGTTGTCACATTTCTCTCCCCCGGCCCCCTCCATCCTCCATGTTGTCACATTTCTCTCCCCCAGCCCCTCCTTGCCATCTGTTGTCACATGATCACACTCACTACCCGTCCCTAACACGACCTGACCTGTCCTGACTCCTGTCTGTGGACTGTCAGCAACTCTAGGCAGCCTCTGCTCTGGCTGCTTCCTGCACGCTGCCGCGCCGCTTACTCACCAGCAGGGAGGGCTGGCAGCCTTAGTCCTGGGGAAAATCCAGTCAAGTGGCCCGTTGCACCACCGAATCAGCTCACCAGAGGGCTCTTTTCCTTGTGTCTAACCCGTTGCGTGATAGTGAGCCAAGCCCCATTCCGGACAGCAGAGACATGGAGCAGTATCATGATTGACTGATCTTTTTTACTACAAAATCACAGTAACAACTTTATCTCATTGTGATTTTGTTGTAAAAGATCACAGAGAGGCACAGAGCGTTATCAATCGTGTTACTGCTCTGTGTCTCTGCTGTCCGGTGCGGGGCTTGGCTCTCTATCACGCAGCGGATTAGCCTCACAGGATCCGCTCGTGTTAAAGATCCCTAACCCCAATGCATGGCTACAATTACCCAGTCCTAATAAAATCTGGTCCTACCTTATCCAGGGTGTCGCTGGCATCGGCGTGATGTCCACTAGTTCCAGAACAAGGTCCCTGTGGTGATAGAGAAAAAAAAGAATAATCACATAAGGAAGGGATGGTGACTGCCCCTGTGAAATCACCAGCAGGGGGCGCTGTGCTGGCCTGTAAAACTGAGCCATGCCAATGTATAGCAGGGTAATCTAGGACATTTCCCCTAAGTGCTACTACACAGTACTAATGCCCACCTTGTGCCCCCACAGTAATTATGCCCACCTTTGTTCCTGTCACAGCAGTAATGCCCAGATTATGTGCCCCCTCACAGCAGTAACGCCCAGATTATGTGCCCCCTCACAGCAGTAATGCCCAGATTATGTGCCCCCTCACAGTAGCAACGCCATATTATGTGCCCCCCCTCACAGTAGCAATGCCCAGATTATGTGCCCCCCTCACAGTAATTATGCCATCATTTGTGCCCCCCTCACAGTAATTTTGCCATCATTTGTGCCCCCCTCATAGTAATTTTGCCATCATTTGTGCCCCCCTCACAGTAATTTTGCCATCATTTGTGCCCCCTCACAGTAATTTTGCCATCATTCCCCCCACAGTAATTTTGCCATCATTTGTGCCCCCTCACATTTATTATGCCATCATTTGTGCCCCCTCACAGTAATTTTGCCATCATTTGTGCCCCCTCACAGTAATTTTGCCATCATTTGTGCCCCCTCACAGTAATTATGCTATCATTTGTGCCCCCTTACAGTAATTTTGCCATCATTCCCCCCACAGTAATTTTGCCATCATTTGTGCCCCCTCACATTTATTATGCCATCATTTGTGCCCCCCTCACAGTAATTTTGCCATCATTTGTGGCCCCCACACATTTTTTATCCAATCATTTGTGCTCCCCTCACAGTAGCTGTGCCCATCACTCATTCCCCCCCTTTGGTGTAAAGTGTTAGGAGCAAAACAAAAAAAAAAAAGCATACTTACCTTCTCCACTGATGACAGGCTCGGCTCCCACACTGACCCTGCTACAGGCTGTGCAAGGGAAGACTGATTCCCGGGCTTTCACAGCTCCTCCCGCAGCCAGCAGCAGGAAGTGCGGCCAGCAGGGGGAGCTCCTGAGCTGTGAAGCAGTGAGGTCTCACTGCTTCACTACGGAACGGCCCGGTGTGTGTAAGTTCAGCGGCGTGTGTGTGTGTGTGATGTGGTGCAGGGAGCTGCAGGACCGGATCGGGATCCTGCGAACCGGCTGTGATTTCAACAAACGGTTCGGCAGAACCGGAGAGAACCGGCTGGATCCCACCCCTGGGTCTAGGCTCTGGCTGGGCCATTCCAAAACTTTAATCTTCTTCTGGTGAAGCCATTCCTTTGTTGATTTGGATGTATGCTTTGGGTCGTTGTCATGCTGAAAGATGAAGTCCCTTCTATATGTTCCGCTTTCTAGCAGAAGCCTGAAGGTTTTGTGCCAATATTGACTGGTATTCAGAACTGTTCATAATTCCCTCTATCTTAACTAAAGCCCCAGTTCCAGCTGAAGAAAGACAGCCCAAAGCATGATTATTCCACCACCATGCTTCACTGTGGGCATGGTGTTCTTCTGGTGATGTGCAGTGTTGTTTTTGCGCCAAACATATCTTTTGGAATTATGGCCAAAAAGTTCAACCTTGGTTTCATCAGACCATGACACCTTTTAGGAGACTTCAGATGTGTTTTTGCAAAATGTAGCCTGGCTTGGATGTTTTTGTTCGTAAGAAAACGCGTTTGTCTTGCCACTCTACCCCATAGCCCAGACATATGAAGAATACAGGAGATTGTTGTCACATGTACCACACAGCCAGTACTTGCCAGATATTCCTGCAGCTCCTTTACCCTCAGTTCACACTTGCGCGTTTTACAGCGCGTTCGAACGCGCTGTAAAACGCATAACCGATGCAAACCAATGCTTTCCTATGGGACTGGTTCACATTTTCGCGTTTTACAGCGCGTTCGAACGCGCTGAAAAACGCCAGACGCATAAACAAGTACTTGAGCTTTCTTTGGGGCGTTTGTCGCGCGTTTTGGCCCATAGACTTCAATGGGAACGTGCAACGCTTGTATTGTGCGAGTTTTTGACACTGAAAACGCACATAAAACGCGCGTTTACTATTGCCAAAAACGCGCGGAAAACGCTCGACAAAAATGCGCGGAAAACGCGCTACTCAGAAACGCTCAGGTGTGAGCCCAGCGTTAATGTTGCTGCAGACCAGTTTTCTTCTCGTCTTTTCATCAATTTTGGAGGGACGTCCAGTTCTTGGTAATGTCACTGTTGTGCTATATTTTCTCCACTTGATGATGACTGTCTTCACTGTGTTCCATGGTATATCTAATGCCTTGGAAATTCTTTTGTACCCTTCTCCTGACTGATACCTTTTAACAATGTCCCTCTGATGCTTTGGAACCTCTCTGTGGACCACGGCTTTTGCTGTGGGATGCGACTAAGGCCTCATGCACACAAACGTATTTTCTTTCCGTGACCGTTCCAGTTTTTTTGCAGACCATATGCGGCACCATTCATTTCAATGGGTCCGCAAAAAAAACGGAAGTTACTGTATGTGCATTCTGTTTCTGTATGTCCATTTTTCCGTTCCGCAAAAAAATAGAGCATGTCTTATTTTTTTCTAGTTTGCGGACAAGGATAGGCATTAGTACAATGTTTCCTCAAAAATAATGGATCCGCAGAAAAAACTGATGCCATACGGAATGTCATCCGTTTTTTATTTGCGGATTCGCAATTTGCGGACCGCAAAACACAAAGGGTCGTGTGCATGAGGCCTAAGAAAATTTCAGGAAAGACCAAGCAGAGCAGCTGAACTTTATTTGGGGTTAATCAGAGGCGCTGTAAATTATGGCAGGTGTATGCAGACTCCTATTTAACATGATTTTGCATGTGATTTCTTAATTCTGAACACAACTACATCCCCAGTTATAAGAGGGTGTGCACACTTATGCAACCAAATTATTTTAGCTTTTTTAGTTCTCTTCTCTCCACCTAAAAGATTTCAGTTTGTTTTTCAATTGAATGGTACAGTTTATAGGTCACATTAAAGGTGGAAAAAGTTCTGAAATTATTTAACTTTGTCTTTTTTTTAATTTTTTTACAGCACAGAAACCTGACATTTTAACAGGGGTGTTTAGACTTTTTATATCCACTGTATATATATATATATATATATATATATATATATATATATATCTACATATATTGGGGCACTGGCTGCATAACTAGTATATAAGGGGGCACTGGCTGCATATATATACTATATAGGGGGCACTGGCTGCATAACTAGTATATAGGGGCACTGACTGCATATATATATATATATATATATATATATATATATGAAATATATACAATGCAACAGCACTCTGCAGACCAAATAAAGTACTAGACGTCATAATAAATGCTCTAATGTTAATCCTATGCTTATTAATAAAGTAGAGATGCTTAGCAAATACATTTTGTACAAAATTATTTGGGCCCGTCTGCCACATGTCACGGCGATCTCTGTAAAGACGGGAACCTAACAATAAACGCCACCTGTAATGTGCCCTCACAGCCTCTATAAGATTCATGGCATGTCGGTTCCAAATACATGCTGGGTCCACTCTGCTACAGGGAATGCAGGTCCTTGCAGTTTGTATTGGAGTTGTGGCTGACTCCTGTTGGTCTTGCACTCCTGTTTAGCTTGTCTGCCACATGGGCTGTTTTTAATTAGCATAAGTATAAAGCTGCAGTCTGCACTCACCGGAAACCTTTTGGCATCCGAAGAGGTATAGAGTGGACTCTCTGGTAGCCGTCTGGCACCAGGTAAGGTACAGATAAGCTTAGCATGCATGTTGGTACCTGCATTCCCTGTAGCAGAGTGGACCCAGCATGCATGTGGAACCAACATGCCATGAATCTTATAGAGGTCATGAGGGCACATTACAGGTGGCATTTATTGTTAGGTTCCCGTCTTTACAGAGATCGCCTTGACGTGTGGCAGACGGGCCCAAATAATGTTGTACAAAATTTGTTTGCTAAGCTTTATTTAGTCTGCAGAGTGCTGTTGCATTGTAAATATTTCTTGTGTATTCTGCCATAGCAACGTTGGGATGTGCTGACTGACCCCCTTTTCCTTGAAGTATATATATATATATATAAAATAAATAAATATATATATATATATATATATATACATACACACACACTATATAGGGGCACTGGCTGTATATATATATATATATATATATAGGCACTGGCTGCATATATATATACTACTAGCATAAGGACCCAGCTTTGCACAGGTATATTTAATCTATTTGATTTAATGTTTGTGTGTGTCGTTAAAAGATATCGACAGTATCCCCCATAACAGTGACCTCTACAGCACGCCGTCCTTTTAACAGTGAACTCCACAGTCTCACATCCCTTAACACTGACAGTGCCCCACCACTTTAAAATGGGACCTCCACATCACCCCATCCCCTGAACTTTGACCTTCACAGCAGCCTGCCCCTTTAACAGGGAGTTTCACAGCACCCCACTCCCTTGACAGTGACCTCCTCAGGGGCCCGTCCCCTTAACAGTGACCTCCACAGTACCCCGCTGCCTTAACAGTGACCTCACAGAACCCTGCTGTCTTAACAGTGACCTCCACAGCAGTTGCCCCTTTAATAGTGGCCGCTGCGCCTAAACAGTGACCTCCACAATGTCCGCCCCTTTAACAGTGACCTCCACAGCGGTCTGCCCACTTAGCCCAGCGGTCCGTGCCAGTGCTGCTGCCCCTACCTGCGGTCACAGGCTCCCTCTTTCCCTCCTGCTGCCATGCGCCGTGCTGACATGCTCAGGCAGCTTAAAGGGAACCTGTCACCGGGATTTTGGGTATAGAGCTGAGGACTCATCTCATCTGGACAGGACTCATCTCAGGTTAATTTGCATATGTATCAAATCGTTTTTTTTTTACACAATAAAAGCACACAGAGCTATGGGGACTGGATATTGCGGATGTGCTGGCGGCCATCTAGCAGCCCATGTCCTCAGTTCTATACCCAAAATCCCAGTGACAGGTTCCCTTTAACTGTTGCATCTGTGCTCCATGCCAGAGTTTACTTTCTGCTGGAGACCTGTACTGTTGTTAGGACTTGCATGGGTATTTCTCTCCTCACTTGTGAGACAGCACGTACACGCCTTTTGTCTCACCAGCCTATGGCTGGATTGCAGGAAGTATTTAAAGGTGCTTCCTACCACAAGAAGATGCCTGAGCAACTCATGGTCACTAGCTTGCATAGTTCCAAGTGTTTTTCAAGTTCTGCTTTGCCGTGTACCGGACCCTGCTTTTTGAATTTTCGGATTTTGTCTGTTTGCTGCCTGCCTCTGGCCTCGGACTTCGTTTACAGACCTTGCTTGTTTGCCGCCTGCCTCTGACCTCAGACTTCGTTTACAGACCTTGCTGGATCTCTGACTGCCCTGACCATGTACTTCCTCTTGGTGCTTGCATCGCTATCTCTGGTCAGGTGCCGCTGACTCGGGGACTGCTCTGGAGTGGCACCTGGCAACTACCCTAACGGCCCAAGCCTATCCTCACCATCAGAGGCCCTAGTGAAGACCAGGTACTTGCTTAGTCACGCCCCTCCAGAGTATAGCCAGTCAGTGGCACAGTGGATCCACACCGACTTGCATAACACTTATCAGTAACATCCGCAGTGAACGCCTCCTTAATAGTGACCTCCACAGTGCCCTGCCCCTCTAATGCTAGGGTTACACGACAACATGTGTCACGCGACATTTTGACTCAACAATTTTTATAATGATAGACTATGGTGTCGCACTGTGACATGTGACATGCTGCGACTGCGACATGATAGTTGAAAAAAATCCATCCAAGATGTATTTTTCTGCGACTGTCGTGTTGCAGTGCAACACCATAGACTATCATTATAAAAATTGAAGCGTGACATTGGTGTGACATCAATGTCGCACGACACATGTAGCAGTGTAGTTCTGCCCTATGTGTCGTGCAACAAATGTCGTTGTGTAGCCCTAGCCTAAAGCTGACCTACAGAGGTGAAGAAAAATGGCTTTTTGGGAAAATCTCAGGAACAGTACGTTCTAGAGAGCTGAGACCCGGTCTAAAACCTTCCCGGACATCTCATGTACCTGTTTTTAAAATTTGCTGAAGATCAGTCCAGTCATTTGGTCTCACATAAAGAACAGACAGACAGACGTCGGGACAGACAGAAACTCATTGTGTACCGGCATGTTACCTCCACAGTGTTCTTTCCCAGAAAGTAAGTGATATGTGTACCAAGTTTAGTAGAAATTGATTGATGAGTTTTTGAGTTACAGAGAAAACTCCATGCAGCTGCTGTGTAGGGGGCGTATGACCCCCACAAGATTTATTTTTTTAGGTAGCAAGGGATGTGTATACCAAGTTTCGTTGAAATTGATTGCTGCATTTTTGAGTGATCGCGGAACATACATACATACACACACACACACATAACAGTATTCATCTTTCTTCATATATATATATCGATATACATGCTGTAGATGGGGTCAGTAAAGTAAAAGCATCAGAGGGAAAGCAGTACAGGTTACAATAGCAGATAGACTATTAAACAAATGTAATTGCAGGGCTTGTCTCTGGTTAGCTGTATGTGAGATACACACTGCTCTAGGGTAGTGGAGGAGGTTATCTGCATACTGATTGGTCTTGTCTGTCTCTGGTTAGCTGTATGTAAGATACACACTGCTCTAGGGTAGTGGAGGAGGTTATCTGCATTCTGATTGGTCCTGCTAGTTCATGTGAGGAGAGCAAGGGCTTATGGGAAGTGAGAGAAATACAGGATGGCCTCAAGGACATGGCAGAGATCACCACAGGAAGTGCAGCAGGGGCCATCTTAGGAAGATGCTGCACAGAGAAATAGGGTTGCTATGGGCTGAATACAGACATCAGAAAGGTAAAATTAACTGAAAAATAAAGCTTCATGATTACCTTCCCTTCAGCATCACATATGTTAGGAATTTCATTTTTGGTAGTGAAATGGCAGTTACACTTTAAGAAATAAATGGCCAAGGTATCACTGGAAATAGTGCGGTTGTACTGAATATGAGTTGTTCTCTGAACCACATATGGTGAACAACACTGGTGAGCCCTGCCACAGGAAAGTATTATGGCTGATTTTTCAACATGGCTTTTGTAACTTGGCGACAGAGTGGTATAAACACTCCATATTATTTTACTCTTGTGTCACAACTAAGGATGAGCGAATCGACTTCGGATGAAACATCCAAAGTTGATTCGCATAAAACTTTGTTTCAATACTGTACGAAGCGAGCGCTCCATACAGTATTAGAATGTATTGACTCCTATGAGCCGAAGTTATTACTTCGCATAATAACTTCAGAAATTGATTTACACTGGAAAAAATCATTTCCCGAACTCGGGTTCGGTTCCAAGTGGTACCTTGGAACCGAACCCGAGTTCGGCAAATAGTTTTTTACAGTATAAATCAATTTCTGAAGTTATTATGCGAAGTCTCACAAGACTTCACGAAGTGATAACTTCGGCTCATCGTAGCCAATACATCCTAATACTGTATGGAGCGCTCGCTCAGTACAGTATTCAAACGAAGTTTTATGCGACTCTACTTCGGATGTTTCATCCGAAGTTGACTCGCTCATTCCTAGTCACAACTAATGATTGTATGTATCTGCAGGTATAACAGTGATAGGCCATAACAGTGAAAGACGCACGCCTGTGAGCCCATGTGAAGAAGCAGGATGCTACAAACGGGAACTGATCTATCCTGCAGACCTCTCACAGCTCAATGCTCTGACTAAAGTGTCACAAAGCTGTGAACAGTTCGTTAGGGTAAGCATTTTGGAAAAAGCACCAAGTTTCATTGGGTAAGGGTACATTCACATCTGTGGCATGATCTAGCACAAATGACGGCTGTCTGCTGGACAAAAACTGTTGCATGTAATGTGTTTTGTCTGGCTGAAACCCGGCATTAATGTTGGAAAGCAACCGGATCACCGCAGGACCCCATTAAAGTCAATGCGGCAGCCTGCCAGATCTGCTGCCGCATTTGTGAACATACCCTAAGAATTGTATACAAATGGCTGGCTCACAAGAAAATGACAATATGCAATTTATTAAATCATACATAAATATCCAGATAAAATATAAAAGATAAATAACATGCTGTTCAGTCACGGTCCCTAATTTAAACCTAATTGTGGAGCTCATGCAAAAAGGAACTAATATTATTTCATATACTGTGGTAAAAAAATCATCTCAGAAGACAAAAATCCAATATTCGTGCACAGTCTATTGCTGTTCATTCAGAGTTTGATAAATGTTCATAATTATGATGACTCTGGTTAGCTATTTAATAGTTGTAAGTCACCAGTTTTAGTACTGGTAATGATGTTATGTGTCCAATGAATAGACAAAATGTATGGCGCAGCAGCGCTGCTTACCAATACCCAGAGTGGCAGCAGTATTGATTCGGCAGTTGATGACTTTTCTCCGCTCACCTTTGATATTGGTGCGCTGCTGATTCTTGTAGTTCCCTCGTGTGTCGGCACACTTGCGCATGCGCCTCAACTTGTTCTACGCCTTCTCAATAGCCCTTATAACACTATATGTGATCGAGTATTTTAGTACTTTTTTTATATATAGTTTTATTTTATTTTATCAATTTGTTTTATTTTTATTTTTTTATTCATAGAACTCTATATTTTTGATGACTTGTATGTTAAATCTGTCAGTATATAGAAAGGTAAGAAGTTATATAATTGAGAAAACCGCAAGATCTGTATTGTAAACCATTAGCACAGTGCAAAAATAGCATGACACAAGTGGAAACCACCGTTAAGGAGTTTAGTGCCCCTATCAAGTGGGAAGCGCTTAAGTTTAAGTGTGTGATTGGGGGGAGGTCTTCATATCCCACGGGGAAAGGCTCAAAAGAGAGAGGTCTGCTAAACTGAAGTCTCTCCTTCAAGAAATAGGGATTAAGGAATCCACCAACAAAAGATCCCCTTCTCATAGTCTATGTGCCGAGGTTTCTTCCCTCCGTCAGCAGATTCTGTCGATTCTGGATCAAAAGACTATGTATCAGGGACAAGATCCGCTAAGGGTACTATGAATATGGTGACAAATGTGGAAAGTGGTTGGCTAGGGGTTTTCCATCCCCGCTTACTGCAGACCCGGGTTGTGGCTATTAACTCACAAAGTGGCAGCTGCTTTCCATTCCCCCATGGAAATCCTAGAGGAATTCAGGAAATACTATTCCAACCTTTATGCCATAGATGGTAGCTCTCCAGGGTCTCAAGACCCCCTCAGGCCTCTTTCACACTTGCGTTGTTAGGATCCGGCGTGCACTTCCGTCGCTGGAAATGCCCGCCGGATCCGTAACAACGCAAGTGACCTGAAAGCATTTGAAGACTGATCAGTCTTCAAAATGCTTTCAGTGTTACTATGGCAGCCAGGACGCTACTAAAGTCCTGGCTGCCATAGTAGTAGTGGGGAGCGGGGGAGCAGTATACTTACAGTCCGTGCGGCTCCCGGGGCGCTCCAGAATGACGTCAGAGTGCCCCATGCGCATGGATCACGTGATCCATGCGATCACGTGATCCTTGCGCATGGGGCGCCCTGACGTCACTCTGGAGCGCCCCGGGAGCCGCACGGACTATAAGTATACTGCTCCCCCGCTCCCCACTACACTTTACTATGGCAACCAGGACTTTAGCGTCCTGGCTACCATGGTAACCATTCAGAAAAAGCTAAACGACGTTTAGCTTAAGGCCGGATCCGGATTAATGCCTTTCAATGGGCTTTAATTCCGGATCCGGCCTTGCGGCAAGTGTTCAGGATTTTTGGCCGGAGCAAAAAGCGCAGCATGCTGCGGTATTTTCTCCGGCCAAAAATCGTTCCAGTCCTGAACTGAAGACATCCTGATGCATCCTGAACGGATTTCTCTCCATTCAGAATGCATTGGGATAATCCTGATCAGGATTTTTCCGGCATAGAGCCCCGACGACAGAACTCTATGCCGGAAAACAAAAACGCAAGTGTGAAAGAGCCCTCAGTCGGACATGGACACTTATTTGGCCAAATTCAGAGGACATCTCCTCCAAGGAGTTGGATGCAGTCATTTAAAACCCTTAAGGCAAGTAGGAGTCTGGGCCCAGATGGTGTCACCCCCAGATTCTATAGAACTCTGAGACCTCTCCTGTCCCCTTTACTTCTATCATCTTTTAATGCCATCTCCAAAGGCTGCCCCTTTCCCTCCCAGTCCCTTGGTGCCCATATCACAGTTATTCCCAAACTTGGGAAAAACCCTTCTCACTGTGGTAACTACCGTCCTATCTCACTGATCAATGTTGATGTTAAACTTTTTGCCAAAATTCAGGCTCTCAGACTCCAACCCCATATCCCTAATCTGATTTACTTAGAACAAGAAGGCTTTGTCCCAGGACGAGAAGCAAGGGACAATATTATAAAAATGACATTCCTTATTCACGAGGCCCTGATCTCCAATTCGCCCCTATGCTTACTGACAGTAGATGCCGAAATGGCATTTGATAGGGTGAGCCTAAGATTCCTGGGGGCCACTTTATGTACAGTAGACTGGGCTTGGGCACCCGCATGGGGGAGTAGATAGTGGCATTATATAACAACCCTTCGGCTCATTAGGTCAATGCCTGCCTATCTGGTGTCCCCTTTCCCAGTTTCTACATACTAGTGATGGAATCTCTGGCTAACGCCATCCGTCATAACTCAACAATCAGAGGAATACAGTCAGGTAGTTTAGAACATAAAATGTCTTTATTTGCATTCGACTTGCTCTTATTCATCCTGTCCCCCAGGATAGGTGTCCCAGCTATTTTGCAAGAGTTTCAGGCCTACAGCAGGCTAAGTAACTTCAAAATCAATTGTAAATGCTTAATATTACTTTGCCCCCATCAGAGGTTAGAGACCTGAATGAGATATTTGCCTCCGATACATTTGCTTCAGACCCCTCCAAGGCGTTTTCCCCCTATTATATTCCTCTTCTCTCTGCCATGGAAAAATATATCAATAAGTGGATGCAGTTACCCCTTTCCTGGTTTGGCAGATTAAATGTCCTAAAAGTGGATACCCTCCCTAAGTTTTTATACCTTTTCCAAACCCTGCCCCTAGACCTTCCCCGATCCTTTCTCCTTAAAATAACGAAGGTATCCTTAAGATTTTTGTGAAAAGGGGGAAGATATGTCACTCTATCTTGTCACTACACAGATCGAAAAGGGGATTGGGTTGCCAAACTTCTTGTTATATTACAGAGCCACTATCAGTAAGCTTGTGTATCTTTTCCACCATAAGGAGTCCAAACTGTGGGTTCAAATGGAACACATGAGGAACTCTGTCCAGGCACTTTTGGTTGCCCTTTGGGATCTCACTGACTAGCCTTGCCCTGTCTCCTCTGATGACCACCCTACTCATATCCTGGAGACGCTTTGCACTTACAGTACTTCCAAGCTATTCTAAGCTGTTGACGGAGCAATTGGGGGACTCTGGGTCAACCCTGGGAACTTGGCTCAAATATCTCCAGCTGCAGAGCTTTGTTTCTTCTCTCTCCCCCTACTCCCTGCTCAGAACACTACATTTGAGAAGATGTGCTTCTCTACATGTATCCTAGAACATGGCATTTCAGCCATTTACGAATTGCTGAGGGAATAGGGGGTGGGGGAGACTTGGCCAGGCCTGCTTTTTTGGCTGCAGACTTCAGAAAACTATAAAATTCTCTCCCGTTGCTACATGACCCCAGCTCGTCTTCAAAAAATGTACCCTCAAACTTCTAAACTATGTTGGTGGTGCAGTGCGGCTCCTGGTAACATGCTTCACATCTGGTGGAATTGCGCTGTTCTTGCCCCACTGTGGCGAGACGGGACATCTCTGTTTAATGCTCTACACAGGGTCTATTTAAGCCTGTCTCTAAAATGGCTCTTCTCTCTATTTTTTGAGGCTTCCTCACCAGGTTTGAAAAGGAACTTTTGGGCTTCTTACCCTCAGGAGGTGGAAATCCACATCTTTCCACTCGAGAGCGCAATGGGTTGAGGCAATGAACCAGATTACGAGGATGAAAAGGCTCAGGACAGAAGGTGCGCATACTCGGGACACATTAAACAAGAGATGGCAAACTTAGTCAGAGTTCCGAACTTCCTCTTGCTTTGCTCAGAGGATCGAGAGGGGCGAGGTTCTAGATTCCTTTTAGGGTACTGGGCTGTTGCAAGCTGGTTCTTATAGCCATTCAGCCAACAGAGTTTTCTCTCTCTCTACCTTTATTCCATTATTCCTTTTAGCTTCTCAACACTCAATATACTGTACTTTCTAGCCAATTACTCGCACTTTAACATTATATAATATGTGAAGCTTCCAGGACTTGTGTTTGTTTGTTGATACCCCCTCTTTCCCCATTTTCCCTTTTTGTGCTTCCCCTCTGTCACGTCTATCCCTTTTAATTAAAAATTTTCTGCACCATTGTACTTCTCTTCTAAAGGAGACATGTGATTCATGTCATTTTGACAAAGTCATATTTCTGTATGTTCTACTATGTGCAGACTGTTAATAAAATCCTTTTGACCATAAAAATAACATGAAACAGTCCGGTCCAGGTTTTGACATTAGTAAAGCTCTATATAAGGAGCGATTGGTCCTTTATTTCCATACTATCATAACCACTGAGAAAGAAACTTAAAGGGGTTGGCCATCCTAAGGCCTCATGTACATGGCCGTTGCCCGACCATGGCCGTATTGCCACCAGCAATATGCGGGTACCGGCCGTGTGCTCCCTGCATCGCGGATGCGGACCCATTCACTTTTATGGGGCTGTAATCCGGAGCTGCGGTGCGGAACAGAGCCACGGAACCCCATGGAATCACCACAGAGTGCTTCCGTGGTGTTTCTGTCCGTGTCTCCACACTGCAAAAAAACCAAACATGTTCTATTTTTTTGCGGTGTGGACAGATCACGTACCCATTCAAGTTGTATAGGTCTCGATCCGTCCCAAATTGTGGTCCCCAATGCACGGAACGGCCGCATAATGGCAGTGTGCATGAGGCCTAAATATCAAAAATCCAAAGTGCCCTAGACAATAGCCAAAACCATGAAGTATTTATATCATGTGACATGCACTGGCTATATATCGTTTTTCTAACCTGTTCACCATGACGCTCTTCCCTGGAGGAGCTCCCTCAGACCGGCTGTGTGGGAGGAGCAGCGGCAAAGTGAAAGTAAAAATCCCAGCATGCATTGCAGCAAGCATGTTCAGAGGAGCAGTCACATGACATCCCCGTCCTGTGTTTCCATAAAGACAAGAGCCCCTCAAATAATATCAATAACTCAGGGAATAACTGCTGTACAGACATAGCAATAGGAAGTCTGCCCAGTCCCAGCAGCACAGAGGAATATGATGCTAATGTATCATACATATGTTACTGGGGGGGAGGAAGGGGGCCTTATTCATAAACTTGCTGTAGAGCCTGGTCATTTCTAGTTGCACTATTGGATTTAAGCCATTAACAGAATGAATAGAGGGGGAGATTTATAATTTCCCTTGTTTCTGAAAAGTGGCGTTAAAAAGTTGCAAACTATGTGTTTGCGACTTTTTAACTGTGTCTTTAAAAAAAGAAGGGCGTGACAATGGCTGGGAGGAGGTGTGACCAGCCACCCTAACAAATTTATGTTCATTTTCGCCAGTTTTCTGACTCAGAAGAGATTTCTGTTTAGGCGCATGGACTGCCATGGGAGGGGGGCTGTTGGGCGGGGGGTACAGATCTTTGTTGCACAAGAACTGTAATGAATACATTTGTACAAATCGATTTGCTCACAGAGAGGAGCATCCTGAACACTTGCTGCAAGGCCGGATCCGGAATTAATGCCCATTGAAAGGCATTAGTCCGGATCCGGCCTTAAGCTAAACGTTGTTTCGGCGCATCGCTGGATCCGACGTTTAGCTTTTTCTGAATGGTTACCATGGCAGCCAGGACGCTAAAGTCATGGTTGCCATAGTAGTAGTGGGGAGCCGGGGAGCAGAGTACTTCCAGTCCGTGCGGCTCCCGAGGCGCTCCAGAATGACGTCATCCAGAATCGACAGAATCTGCTGACGGAGGGAAGAAACCTCGGCACATAGACTATGAGAAGGGGATCTTTTGTTGGTGGATTCCTTAATCCCTAGTTCTTGAAGGAGAGACTTCAGTTTAGCAGACCTCTCTCTTTTGAGCCTTACCCCATGGGATATGAAGACCTCCCCCCAATCACACACTTAAACTTAAGCGCTTCCCACTTGATAGGGGCACTAAACTCCTTAACGGTGGTTTCCACTTGTGTCATGCTATTTTTGCACTGTGCTAATGGTTTACAATACAGATCTTGCGGTTTTCTCAATTATATAACTTCTTACCTTTCTATATACTGACAGATTTAACATACAAGTCATCGAAAATATAGAGTTCTATGAATAAAAAAATAAAAATAAAACAAATTAATCAAATAAAATAAAATAAAACTATATATAAAAAAAGTACTAAAATACTCCCGATTGACGATCACATATAGTGTTATAAGGGCTATTGAGAAGGCGTAGAACAAGTTGAGGCGCATGCGCAAGTGTGCCGACACACGAGGAAACTACAAGAATCAGCAGCTCACCAATATCAAAGGTGAGCGGAGAAAAGTCATCAACTGCCGAATCTATACTGCTGCCACTCTGGGTATTGGTAAGCAGCGCTGCTGCGCCATACATTTTGTCTATTCATTGGACACATAACATCATTACCAGTACTAAAACTGGTGACTTACAACTATTAAATAGCTAACCAGAATCATCATAATTATGAACATTTATCAAACTCTGAATGAACAGCAATAGACTGTGCACGAATATTGGATTTTTGTCTTCTGAGATGATGTTTTTACCACAGTATATGAAATAATATTAGTTCCTTTTTGCATGAGCTCCACAATTAGGTTTAAATTAGGGACCGTGACTGAACAGCATGTTATTTATCTTTTATATTTTTATATTTTATCTGGATATTTATGTATGATTTAATAAATTGCATATTGTCATTTTGCTGGGAGCCAGCCATTTGTATTTTCTTCTCTTAAATTACATGACCATATACAGATCTTAAAGAATATAAAAAAGTAATTTATTAACAGCCAAACCTTCTGAAGTAATCTAACCATAATGTGTTGACATGACCCCACCTAGTGGTCGCACTTGAGTGAAGTGTGTTGGAATATGAAAATTTTAGGATTTTACTAAGCCATGACGTAAAGTCATGATTTTATGAAAGACACGGAGGCGAGCATTGCTTGACTCTTTCTTTACTTGGACAAATAGCAGCAAAGAAAAAATGTAAATATTTAAACAAAACGTCCAATGAGGTGATAGCCCCACCCCTATGGCAACCCATAAAGGGACCCTTCACAGACGTAGCTTCCTCTTTCTTTGGTGGTCGGAACAGCAGCAACAGTCAATGAGAACACTCCCGGCAACGAGCTCTAACAGCGTCAACATGACGAACAATCAACGGAGGGACTCTTGTACGGGAAGACCAACGAAGAGCCTTGCGGTAATCACCATCTCTCAGGAACATGGCACCATCAGGATGGAAAAATTCAACCTGCAAAATAAAAGAAGTAATAACAGTAACCATACCCAGGAACTGTGGGTGTGTCAGACAATCACAAAGACAATGATATAGACAAATAGGCAGACAACAGCATAGGCGATAGTCCGCCTACTGGGAGGGAAGAAAGAAGTGGGTGGGGCAATGCTCGCCTCCGTGTCTTTCATAAAATCATGACTTTACGTCATGGCTTAGTAAAATCCTAAAATTTTATGACAAGACACGGAGGCTCCCATTGCTAGTTCAAAGCCTAGAGACCACAGAGGAAAAAACATGAGGATCCGGCCTGAAATAAAATTCCCTAAATGTAGAGACGCGGGACCAATCCGCAAGGCGCATAACATCCTCCAATTTCGCCCCTGCAAGGGTCAACGAGGTGGCTGAAGCGCTACGCACCGAGTGTGCCGTAAACTGGGAGGTGTCAATCCCGGCAAGGGCGAGGATCCATTTAACCCACCGGGACAGGGTGATACTGGTGACCGGACCGAAGGGACGGCGGAAGGAAATAAACAACTGAGGATGAGAGGGGGAACGTAGGGGCAACGTCCGGGTCTCATATTCCCGGAGACAGGATACCGGACATAGGGTTGGTGAATCCGGAAAGGACGGGTAAGTCACAGAGCGAATGTTCGTTTTTGTCCTGCGTGAAATATTGAAAACCACCCCCTCTGGTGTAAATGATCGAGCATCATGATCCAAAGCCCTCACATCCGACACCCTCTTGCAGGAGATAAGGCACAAGAGGGTAACCAATTTGGCCGACAGTTGTCGTAAGGATAACTGCCCATTGGACGGCCAAGAAGACAAAAAATTGAGCACCAACGTCACGTCCCAGGTGCCACTGAAACGGGGCCTGGGGGGCCGAGCCAACCGAGAGCCTCTGAGCAGGCGGCAGATCAAAGGATGACGCCCCGCAGGCATTCCGTCAAAGCCTTTATGCCCCGCCGAAATGGCCGAGCGGAAAACGTTGATAGTGCGGTGAGCCTTACCCGCTTGAAACAAAGAAGACAGGAAAAGGACGATCTGGTTCACAGAGGCAGCAGCGGGATCCAAATTCCTGAACAGGCACCAGTCAGCCCATGACCCCCAGGCTGCCCTATAGGCTCGACGCGTGCCCGGGGCCCATGCATTCTCCAATAAGAAACGAGCCGTCTCCGAAACCTCTGAGGGGACCTCAGA
Source organism: Bufotes viridis (assembly GCA_033119425.1). Lineage (NCBI taxonomy): Eukaryota > Metazoa > Chordata > Amphibia > Anura > Bufonidae > Bufotes > Bufotes viridis. The sequence goes on from CM065593.1 coordinate 227,132,920, forward strand.
GAGCCCGATACTCTGCAAGCCAAAAGGCGCAGAGAACCTTCCGTTACCAACGGGTGCGGAAGCTGGAGAGCATTCGACAACAGCAGGTGGTGATGCGGTAATAACCTGGGGATGTCCACCAACATTTCCAGTAGCTGGGGGAACCAAGACTGGGTTCCCCAAAAAGGTACCACCAAGACCAGCTGAGCGTTCTGGAAACGCACCGCCGACAAAAGACGCGGAATGAGGGCGAACGGAGGAAAAGCATACAACAGGCCCTGAGGCCACGTCTGGGCGAACGCGTCCACCGCCTCCGCTGCCGGGTCCGGCCTCCAGCTGAAAAAGCGGGGAAGTTGGGCGTTCCACCGGGAGGCGAAGAGGTCGATCGACATCGGACCCCACAGAGAGAATACAGCGGAGAAAACCTCCCTGTCTAACCTCCAGTCGCTGGAGTCCGAAATGTAACGAGACCCCCAGTCCGCCAAGGTATTGTGCAGACCCGGGAGGTACTCTGCTACCACCGACACCCTGTGGGAAATGCAAAAATTCCAGAACTCTTTGGCCAGATGGGTCAGCATGGGGGAACGTGTGCCCCCCATTGAATTGATATATCGAACCGCCGATATATTGTCCATCCGGAGGCGGATGCAAGCATGCACTCGATCCCTCGCAAAGCTGCGAATTGCAAAGGAGCCCGCCAGGAGTTCCAAAGCATTGATGTGTAGAGCAGTCTCCTCGGACGACCAGGGACCCCCGGTGGAGACCCCTTGACAATGGGCACCCCAACCGTGCAGACTGGCATCGGAGTCCACTACCAAATCCGGCTGCGGGCCCACAATGGCTCTGCCGTTCCATGCATCGAGATTGGCTATCCACCACACTAACTCGTCCCGAGTTTCCGCATCTAGTTGAATCAGGTCTGCAAAGGATGCCCCTGCTCGAAGGTGGGCAATCTTGAGGCGCTGTAGCGCCCGGTAATGCAGTGGAGCCGGAAAAATGGCTTGAATCGAGGCCGCCAAAAGGCCGATTATCCGGGCCAAGTGACGAAGGGAAATGTGGGACAGAGCCAGGGTGCGACGCAACTCCTTGCGGATGGAGCGCACCTTTTGTAAGGGGAGGCTGAGCGTCAGCGCCTCCGCGTCCACCAGGAAACCCAGAAACTCCACGGACCTTGCCGGGAGAAGACAAGACTTCTCCCGGTTGATGATGAAGCCTAGGCTGGTGAACAAATCCAGAGCCGTCCGGAGGTGTTCTAAGAGGATCTGACGATCCCCGGCCATGAGGAGAATATCGTCCAGATAGACGATAAGGCGAACGCCCCGGCTGCGTAGCCAGGCCACGGCCGGTCGCAGAAGTTTGGTAAAACACCACGGGGCCGAGGATAGGCCGAAGGGAAGGCAGGTGAACCTCCACCGGGACCCCTGCCAAAGAAATTGGAGCAGGGGCCTGGAAGACGTGGCCATGGGGACCGTGAGATACGCGTCCTTCAAATCGAGCTTGACCATCCAGTCCCCCGGAAGGAGCAAATCCCTGAGGAGGTGGATGCCTTCCATCTTGAAGTGACGGTACCTGACGTACGCGTTTAGCGCTTTGAGGTTGATTACCGGGCGGAACTGACCTCCCTTCTTTTCCACCAGGAAAATGGAGCTCACAACCCCTCCCTCCGTGAGGGGGGACGGTTCTATGGCCCCTTTTTCCACAAGGTCGGAAAGCTCCCTGTCTATGAGGAGCTGATCTGACTTTGAGCGGCAATAGTGAGCGTCCGCCGGTAAAATGTCTGGATGAGCCACCAGCTCGATGTGGAAACCCTGGACCGTGGAGAGGATCCACGGATCTGACGTAATTGAGGCCCACACATGCAAAAAGAACTGGAGTCTGCCTCCTATCAAGGTGGGAGAAAAAAGGCGAGGGTACACTGGACTCACCGAGTGGGCGTCGGAGGTTGGGTTGTCCTCTGTAGGATCGGCCTCGACTGAAGGATCCTCTCGAGGGAAAGAAGGCGGGATGTTGTCTGGGGTCCGAACCGAAGTTGCGGAAGGCTGATGACGAGGAGCCTCGACCCGAGCCCCGGGTCTGGTAAGCTGCACGGCCGGCCAGACGGCCCCTCGCACTGCCGGCCCTAGCGGAAAAACGTCCACTAAATACTCTCCTCATAGAGGACTGGGCCTTATCCAAGGCCGTAAAAGTGCCCACAAACTTCCCTAACTCCTTTATGAAAGGGTCACCGAACAGGAGGCCCTGAGCCTCCGTACCAGTCTCTGTCAAAGCCATCGCGGCTAATTTGGGTTCAATTCTGATTAGAATAGCCTTTCTCCTCTCCACCGCCAAAGCGGTGTTAGCATTGCCGGTCAGGCATATGGCCCTCTGGACCCAGCCGGCTAATTCCTCAGGGTCTACCGAACCTCCTTCCGCCTTAGCGGTTTCGGCCAAATCAAAGATTTTTGCCAGAGGCCCAACAATGTCTAGTAGCTTATCCTGGCAGGAACGCAAGGATGCGTCTAAACCCTTCCGGGTGTTGAAACCCGATTTAGAGAGAAATTGCACGACCTTAGGGTCCACTGCCGGTGTTTCACAGATTTTGTTCTGAATAAGCGGCCTCGGGCATTCAGCCCGCAATTTGCTCCGAGCCTCCTTAGAGAGCGATTTACGCACCCTAGATTCTATGTAGCTGGACACGTGAGGTGCTGGGAGCCACTCTGCAGACCGGGGGTGGTGCAGCGAGTCAGGGTCGAAAAGGGGGGTACCCGCCGGGTCCGTTAACGGAGCCTGGGGGTCTGGACCAGATGACGGCAGTGACACTGCGGGATGACTAGTCGCAGCAGTATTAAGTGTTAAAGCGGGTTGGACGTTGAAGTCCCCCAAATCCTCACCCTCAGACTCAACCGGGGAATTCAGGATAACCTCCTCATCGGACTCATGAGAGTCAGTATCAGTGTCAGGCTGAGATCTAGCCGACTTCCATGTACGCGCATGCTCAGCCTGGCGCGGGCAGGCTCTTTTGCGCGGCCGAAGCGCGCCGTCAAATGATGGACCGGAGCCATCTGTCACGATATTTCTGGAGGCATCAGAGATAGGCGGTGTAACGCCAGACGGATTAGCAGGTTGTGGGCATAGAACCTGAGACAGAGATGCCGTAAGGGCAGAGGAGACAGAGCCCATAGCCGCTAATATGGCTTCAGATATGGACTGCTGAAGTGCACTGTTCTGGGGGTCTAGAGGAAACCCCTGGCTCTGGATTATTTCTTGACCACCAGCAGGGGCCACTGGGGTGATAATACTAGGGCTCCCCTGAGCAGGGGTGTTTGCCCTCTGAGGACCTGAGGAGGACATGATTTCCAGATATGGGCAATAGTATTAGGGATGAGTCCCAGCAGACTAATAAGGTGACTACTTCCCCTAGAAGAGATGGCTACAGCAGACAAAAAACCTACTTAAGGGAGAGAAAACCTCACAAAAATCCTAACAGCAGAGCGGCACGGCAGCGGTGGGGCCCGGCAAGCAGGAGACAAAGGAGCGACGAGATCTCGCGAGATCTCGGCTCCAAAAACGCGCCAAACTCGCGAAGTCCCGCGATAATCGCGGGGCCGCACTGGAGAAAGAAAATTACAATGGCGGCCGAAATCTCGCGATACGCGAGATTTCGGCCCCGATGCTGTGAAGAAAAGCGCTCTGCCGCCGGAGCCCCTACCGGGCCGCACCACATAGAGAACAGACTCCTCCAGACCCCGCAATTTCCCCACCAGGGAGGGAAACTGCCCAGGAGGTAAATACCGGGCGGGGGAGGAGGAGGAAAAAAGGGGGAAAGAAAAACCACAGAAAATATATATATACACCGATATGCAATATAAACACCACAACTGGACAGAATACTTATCTTGGACAAGAGCAGCAAAGAAAGAGGAAGCTACGTCTGTGAAGGGTCCCTTTATGGGTTGCCATAGGGGTGGGGCTATCACCTCATTGGACGTTTTGTTTAAATATTTACATTTTTTCTTTGCTGCTATTTGTCCAAGTAAAGAAAGAGTCAAGCAATGGGAGCCTCCGTGTCTTGTCATAAAATCTGGGTTTGCCTACACACTATTAAACATATCTTGTTACATAATACCTTTTATTTTTAAAAATTCATTGAATAACAGAAAAAACAAGGAATCATATTTAAGGCAACAAGTTTACTAATCTATGCAAAAGTGTTATGCTGGCAGTCCGTGCTCCTCTGCCCCTGGCGGGCATGGCCGCCGCATTGTTTATCGGCTCAATCGCTCCTGATTTCTGGCGGTTCAGTTCTGCCGGCTCCACTCTCCTTGCACCTGGCGGGCCTGACTGCTGGAATAGCATTGTTCCATAACAGTATATGCAGGCAGTACGGTGCATGCATATACTCCCTCTAACTCTTAAAGGTCCAGTGCGTGCACTCTGGCCACCATTGGGCACTTAAGGCACCTTCCCCTATGGGTGGACACCGGAGCAATAGGTTCTAGTTCACTAGTTTCCTGCAAAGTTGTGTGGTTTCTCTACTGGTTTCTACCGGCTTTGGCCTGATTTCCAGATGTGACCCTTCCCTGCCACACCTGACCTCTGCCTGCTTTCCATACAGACCCAGAGGTACCAGTCCTGACCTCGGACTGGTTATTGACCTGCAGAAACCCTGCCTGCCCTGATTTTGGCCTGGTTTGGCCAGGATACCTTGGTGTTCCGCATCAGTGTCTCATGACCTCCATGGGTCAGCAGCCACTTAATAGAAACTACTCCAAGAGGTGGCAGCTTGGTGGTTCCCCTGCAGTCCAAATCCCTGTATAGGGGTTCAAAGCTGAGGACCAGGGGGGCTACTAAGATAACACCCTTAGGAGTAGCCCCAAGTCAAATCTGTTCTAACGACACAGTCAATCCACATCTGCTTTGTACCAATAAGGTGGTAATTAATCAATCCCTAGTGTCCAAATACTGTTTATCTTCACATGCCTGACATTCTGTGTCCGTCAGTAAGAGAATTTTACCTCAGAATTATTTTGTCAACTTTGCAGAGATAAACCATATTGTATCTACAGGTAATCGTGCTGTGTAGAAAAGGGTGGGAAGAGCGCGCTTAGTGAATGTTGTTGACGTGTTTAGATTCCTGCATGTATAAATCTGAAGTCTGATAATATGTCCATGAACATTTTAATTTTCTAACAAATCTAGTTACCTTTATCTATTCTAGCTTGATTGTCGCCATTTGCGTTTTATCCAGTCTGGATGGGGCTGGTGGATTTCCTGGGATGGAAAGAGGATGAATTACTGGGGTGGTGCTGATCCATCTATTGGAGGTTGTGCATGTGGAAGAACAGGTAAATTATGCATTATACACTATGGGGGAGATTTATCAAACTGGTGTAAAGTAGACCTGGCTTAGTTGCCCATAGCAACCAATCAGATTCCACCTTTCATTTTCAAAAGGAGCTGTGAAAAATGGAAGGCGGGATCTGATTGGTTGCCAGTTCTACTTTACACCAGTTTGATAAATCTCTCTCTTTATATACATATATTATATATATACACACAAACACACTGTATTTTTCGTAACTGGTGATAAATAAGACTGACCTAGGTCTTAGAGGTGAAAAATAAGAGAACTATTTTTCATCAGACCTCAGAACAAACCCACAATCTTCACCAGAACCCCAAATTAGACCCCCAATCTTCATCAGATCTCAGATCAGACCCCCATGTCAGACCTCAGATTAGCCCCCAGATCAGACCCCCAAATAAACCTACCCTTCCTGTTCTGCCATAACTCTACAGATCCAGTGGTCTCTCTTGTACTCACTGCTCCCTGGTCCTCTTATGTCCTGACGCTGTACACAGTTAGGACAGTGCAGAGTGGTGCCTGAGGAAAGACCAGGGAGCAATGAGTACAGCCAGCTCAGTGCTCCAGTCACCATCCCCACGCCTCCTGCATACTAATGAGCGCTTGCATAATGGAGGCGCTCATTAATATTCTCTTTATAAGACACACTGCCATTTCACTCCACATTTTTTGGGGGAAAAAGTGGTCTTATAAAGTGGAAAATACGTTGTATATATGTATAGATTTAGGCTGCTTTTACAAGAGTTAACAGAATATGTTCTGTGTGTGTCCTTAGGTACCTGTTCATCCCCTGATAAACTCTGTAACTGCGACAGCAATGACAACATTTGGAGGACAGATGATGGGTTCTTACGAGATAAGACAGTTCTACCAATTCAGGCTGTTTATTTTGGTGACACCAATAATTTCCCACTGGAGATGGCTTACCACACCATTGGAAAGCTAAGATGTAGAGGTCAAGGTATACAGAACAACTAGATCTAGAAATTAGCTAACATTAAAAGCTATTTTCTATTAGAGATATAATACTTTGTGTGAAAAACATGTAGAGTCCCATCTAGGATATATTCCTAAAGCCCACAACTTTGGCAGACGTGCGGTCTCCATCCGTTAGCTGGTTACTGGGACATTCCTAAATGGCAGATACTTTTCCCTTCCATGGTAACTGATGTATGCATACAGGGCTTTTACATTTACCTAGATGTGCAATCCCGTTATATATTCATAGATGTATCTCTTTTAGCCAAATAAAGATCTCATTCTAGATGTATTGAAGTTATTTTGCATATGTGTAAGAAAATGAAAAATACTAGAAATAGAAGATGGATCTCTACCTCTGTTTTTAGGTTGTATGCAATAAAATAGCATGTTAAATCGTTCATATGATCAGGGTTCTCTATCATCCAGAATGTACACAATGCACATAACGTAATTCATTAACGATTTCACAGACGTTAAACAAGCGTTTTTGGTCAGATCGCTCAATCGTTAGAAACAGTTACATGCCACAATTCTCGTCCATCTTCAAACGCTAGCGTTCATATCGTAATGGTTATCTGCTCATCTAAATTCACCTTTGCGTTAGGTTCTCAATATCTGATCAGTGAAGTAGGAGTCCTGACACCCCCGCTGATTAGCTGTTTGCACTTGTGAGCACTGTGGCCTCCTCGCAGTACACCAAGCACAGTGGCATACATTGTATAGGAGCTGTGCTTGTTATTTCAGCCTAGGCCCATTCACTTGAAAGGGACTGAGCTGCAAATTGGCCGTGTGACCAGTGAACTGTACATAATTGGGCTGGGAAGAGGCCGCAACGTTCACTGAAGCATTGCGGCCTGTTTAACCATTTCAGCCCCCCTAGCTTAAACACCCTTAATGACCAGGCCACTTTTTACAATTCTGCACTACACTACTTTCACCGTTTATTACTCCGTCATACAACTTACCACCCAAATGAATTTTACCTCCTTTTCTTCTCACTAATAGAGCTTTCATTTGGTGGTATTTCATTGCTGCTGACATTTTTACTTTTTTTGCTATTAATCAAAAATGACCGAAATTTTTGCCCAAAAAAATGACATATTTCACTTTCTGTTGTAATTTTTTTGTTTTTTAAAACAACATTTCTATATAAATTTTTCGCACAATTTATTGTTCAACATGTCTTTGATAAAAAAAAATCAAATAAGTGTATATTCATTGGTTTGGGTAAAAGTTATAGCGTTTACAAACTATGGTGCAAAAAAGTGAATTTCCGCATTTTGAAGCAGCTCTGACTTTCTGAGCACCTGTCATGTTTCTTCAGGTGCTAGAATGCCAGGATAGTATAAATACCCCACAAATGACAACATTTTAGAAAGAAGACACCCCAAAGTATTCGCGGAGGGGCATGGTGAGTTCATGTATCATTTCATTTTTTTTTCACAAGTTAGCGGAAAATGACACTTTCTGAGGGGAAAAAAATAATAATAAAGTTTCCAACTTCTGGCAAAAAAAATAAAAATCTCCCACGGACTCACTATGCCCCTCAGTGAATACCTTGGGGTGTCTAATTTCCGAAATGGGGTCATTTGTGGGGTGTGTTTACTGTTCTGGCATTTTGGGCGGGGCTAAATTGTGAGCAGTCATGTAAAACCTAAAGGTACTTGTTGGAATTTGGGCCCCTTTGCGCACCCAGGCTGCAAAAAAGTGTCATTCATGTGGTATCGCCGTACTCAGGAGAAGTAGGGCAATGTGTTTTGGGGTGTATTTTTATATATACCCATGCTGAGTGAGAGAAATCTCTCTGTAAATGACAACTTTTTAAAAATGTTTACACAATTTATACAAAGTTGTCAATTTACAGAGATATTTCTCTCACCCAGCATGGGTATATGTAAAAATACACCCTAAAACACATCGCCCTACTTCTGCTGAGTACGGCGATACCACATGTGTGACACTTTTTGCAGCCAAGATGCAAAGGGCCCAAATTCCAATGAGTACCTTTTAGGAGGGCATTTTTACGCATTTTTTTCTCACGCTTTAGGGCCCTAAAATGCCAGGGCAGTATAAATACCCACATGTGACCCTATTTTGGAAAGAAGACACCCCAAGGTATTCCGTGAGGGGCATGGCGAGTTCATAGAAGCATTTCATTTTTGGCACAAGTTAGCGGAAATTGACATTTCTTTATTGTTTTACTCACAAAGTCTCCTTTCTGCTAACTTTTGACAAAAAGTTCAAATTTCTCATGGACTCACTATGCCCCTCAGTGAATACCTTGGGGTGTCTACTTTCCAAAATGGGGTCATTTGTGGGGTGTGTTGTACTGTTCTGGCATTTTGGGTGAGGCTAAATTGTGAGCAGCCATTAAAACCTAAAGGTACTTATTGGAATTTGGGCCTCTTTGCGACCCAGGCTGCAAAAGTGTCACTCATGTGGTATCGCCGTACTCAAGAGAAGTAGGGCAATGTGTTTTGGGGTGTATTTTTACATATACCCATGCTGGGTGAGAGAAATATCTCTGTAAATTGACAACTTTGTATAAATGTTTACACAATTTATACAAAGTTGTCAATTTACAGAGATATTTCTCACACCAAGCATGGGTATATGTAAAAATACACCCTAAAACACATTGCCCTACTTCTCCTGAGTACGGCGATACCACATGTGTGACACTTTTTGCAGCCAAGATGCAAAGGGCCCAAATTCCAATGAGTACCTTTAGGACAGGGCATTTTTACGCATTTTGATTCTCACGCTTTAGGGCCCCTAAAATGCCAGGGCAGTATAAATACCCCACATGTGACCCTATTTTGGAAAGAAGACACCCCAAGGTATTCCGTGAGGGGCATGGCGAGTTCATAGAAGATTTTTTTTTTGGCACAAGTTAGCAGAAATTGATTTTCTTTATTGTTTTTTCTCACAAAGTCTCCCTTTCTGCTAACTTTTGACAAAAAGTTCAATTTTTCATGGACTCACTATGCCCCTCAGCGAATACCTTGGGGTGTCTTCTTTCCAAAATGGGGTCATTTGTGGGGTGTTTGTATTGTTCTGGCATTTTGGGTGGGGCTAAATTGTGAGCAGCCATTTAAAACCAAAAGGTACTCATTGGAATTTGGGCCTCTTTGCGCACCCAGGCTGCAAAAAAGTGTCACTCATGTGGTATCGCCGTACTCAAGAGAAGTAGGGCAATGTGTTTTGGGGTGTATTTTTACATATACCCATGGTGGGTGAGAGAAATATCTCTGTAAATTGACAACTTTGTATAAATTTTTTTAAAAAGTTGTTGTTTACAGCGATATTTCTCACACAAAGTATGGGTATATATAAAAATACACCCCAAAACACATTGCCCTACTTCTCCTGAGTACGGCGATACCACATAAGTGACACTTTTTTGCAGCCAAGATGCGCAAAGGGGCCCAAATTCCCATGAGTACCTTTAGGATTTCACAGGGCATTTTTACGCATTTGGATTCTCACGCTTTAGGACCCCTAAAATGCCAGGGCAGTATAAATACCCCACATGTGACCCTATTTTAAAAAGAAGACACCCCAAGGTATTCCGTGAGGGGCATGGCGAGTTCACAGAAAATTTTTTTTTTGGCACAAGCGGAAATTGTTTTTTTTTTTTTTTTTTACAGAGTCTCATATTCCACTAACTTGTGACAAAAAATAAAATTTTACATGAACTCACTATACCCCTCACGGAATACCTTGGGGTGTCTTCTTTCTAAAATGGGGTCACATGTGAGGTGTTTGTACTGCCCTGGCATTTGAGGGTCTCCGCAATCATTACACGTATGGCCAGCATTAGGAGTTTCTGCGATTCTCCTTATATTGAGCACACGGGTAATGAAATTTTTTTTTTCGGTTCAGCCTCTGGGCTGAAAAAAGAAAAAAAATGTACGGCACAGATTTTTTCATTCGCATCGATCATCGTGGATGAAAAAATCTCTGCCAAAATTAGTGACTGCGGTGCGGTGGGCTGGGCGCTAACTACCTAACAAGTAGCTAATTAACTGGCAGTGATAAGGGACCCTTAGGCCCCATTCACACGTCCGCAATTCTGTTTGCGGAACGGAATTGCGGACCCATTCATTCCTATGGGGACAGACTTTGTCCCGCTCGGATCCAGAATTGCGGATCCGCACTTCCGGGTCTGCACTTCCGTTCCGCAAAAATATAGAACATGTCCTATTCTTGTCTGCAATTGCGGACAAGAAAAGGCATTTTCTATATAGTTCTGGCAATGTGCGGATCTGCAAAATGCGGAAAGCACATTGCCGGTGTCTGTGTTTTGCGGATCCGCGGATCCGTAAAACACATATGGACATGTGAATGGAGCCTTACAGGGGGGTGATCAGTGACAGGGGGGTGATCAGGAAGTCTATATGGGGTGATCAGGGGTTAACAAGGAGTTAATAAGTGACCGGGGGGGGGGGTAGTGTGGTGCTTGGTGCTACTTTAAATAGCTACCTGGTCCTCTGGTGGTCGATCCCAGCAAATGGGACCACCAAAGGACCAGGTAGCAGGTATATCAGACGCTGTTAACAAAGCAGCGTCTGATATACCGGTTTGATGCGATTTAATTCGCATCTACAGCCTGCCAGCGATTAATCATCGCTGGCAGGCTGTAGTATCACTGCCAAGCTGTGCACTGCTGTGAGCGCGCGCGCGAGCGACCATATGGCGTTTTCAGTATTTTGCGGTCCACAAAAAACAGATCTGCAAAAAATACGGATGACGTCCGTGTGCATTCCGTTTTTTGCGAAATGGAACAGATGGCCCCTAATAGAACAGTACTATCCTTGTCTGTTATGTGGACAATATTAGGACATGTTCTATCTTTGAACGGAACGGAAAAACAGAAATACAGAAACGAAAGGCATACGGAGTACCTTCCGTTTTTTTTGCGGATCCATTGAAACGAATGGTTCCGTATACTGAATGCAAAAAACGAAACGTAAACAAAAAAATAAAAAATGTTCGTGTGCAAGAGGCCTTAGGGTAAGTTATCAATACTAAATTCCCGGAGTAGAATATATAAAAAAAATAAATACAAAAAAAAATACACAAAAAATGACTCATTTTAAAGATCCCCCCGCCCTCTGCTATTCTGCCTGGGACCTTGCTGGTCTTCACCATCTCATCCTGCCTTGATACGCAGTCACCTACTGAGGTGGGTCAGCACTGTGGCCAGTAGTTGACTGAGTGGGCAGTTCTTGGGTGTCAAGATAGGACCCAGTAAGCGATGAGTAATGTGGACACGACTTTCACATAAACAGAGGTGGGATCCGAACTCATCCGACACTGGGGATATATCCTAGTAATATGCGCCCAAAGTATGAGATGACTTCGCTCCTTTAAAACATGTGTCTGCTGTTCTGAATGCTGAATAATGATAATTATATTAATAATACTGATTTTAGACAAATCTGCCTCAAAATGTGCATTTGTAACATCAATCAGCTACTTCCCTCTACAGGAAAGCCGTGAACAGATTCAGGGGGTTCCTTTCACACAGTGAAAGCCTATTCATATGTAACAGGTGAATTCCCTCAGCAGTGCACTAAATGGAAACACCTTCAGCATTATCAGCACACAGGGGGATATTTATCATTTGCGGTTGTTATTGTGTCATTTTTAAGTCCGTTTTTTGCTTTGTGCGTGTGTGAAAAAAATCTATGAAATGGCGCACCTTAATAATATATTTGATGTAATTGCAATGTGGTTTATACCTATATGTGTAAAAGTACACCAAGTGGTTGCCTGGTGAAAAACTGCGACTTTTGCCAGTCGCACATGGTAAATGTGCCATAATCCAGGTCTAGTCTCACTATTATACGTTAAATACAGACCACTTTGAAAAGTGGCACGTCTCACCAAATGTTGCAAAAATGCTGCGATCAACAGAACCCAACATTCTTAAGCCACAAAACTGACATATCTGACTTGATAAATGTCCTACTAGGGTTGTCACGATACAAAATAAATAGGCTGTGTGCATTCTGCATTTTATGGAACGTCCGGCCCATAACAGAACAGTTCTATCCTATTTTTGGGGGGAACAGGGTGACAAAAAAAATGATGAATCACGTGTGTTTTTATTTTTTTCTATTATAGCATTCACTGTATAGGAGATATTTTTTAATATTTTTATAGTTTGGACTTTTTCGCACATAGCGATATGTAATAGGTTTATTTTTTTATTGAACAACTTAATAGCAGGGCACTCTCTATAATATTTGGAACCATTAGATTTATTGGTAAAATTGATAATAAGAATAGTCAACAATGGTGACGATGGCAGCAATAATCAGGTAGCAGCAATGTTCATGTAGATAAATGTTCCTGATAAAACGTACAATAAATGTCCCAAGGTGAGTATACACACTAATAAAATAATAGGGTACAAAACATGCCAGCCAAATTGATATTTAGTTGCTCCTGAGAATTAAGGTTCGCTGCCCAATGGGGAGCAACTAAATATCAATTTGGCTGGCATGTTTGTACCCAATTATTTTATTATTTATATATTCATTGTTTTTTGGTCAGATTGGGTGTATCTGTCAGTGGGTGCACCTCTAGTGGTTCCCCACCACTCTTGTTGCGACATTCCACTCTGTTTCACATTATTTTTTTATTGTTTATATATTTTATATGTAAAATTGGGAAAGGGGGCGATTTTAAACTTTTAGTATTTTTTTCTAACTTTTTATTTAATAACTATTAGCCCCCTTAGGGGGCTAGAACACCTATCCTATTCACCCTAATGGAGATCTATTAGGATGAATAGGATTTTATACTGTCCCTGTGCTTTGTGTACACAGCAGCAACAAGCTTACCATAGCAACCATAGAAGGCTTCAGTAGCGACATGGCTGCCTTGCTTACCGATTGGAGCCACATGATTTCACTGCTGGGGCTCCGATCGGAAGCTACCACTGCCACCAATGAAATTACTGTGGGGGGGGGGGTGGCCACTGCGCCACCAACAAAGATAATAATGAGAAGGGGGTAGGGAGAGGCCACTGCACCACCGATCAATATAATTAACCCCTTTATACAAATGTAGGCGGTGGCTGCTGGCCGTATCACACACCTGACTTCAATGACAGGGATCCCACCAAACCGTGTCAATTAACCCCTCGGGTGCTGCGCGTGAGGTGTTAATTGACACTGTTTGCGGGATCACCGTGCCCAGTCATTGAGGCTAGGTGTCGGCTGTATCACACAGCCGGCACCAGCCACCTACATTTGTATTTAGGAGTTAATTATATTCATTGGTGACGCAGTGGCCAACCGCCCACTCTCACCCTCCTCAGTACTATAGTCATTGGGGGCCAGCGGCAGCTTCACAGCCCCCTCCCCTCTCTTTTCATTGGTGGCAGCGTCACAGTGGGAAAGGAGGGACTCCCTCCTTCTCCACTGTGCCATCTGATGAGAACATGGTGTGCACTGAGGGCAGTAGCACAGCCTAGTATCGGAAAATAACACTGATACCCAGTGCAACCCAATGTCCTACACAGTGTTTAGTTAAAGTTTTTTTTTTACGTTATTGAAACAATTATGCCAAAGCCAGGAATTGTTACAAAGTAAAAAAATAAATAAAAAAAGTTAACCAGTTTGATCCCCTTCCACATCTATCCTCTCCCCCAGGCTTTATTTGGCTGAATAAACGATAAGCCACATAACCGCTGCAACCAAACACAGGTCTCATGTCAATTGGCTCTGATGTGGAATACAAGCCAAAATACACATGAAAATACCATTATGAAGAAACCTTGATAAAATATATTGCAAGGTTTCTTATCTCCGCTTAATAGAAAAAAAATATTTTAAAATGAATTATTAAGCCTTATAACATTCTTTTATTCTGTTTTAAAGTGCTTCTGCTTGAATCGTTATTAGCAAAAATGCGCATTGTGTTCTCATTTTTAGGTAGAATAAATCATGTAAAGAAAATAACCTTCTAGAGTGTTAAAGTGGTAGTAAATGCTTCCAAGTCATGCTGGTTGTAATCTGAGAAAACAGAGAACGTGAATGAAAATGGATTATACAGGGAAACTACTTGGCATTGTGTTATATTTTTTTAAAATCTTGTTTCCATTTCTTCCATTTAATTTTTTATTACCAGTATTCCTTTCCCTGCCATACTTAAAGGGAATCTGTCACCAGCATATTAGCAATTTTTTTTTTCATGAATCCATGTGTAATAAATTACCTTCTTTCCATATCTGTTCTTGTTTTACTTGTGTGCCTTGTCATTTCTTCAAACAAACGCTTTTACGATATGCAAATTAAGCTGTAAGGAGCCCAGAGGGGCGTTATTCCTACCAAGGTGCCCAGGAACACCCCCCTGATGTGCCGGGCCGCCTAAATTTTAAAATGAAGAACGCCTCTAAAATGTAAAATCGCCTTCCAGAGGCGGCTAGTGCTCCGCCCGCCCCCGCCCCGCCCCGCCAGCTCCTCTCTCTGCCGCAAATATCCGCCTCTCGCTGGCAGCCTGAAATCCCGCGCAGGCACAGTGACGCTGTTGCCCTCAGTTTCCATATCATCGCGCACTGCGCCTGCGCGGCACTGCGCCTGCGCGGGATTTCAGGGGGGCGTTATATGCTGGTGACAGATTCCCTTTAATATCTTTGATTCCTTTGGTCGGATTTCTAATTTTAAGAAGAATCTTGATACATTTGAAGCACTAAATGTAACGGCCTACATGATGTTATCTAACAGTTACACATTTCCACACATTAGATGGCCCTCCTCTTCTATTCCATATTTAGGTGTCAGGATTACAGCAAACCCCTTGGATCTCTTTAAAAGTATATTTTGTTCCTCAGACAGATCAAAGCATACACTGCTTCTGCTAGGTAGAAGGAACCTTTTACCTACATTTGTTCTTCCTCAACTTTTATATACATTACAGGTTCTGCCTCTTGATATCCCCTTTGTGTTTTTTAAGCAAATACACCATCTATGCTCTAGGTCTCTCTAGGGTGGTAAGAAACCGCACATGCAGTATTCTTTGCTGACTCAGAAGCAGCCTGGGGAAGGGGGTGTTGTTGCCTCAAATCATGGGTGTAGGAACCCCCAAAAATCTGGGGGGGCAGCATTTTTACTCGCCAGGTATATTCTTATTCAGTAAACTGCGAGTTGTTTATATCGTTAAATTTTAAGTGTGTGTGTGTGGAAAATCTCACAACAAAAAGAAATATGCAAAAGGAACAGTTCTTTGTTTATCAGGTCACAGAAATTAACCAAACGTTTGGCATATATTTCAGTTCTTCCACTTAAAACTAGTGGTAATAATACTTTAAGTAATGCACTTTGCCTGATTTTAACAAAACAAAAGATCTTGTATAAATACAATTAAATACTATAACTATATAAGGGCTCTTTCACACTAGCGTTTTTGTTTTCCGGCATAGAGATCCGTCGTCGGGGCTCTATGCCGGAAAAATCCTGATCAGGATTATCCCAATGCATTCTGAATGGAGAGAAATCCGTTCAGGATGCATCAAGATGTCTTCAGTTCAGGACCAGAATGTTTTTTGGCCGGAGAAAATACCGCAGCATGCTGCGCTTTTTGCTCCGGCCAAAAATGCTGAACACTTGCTGCATTGAAAGGCATTAATCCGGATCCGGCCTTAAGCTAAACGTCGTTTTGTGGGGAGCAGGTCTAGCAGTATACTTACAGTCCGTGCGGCTCCCGGGGCGCTCCAGAGTGACGTCAGGGCGCCCCACACGTATGGATCATGTGATCGCTTGGATCACGTGATCCATGCGCATGGGGCGCTCTGACATCATTCTGGAGCGCACTGGAAGCCGCACGGACTGTAAGTATACTGCTCCCCAGCTCCCCACTACTACTATGGCAACCAGGACTTTAATAGCATCCTGGCTGCCATGGTAACCTCAAAGCATTTCGAAGACTGATCAGGATCCTCTAATGCTTTCAGGCGACTTGCGTTCTGACGGATCCGGCGGGACGGAAGTGCCCGCCGGATCCTCAGAACGCAAGTGTGAAAGAGGCCTAAATAGAAACAATTTTCTAACAGACAGAGTGAGACCCTCCAAGCACCACAACCACTGCAGCGTACTTCAGCTACACCTGGTGCAAGGTAGCTGTTCCTGTAAATGTGTGCCTGCCACTGGCAGCTCACACACTAAAGCTACAGGAGATGTGTGGTAAGTGTGCACACATTCACACAAGGCTGTTCCCTATCCAGCTCAGTACACGGTACTCTGAGCGGAACAGGGAACTGTGCCGTTTACACTGACAGACCAGCTCCTGCAAGTAGTGGAAGCTGAGGTGAATGGCGTGAGCATGCAGGCTTTCCCATATGATGTCAGTGAGCAGGAAGCTTAGGTGGAGGAATTAAAATTATATTTACAGGAACATTGCCCTAGCACCATAAGAACTAATGTAGGCTTTAATGGTTATAGTGCTGTATGAGAAGCATTAGATATGACTGGACATCATTAATCATGATGATCTCAGCGAGGGTGGATTGTGCTGCATCAATTAGACTGTCTTGGTGACGGAAAAGGGTGAGTTTATTTTATTAATAAAGATTTATTTGT
Source organism: Bufotes viridis (assembly GCA_033119425.1). Lineage (NCBI taxonomy): Eukaryota > Metazoa > Chordata > Amphibia > Anura > Bufonidae > Bufotes > Bufotes viridis. Next base: position 227,149,816 of record CM065593.1, read on the forward strand.
AATGGTTTAGTAGTGTTTTTTTATGGAACAAATAAGTACCCTCCATAAAGTTTCCTTTAAGCCAAATCTAAAGAACGTGACATCAATTACGGGGTACAAAACCCACTTTTATATGAAGGGGTAACTGATTGTGGTTTGCGGCTGTGGGGGGTGATGGTACATCATAAACTCCCTTACACCTCTCTGATCTCGCTTATAACCTTTACATTGAACTTTACATTGCAATAAGTTTATGAAGATTTAATCTGATGTTATGTACATCTCAAGATACACCATACCTACTAGGGATTATGTGATGCTGTCTGCTCTGTTGATGGAAGGCCTAAAATGCACCTGTTCCAATGTCTACACTGCTTATGTTATTGTTCATGTTTTCGACATGTTACTATTATACCTAAATGAGATGGATGTCAATTACAGTATGTCTTTTGTGTTAAAATAATAAAAAGATGTAAACAAAAAAATCTAAAGAACGCAAGTTTTTAAAATCCAAAAACTTTTTTACGGCGATCACAACACATTGCAAATTCCTTTGCTATGGCTTCTATGTCTACTTCATCCATTATGTCTCTATGGATGTTGCATATAGCAACATGGTTTAAACGTTTCTGGGTCATGGTGGACCTCAACCAGGTTTTTAATCTACGCAGTGCACTAAAACTTCTCTCGGCTTCACAGGAAGAAGCAGGAATAGTTAATAGGGTTCTGACAATTTTTTCTACTTGAGAGAAAAAGCATCTTTCTCTGGCAGGCATCTTTCGCAAAATATCTACAACCTCAGAGACTGAAGTGTACTTGTAAACACTTGATAAGGTGGTTATCTGGGCAGAGAGAAGATGATATTCAATCTCTGGATACTGGGGAAGAACTTCACTAGCTTGTCCTGTCAACAGATAATGTTCATTTTTTCATATACAAGTAAGCCCTCTTGGTCAAAGCGCTGCATTAACTGTGTCGATATAATATCCATTATTTGGAAATACTGAGGACAATAGTATTCCTTCACAGTCTTTGCATGAAATTGTTCAGTTGGCCCATGTTGAAGACGTTTAGGAATATTAGGGTGCCGTGGTACAGTAACCTCTTTTAGCTGGTATTTTTCCACTAAATTAATAGTGGTAGCAAGAACTCTTTCAAAGGACGTGTCACATCGTAACTTTTGTATAGCATAATGGGTCCGTTGTACACTTGCTAAAAGTCCTGATATGGTTTGTTCTCTGCCTTGCAAGGCTACATTCAGGCATTCTAAGATCTCCATGATGCTAAGAGAGATTTGAAGACCTAGTAGAGTTTTCCCTTGCCTAAATTGTTGTAGTAGGCCACGTGCGCGTGGATTTATATCTCCATTACTTCTGGTATTTGCAATTTCTTCAAGTGTTTCCAAAATCAGCTGGTAATTATCCAGAATTTTTATCACAGGCTTTACTCTAACAGTCCAGCGTGTTGGGCACAATGGTTTAATATGCAAGACTTTAAGAGGCCCTTCAGCTTCATGATGCACAATTTCTGAAAGTGTGGGTTTGCATTTCATAGATTGCCCAAAGAGTTTGCCAAGAGCTTGCACACACATAAGTGCATCTTCCATTATTGGACATTCATGTGCTGCAGCCTGCATAACTAAATTTGTGCAATGTGCACCGCAATGGACATAAATGGCAACATAAAATGTTCCTGCCTGATTAATGCCTGGGCACCATGATATTAACAGCCATGTTTGAAGCTCCATCATATGTTTGCCCTCGCAACATTGACATACAAAGCCCATTACGGCATAAAGCATCCTTGACAATCTGTGCGATTGCAGATCCACTTGTTTCATCAACTTGATATAAGCCTATGAAGTCTTCATGTGGGTACAAGTCTTCATCAACATAGCGGATGCAGAAACTTTCTTGTTCTTGACCAGATATATCTTGTGTGCCATCAACAATAATTGCAAAGACATTATTCCCAATCTGTTTCCGAATAAGGCGTAATACGATGTGAGACAATAACTTCAAAATCTCATTTTAAATGTCGGGACTTATGTATTCTGCTTTGTGTGATATCCAGTTTTTTAGATAAGACATCATCTGCTCGTGCAAGCAGAAACTGTTTAAAATTGCCATCATTGTCTTCATGGCCACGAAGAGGGAGACCTTGTTTTGCCAACAGGGCTATTGTTTGTACTATCTTGATGAGACACAGCCATGCATCATTCTGTTGCTGTTGAATTTGTAGTGAAAGCTGAGCATTAATGGGTTTGCGAATCTTTATGATGCAATAGTTGCGTTATAGAATTTGTATGAGCAGAACAACTCTGATGTTTTTAAACTTTTCAATAGCTTTTTTCCAATTTTTAAAGCCTACACACACAAATGCTGGCTCAGTGTTCTTTTCGAGTTGAGTCAGATTCAGGACGGCTGCTTTAGCACAGTAGAAACATAGTACCCCTTCATAAGTAAAACTATAGTGCAGCCATGTAAAGCTTTGGAACCAGCACTCTTGAAAACGTAGAACACGCTTCTTTGCCTTTTGCGTTACAATGGTCTGAGCTGGAATGTTTTGTAGTCTGGTTGATTTGGTACTACTGCTGTTCGTAATGTTTTCTCATCATCAGCTGGAAGAGAAATGCATTTTCCTTTCGTGTATGTTTTAGATTTACTATGAGCATCTTCTACAGTTTTGATTGCAACGCCACAAGCATGGTCTTCCTCACCATCACTACTTGAGTCACTCATGAGGCCAACTGCTTCTAAAGACACTGACTCAGCATATTCCTTTATTGGCTCAACAAAATGATGCCTGACTGGTGATTCAGTGATCTCTTTTTGTTGACATGCTTCTGAGCTTGATGATGATGTATTCGCTTTACTAGGATTTGTAAAAAAAACTTGAGGATATCCATTCTGACTTTCTTCACTCAAACTGACTTTTAAGCATAAAGCTAAGGTTCCAGAAAAGACTACATTTAAAGAAGAATGATAACAAAAGATTTAGATTCCTAACCTGGGGGCAGTGCCCGAAACAATAATCTCCCCTTATATATAATTTACTTACAGTTCTGAAGACTCAGGGTTGCTGGCTGGCTTGGCCTCATGGGTGCTGGGCTGCTGGCTGGCTTGGCTGGGCAGAAGGAGTGTGGGAGACTCCGAGGCCTTTTTCTCCAAGCTGCTCCGGATTAGTGCTCTGGGCAGCTGGGCTCCGGGCTGGAAGTGGGCACAATAAGAAAAAAATATTTTTCATTACACCTCAGGTCAGACCACTAATCAGACCCCCAATCAGACCTCAGCTAACAGACCCAATAAGATCCCCAATGTTAATAAGACCTCAGATCACACCTCACCTTAGTGTCAGACCCTAATATGAATGACCCCCAATCAGACATCAGATAAGATCCCCATGCCTCATAGCAGCCCCCAGTGCCTCTCATCAGCCCCCCAGCGCCTCTTATCAGCGAGTAATAACAGCACCCCCCGATCATGTGCCAGTAATAACAGGCCCCCCCCAATCATGTGCCAGTAATAACAGGCCCCCCCAATCATGTGCCAGTAATAACAGGCCCCCCCAATCATGTGCCAGTAGTAACAGGCCAGGCCACCCCCCATTATGTGCCAGTACTAACAGGGCCCGCCCCCCCAATCATGTTCCAGTAAAACTTTGTAAAAAAAAAAAAACCTTATACTTACCTCTACCAAGCGATGCAGGCCTCTTCCGGCCTGTGTCCCGCGCTGTACGGCTCAGGCGGCACGATGACGTCATCGCAACGCCTACGCCGGCCTAGACAGTGCCGGCAGCCTATCAGAAGAACAGGAAAGAGAAACACCTCTCCCCTGCTCCTCCGCACAGCCTTCTGTTTGTATCGCTGTCCTGAGGACGGGGATACAATCAGATCAAGATGAGCCGAGCTCTTCCACAAGTCATCTCAGTGCCCCGCCACCACATTGCCCTGCTGCCGCTGGGGGGGGATTTGGGGATTTCACCAGACCTGTCCCCCCCGCATTATTTCCTGGGGGGGATCCATCCCCCCCGCTTCCTACGCCCATGCCTAAAAATCTCTCTTTATTCGAGGGCAATTTATTTGTCTAGGTGGTCCCAACTAGCTAACCCTTTAGTCTGTGCCCCACATATTGATCTGAAGAGTGCACTTCCTAGCCCTCTCAAGAGAGGTCTCCTTAGCCCCTTGCTGCAAACGGACATAGCTGTACGTCAAGATTACATGTACAGTAACTTGCTAGAATAGGACGTACAGCTAGGTCAGAACTAGTAAAGAAAATGTGTCACCAAAAGTTTTATCTGCCAGTTAAATCTAGATAGTAACACACTTCTTTTTTGTATTGTAATCTGTTTCTATTTTATGATTGTAGATTTTTTTATTTTATTTCCTGAATATGAATTATGGCGACGGCCATCTTGCCTGAGCTGTTCTTAACAACATTTACACAGCATTAAAAAAATTGCTTCACGGCAGCCCCATGGTCCATAGACACAATGGTCAGGAGGGGACCTCATTAACTTCCATGGGACAGTTTTTTAGGCATGCTCTGTGACCTGGCAGCGGCTCAGAAACGGAGCCACCACCATCAGCAAGTGTCAGCTGTAACACAGCTGATGCTCTGCTGCAATGGCAGGGATGGGTGCTGTCACCAATCCCTTCCGTTTAACCCCGTATATGCAGCGGTCGGTAGGCAACAGGCCACTGCATTTCGATGGCAGCTTCCAGATGGTTACCATGGAAACCAGAACCCTTACAAAGAAAAAAAAATGCTTTTTCCCCATATCCGCTTATTTATAATTAAGAAAATGAAAAATTATACAGGATTGGTATTGCCGCATTCATAATGACCTGACTTGTAAAAGGATTATAACCTGTGGTAAACGCCATAAAAATTAAAAAACAATGATGGAATTGATGTTTTTGTCACCTCCCACATTTAATAAAAAGTGATTATAAAGTCATATATATGCCAAAATGGTACCAATAAAAACTACAGCCCATCCCACAAAAAACAAGCCCTCACACAGCTATGTTGGCAGAATTTTTTTTTTTTTAATAAAGTGATTTTATGCTGCAAGAGTGGTAAAATATATAAAAAAAAACAAACATATAAATTTGGCATAGTCATAACCATATTGACCCACAGAACAAAGTTATCATATATATACCATATTGAGATCCCCATAAAAATAACAAATCACTGACAGAATTGCAAATTTTGCCTCCCAAAAAATTGTATAAAAAGCGATAAAAAACACATGTACCCCAAAACAGTACCAATAAAAACTACAGCTGTCCCACAAAAAAATAAGCCCTCACATAGATCAGTCAGCAAAAAAAAAAAGGTATGGCCCTTAAAAAGGTTACAGCAAATTCCATGTTAGAAAATCCAGGAACAGCTCCTTCCCGTCTGAATGCTGCCATGTCCTCAAAACTTATCCCGTTACCCCTTGTAAAAATGAAACATTTGGTGCTAAAGCAACATTCGATTGTAAAAAAATGTAATTTTTCATTTTCACAGCCACGTGTTTCTAAATTCTTTGAATTGAGTCATATCACTCACTGCACTCCTCAATAAATTCCTTGATGGGTGTAGTTGCCAAAATGGGCTCCTTTTGGGAATTTCCACTGTTTGAGTATCTCAGGGTGTCTTCAAATGCAATATGATGCCTGAAATGTTCTTCAAAATTGAAAAAATTGCTTCTAAAATCCTAAGGCTACATTCACACGACCGTATTTTTTTCATCCGTATTTTACGGACGCAAAAAACGGAAGCCGTATGTCCGCATTTTGCGGAAGAAGACTGAAGGACGGATCCGTCCTTCAGGTGTGCGCATGCGCAGACCTTTAAAACAGTGAAAACGATACAAGACGGATACGTCTCTCCGCATGGCAAACGGAGAGACGGATCTGCACTTGCAATGCATTTGTAGACGTATCCGCAATCCGGATCCGTCTACAAATGCTTTCAGTTGTCATGCGTTGTGACGGATCCGGCGGGACGGAAATGCACGCCGGATCCACACAACGCAAGTGTGAAAGGGGCCTAAAGTATACACAGGATTGTTACTTGCTTGCTCACCTTCTAAACCTACACCTATAATGAAGTGGGAGTCAGGATTACACTCCAAGTTCTCCAAGGTTAAAGATATTCTATCACTATCTCATGGAAAATCCCATTGTATTAAGGTTCAAGAGAATTTATACAAAACAGTTTGAGATGGTACAGGTCCCCTGACTACCTGACGTCTGTTGGCAATGTGAACTCAGGGACTATGTCACATATTTGGTGGCATTGCACTGTTCTTCTGAGCTTTTGTTCAGAAGTAGAAACTAAAATTAACTAGATTTGTTCTTCACAGCTCAGACTCACTCCAGAACTAGTTCTGCTCTGGCTGCCACAGCCTGGCTTCAGACCATCTCCTCATAATTTACCTTCCTATTTCATGTCCACTGCTAAACTTCTTGTCTCACTTCTTTGGATAGACGAATAGCCCCCTTAGGTAGAGATTTGGATTGCCAAACACATCAATTATGTCTTCTTGAGGAATTAGCAGGCTGTGAGAGTGTGCACATTATGTCTGAACTTGACAACCTTGGCTGGACTTGATGAAGTGGAGGGTCTGAGCAGGCTTCTCTTCTTTGGGCTGTTACCTACCTAATTGTCTTCGAGACCTATCTTAGATGCTTTCTCCAATATCAGCCTCCTGACATGGACTCTGACACCTGGACTTTGTATGTTGTTGGATTCTATACCTTTTCTTATGTACACCTCTTTCTAAGCAGATGGGCCCCCACACTGCAAGCCTCCTAACATTGCTATTAGACTTTGAGACGGTCTATCTGGATAAAATATTTCTAGCATTATAGGCTGTGATCCAATTTATGCTTGATATTTTTATGTCAGCTGTATCCATCTGCAGTTTATTGTTGCTATCTTCTATATCTTCAAATAAAAGATTTTAACCCCCCTCCCCTCCCCCCCCACACACACTTAAAACAGCCTTGACCAGCCATAGCTGACAGAGACTGAGTGAATGCTTTGTCTACCCACACAGTGTGTCATTGAGCAGGCGAAATTCACTGCAATAATAGTTCGTTTGTATTAGTATTATTGATGTAGTGTCCATTACAATGACATTTCTATGTGTGGGTTGTGATTCTGGGGTGAAGTGTGTGGGAAACAAAAATAATTGGCCAGCTTATTAATACTATAAACCTCCAAAACTGTACTGTAAGCGTGAATACTACATACATCCTGCATCTCTAAATCAAAAGGGCTACGAACGATTAAAACTCCATTGTTGAAGCATCCAGGTATTGGAATAAAGTAGTCTACTAGCAAATGCAGCATACAATAAAATTTATAAAGCATATAAATAAATTAAATAAATTAAAATTGTGAATACAGACTTCAACTTTCTTGGAATTGAAACTAAATCAAAGTGCAGACTACAGTTAGGTCCAGAAATATTTGTACAGTGACAAGTTTTGGCATTTAAGCTGTTTACCAAAAGACATTCAAGATCCAGTTATGTAATTATTATGGGCTTAAAGGCCATCTACACCTTGGGAGGCAATTTTTATTTATGATTGCATTTTACTCATTTTGGACTTAAAATCGTTTTTTCAATTGGTCTTTATTAAAAATATTGAGCCGTTCTGTCCCACAGGGTTAACTGTCTAGCTGTGTAAATATATTTTTTACTTTCACTTTGTGCCATCATATAAAACCTTTTTTCTAATTTGCTAGAAGGTCATAAAAACTTATTTAAGCCACATTCTTATCAGTAAGAAAAATTGCATTTAAGGGTCCATTCACATTTTGCGGACCGCACATCGCCGGCACTATAATAGAAAATGCCTTTTCTTGTCCAAAATTGTGGACAAGAATAGGACATGTTCTATTTTTTTCTAGGAACACAATTGCGGACCTGGAAGTGCGGATCCGCAATTGTGGATGAGGGCAGGACATAGTGTGTCCCCATAGAAATGAATGTGTCCGCAATTCTGTTCCTCAAAATGAGGCACAGAATTGCGGACGTGTGAATGGAGCCTAAATCTCTGGTCTTTCTGGCTTCAGTTGCACATGGGGCGGTCTTATAAGTGATTGATAGCACTCACTGTATGTGTGTATACATAGCTGTCACTGATAAGATGTTCCCCATGTACAAGCGAACAAAAAGAGCAGAGATTTCAATGTTTAAATTAGGACTACACAGTAAAAAAGTTTTAGGCAGGTGTTAAAAAAAAAAATCTGCATAGACTGCTGTAAGAATCAAAAACAAAAATGCAACAGCACAAATAATTTTATACAAAATGCATTTGTCAAGAATCTCACATTTGAGTAGGGATGAGCAAAGCGAGCTTTAGATCCAAGATGCAAAGTTGCTTTGTTCCAAAATATGTTTTAATGCTGTACGGAGATCCGTCTCCATACAGCATTAAAATGTACAGTCTGCATTCCGGCGAGGAGAAGCGAGTTTCACCGAAGTCTCGCAGGACTTCGGTGAATAACTTAGAGACATGATTTTTGAACTTGAAAACCATTTTAAAACTTGGTTCCGAAGTCAGATACCTGTTTTAAAATGGTTTTCAAGTAGAATAATAAAATACTGACTTCGGTGATAACTCACTTCGCCTTCCCAGGCGCATACATTTTAATGCTGTACGCAGAAGGATACAGCATTAAAACGAATTTTGGAGCAAAGCGATTTCTGATCTTGGATCTGAAGCTCGCTTCACTCATCCCTACTGTATTTGTGTTGGCAGAGTGCTGTTCCATTGTTTGTTTTTTGCTTTTGTGCTTTCAGCCATGGCAACATGCCCCTGCGCATTGGGATGTGCTTACTGACCCCTATTTTTCTTTGCAATGCTATAGGAATGTTTTCAAAAAAAGTTTTAAATTTTTTTTTATCAATTAACAAAATGTAAAGTGAAGGAATAAAAGAAAAAAATAAATCAAATCAATATTTGGTGTGATCAACCATCGCCTTTAAATCAGCATCAATTCTTCTAAGTACACTTACACACAGTTCTGGAAGGATCTCGGCAGGGAGGTTGTTCCAACCATCTTGGAGAACTAACCACAGATCTTATGAGGATGTAGTCTAGCTCAAACCCTTCTGTCTCTTTCTGTAATCCCAGACAGTGTTGATGTTGAGATCAGTTCTCTGTGGGGACCATATCATCACTTCCAGCACTCCTTATTTATTACGTTGAAGATAGTGATTGACATTGGCTGTATGTTTGGGGTCGTTGTCCTGCTGCAGAATAAATTAGGAGCCAGACCCTGATGGTACTGTATGATGTATAACTCTCAGCCTGTATTTCTCAGCATTGAGGACATTATTAAAGGGCATCTGTCAGCAGATCTGTACCTATTAAACTGGCTGACTTGCTACATGTGCACTTGGCAGCTGGAAAAATTAAGTTTTAAGACATGCAAATGAGCCTCTCGGAGTAATGCCCTTTAATCCCGAACAAATCCCCAGCTCCATTTGCTGAAATGCAGCCCCAAACTTGCAATACTCGTCATGCCAATTTCTCTTCAAATTCAGAAGATGTCCAGCAGTGCCATCAGTTCAGAACTGGCAGAAACCAGCTACACTCATCTATTGTTCAGAGATGACTGGATGAATTTTGTCCAAAAAGCCATCTCTCTGACGTGGAACCAAGGCCAAGTGACTTAACTATGCACAAAACCATAAGAACTGGGGTGCAATAAAACGACGGCATGTGTTCTGGACTGATGAGTCAAAGTTTGAAAAATCTGGCTGTAACAGAAGGCAGTTTACTCACTGAAAGGCTGGAGAGAGGTACAATAAGTATCTGCAGGCAACAATAAAGCATTATGGAGGTTTCTTGCAAGTCTGGGGCTGCATCTTAGCTAATGTAGTTGAGGATTTGGTCAGGATTAAATGGTGTGCTTGGCACTGCACTGCCCACGACTTGAAGAAGTGGCGAGTGGGGCTAAAACTAACCAAAAAGTCTGAACATTTTGCGACTTTGACACCAGTATTCTGGTGTACAGGGGATGATAAACCTTCCCCATGTCTGAATTTTGAAGAATTATTTTACATTTATAATTATTTATTCTAAATGTTTATTCATTTATTAACATTTTTAGGGATCTGATTATGTCTTTTCATTGGTCTCTGATGCCAAACACGGACTGCATATGGCTGCTGTGCTTATGTATACAGTTTTTCTACTATTCTGAGAATACAAGCTGTGCACTGATCTATCAGGCCCGTTAGAGGAGTTGTCTGCTTTTTTATATTGATGACATCCTCAGGATAGGTAATCAATATCAGATCGGTGTGTATTTGTGTGTGTGTGTGGGGGGGAGCAACTGCTGGCAAAATCAGCCGTTTAAAGAGAACTAAGTGCTCGTACAATCGGTGTGTTCCTTCTCTGTTTACCTCCTCACCACTGACATGGGTGATTAATATGAAATAAAATACTTATTCCAATACTGATAAACAGTATATTATTCTAAAAAGAGTAAGGTAATAAATGTTAGACGTGTGGTGGTCCAACCAGTAGGACCTCACCAACCACTACAATAGGCTACTCCCTTCCAGTCTGATACAGTCAACCAATTTGAAGGAGATACATTTGAGCACTGGCCAAGCAGACCACTCACTCCATACAAGTGAAGTGCACTCTTATCTTAGGCCTCTTTCACACTAGCGTTTTAGCTTTCCGTCCTAGAGTTCCGTCCTCAGGGCTCTAGGACGGAAAGATACTGATTAGGATTATCCTAATGCATTCTGAATGGAGAGCATTCCGTTCAGGATGCATCAGGATGTCTTCCGTTCAGTATGTGAACGTTTTTTGGACGTTGACAAAAGCGCAGCATGCTGCGGATTTGTCTCCGTCCAAAAATCCGGAAGACATGCCGCAACGCCGGATCCGGAATTAATGCCCATTGAAGGGCATTAGTCTGGATCCGACCTTTACTAAACGCTGCTTTCGCGCATTGCCGGAACCGGCGTTTAGCTTTTTGTTAATGGTTACTATGGCAGCCAGGACGCTAAAGTCCTGGTTGCCATAGTAAGTAGGGGAGCGGCATACTTACATTCCGTGCGGCTCCCGGACGCTCTAGGATGACGCCAGGGCGCCCCAGTGCATAGATCACGTGATCGCACGGATCACGTGATCCATGCGCGCTGGGCGCTCTGGACGTCATTCAGAGCGCCCGGGGAGCCGCACGGAATGTAGGTATGCCGCTCCCCGTCGCTACTGCTACTATGGCAACCAGGACGCTAGTAGCGTCCTGGCTGCCATAGTAACACTGAAAGCATTTTGAAGACTGATCAGTCTTCAAATGCTTTCAGTTCACTTGCGTTGTGCAGGATCCGGCGTGCATTCCGGCGACGGAAGTGCACGCCGGATCCTAACAACGCTAGTGTGAAAGAGGCCTAAAACACATTTCAAGTTTTCAACTATGTTTCAGAAATGATTTGAATGAAATTAAATTTCTCCCTAAAGCAACATTTGTAAACCTTATAGGAATATCATATCTCATGTAGTACAGAAGTATGCATTTTTGCACTGTGTAAATAGTTTGCGATAAATGTTACTGGCAGACCATTTAAATGCAGTCACCTTTTCCAGAATACCATTCATTTTGTGAAAGAACTGCTGACACCACTTCACTGAGAACACTAGTCTTTATTACACGTTGTAAGTCCTCTGGCTCCATCAGTTGAAAAATATTTGTAAAATATTTAAAAGCTCTTCTTTTTATAATAATAGAGGGATAAACATAATCCCCAATTTACGTAACACGGCATATTTAAGAAAAACCACCATAAGCAGCAGAATTCACAGTTGCATGGATATGACCTGGAAAACATTCAATCTGCCCACCCTATACATAAAGCACTGCGTGTGAGCACACATTGAAACTGCAGATTTCACTATTCACTTATGACAGCTTGTAAAAGCACTTGATGCACACATTTCTCCTAATACAGTCATTTTCTGTACTAACTAAACAGGTATCAATATGTTAACAATTGGTGCTTGAATAGTATACCTGTGCACATTAGAAGAATGAATTAGCGGATAAATGTGACTCAGAACCATCAATGACTTGGTTGAATCTTTTGCTGCACACTGGGATGTTAAACCCTTTTCGTAAGCATATTGTCATTTTTCAGTACTTTTGCGTTTTAGTGGCTTTGTTTTAGATAAAGCTTTAAGTCAGCTAAAGGTCTGTAGGAAATATCAGGGGACTCAAGTGTTTTTGTTTTGCTACTGGTGTTCTTTGTTCATTAGGTGGAGATTTTTTTCTTTTTGCCTATATAAAAAAAAATAATACCGCTAAGAAACACCACAAAAACTGCAGCAAAAAAACAAAAAGATGCCCTAAAATGCATGAGTATATTCAGGCATTTTTACTGGTAACAAAAAAGTCCAGTGCAAAATGTATGCATTTAGGCTCCCTCGAACAAATATGAATCTAAAAAGAGGCGCTAATATCAATCCCACATATGTTAAAGGAGCTGGCCAGTTTCCAATATTGATGACCTATCCCCAGACACCTCCGCCGATCAGCTGTTTGAAGAGACCCCTGCACTCATATGAGCGCTGCATTCTCTTCACCGTTTACCTGCTCACCATTGACATTGCAGCGGCAAGCAGTGTAATTACAGCTATGCCATCCTATTCGCTTGACTGGTACAGAGAGCAATTGTAGTTACAATCTGTCCCATTCAAGTGAATCGGATGGCAGAGCAGTAATTACACTGCTCGCTGCTGCGATGTCAATGGTGAGCAGGTAAACAGTGAAGAGAACACAGCGCTCATACAAGCACTGTGTTCTCCTTAAATAGTTGATCGGCAGGACAAAGGTGCCCCAGTCGGACCCCAGCTGATCTAATATTGATGATCTATCCTCATCAGTATTGTAAAGTAGACAACCCCTTTAACATTCCTGAATGAGCTTCAAAATAGAGATGTCACAGTAGACATTTTACTGGACTTTATTCTCTAAAATATAGAAATTCTCCCAACACTTGAGGCCAATTTAAGGATATGTTCACATATGCGGCATTAGATCCGGCAGGCTGTTCCAGCAGAGAGCAGCCTGCTGAATTTCACTGGATCCGGCATTGTCAGATTCTACAGTTCACCTCTGGATCTCCATTGCCTTCTGCACCTTAAAGGGGGTCTCCAGCATTGAAAGTGTAACAGTCATTTCATTTGATTCTTAATAATGTGTAGGAACAGGGACGTTAAACATTTTTGTAATATTTATTAGGGAAAGATGTTTGTACTAGAAAAGCTGACCATTGCAAGGAGAGGCTGTCTTCAGTTCTATTGAGTGCTGAAGACACCCGTGTGTAACATACACCATATTCCAGCATGCCTCGTCATTACACCAGTCCCGGACTATGTACTTGTCCCCTAACTATCACTGGTCATCACCATGCCTATCTCACTTTTTTTTTTTTAAAGCACACAGGCGTCTTCAGTGCTCAGTAAAACACTAAAGACAGACTCTCCTTAGCAATCTCCATTAAAGCTTTGCCAAGATGAATCTTACACCCTGTACCTTGTAATAATATTATTACATGTTATAGTTATTACATTTTTATAGAAGGGTAACTGATCCAGGGAGTATTGTGACTGCCCGATTGGCATCGGGAAGAGTCTTTTCCCCCCTAATATTTGTGAAAATTGGTTTCTACCTCACATGTTTTTTTTTTGCCTTGCCAGGATCAACTTACAGAATAACAGGCCGAACTGGATGGACAGATGTTTTTTTTCAGCCTTACAAACTATGTTACCCTGTTTTCTAGTACAAAAAATGTTCAACACCCCTGTTCTTACGTTTAATCCCTGTCCTTATATTAAAAATAAACTGAAACAGTTACACTTAAAGACCTATCCCTAGGACAGGTAATCAATATCAGATTAGCGGGGTCTGACAACCCCCACTGATCAACTGTTCGGGAGTAGCTCCAGTGCTGGAAATAGACACTGGAACTACACTACACAATGGATGGTCTTATTTTTGACCGCAGAACTACTCCTGAACAGTTCATCGGTGGTAGTGCGGGGTGTTGGACCCCCACTGATTTATCCATACATGTTACCTATCCTAGGGAATGGTCATCAGTTGTTGTACCACTATAACTGCCTTAAACTTACAAAGTATATACAAGGGGGGTGGTTAGTGTCACATGTTCTACTGAGGTCAGGACACAACCAGGATTCAAGCAAGAGGGATAAGAGAAAACTAAAAATAAGGTAAAAAAAAAATACCAAGGAAGAATGGGAGCTAGAGTAACGGATGAAAATACACTTTAGAGTCAAAAGTAGCTTATGACACAACCACTTTAAATACTGGAGAGAACCCAGGGTCACAGTGCTAAACTGCCACAAGTGCTCTGTCTACATGAAGGCTAACCTGTGCAGAAACAGCTTGTGACAGAGCAGGGGCCAGAAGTGGAGAAGACGACAGCTTGGCTTGGCCCTAGAAAACTCATAACAGGTCTTTTTTCTCTCACTTTTGCACCCTGCCTGGCCCCCTTTGACCATGGGTTCTCTGTCTTGAATAACCCTTTTAAGTTCAAAACCTAAAAAGTCAAAATCCTATCCACATGACACAGAAAGAATCAGCAGAAACTTTATAACATAAAAATGTAAATCTACAGCAATCCCTATGCATTGTGAATTTCCCTATTTCTGTATATCTCTGGTTTTGAAATGGAATAAGGCAAAAATAAAATTATGGGATGCATAGTACCAAATTGAAATAGGCATTGCAGCCGTAGCGATTCCATGTGCTACAACAGACTTTATGCACACAGCTCATCTTTGTGGTTGAGGCCTTAGGCTCTGTTTTCACCTCTGTTAAAGGGGTATTCTGATTGTTTAAACTTATCCCCTATCCACAGGATAGGTGATAACTACTAGATCAGTGGGGGACCTACTGCTGGGACCCCCACCGGTCATGAGAACACAGGCCCCGTATCCCCTGCAGCCCCCTCAAAAGAACTGAGCGGCTGGTGGCAAATGGCCGGCCGCTCCATTCATTTCTATGGGAGTTCAGGATATAGTCGAGCGCTGTGCTTGGTTATCTCCAGAACTCTTATACAAATGAATGGAGCGGTCGTATGCGCAACCAGCCGCTCAGTTCTTTTCAGGTGGGGGTTCTCAACAGATCCAATGAAAGTGTGATCAAATCCTTAAGGTGCATTTACATGCTCTGACTGAGCAGGCAATTATCATGAAGGCACTGTTCCTTCCTGATAACTGCCTACTCATCAGTTGAGGTAAAGAGCAGTATTTACATGTAGCAATCAGCTCTACTTCACATGGGAAGATTATCGGGAACAAACCTAAGTACAAACGGCCTGATAACTGCTCTGTGTCTTGCAGAAGTCTAAAATTGTTCTGGCTGCAAAAGCATAATAGCTAACAATAATTCTGGAGTTGCTCTATGTAAGCACTGTAAATAGGAGTGTACGCTATGTTTACATGGCGTACAATACTCCTCTGACCATTACCCACTGATTTTCTTTTAAGCTCTGTTTCTACCCAAATTGGGTCTTTACAAAAAAAGTTAGATGTTATGCATTATTGTATTGTCTCTTCCAGCGCCAAATATATGATGAGGTAGTAGTTGTAGAGAAGCACTTCTCCCTGTCTAATCCTACTTAGCGTTCTGTCGAGTTACCTTCATTTTCTGGTAATTACTTTGCATCCAGGGACATAACAGGGGCAACATCAGCCAGCACTGCCTGTTATTCCCCTCAGTACTTTTCTAACTGGATATATATTTGTTTAGTCACTGTTTGGTTTATCACTACTAAAGAACCAAATGTTTTAGTAATGCCGACAATCAAAGCCATGTTTTAGGCTGGTTTCACACTAGTGAGTGTCACGCTCTGGACTCGCAGCAGAGTATCAGAAAGCTCCCGGCCTGAACTCCCATCGCTGCGGGGGTCGCATAGCATGATTTTGATTTATGATGCTATGTAACCCTTACAGTTCTAGAATGCATTGGATAACACTGAAATAATGCTGTCAGTGTTATCCAATACATTCCAGAACACTAAGGGTTACATAGCATCATAAATCAAAGTGATGCTATGTGACCCCAGCAGTGCTGGAAGTTGAGAAAGGGAGCTGTCTGATACTCAAGCTGCGAGTCCAGAGCGTGACACTCGCTAGTGTGAAACCAGCCTTCTTTTTTTTCCTTCAGCGAATACCAGTAGGGTGTAGGATTCTGTTCATCTAGGAGGAGACCTAGCCACCTTCCTCCATTAGTGAATATATCACTTATAATGAAGGACTGTAGGAAACTGATGGGATATGGAATGTGTTACAGAGTTCTCCCGCTATTCATTAATCAACTCATCCAAACTAGTGCAAGCAAAATGTGGAGCAAATAAACTTTTAAAACTGGATCTGTAATTTGTCTGGATGCTGTGGGAAACGACTCCACTCTTCCTTTGTAGCAGTTTTGATACATCTCCCCCACAGCACTTAAAGGGATTGTCTAGGATTTTACAAGAGATGGCTCAGGATAGGCCATCACTCTCTGACCAGCAGGAGACGGACACCCCACACCCCCGCCGATCAGGAGTTCTGCATCCAATGTGTAGTTGTGGAGCTTGTTACTACAGTCCTTCTCCAACTGAAATGAATGGGTGCAATTCTGCAGTAACCAGCTTGGTCCACTGCACAATGGGTAGAGCTGTGTAGTTCTGGCTCCAGAGCTACTGCAGATTGGAAGGGGTGCGGGCTGTAAGACCCCAAGCGATCAGATGGTGATCACCAGTCCTGAAGATAGGAAATTATTTATAAAACTCTGGACAACCCTTTTCAGTTCTGAATATAAGAACAGACACTTAAGGCTGTATTACAAAGCCCGATGTGACAGACTATTGTCGGGAGGGAAGCGCTCCCTCCTGGCAACCGCCTGCTCACAAGTAGAGGAGACCGCTGCAATTACATGCAGCAAACTCTTCCTCAGCATGGGGAGGAGCAGTCGCTATGCCATTCCTCATCCCCATGCTGTACAGTGTTTTGCCGTTTGCAGATTGTGATTAGACAGCAAAATCTGCCGCCTGCAAACGATTATCTTTTAACATATCAACAGATTTGGATTTCCTGACTTAATTTCTTCTTGAAATTTGGCATATATATCTCTTACATCACTGAGACGAGGGGCTTAAGCAAAGTCATATGAAAATCACATCTTTGGAAAAATGAAACACCCTAAGTGGGCCATACACTAAATATTGTGCTGAGAAGCGATGTTAATTGTGCTGAGAAGCAGTTATAGATCAAAGCAAAGCTTGTGGATGTGCGATCTAATTCTCTCTTCTTTTTTTGAACAATGCTGCATGGAAAGTGAAGTGTTACATGGCAGCCACTTGGGAAAATACCCTGTTTTACAGAGTAGAGAGAAGAACCCTCTGTAAACAGATGTGGAAAAACTCTTAAGGGTACAGCCACACATGGCAAGAAATATATATTTATAGTAGCGGCAATAGCAAACTAAGCTGCAGAAAAAACAGTGTCAGGCAGCTACTGCCAAGGCCAATAAGATAATGGGTTGCATCAAAAGGGGCATAGATGCCCGTGATGAGAACATAGTCCTACCATATTACAAATCACTGGTCAGACCACACATGGAGTACAGTGTACAGTTCTGGGCTCCTGTGAACAAGGCAGACATAGCAGAGCTGGAGAGGGTTCAGAGGAGGGCAACTAAAGTAATAACTGGAATGAGGGATCTACAGTACCCTGAAAGGTTATCAAAATTAGGGTTATTCACTTTAGAAAAAAAGACGACTGAGGGGAGATTTCATTACTATGTATAAATATATCAGGGGTCAGTACAGAGATCTGTCCCATCATCTATTTATCCCCAGGACTGTGACTGTGACTGTGACAAGGGGACATCCTCTGCGTCTGGAGGAAAGAAGGTTTGTACACAAACATAGAAAAGGATTCTTCACTGTAAGAGCAGTGAGACTATGGAACTCTCTGCCTGAGGAGGTGGTGATGGTGAGTACAATAAAGGAATTCAAGAGGGGCCTGGAATTATTTCTGGAGTGTAATAATATTACAGGTTACAGCTACTAGAGATGGGTCGCTGATCCAGGGAGTTATTCTGATTGCCTGATTGGAGTCGGGAAGGATTTTTCCCCCTAAATGAGGAAAATTGGCTTCTACCTCAGTTTTTTTTTTGCCTTCCTCTGGATCAACTTGCAGGATGACAGGCCGAACTGGATGGACAAATGTCTTTTTGCAGCCTTATAGACTATGTTACTGAAAGCAACGTTGAAATGTAAAACAATGGAATTTGATTTGGAAATTGACCTGCTCAGTGTGGATTTCCAATTTGCAGCATCTCTGTGATGAAAACGCAGCACGAATTCCACCCCATGTGGCCGTACCCTTAAGAGTTGAAAAAACTTCAATCGTATTAAAATAAAAATAATTTAAAAGAAAAATTCCAATCTTTATGTGCCACATGTTTAGAGAAGCAATGAAAGGAAAGTGATATCAAAGGAGATTCTGCAGCATTTGGAGAATAAATGCCTGTGCTATAACTGCGGCTGGCGTACTTTATAGCCTCTATATAAAAGGTATGATAAACAGACACAGTAACCAAACGTTTTTGCATTGAAATCTTGTGTTACCGGGGACAACACGCATATCCCGAGCACTACTGGCTGTTGTCCTAACAACCAACCTGAAAGGCAGCCAATAGCAGCATTCACCTTCATCTCCCCCCCCCCCCCCCCCCCCGCTTAGTGCGGAGGACAGTTCCTCATGAATGAGAGGTGTGGGTCCTCTACAATGGGCTTCACTGACATTTCTATACCATGTGCTGCGTCTTACTAGGAAAAATGCAAGGCAGTACAGTTTATTCCTAGCTCGCTATTTAACCCTTCCATTCACACTAGCCTGAATTTAAACATAATGACTGGCCCCTCCTTTGCTGTTAAATTCTTGACTACACATAGGGAAAAAAAAATGTGGATTTGTGTGCAGAAAATCTGTTGTTTTCAGTAGAAGTGGATTTTGCTGCTGTGGAATACTACATTACAGTGGTAATTGGTGCAGTGGTATTTATCTGAACCCCATTAAAGTCAATGGTGCCGTGAGGCATTCCAGGAACACCCGGCAATGCCAGATCCAGAGCGCTCCAGCAGGCTGCAACAGGCCTAATGCATTTTGTGGTGACAGTTTCCTTTTAAATGTTATGGCTAATCTGAGACATATTCTAGTTAACAGTCTAATGAAAGGGGTTGTTCGGGGTCTATACATTTATTTAATATATTTAATGCAGGGAATGCTTTAAAATAAGATTTATTAAGCCAGTGACGTGGTTAGACAGCATGTACACAGCTGTAATCAAGTATTCAGAAACAAGTGCAGACCATCAGATCAGTGGCAGGGGATTAAACTGGTCTATATATATATATATATATATTTATCTATCTATCTATTTAAAAGGGGTTGTCCCGGTTCAGAGCTCAACCCAGACATACCTCCATTTTTACCCAGGCAGCCCCCCTGACCGAGTTCATGCTCTGATTCTCTCCTTTGCCCTGGGCAAAGGCATTTTCCGGATGATGTCCCCGAACACACTGCCGGAAGCTTCCACCCGGCAGTGTGTTATTGTAAACAAAAGAGCCCTAGCGCAGGGTGTAGGAGCGCATCGGAGAACGAGATGCTCCGACGCTAACATCAGGGGTACTGCCTGGGTGAAATTATGGGTATGTCCAGGTTCAGCTCTGAACCCGGATAACTCCTTTAATAGCCAGAACAGTGTCCATCCTTTGCATCTTTATATATAGGTGTAGATAATTTTCAGTATAAATTCCTTTCCAGACTGCTGTAATACAATAATCACCACACGCAAAATGTCACCAAAGTTCGTCCAAGAGAACAGGGTTTTTTCACATTAAGCGAGCAAAGTAGTTTTTTTTTTTACGTTACAGGGGCTTAGGTTAGGACCCCAGGGGTTATCTTCTCCAGGGTCAGACAACCCCTTTAAACCAGGCACAATGTAGGTCTAGCTCAGCTGAATGCAGTGATACCTTTCAATTAGTAATCCCTTGCTTCATTCTAGCGAAAAAGTAATTTTAATCCATATGAGCAGTTAAGTGCAATAAGGGTGGACCCAAGCAACTCTCTGCACCCTTGCTCCTTCTGCCATCCCCTCCCTCTCCTAGATTGAAAGGACAGGATAACTATGCAGGAACCTGGCCCTGTTATTTAAAGAGAGGGAGGGGCTGGCAGAGGAAGTAGGAGGAGCCAGGGTTCACAGAGTGCACTTATCTGCTCATTTGAATATGTATTAAAGCAGAGATGCCCAACCTGCGGCCCTCCAGCTGTTGCAAAAGGTGTAGGCTGTCCAGGCAAGCTGAGAGTTGTAGTTTTGCAACAGCTGGAGGGCCACAGGTTGGGCATCCTTGTATTAAAGTTTATTTATCTGTAGAATGTCTGGCCGTGATGAAGACAACCCCTCACTGTGCCCCTTAACGTAAAAAACTCCATTCACCTATCCCCAAGTGATTATGTTTTTATGTTAGGGTGTACAGGTTAGGACGCAAGGGGTCGCCACGTCTAAGGCCAAGGCTAGTCAACCCCTTTAATGGTCAATTTCACTGTGAGAGGTTC
Organism: Bufotes viridis; assembly: GCA_033119425.1. Taxonomy (NCBI): domain Eukaryota; kingdom Metazoa; phylum Chordata; class Amphibia; order Anura; family Bufonidae; genus Bufotes; species Bufotes viridis. The sequence continues at coordinate 227,170,460 of CM065593.1, forward strand.
TCTTTGAAATGGAAGCATCACATTGTTAAGAAAAATGCTATAATGATATATAGCATTTATATGATTATATGCTAAAGCCCTTCTTCCTTCACTGTCTAACGTGATACTGTAAGTGCATATCTTTTAAGTGATTTCAGTTGGAGTCCCAATTTACACTGCTGGTTGCAGGCTACAGTTTACCAGCAGACATGATACTCATGCTTGGAAGTGAATCAGTTTTGCATTGAAGCACTTGCCAGGCCACATGGTGCTAGTTCCCTCATCACTTATACTATAAGCTTTACTCAATGTATCTGAAATATACAAATGAAAATACTGTAAATGTAGTGGAAAGCGAGCAACAGATCGATACACTGAAAGCACAACATTCATCCGGAACAATGTGATCTTTCAGCTACCATAAAGATCTTCAATACCAACAATAGAAACATTTGAGGCCTTTGTGCAGTGTCCATTCACACACTGTATCTCTCTGCGATTCCACTCCACTATCTTGGCACTTTAGCTGCATTTTTGTGGAGATATAGAATTGTTGCATGTTCAGATAACTGATTATGTAGGGTTGGTAGATGGTTCTGGCAAGTTTTTCAGAGTCGGTGGGAAACTGAAAGGGAAACTAAACTTTAGTAAAATGATGCAGAAGTACTTTCTTTGGCTCTGCTCGGCTGCCCGAGGGTGTTGTGTACGGAGCCATGGAAAGTATAAGGGATACATGCGCCACACACTTGGCTCTCAGAGGAAAGCAGAGCAGATGACAGGCAAAGAGTCAGAGCGCTCACAGCAGCACTCCTGCCCCTTAGTTTTACAAGTTTATGTAACCTTTTACTTTCCCATTGGTGATCCACTTGGTATTATCCCTCCCTTACGATTGAAAAAAAAAAGAAAAAGAAAATAAATCAGGCACCAAGAATGTACATATTGCAATGCTGAAATGGCTTGATGAGATGGATAATAGTCTGCAGTTGTTTTATTGTGATAGTTTAATTTGGACCACAAATCGTGATGTTTTGTGCACGTATCCCAGCAGTGCTTCATGAATGTGTACTATACCTATGACTACGTAAAGTGTGACTGATGATTTCACCACTTAATAGCCACAGAAGTCCACAAACCCATTCCTGTATTCTCAGTTACTACTGATGTCACTAGTCTTGCACATCAAAGTAGTCTATTATAGGTTCTTCTCTCGTGGTCTTCGGGGGCCACTGCTTGCACCATTTCTGAAATAAAAATAGGTAAGTATCTATGAGTAACACAGATCTGTTTTCAATAGGTCCTCTGCTCTATTCAAGTTAGGCAAAACGTGATTGGTGTACCAAGTTAGAATTCTGTTCTTGTTTCATAAACTTTGACAACATGTAGACACTTAACCTGATGCAGTCTCTCACCTTCCAGCCTGGTGTCTGTAATGGGCAATAGGAGGAGGGGGTCTTGCCTGGATTTCTCTTTCAATTACAGACATAAGGGTAACATTTGGGCACATAGATTTGCCTCTGTAAAAGATTCAGAGTAAAGATGTATTATATACATATACAGACTTAAATGTGCCAGTATAAACGGACTGTCAAATGGAATTAACTATTTCGTACATGGCTCACAGGTGGTTAAAGAAACTTTGCTAACCTTTGCTTATCCTTTTAGATCCACTTTATTGCTAGCCTGATACTGCTCTGGTCTCCACTGTTCTCCACTCGTGTTTTGGCTTTCCGTTTGTGAGATCCGTTCAGGGCTCTCACAGGCGGTCCAAAACGGATCAGTTTTCATTTTAATGCATTCTGAATGGAAAAGGATCCGCTCAGAATGCATCAATTCAGTCTCCATTCCGCTTCTGCTTGCAGGGTTTTGGTGTCCGTCTGATGAAACAGAGCAAAACGGATCTGTCCTGGCACACAATGCAAGTCAATGGGGACAGATCTGTTTTCACTGGCACAATCGAAAACGGATCCGTCCCCCATTGACTTTCAATGGTGTTCAAGACAGATCCGTCTTGGCAATGTTAAAGATAATACAAACGGATCCGTTCTGAACGGATGCATGCGGTTGTATTATCTGAACGGATTCGCACAAAACGAGAGTGTGAAAGTAGCCTAAAACACTTGGACGATGCTAATCCAACAACATTACTGCTTACCACCAAAACGGCAGCTAAGGATCTATACAAGTGGGCTTTAACTTATGCAGTGGTGATCATCACTATGTGCATACAAAGTAAATGCGCCAGAATTCCACTGCACCAATAAAGAGCACGTTATGCACCGCTGTTATTTGGTGGCTTAGATGTGTCAACGCAACAATTTTATAAGTCTATTAAAAATGTGTGCCACTTTTGGCTGTAAAATATTAATGTATAATTTTATCAGACATCAGGTAGTGTAACCATGTAACATGCCTAGCCAAATTATAGTGCCTACATTTTGATCAATTTGGTGCAATATGATCCGTTTTTACCATCTTGTTAACGTAGGTATATTACAACAATTAATGAACTGACCTTCCCTTATAATTTTCACTTGCTTGTAAGTTCAATAAGAGCCGTCTTACAAATATGGTGTCTGTACGTATGTATGTACGTACGTACGTACATCATACTCATCCACTTCAGATCTTCAATAACAGTGTGACATTTAACTTACTTCACAGCAGTGATAACCACATTGCGTTTGGGCTCATTGTCGTAGCTCACACTCTCCACACCGTACACTTCAGCAAGGTCATGGATAATCTTTCGATGGTCTCTGTTCATTGGGGGGAAACAATGGCTTTTTTTTGTTTGCTTCCCCTGCAATACAGTTCAATAAACAATACTGTTAGGATTAAAGCTGTAGATGCAGTGAACTACTAAAAATACTAACAATCGTTCTAGTACATTACTGCGCGTACAACACAGTACACTGGTACACTGACGGAATATCATACAAAATAATCATGGAAGCCAACATATGTCCTAGACCACAGTGCTTTTAACTCTTTAATGGCTGTCCACATTTTCTAACAGCGGGCAGTGTAAGCAGAAAGACTGCACAGCTGCATTAATGCTCCTGCCGAAGCGGTTTAGAACCACATCTTCTCTTTTGCGGTCTACATAGTGCAGCCTACATATGCTGGGTCCCCCTGGCATAACGGAGTTAATGGCTCTTGGCATTCCTAGTTTGGCTTTGCCTGTGACTGATATCATGACAGGAGGCTGTTTTTCTCCTATAACTGGGGTTCCTAAGCAAAATAAAACAAGTCATAAAGGTTAAACCCCCTCGAGGTCCAGGAGGCGTCCAGGAGCAGGATTGGTAAGTTAGTTTTTTTTTTTTATTTGTATAGGAGCTGATGGCTGAATATATGGGGGCTGATGGCTGAATATATGGGGACTGATGGCTGAATATATGGGGGCTGATGGCTGAATATATGGGGGCTGATGGCTGAATATATGGGGGCTGAAAAAAAAACAATAACAATTTAATACATTATATGCACCCTGAAATGGTTCCTATAAAAACTACAACTTAGGGTCTATTCACACGTCCGTAAGTGTTTTGCGGATCCGCAAAACACAGACACCGGCAATGTGCGATCCGCAATTTGCGGACTGCACATAGCCAACGCTATAATAGAAAATGCCTTTTCTTGTCCGCAATTGTGGACAAGAATAGGACATGTTCTATTTTTTTCAGGAACAGAATTGCGGATCCTGAAAAAACGGATCCCGATCCAGGAAAAACGGATGCGGATCCCGAAAATGCGGATCTGCATCCGTTTCAGCCCCATTGAAAGTGAATGGGTCCTGAAATTGCGGAACGGATGCGGATACAAATTATGGATGTGTGAATGGAGCCTTAACCCGCAAAAGTTAAGGACTCACAGCTACAATGAAGAAAATGCAAAAATGTTATGACCACTGGAACAGAGGGGGAAAAAAGGTTACACTTTAGGTACCTGAGGGTACTTTCACACTTGCGTTATTCTTTTCCGGCATAGAGTTCCGTCAAAAGGGCTCTATGCCGAAAAAGAACTGATCAGGTATATTCCCAATGCATTCTGAATGGATAAAAATCCGTTAAGTTTGCATTCGTATGCCTTCAGTTCAGTCACTGTCAGGCGTTTTGGCCGGACATAATACCACAGCATGCTGCGGTATTATGTCCGTCCAAAATGCCTGATCAGTCGCCGGAATGCCGGATCCGGCATTAATTTACATTGACTTGTATTAGTGCCGGATCCGGCATTGCGAAACAACTGAAGGAGGGACGGACCCGTTCTTGCAATGCATTTGTAGACGGATCCGGATCAGTCTACAAATGCTGTTAGTTGTGACACAAAACGGCGGATCCGGCAGGCAGCTCCGACGATGGAACTGCTTGCCGGATACAAGTGCCACAAGTGTGAAAGTAGCCTGAGTTGTACACCACTGTTCTGCATCTGTCACAACTTTCTTTGAATCAATGTTCTGTTATGCTACAATGTAATGGATGTATTAAAAAACCAAAAGGTGTCTGAAAGTCTAGCAAGGAGAAAGAGCACTCAGCTAAGCACTTCTGCCCCTCATTTTAGTGATCAGGAAAAGGGGGGGGGGGGGGGCAGGACTAAGATACCCACTCATTAAAATCTTTGAAAATTGTTGCAAGATAGCTGGTGACAGATGCACTTTGACAAGTACTGTATAATACATAATGGATGAATGATGGTTTCACAGCGCAGCAGCTGACAGATTACCTTAAATGGGTTCTCCGGGAAGAGAAAATAAACATGAGCATATAAATATGTGCATAAATCTCTTTATTGAGCAACAGATGCTCGATTTGTGAAGGGAGTTACTACCCCTGTTGTAAATAAAGATGGCCGTAAACCTGTTACACTTTGCAAAACCCGTCCTGGAATATTAAAAAAGGACAGGCTGTGCACTGGTAACAGCAAACGGTACTTGCACGTTGTGCTCAGTCGGCCTAACAGGAGCTTGGAGGCATTAAAGGGAACCTGTCATCAACTTTTTGATAACCTCACTGAGGGCAGCATAAATTAGTGACATACATGCTGATCTCAGCAGTGTGTCACTCATCAGCTAAAAGTAAGTGGTTGCCGAGAACCAGCATCATAATCATTGAAGCACAGGCCTTGAAAAGAGTCACATCTACTGGAGAAGAGTCCTGGTTATTATAATCTCCTGCTCTCTCACCCATCTGCTGATGATTGTCATTTCTCTCCTAGAGAGAAAGAGAGAAAACTAGGTAGAAGACTGTCAGTCATCAGCAGGAGGGCAGGGAGAGCATGAATTCATGAGTAACCATGACTCTTCTCAGGTGGCCGTGACTCTTTTCCAGGCCCAGTCTGCAATGATTGTGATGTTGGTTCTCGGCAAACACTTACTTTTAACTTATAAATGACAGACCGCTGAAATCAACTCACCTGTCTGTATGGGCAGCATAAAGTTAATGACAGGTTCCCTTTAACTATGGGTGCACAATCAGCCTAGCCCTAGACAGAGAAAAGCCCTAGATAAAGTCGCCATTTGTAGCTAAATAAAGGGAATTATGACTGTACTTTACTGATGCGTATTATTTATTTGTATATTTTCCCGGAGACACCCTTTATACACAGCGAAGTACCAGAGCAGGACTCTTGTATGAATGAGATTAATGCTATATATTTCACACCTTTCAAAGTTGCAGGTAATGTGATCTGAAGAATAGTTTATGTATATGCTTTAATACACCAATACTACAAAATTTCAATACTGTACCGTGTGATAATCCACAGGTACAGCATGGCTCTCTTTTCTCCCCCCTTTTATACAGATATGAATGTTCAGGCTTTCTAATGATGGAATTTTCCGCTAGAGTGGATTATAATCCCTTAATATGTGTTGCCTGTTACCCATCTTAGGTATATAGGAGAGTGTGGGTGATATGGATAGGTGAGCAAGCATTGTCACTGTTTACATTGATCCTTGAATAGTGCTTTACTCCCGTGAGCTATTCTGTATTTTGAGTCTGTGGGACCATTCATTCCACATCCTTATTGCACTTACCATTGTATTCTTTTATTATGTGTTGTATGATCATGTTTTTATAAATATGGTATCTAATAAAATACATTATTTGTACGCGTGTGTGACTATTTTGGTGTTGTATTATGTATATGCTTGTAAACTGTAATATCCACCAACCTTATTGACTGCATCCACAAGAGCTTTTACTTCTCGCTCAATTTCAGAGACAAACTTTAAGTCTTTTCTGCACATTGAAAAGAAAACCAGTTACTATTTAGAGTCATTCAATGGTCATCTTGAATTCTAATTTCCTAAAGTACTACTGATGCATCTACTTAGGACATCTAATAAAGCCCTAGCGAAGAGAGGTCTCACCAGGACACATCCTTATCAGACAGGATTGATACTAGTTTTCTTCTGTAGGGATAATGGGAGTATTGTCCCCTAACAGCATACTTGTAAAAATGTTGGTGGCTCTTAAAAGATACCACCAGCATGCTGAACATGATGTCTGATCTGTGGGCAGCAGGTTATATGCCAGAAGAAGCTGAGGAGATTGATATATAGTTAGGGAGGGGAAAGGGGGTCAAATAACTTGAAAAATATTCATTTAAAAGGTCACTTTACTTTTTAAACTTTGCACAGACCAAAAAGTACGGGTGAACATAAGAAATGTTATAATATATCTTATTATTATTAGAGCCCACTGCTTCTTTCTCCACTGATCAGGCTCCTTATCTGCCCCCCCCCCCCTCCTCAAGTAATAATTTTTCTGTATTCTCTGCTAAATTGGTATTTAGCTCCTATAGAAGTCTAAGAAGTGGAGGATGAGTGAGCTGCAGAGTAAGAAACCAGCAAAAAGGCACAGAGACTGGAACTGTTAATATGGTAAGTGTTAAATCTCACCCCAAGTGCTTTATTCAAATCTATACTGCTCAGTACTTCTTACTAATGTCCTGTATGGTGCTTATAAGTTAGAGAGAATTAGGGAGCAAAATCTCCCGTCTCTGTGTGTAGTCCATGGGGGGACATGACAGCAAGCTAGTCCTCACCTACCATCTCAAGGACATCTGAGAATTAGAGGTGGAGCCTGCAGAGGGAACAATTTTGAAAAATGCATGATCCGAGTCATATAGTTATTTGCCATGTACAGTGCCACGTAAGAGTTTTCTTTTACAGGACTTAGATACCGACGTCTTATCCTCAGAATAGATCATCAGTATCAGATTGGTGGGGGTCTGACACCCAGCACCACCACCGATCAGCTGTTTTGGGCAGCCACTGGCACCAGAAACTATATGGTGGATGGAGCCAGAAGCAGAAGGCTTCGTCTACGGTGTAGTAACCATGCCAGAGTACTGCAGCCCGGCTCCAATTCAAGTGAATTGTAGCTGATCTGCAATACATCAGCACCAGGAACTACACAGTGGACGGAGCCTTCTGTCCACTGCATAGTTCTGGCACCACAAGCTGCCCAAAACAGCTGACTGGTAAGGTGGTGGGTGTCGGACACCCACTGATCTGATACTGATGACCTATCCCGAGGATAGGTCATCAATATCTAAGTCGCAGAAAACACCTTTCAATCTGAAAACAGGCAGATTTTAAACCCCTGCTTATGCTTAGTAGTCACGTTGCAGGACAACCAGTGACTTATAGCTATGTCTATATACACACAGGCAGGTTGTCAGTCATTGACTAGGGCTGTCCACTGGGCTCCTAAGCATAGCAAGAGCAGGGACTGAAATTAATGAAATACTGAAGGTTTTGAATCTTTTCCCACAAAACTATAAAGTAATTTGCTCCTCAGCAATCCCTGATCTACAGTGTGCTACCTGCAGATCTGACACCATGTTCATACCGTTAACTTCCCTTTGCCTCTAGCAGGTATGATTTAAAGGAGAACCAAAGTTTGTTTTAATGCGGTTAGGGAACAGGATTAGCGGTGCTCTGAACTAAAGAACGGTAGCAAGAGTCCCCAATATTCTATGTCCTCAACCCGTGGTAAGTGTACTGGGAAACACCCACTCTTACTGCTAGTAATATGTTTAAAATGTTGGCTTAGGTATTAAGGGGAGATTTATCAAACTGGTAGTGGCTTAGTTGTCCATGGCAGCCAATCAGATTCCATCTTTCATTTTCCAAAAGGAGCTGTGAAAAATGATAGGGGGAATCTGATTGGCTGCCATGGACAACTAAGGCTACTTTCACACTAGCATTTTCAATTAACAAAACGGAATGCACCAGAATGCATTCTGTTCAGTTGCGTTCCCATCGCGGACAGAATAAAGCTGCAAGCAGCGTAACAATGTAAGTCAACGGGGACGGATCCGTTTTCTCTGACACAATAGAAAACTTTCAATGGTGTTCATGACGGAACCGTCATGGTTACATAAGACATAATACAACTGGATCCTTTCATGACGGATGCATGCGATTGTATTATTATAACAGAAGCGTTTTTGCAGATCGGCAAAAAATGCTAGTGTGAAAGTAGCCTAAGGCAGTTCTACTTTACATCAGTTTGATAAATCTCCCCCTAAATACATAGATTTAAAAAAGAAATAAAAAAATCACAGTTTACAGTATTATAACAGTGTTTCATCAGAATTCCAGATGTAGCACCTGGACCTACCCCTCCCCCACATTCCTACTGATCCAAAGTTCTCAAACAATAAAGACTGCAGGATCTGACTACAAAAGGGCTGGAGACACACAGGTCTGCAAAGGAGCTGCAGACATAAAATGGTAACAGAGCCTTTAATTAAATGAAAGCTTTTGTTTTTATTAGCTTTTCTAGAAAAACATATATATATATATATATATATATATATATATATATATATAAATAAAAAATATATATATAAAAATTAGTTTGAATGGGTCGCACAGCTGACACAAAGTGTCTTAGTATACGGAGTGCCAATGGACTCAGGAACCGTCCTCCATAACCATATGAAAATTGATTTCCACGGCACATCCAAAAATTTGTGTAAATTTATTTACCAGAAAATCGCGACGTTTCGGTATGCCCACTGCTTGAGTAAGGTACCATTGGGCGTACCGAAACGTTGCAATTTTCTGGTAAATAAATTTACACAAATTTTTGGATGTGCCGTGGAAATGAATTATATATAATATATATATATATATATATTACATACACACACTATGGCTAAAGTATTGGGAAACCCCTACAGGAGCTTTTAGGATCTACCATTCTGAACCCATTGGCATTACTATGAAGCTGGTTCCCGCTATACAGCTGGGAACTTTTTCTACAAGATTTTGGAGGGTGTCTGTGGGGATTTTTGCTTATTCATTCAGAAGTGCATTTGTGAGGTAAGCTACTGATGTTGGAGGAGAGGGCCTAGATTTCAATCTCTGTTCTACATCATGACAAAGATATTTAAATGGTTGAGGTCCGGGCTGTGTGATCCAGTCAGGTTCTCCCACACCTAACCGTGTCTCTATAGAACTTGCTTTGTGGCCTGGGGCACAGCCATACTGGAACAAAAAAGGATCTTTAACACTCAGGGACCCCGCGCTCTGTAACTTTACATGTTACATCCCTAAACAATAATACCACTCACTGCTGATCGTGGAATATCTAGGAGGGATGACATTTAACAAACAGACTTGTTACAACTGTGACATCCAATTACAGTACAACCTCAGATTCAGTGAGCTCTTTCGAACAACCCATTCATTCACAAATGTTTGTAAAGGCAGACTGCACGGCTAGGAGCTGGATTTTATACACCTGTGCTAATGGGACTGAATGAAACACCTGAACACAATGGATAAGATGTGTCCCAATACTTTTCTCCATATACTGCATATACAACTATATATATACACATATATCATATATTTTATTAAAACGTGGTAATATTCAGACTTGTCTTTTGCATTTTTTTTTCATATTCCTGACTTTCACTGGTTGTGTGAAGGCAACGAGTGCCATGTGAAGAAGCACAAACCTTGCATCATCCTTCAAGCTGTCACTGAACTTGAATCCAGAGCGAGTATTAAACGGATCTGAATTCTCAGTAATGTTCAAAGCCTCTGCCAGACGTCTGTGAAAGATTTACAAAATTAGCTGATCAGCAAGATGAAAACCTCAACACATTAGTCTCCAATCTGCTTGATCATTTTGTCACCCGTCCCGTCTCAGCATCGGACATCATGACTCATGCTTCCCTTCCTTTAGGCTCCATTCACGCGTCCGTAAGTGTTTTGAGTATCCGCAAAGCATGGACACCGGCCATGTGCACATGGCCTGCACTATAATCGAAAATGCCTATTCTTGTCCGCTATTGCGGACAAGAATAGGATACGTTCTATTTTTTGGCGGAAACGGAAGTGTGGATCCGGAAACGCACAAATGTGCTGTCCGCATCCATTGCGGCCCCATTGAAAGTTTGCGGAACGGATGAGGACCCATAATGCGGACGTGCGAATGGACCCTAATGCCCTAGCTACATCTGTCCCAATCTTAAGGTTTACCTCTGCTTCCAGATGAACATATATGGTGCTAATATAGAGTATTTTACCAGCATCCAAAAATGTTTCCTGCCGCTCTCCTTCAGGCCTAACCATGTAACACCACAGCCAGGCCTAGAGATGTGCTCTGAATCATGTGGCACCTTTGAGTAAATGGAAATAAAAAGCTTTGACTTGCAACTGGCATTTTGTTATTCAGGGAATCACTAGTGTGTGATTCCAGTCACAAACCAGGATAGCGGCATAGCTCCCATGAGGTCTTGTAGGTGTGGAAGGGTAAAGAAGGTAAAGTATGGTGGCTCAGAGGTTAGCACCGTTACCTAGCAGCACTTGGGTCCTGGGTTTAAATCCAACCAAAGGAAACATTTATTTGGCGTTTGGATGTTCTCTTCCTCCCACACTTAAAATAGCTGATAAAATAAGGACAGTGGCTTTACAGGAGGTCATAACTAAACTAGTGGGTTTTGCATGAAGTTGGTCCTTAAAATATTTGGTCCACTATATAAAATAATTTCTTTGTACGGTGCAGCAGCGCAGCATGCAGTACTCATTTTTACAATGCCCATCATTTTGTAAATTGATGGGCACCAAGACAGGACCTGATGGGCCCCATTATAAATCTACGTGGTCCACTGAGCACCACTGGCGTTAAATTTCAATTTTCTGCCCCGTTACATAGCTGAAGCTGTAATGGTGTGGTTCACTTAACTTTGGTTTTAGAATTTAGCTTACAATTTTATAGGATTTTGCTTCCACCGACTGTGAAATACTGTTTAATATGTTAACCCTATCCCAACGACAATGACCCTTATTGGTCAGCAGATCTTTTTCCCCTATGAATGCTACATAACACTCGTTAAATACTTTCATCTCTTACCATGTACCCGCTTACCTGTTTCTTTCCAAAGCCAAGCATTCTTCATCACACTGCAGTCTGTAATCAAAGCCAAACAAAAGCAATTCAGCGGGCTGCTAGCTGTAGAAGGTGGTCATTTTCAAGGCCAGATAGCCAACTTTTTCCATTGCTCCAGGTACTTAACTCGCCTACTCGTTCTAACCTTCCACAATTAGCCTAAAAGTGTTCTCGCTGAATACGTTCTAATGGATCGCTGTGACAATCGCATAAAATTGGCATGTTTGGCTTTGAAAATAAAATGCCAGCCACCCACACACATTGTTTTTGCAGAGAGCACAGGCAAATATGACATGGAAATTGGAACTGAAATGTACGGACCAATTTGTGTAATGAGAAGGCCTGCAGCCCTTACAAGAAAAATCACTCTTAACAAGCATCTGGTAAACAGAGAAACCTTGGTTAAGGTAGTATATTTTCTTCTAATGACGTATTCTACAGGGCACAACCTCGAAATCTCTGTTAACATGACTCCTTCATACAAGTCTACATGATTCCCACCTTTCTAACCACAGGAAATTAGTTTAAAACATTGCGGTAAGAACTAATTCTTAGCACTGAATATGCTACTGCTTTTTGCTCCTATAATATCTATATTCTGCGTCTCTGAAGTAAATGACCAGATATACAGTGTAAAAATAATACAAGAAAATTGGTTCCATTGAAAGAGCTGAAAATCCTTAAATTGAAATCCTTAAAGGGGTTATCCCATGAATAACGTAAAAAAAATGAAAACCAGACATCATATAGTCCACGACAATACCTTTCTAATAAACCTAGAACCAGGCCTGTACCTCAGATGGATCCAGAGATGTCCCCATTCATTGCTCTTCTAGATTTATATCAAGCTGGCAGCACAAGGGGAGTGTCTTTTCTACTGAAGCTCAGGAGGCGTGTCCATGCTCTGCCTATCACAGCTCAGGAGGCAGTTGAAAGATGAAACTGAGCAGGTGTGGCCATCTTAGTGAGCAGGCCAAAGAAATTAAGTGGCACTATAAAGATACGTTTTACTGAATAACTCAGTGGCTATACACAATTTTTAATTACGTGCAATTACAAAAGTATTCAGATCCAGGTGCTGGTTTGAAAACTGTAGAATATTTTTCGTGGGACAACCCCTTTAAATAAAGTTAAATGACACAAAAGGTGGATGACTACAACTACTCCTTACAGGAGAGAGCAAATAACATGCCAGAAACCTCTATCAATACAATGTCATTTACAATGATCAATAATAGCCTTCACATGGTGCATGAGAAAAAACACAGAACACCCCCAAGACACGGAGGGGCATAAATTAAGACTGGCATTTTATATGAAACTATTGACCATTAGTGTCAGATGGCCCACAATTATTAAGAGATGCATACCGGGCCTGAAATGTACATCAGCTAAGGGCTGGTACGGATTTCAGGTATAATTTACACTAGTTTCCTGCATAAATCATCAGAATTGTGCAGTCCGCCTAGGCCCCAACGGTCTTAAATTGGCGAGTCCAGCGCAAGACCCCCAAAAGTCACAAACGTTGTTGTCTTGAGACAAAATTTGCACAAGCTTTTTTTCCCGCCTAGCAGTGATCCCGTTGATGTCACTGGCGCTAATGGGCGGTCTTTAGCGCTGCCCTAGCCTGTTTTACTCTACTTATAGGCTCTCTCCTAGCAGCCAATGACTCATCTTACTGACTGAAAGAACATATCTTTTATAACCTAAAAAAGGGATAACTGATATGGCATTGAGGGAAATAACACTGGCCTAACGTGCCCAACAAAAAATTCATCAGCCACAAGGGCTCCGATAGCCACGTGCAAGACTGTGGCCTCATCACTTATTTGTTTTCATAAAATGCAAGGACGTCGCCTTGTACATGAAAAGGGTGCCAACAAGCTCTGCTTACTTGACTTTAGCACTAGGCCCTCGGTCATAGCATGAGTACACATCTATTCCAACCTGGTTATAAGGCTGGACACCTGGATTATCAATTGTGAATCATGGTGTTCACCTAATATCATTAAAATCAAGGCACATGATACACAGAAACAAAGCAAACAATATCAATCATTTAGAACAAGGTCTGTGGTTCTGTTGGAGAAGGTGGTATTTAACAGGAGACTGAGATTTTCCTCCGCCTCCTCCTCTACCGTCCGTAGAAGGCCTTGCACTTGATAGAAACAAGGCTGGCAAAAACATAACACAAGTAAAATGCATCACATTCAATTTCTAAACTCGCAGCACAAACCAGTCCAAGTAAATGAGGTTGATCATGACAAGCATGGGACTCCTGAATACAGGGCCATCCATTAATAAAATATTACGTTACCTGGTCTGCTTCATTTCTTTTTTGGTGACAAGTTTTCCAATATCCACTGAATCGCCTAGTTGCATTTCTGTCAGCTTTGCAGCCATAGATATAGCAGCTATTCTAGAAACAGTAATGCAGAATACTGGCATTATTCAATTGCTAACTGTAAAGTATTTGCAGCAAGGCTCAGGGGCAGAAAACCGCTGCTAGGCACCTCTGGCCGTGGCCTATTATCCCGAGAACACAAGGATTGAGCATGTCCAAATCCAACTACCCAATCCTCATCTCCTCCAAGTTCTACTGTAGGAGGCCCCTATACACAATTTGGCCTGTCTAGTGGGTAACACAAAGACAGTGGAGCAGTGTTTTCCTTATTTATACACTTTTATAAAAAATCATAGCGAAATCATGGTTACTTTCCCTCCACACATGCTATATTATGTATTTCCCCACCAAATTACAAAGTTGCCAAACCTTAACCAGTATCCTCCCCCGCGAAAACTAAACACAGTGGGGGAGATTTATCAAAACCGGTGCAAATGAAAACTGCCTTGGTTGCTCACAGCAACCAATCAGATTGCTCCTGTCATTTTCCAAAGGAGCTGTGAAAAATGAAAGGTAGAATCTGATTGGTTGCTATGGGCAACTAAGTCTGTTTTCCTTTGCACCGGTCTTGAACACTTTCCCTCATTTACAAAGCCTAATGTGCTAGAATTCAATTTGTACCAAAACACTGAGGTACATGCCTTGCACCACATGTATTATGTCTTTAGACACTATTTGAGCCTCACTGGACAGTTCTGAAGAATAGTGTAGAATACAGGAACAAGGGGCGATTAAAATCGACTAAAGTTCTGACACAAAGTATTGGTATAAAGTGAGCAGACTAAGGCCTTATTCACACATCCGCAATGTAGTCTGCATGTATTCCGCAATTTTGCGGAATACATGCGGACCCATTGACTGTGAATGGGTCCGGGAACGATGCGGAGAGCACACACTGTGCTCTCCGCATCCGATTTTGCGGAGCGCGCCGCCGATTTTCCGGTCCGCGGCTCCGCAAAAAAAATAGAGCATGTCCTATTCTTGTCCGCAAGAGGCATTTTCTATGGAGTTCGGGCAATGTGCGGTCCGCAAAAATGCGGAATGCACATTGCCGGTGTGTCCGTGTTTTGCGGATCCGCGGCTCCGTGGATCCGCAAAACACAACGGATGTGTGAATAAGGCCTAAGAGTTAGAGTAAGAAAACCTGTCTAACAGGTCTAGTAAAACGCACCACATCTATCCAACATACATTTCACACTGGGATTGTTTATCCTTCTAACTAAGCTTCCATATCATTGCACTTAAAAAGGACACTTATCACCACTGGGCCATGAAGTGAACAGGGAAGATAGCCTGCCTTAGGCTAGTGTCATGTGGAGCTACTGCGGCGCATGTGTTTCACTGTTAACGGCCCAAGTGACAAGAAGAATATGTGCAATTAACATGTGCCCCCTACCCAATAAACTATTACACACTAACCTCTGATAGGCAGAAGAGGCAGCTGAGCAAACCACGCTCTCTTTCCTTCGGCCACATTCACACTGGAGATCTACCTAAAGATGGTAGAAGTCATATTAGCACAACATAGATATCTCGATCCAGCCACAGACATAGTGAAATTAATGTACACTGGATGACCATTACTATGATCCGGGCGACACAGCCACCAGCCTTTAGATATATATCTTGGCACATCCCCACAAAATACAGCCAGCAACAGCCACCTCTTGCTTGGAAAAGAAATGCTTACAGGGGTTCTCTGGGAATTGATAAAATAAAATGACTAAAAATGGTTAAATATATTATAAATATATTCCGAAATACCTTTCATTAGTTATAATGGCTTGTTTTGTCTGGGGAGCAATCATTAGTAGAAATAAAATGGCCGCCGTCCTATAAGTACACACAAAACCTGTCCTAATCACACAGGACGACAAGTTACTTCACAACGCTGAGGTAAAGAGCTGCCCTATCCTCCTCTCTGCTCTTCTTGTTAGGGACGCTTGTCTACAAGGGGCCTAACTGTCTTCAGGATCATAATCCCTGACAAGCAGAGCAGAGAGGAGGCTGAGGCAGCTCTTTAGCTCAATGTTCTGAAGTAACTTGTCCTGTTTGAACAAGTTTTGTGTGTACTAATAGGACAGCGGCCATTTTATTTCCCCTGATGATTGCTTCCAAGACAAAATGTGCATTTATAACTAATGAAATGTGTTTGGGAATATATTTATAATAAAGTAATATTTAGGTATAAAAAAATGTATTTTACTAATTTCCAGAGAACCCCTTTAAACTCCAAACACATCCTTCCATCACTGATGAGCTGCAATGAACACAAGAGATCTTAAGACCCCTGGATGCTCCACTGAAGACTCAGAAAATAGTTTCCAGTCTAGTGTGAAGCTTAAATGATTATACAATGAAATGTTTTGCAACTTTCCAATATGTTTTTTTGTTTTTGTTTCAAAAGCACAATATTTTCAAGATATTTAGTTATTGTGGTTTTTGTCCGGCCACCTCGCGGCTTGTTTGCCGTGCTGCGGCCAGACCTCCGGCCCACCCCCATTATAGTGAATGGGGCCAGATGAGGCTTCTGGCGGCACAGTGGGCTAGCATTAGCACAGATCCGGCAGGCTGTTCCCCTGCCGGACCCTGCTGTCGCAAGTGTGAAAGTAGCCTTAGCGGTTTATGTACTTCAGGACACATTTTAGCCTCTGAATTCAATAACTAATGAAATAAGGTAAATAATGAAACATGGTATTATTTCTATCCTTCCGACAGAGCCCAGAAGAACCCAGTCATACTACTAATAGTCACTACAAAGTACAAGGGATGGGTAAAATTCCCTCTTTACAGGCCAGTATAGTCAAAGAACAGGTAACACCAGGAATGGCGATGATCTTCGGGATTCCTGCCTTTGGGATAGACACGTCCCTCCCTTTCATAAGGCTAATAATGCATGATGGAGAATTATAAATATACATAAGGCAACAGACACATTCATTTTTTATGCAGTTTTTGAAGCCCAAACCAGGAGTGGATGATAAAAAGTGAGAAGCAGAAGGTCCCTTTTCTCTCCTTTATGATCCACAGTTAATTTTGGCTTCAAAAATTGTATAAAAAAAATCTGAACATATGGCGGCACCCTAATGCTATATTATTTCATACTTGTTATGATTTCTATTTGAACAAATGTATTTTTAAAAATTTAACAAAAGTTAAAAAAATCACAACATACATAACCATAATACATTACCATAGCACTGCACGTAGAAGATGGACAGGGCTGCGAGGGGTGGCAAGGAGCCAAACATGGATGACCACAGTCCAGTCTTGAAAGGATGCAAGGCTGTTTACAATCTTCATCTATGAGGCACTCGCCTTTGTGGCAGATCCTTTTGCATTTGTGCATTCCGCATTTTAAAAGCTGGTTGCATCGCAGGCCACATGAAATATCAGTAAGATGGCAGGGAATATTGTTCCTCAGCTGTGTAGATAAAATAGGAGAACTTTACAGTGCTGTGGGCAGGGAACCAGTGCATTACAATCCATGTCAGACTACCTCCATCTAAACTTTGCATAAACCTTGGTTTGTCTCGGGAAGCCACGGCAGTGCTCGGCTCACGGTTATGGGTCTGGCTTCTCCCTCTCACTAGCAAAACAGCTCACTGCTTCTAGGGGAGAACAGCTCTGTTTCAAACGGGCATGTCCAGTGCGGAAATCACGCTCCATGTGTTTATGCCCCACTAGCAGAAGGACCCGGCGTTGCACGGGTATATTTCATTTAATGTTTGTGTGTGTCGTTAAAAGATATCGACAGTATCCCTATAACAGTGACATCTACAGGGCCCCACCCCCTTAAGTGACCTCCACCCCCCCACCCCTTAACACTGACCCCCCACACACAGTGCCTCGCCTCCTTAAAATGGGACCTCCACAGCAGCCCACCCCCTTAACTTTGACCTTCACAGCAGCCTCCCCCTTGATAGTGACATACACAGGGGCCCGCCCCCTTAACATTGACCTCTACAGCACCCACCCCTTAACACTGACCATAGGTTACAGTCCCCTTAATTGTGACCTCCAGCATTCCCGGCCCACTTAACAGAGACCTCCACAGAAACTGCCCCTTTAAGTGACTGCCACAGTACCCTGCTCCCCCTTAACAGTGACCTCCACTATACCCCGCTCCCCTAACAGTGACCTCATAGTACCCCACTGCTCCTTTAATAGTGGCCTCCACAGTCCCCTCCTTCCTTAACAGTAACATCCACAGCGTCCTCCCCTTTAACACTGGCCTCCACAGCGGCCGCCCCTTTATTAGTGACCTCCACAGCACCTCACCTCCTTAACAGTGATTTCCACAATATCCCGCCCCCTTAGGCTACTTTCACACTAGCGTTTTTTTGCGGATCTGTCATGGACCTGCAAAAACGCTTCCATTACAATAATACAACCCCATCCATCCGTCATAAATGGATCTGGTTGTATTATGTCTTCTATAGCCCAGACGGATCCGTCTTGAACACCATGGAAAGTCAATGGGGGACGGATCAGTTTTCTACTGTGCCAGATCCGTTTGGCTTCGCTTCGTTAGGCGGATAAAAAAATGCTGCAGGCAGCATTTTGGTGTCCGCCTTCAGAGTGGAATTGTGAACTGAGGCAAACAGATGCATTCTGACCGGATCCTTTTCCATTCAGAATGCATTAGGGCAAAACTGATCCGTTTTGGACCACTTTTGAGAGCCCTGAAAGGATCTCACAAACAGAAAGCCAAAACGCTAGTGTGAAAGTAGCCTTAACAGTGACCTCCATAGCAGCTGCCCCTTTAATGGTGACCTCCACAGTCTCCCACCCCATTAACAGTAACCTCCAAGTGCTCGCACCTTTAAAGAGAACCTGTCACCGGGATTTTGTGTACAGAGCTGAGGACATGGGTTGCTAGATGGCCTCTAGCACATCCACAATATCCAGTCCCCATAGCTCTGTGTGCTTTTATTGTGTAAAAAAAACGGATTTGCTAATTAATATGCAAATGAACCTGAGAGGAGTCCTGTCCCTGAGATAAGTCCAGGGACAGAACTCATCTCCGGTTCATTTGCATTTGTATCAAATCGTTTTTTTTTACACAATAAAAGCACACAGAGCTCTGGGGACTGGATATTGTGGATGTGCTAGAGGCCATCTAGCAACCCATGTCCTCAGCTCTGTACACAAAATCCTGGTGACAGGTTCCCTTTAACAGTGACCTCCACAGCGGTGGGCCTTTATTTGTGACCTCTACAGTTCCCCGTCTCGTTAACAGTGGCCTCTACAGCAAGCTGCCCCTTAACACTGATCTCCATAGCGGACTGTCCACTTAACTGTGACCTCCATAGCACTCCGCTCCCTTAACAGCGTCATCCATAGCGCCGAGCCCCTTTAAAGCTGACCCACAGCAGTGAAGAAAAATGGCTGGGTTGTTATGAAAACCTGGTGTAAAACTGTGTGTATATGGGGACTAAGGGCCTGCAAGCTTCTAATGGCTTATAAGGGTCATGTGACCGTGTGTATGGCAGTTGGGATATGAGGAGAAAGACCTTCAGGCTTCTATTGGCTAATGTAGGTCATGTGATGGTGCCATATTTGAATTTTTGGGGAATATCTAAAACCGGTTCAAAACCTTCTCGGACACCTGATGTACCTGTGTGCCAAATTATGTGATTGTAAATGCAACAGTGCAGATTCCTTTAGCTGACATACACATACATACACTTTGCTTTATATATTAGATTATGGCTCTTTTTGCATGGCATTATATGGATTTATAATGCTGTGTGTCTCTGTATTACCTGTATCTGCTGAATTATAATGACAGCACTACATCAGTATAATTCTGTAGGAGTAAGGTCATGCAGAGACACTCATCTAGACTAAAACCCTAAGGCCTTATTCACACATCAGTGTTCAGTCAGTAATTTTGATCAGTGATTTTGAGCCAAAACCAAATGCGGCAATAAACACAGAACAGGGGGAGATCTTTCCCTTATACCTTATGTCTGTGGAGGCTCCAATCCTGGTTTTGGTTCACAATCACTGATGGAAATCACTGACCAAAAACACTGACATGTGAATAAGGGATCATGCACATGGCACACAGATACCTGTCAGGTGCGTTCCAGCCCTTAATAGAACTGTCCTATCCTTGTCCGTAAAAAGGAAAAGAATAGGTCTCGTTCTATTTTTTCGCGGGTGCAACAGAACGGACATATGGATGCGGGCAGAACATGTTGTGCAGTCTGCATCTTTTGCGGCCCCATTGAAGTGAATGGGTCCGGATCCGACCTGCAAAAAATGCGGATCGGATGTTGACTAAGGCATAATACTGATGGGCTGCAATCAGCAGCACATTGTGTGTCATAGTACCGAGCTGCAGAACTGCAGCCATATGCTTGTTTTTTTTTGTAGAACAAATTGTACTTTCTAATGTCATCATTTAATATGGCATACAATGTAGTGTGAAAAAAAAGCATTTTCACCACAGTTTTATGGGTTTTATGTGCCCGTCATTCTCTGGGTCAGTACGATTACAATGAGACCACATTTATATAGTTTTTCTTGTGTTTTAATACTGGAAACAAAATTGTAAAAAACTTTGAAAAAAAATTGAAACTTTTGTGTGCGTCATGGGAAAGCAACCAAACGGAACACAATGCGTTTCGGTGCACCCCATTTTGTTCAGTACACTTTTGTCCCTATTGACAATGAATGCGGACAAAACTGAAGCGTTTTTCTCCACTATTGAGAACCTATGACGGATCTCAACAGTGGAAATTGAAATCGCTGGTGTGAAAGTAGCCTTAAATGTATGCGACTGACATGATTGACGGTTGCCGACATTCGAGAAACCCTGGCATCTTCTCCTCCCTGTACCGATGCTCAGTTAGCGGGAAGGGGGCACAAGGGGGCGTACAAGCAATATTTGGTCAGTACCCAGCAAGGAAAGGTATTTAATTAAAGAAAATTCCCATGAAAGGTCCTCTTTAAAAGAACAGCAGGCGAGTGCTCCTCTCCTGTATCACTACAACCACAAAAAATATACTAGGAACGCAGTGCACTGTTCTCTCAGACTGAGGCCATGTCTTCTCCCCCTCCCGGGAAGTTTAGGAGGAGAGGGTGGAAGGAACCTCTTACCAATAGTACCGCACACAGTAACACCAGCCAGACCTCACTGACTGCGTATACTGTATATAATGTATACCATTGTACACATCAGGGCAGAAATGCTTACACAGCCAAACACGGCCTCCATAACATTTCTACAAATGCCTAATTATACCATTCTAATTCTTGTTTCATACATTGCTACATAATTAGGCACCTTCGCCTTTCAGTATCTTTGGAAAGCTGTGTAACATAAATATGGAGCTATACTGGAGACCAAGCTGATCATGAATATTACTCATTGTTGCCCATTTATACTCCATATACTAAATAGGGGAGCACTGTGTACTTACTACTGTATGTACCAAATGTGACCTCTGTGCTGGGAAAGCTGGGTGACAACACTCAGGAGCTGCACTGCTGACCACAAACCGTGTACATTGTCCTGATACTATGTGTTATAGATTGCAGCATTGGGTGCATTTTCCATCACAGCCCAGCAGAAGTTATTACCCAGCTTTCCAGCCTAGAGGAAGGCAAGACCTGCCTTGTTATGCACTGATAAAGCCCCAATCGTCATATAGCAGGCTAAGTAGCCTGATTTGGTATCTGAGGGCCTGGAAAAGCTGGGTAAGAATCCTCAACATTGTAGCATAACTAGGCAGAACTGTCTTTCAGAATCCTGGGAAAGCTGGGTAACATATTATTGAGCAGTCTCTGCTTCACATACTAAATTTACCTAAAGGAACCCCAAACTGTGCCATTGCTTGCTATATTTGTCTTCCAGGGTCCCGGGAAATATTAGGAACATGCCATGTGAAGCTGTAATAGGGACTACTGAAAACAATCTGCCTAAACAAATCCCCATTCACATTACAAAGTTGTGTGCCGTAGTTTCCTATATATTACTTCAGGATCCCAGGAAAGCTGGATAACATAGCATGCGGAGATCTAATAGGGACTGCTGGATACTAAATGTACCTAGTTAAATTCCCATTTTTGCTCTGAAATGATGTGATAGCGCCTCATATTTTGCTTTCAGGATCCTGGGAAAGCTGGGTAACATAGGGAAATAAATCCCTCTTCCATCTGCCAAACTATGCCAAGGCTAGTCATATTTGACTAGCAGGATCTTGGGTAAGCTTATTAGTTTGCATAAAGTAAGGGCTCATTCAGTGTTTGCGGTCCGCAAATTGCCCTATGATAAAAACACCTGATTACAGACAAATGAAAAGAGTAACTGCTCACTTGCGTCCCACCCAGTGGAAGCACAGATTGCTAGCCCGGATCAGACGTTAACGAAGTCCAGCAAAGAAAGAACATGGCTTCTGCCTGCAAGAACTTAGCAAAACTGCTTGCTGTTGCAGCTTGCTGACAGTCTGGCAGGCATACCCAAGGGTCCATTCACACGTCCGCAAAATGGGTCTGCATCCGTTCCACAATTTTGCAGAATGGGTGGGGAACCATTCATTTTCAATGGGGCCGGAATGGATGTGGACAGCACACTATGTGCTGTCCGCATCCGCATTTCCGGATCCACACTTTACCTTCCGCAAAAAAATAGAGCATGTCCTATTATTGGCTGCAATAGCGGACAAGAATAGGCATTTTCTATTATAATGCAGGCCATGTGCACATGGCCGGTGTCCGTGTTTTGCGGATCTACAGAACGCATACAGACGTGTGAATGGAGCCTAAGAGGGACATTTTTATACATGGATTTATAGGGGCTTTCTGGTTGTATCAAATTATACCCTATACACAGGATAAGAGATAACTATTAGATCGGTGGGTGTTCTACCGCTGGGACTCCCACCAATCAAAACAGCGGGGGCCCCAGCCCAGTGGAGCCGGTCAGGCATAAGCTCAGTCTCTCTATTACTTTCTATGGGAGGTCAGGGGCTAAATAAATAAAGCACTTTGCTATCTCTGGAACTCCTATAGAAATGAATGGAGCGGCTGAACGCCTGTCTGACCGCTCCCATTCTCATGAATGGTGGGGGTCCCAGCGGTAAAACCCTCACAATCTGTTGTCCCCCATCGTGTGGCTCGAGATTAATGTGACGTAACCAGAATACTCCTTTCATTATTTTCTATTTGTTTAGCGGGGCACAGTCTAGAGCAGTATATAATCTGTCAGGGAGCCTGCTGCTAGACATCATGGCGTGCTGATCATAGCCAGCCCATGAACCGAACAAACGCTGCTGTAAATTCTTCCTTGCTGTGAACTTGTGTAACAATCCTCATTATCTTCAGAGCCAGCCTGTCTTCCCAGTGTGCGATCATGAACTCCCTGCTCACAAAGGCCTCATATGCATATCTCTAAGCCATGGATATTTCACGGTCCACCTTGCAATCCGGCCTGTGGCTAAACCACTTCAGAACCACAACTTGTTTCCATTAATAAGATAACGGTCCTCACCTCGTGTTTTCCCATGCACCACTTCTGCGTGAGATACGTACACGGGGGACATTTGTCCTCACTGTGACATGAATGAAAAACTGGAAATGGAAAATGGAATAAAATGTTATCGGCATTTAGATTGCAGCATTCTGCTAAAAACTAATCTTATCAGTTCTTCCGGAGTTAAATTAAGATGTCAAAACGTAGGACGCAAAGAAACATCTGCCAACAAGTGTTTTTTCTCCTTGAAAAGGTTATTTACGACAACAATTCTACTTACAGAAAACAACTGAAATAAACAGTTAAATAATATTTAATATGTGGATCTACACCCCCCACATTCTTTGACTTTTTGAAAACTAAAACCAGAAATTAACAATTTTCCTTACACTGTTGTCACAGAATGTTAAACTCTCAGTTGTTAATTACAGAGCTGGACAATTTCCAACGCTCCCAACAATTGTATTCATCAAGCCTTCTCATCTAGAAGATAATTACAACCATCACAGATCTGATTAAACCTTCCTTCTTTCTTTATGGCAACCAGAATTAATAACCTCGTATCCAATGGCGTGGTGCTGGTCCGTGCCAGCTGCTACCTAACACTTCTAGTGGATTCAGGTACCGGCTGGTATGGTGCAAGAAAAGAATAAAACAGTAGGCCGGAACAGAACGGAACAACTGTTTGCTTACACTTGTACTTTTAGCAAGTTACATTACATTTCGGAAGTTCTTGCTTAGATACAGGTTTCATATCTATCTTAGGGCTCATTCTCATCTGCACTTTAGTATTTACAGGATCAGTATTTTTCATCGGGACTGGATTCGAGAGAGAGAAGTATAAATGTTTCCACTATATTTTGCTGTGTTTTTAGAATCCACTTAAAGTTTATAAAAAATTCTGATCAAATACCGAAGTGTGAGTGAGCCCTTAAAAAAAGAGCTCAAATATAAAATGCCACAATGGCTGACATACCTGGATGGTCACACTCGTGCTGTCTTGTGCAAGAGTTTTTACACTCTGGCGGCCTGGTGCCACATGGTACTGGAGGGAAAATAACAGAATCTCCACAGTAACAGGCAAGCTCATCAAAACCTTAAACGAAAGAAAGAGGACAAATGTTAACCCCTTAAGATCAGGCCCATTTCTGGATTTGCATTTTAATTTTTTCCTTCCCACGTTCCAATAGCCATCATTTTTAAAAATGTCCATTCATATAGCCATAAGTGGGCTTTTTTTGCGGTACATGTTGTACTTTTTAAGGGCACTACTAAATTTACCATGTCTGTAATTGAAAAATGAGGAAAAAAATTATTTGTGGGGTTAAATTGAAAAAAACAAAACAAAACAATTGTTTTGACATCATGGTCTTCACTGTGCACTGAAAATGACACGACATCCTTATTCTGTGGCTCAATATGAATACGACAATGCAAACCTGTAGTTTTTTTACTACTTAAAAAAACATAAACAGCTTTGAAAAAAGCTATTTTCAGTGCCATTTTCTGACAGCCATAGCTTTTTTATATTTACGCCCACAAGTTCGTTCACCACACTGGAAAGTCTTTTAAAATATTTTAATAGTTCAGAAATTTTTTATATGTAAAACTGGGAAGGGGGCTAGAACATGGGATCTTTGGATTCTATTAGGGAAAATTGGATTTTTTTACTCTCTCCCTGCTGAGCTGTCCCTCGCGCGATTTCACCGCTGGGAGCTCCGATCAGAAGGCAGAGGGAGCTGCCTTACCTCACAGATACTGCTATCAGTGTTGTTAAATGATGGGGTTTGGCACGATAACTGTTCCCAGTCATTGCGTCCAGCTGCCTGCTGTATTATACAGCCGCCAGGTATGGGGCGGGCTCACTGCAGCATTCCCGCTCCATACATTTCCTCAGTTACCATGATGTACCGCTACGTCACGGTGGCTGAAAGGGTTAACACAGCAGCTGCTATTTTCTACATTCCAGTGTCTTCTCCCATCTTTTAAAACAGACCAAGTGGTGGCCATTGCATAGCTTTATCTGCATATCATTAAACCATGGCTTCTGAATTACAGCACAATTCATCTACGATATGTCATATGATCAGCCAATCAAACAAAAAAAGGAAAAATAGTGGCTTAGTCCCCTATACACTGGAAGTTACCACTTTTGACAAACTTTTATTAAAAGGGACAATATATACTTTTGTAAAGTCCTCTTTAATTTCACCATTCACTGTACAAAATTACGTCAGTTGGGAGAATAAATATGACAAATAAAACCCGAGTCCAGTAGCTTTTTCCAACTCCTTGTTAGGATAGCCACCATAGCAGCAAACCGAACCTTGCCAAGAACGGGTCAATTACCGGGAATGGACATCAGTAAGAGCATTCTTTCCTGATAATTGGCCCATGTAATCCTCGTTTGTCAGGTGATTGCTTCTTTCATGTGGCACCACAAATCCCAGTCAGAGGTACAGGGATCTACGGCTGACAAACAATTCATGTGTATGGATGAATGATCATAGTAACGATTGATGATCCCCATCAAGCAATGACCGCTGCTGTATGTAAATACAGCTAATAAGCAGGCAATGATCAGGCAAGAACGTCTACTGGCCCTTACTCTAAACAGTATCGCAGTCACCAGTGTCAACTGTGTTAAATTAAGTCAGAGGTGAGAACTACCTACTTGTTTGCCAACAGTTTTGACAGTTCCCACGATGGCATGGTTGATCACATCTGTGAAGGCCACAGTTGAGTTTATGACCACAAATTAAGGAGCACTTATGTTCTTTGTCCTGTGATGAACAGTAACTCAGATTAGTCAGAATATTGTCACGTATCTTTCAATAGACAGAAGCTAAAACACTTATTGTATTACTATACACCATTGTATTACTAGATCATTTAAACTACTGAAAATCCTTACTAGATAAACTCAATCATCCCCTGGGCACACTGCTATTGTAGAAAATCATTTCTCTAACTAAAACCTCCATTAGTATTCCTGTTGTTGCTGTTATCCTAGCGTCCTGGTATACAGAGATGGACCTGTAAAACCAGTGCAATGTACAGGAATACTGGTAAAGGTTTTTAGTTAGAGAAATGCTACTCACTGAAAGCTCTCAGCTACTAAGACTGTTGCCTCTGATACAGAAAGGCCCTGGTGTGAAATCCACCAGTGATAATTTGGATAAAAAGGGGAATAAAAGTTTTTAAATGCACAGGGGTGCTCTCAATCACTAATGTAATGCTCCAGACCCTAGTTATATAGGGGAATGACTTATTTTACTCCTTCCTGACCTCTGCTATGCATGTACAGTCTATGGGAGCAGCGAACATCCCTAAGGTGACTTAAAATAAGTGAAAAGAAATTAAAAAGTGTTTAAAACTAAAAAATAAAATAAAAATGTATAATAATTCTAATCGGCCCATTTTCCCTTATATATCAAATATAATACCAAAAATAAACAATAAAAATCAAGATCACTGTCATTGTTACACACAAAATGCCCGTACTATTAGAATATAAATGTATTTATATGGTAAGGTGAACTCAAATGGAAAAAAAAAAATCTAAACTGTTGCTTCAACGCCCCAAAAAAACGAATAAAAAAAAAAAAAAATCAAAAAGGCATATTCCAAAATGGTATCAATAAAAACTACAGATTGCCCTGCAAAAAAAACCCTGCCTACTTGACTTGGCCACACCTTATGCCAGTCTGTTCTGGACAGGACAGAGTGTGGTAATGTGGGGCTGTGGTAAGGGAGACTGCATACAAGTGCTGCTGCTCATCAGCCACATCCCCACCATCTCTCTGAACTTCATGTCTCCTCATGAACTCCATTCCTACAGAGATTCAGATGAAGATCATATTAAACTGTATTCATCATCATAATCACTTACAAGCAGGACAAGCTCTTTAGCTTAGCGCTCAGAAGTGACTTGCCCTGTGTGGTTAGGACAGGTTTTGTGTGTACTAATAGAACGGCTGCCATTTTATTTATTCTGATGTTTGCTCCCTAGACAAAACGAGCCATTAACTAATGAACAGTATTTGTGAAAATATTTATAATAAAGTAATATTTAAGTATTTTTAGTAATTTTATTTTATTAATTCCCAGAGAACCCCTTTAAAGGAACACTAAACCTAGAAATGAATGCTAAAATTAAAAAAGAAAAATAGCTGCCCCCACTGTTTGTCAGTCTGACACTAAAATTCTTGTAGAAATCCTGCAGATAACATTAGGGCTAATTTCCTGCAGATCTCTTCCATATTTGGCTGGTGGTCTGCTGAAAGGGGTGCAGCGTGATGTTCTTTTTATCCTACTACAGACAGTACACAGCAGGGAGGCTCCTGCTCCAGCCACTTGCTGTAGCCAAGCACAATACAGTGAGGAGGAGAAGGAAGGGGCATGACTGAGCTCATGGAACGCAGAGAGAAGATTTCAGCTGGAGTGGTGGAGGTTGCTGACCCCTGGTCTAATGTGTACTCTCATCTGTTGTGGACAATGATAGGACTGTTCTACTAGGGCAGGGATGGGCAAACTGCGGCTCTCCAGCTGTTGTAAAACTACAATTCCCACCATGCCCTGCTGTCAGCCGATAGCTGTAAGCAGCCTTTGCATGCTGGGAGTTGTAGTTTTGCAACAGCTGGAGAGCCGCAGTTTGCCCATCCCTGTACTAGGGGCCAGTTGTTCTGTTCCACAAAATACGGAATGTTCACGGACACCATCCTTATTTTTTGCGGATCTATGTTATGCAGACAACAAAATACATACGGTTTTGTGCATGTGCCCTTAAGTGAATACTGGAGAACCCCTTTAAGCTTGTCTATGCCTGCTCTCGCTGTATAAAGTAACCATTGTAACACCATAACAATACATATATGTCAGCAAACAAGATCTAGAAGGTGTTCTATTCCATAAAGCATATGAACTCACCACACAGCAAATTTCACTGCATTTATGTCGCCCGCACTGACGCTTCTTGTTACAACGCTTATCACAAATGAATGTAAGATCTTCTATAGTTAGAGAAGAAGAAAACAATAATGATTCATTTTTTCCAATATGCTATGTTAATGACAAATGAATGTCCCTCATAGATAAACTGTTCCAGTTCATAACCATAGGGAGGGCAGGGAGACGCACACTAATATATAACTTTGGACATCACAGGCAAATTACTTCTGTTAAAAAGCCAGGTTATCTTCCACAGCAGGTGAACCCTGCTGAACAGCAGCCAGTTTCCAACTGGTTATCCTCCCTGACCAAACCGAACAAGCTTATCATGAACATAGACCTGCTTTATTTGTGGCACATAAAGCAAAAAAGCGATTTAACATTACTTAAAAGGGTTGTCCGGTTTCCACTATTGATGATGTATACTCAGGATAGGTAATCAATATCAAAATCGGTGGGGTTGCTGGGAGTCTGATCAGCTGCATTCTCCTTACTGTTTAGCTGCTCACCATTGCAGTGGCAAGGTGTAATCAAAGAGGACCTTTCACCACTCCTGACATGCCTGTTTAATAGCTTCAGGTGTTCCCCATGTAATAGACATCTATAAGATGTGTGAAATCGCAATTTTGAATGAATCTGTGGAGCCAGAAGGAATGCTTTTCTGATACTTTTTTCTGGCCAAGGGTATAAAGATGTGCCTAGAAATTCTACACTCCCACCCCAAGTGAAAGATTAGGGGGCTGTTCAGGAGGAGAATCCATTATCTTCACTTCACAAAGATATCTTATAGGTATCCAAATCCAGTTTTCCTTGATGGAAGCCGCTCTTTAACAATATTTGCTATTCACTTAGACATAGACAGCCACAAAGACTAAAAAAGTGTCCTGCTGGTGGGATTCCCAGAGATCAGTGGTAACCTGCAGGAAATTCTGCAGGGAAATTCAAGCGTTACATGGTGAAATCAATGGGTAGTCCATGTAAAGCACAAACTGGCTGGATTCTCCACAGGGCTACGTAGTTATCAAATACCCAAACAAACACACCCAGAAATCTTACAGAACAGAAATAGGAAGGCAAATCAGGAAAAAGGAAGTGCAACAACCACCGTAACAAAGACCCAGGTTTCTAAAACCCTCCCACATTCTCACAATATCACATAGTTAAAGCATCCAAACTACTTACCATCATTTTGTATCAGTGCACAGGGAACTTCCTGGAGAATAAAATGAAGAATGCAGAAAGTAATGGTGAATAACATGGAGAATACAAAAGCAAAAATAATCAAACCTTTCCTAGATTTACTAAAACTAAATTGCAAATATTGTAAACTCGGATCCACACGCTAGCTACCTAAAATCGACATGTTTGGCAGGTAAAGGTCATCTATTCGTCCTTGTAAGGGCCAATTTGATGCTGGGGTGGAAAAACGGGTGTTCTTCAATGTGACTCCTGACGGGAAGTCTATGAATACAGATCCATTTATCCAGTTCATGGTATTACTATTGTAAAAAGCTTCACTTTTACAAGCTTTTCATTAGGGTATGTTCACATGGCAGATTTTGATGCTGTGAAAATCTGCAGCAGCTGCTTCGGTTGCCCTTTTTCACTTTGAATGTTGTGGACCAGCTCACAGATTGCCCCACTGAATGGAGCTAGTGGACACCTACCGTGGCTTCCAGCGGCCTCTGTCCAGACGTTGCATCAAGAAGAACATGTCACTTCTTGCTGTGGTCGCGGATTTAAAGCACTGGTCATCTGCACTGAAGTGCTGCATCCCATTTCAGACAATGGGAGGCGGACAACAAGCAGCTGCTTGGCAAGGTTGACAAATCCCACTGTGTGAACAGACCCTTATAGAAAAAACCATGCATACTGAACACAAGGGGCTATTGCTAGTGTGGAGTGAAGTTGTATCGTTCCACGGCATGCACACTGCCATCCACAGATATAAAAATACTGCACGTCTCATGTAAAAACTAAAGCAGACAAAAAACCGGTGCAGATGCCCAGAGTAACCAACCATATCATGTCATTCATTTACTTATCCTGCTCCATTTATATAAACTAGAATCTGTTGCTTGCTGCTAACAAGGTCCTTTAGCTAGACTAGAAATTGCCATGTTACATTTTCAGAATTAAAGTGGCCGTACACATTAGGCAGAAGTAGGGTCATGATTGAATGTGGGCTGTCAGTTAGTGAAAACAGACAGGACAGAACATAGTCTATTTTTTTGTGCCTGTTAGTGTCCATTCAGATGTCCCCAATTTTGCGGAACGGGTGCGGACCCATTAATTTTCATTGGGGCCGCAAAAGATGCGGACAGCACACAGTGTGCTGTCAGCATCCACACTTCCGTTCCGTGGCCCCGCAAAAAAATAGAGCATGTCCTATTCTTTTCTGCAGCCACGGACAAGAAAAGGAATTTCTATTATAGTGCCGGCCATGTGCGGTCCGCAAAGTGCGGAACGCACATGGCCGGTCTCCGTGTTTTGCGGATCCGCAATTTGCGGACATGTAAATGGACCCATATTCACTGTCCGTCAAAAAAACCGCTGTGTGAATAACCCCATAGAGTAGCATTGCGATTAAAAACAGTCTGTCACAGGTCCGTTTTTCACAGAATGTAGCCTAATGTGTATGAGTACCTTTAGCCACATAGTGGTCAGGTAACCTCGCCTGCATTCTAATATGCCCCTGTAGTATCCATTTACTTCTATTAAATATAAATGATATATGGAGTTTTATTCATGTTACATATTTTGCTGCATACTTTCATTCATATAACATTAAAACAACTGAAAGGAAAAAGGTAAGTGTATGGACAGAATACCTTTGTTTTAAAGCCACATCGGCAGGATATGTTAGACATGCGAGGGCAAGGACCACATTCTCCTTCATGACAGAGATTCTCACAGGTATGAATAAAATCTGGCATATAACAGAAATTAAGTTAGTCATTTATTACAGTGATGCAGGAACAATTTGAACAAATCCTGAAATCAAAGAGAAACATACAGAATCATGGATAAAGTGCAGAAAAACCCAGGGGTTATATTAAGTAGTAAAGAAATGTTGCCAGAAACGGATCTACATTTCCACTACCATTCCAACCACAGCCTCCCTGTTTTTCTTTCCAAATAAAAAAAAAATCTATACATAGAAACGGCACCTGAAAATCAACGCTGTGGAGAACAACCACCAAGAGATACGAGATATAAAAATTACAACCAAGACGAACGAATCTTACAAGGTTCAAAGAAACGAGGAAAAAGCTTAAGCCTCCCATATTGTCAATGGGAGCCAACAGCTTTTCACTTTTCACATTTAGTTATGTTGAGGCGTTATGGTAAAATAAAACAAAATTCAAGTTTTTCCCCCATCATTCTGCACTCAATTCCCCATTAACAGAAGGTTAGAAAACTTTTCTAATTTATTAAAGAGAAAAAACTAAAATCTTGCACTGACATAAGTGTTCAGACCCTTTACTCAGTACTTAGTTGAAGCGCCTTTGGCACTGATTACAGCCCTCAGTCTTCTTGGGTATGATGCCACAGGGTTTGCACACCTGGATTTTCTGCCCAGAGCACTCTGGATCAGCTTTTCATGAAGAATATCTCTGTACTGTTAGGACAGCTGCCCATGGCCGTCACTGCCCTGCTTTTTTGCCCTGTAGGTACAGATGCCACACTACGCACCATGTTGCTGCCTTCAAGTTTATGTCTAGTACTCCAGCCTCTGTCCCCTTAGAGCAGGCATCTTCAAACTGCGGCCCTCCAGCTGTTGCAAAACTACAACTCCCAGCATGCCCAAACAGCTTACAGGTATCAACCTACAGCAGGGCATGGTGGGAGTTGTAGTTTTACAACAGCTGGAGGGCCGCAGTTTGAGGATGCCTGCCTTAGAGTGCATGCACACTCACTTCTAGCCTCTTTATGGGCCAGTGCACATGCTTCCATATCATTCACCAGCCAATGGCTAGGGGTCCCAGGGTGTTAAAGGCACCTTCTCCATGCAGAGGGGACCTGAGCTTTTAGGTTTCCTGGTGACCAGCAAAGGTGTTTAATAGTATAGTGCTATTGCTATTTACCTGCGTTATTTCCTGCCTGTATTCCTATTGAGCTCCACCCCTGTTTCTGCCCTGTCTGAAAGTCCGTCCTGCAACTATCTTCCATCTACACTACCATCTGCATCTCTAACATCAGCATTCACGCCTAAGTGACTGTTCAGACTGCTCCAGCAATTACCCTGCGGTTTTGGTGCAGTTTCTGCATTTTGAGCTTCTGGTGCTTGCACCAGAGTCCCTGACCTCAGTGGGTCATCTGCAGACCATACTGGGACTATCTCAGGAGGTCTGGTTGCTAGCCTGCACCGAAGTCCAGATCTCTGTACTGAGGTTAAAGGGTGAATACCAGTGGAACATAAGAACAACGCCATTAGGGTTAGCCAATGTACTTTGCTATATTCAGATTTCCCTCAAACCTGACCAGTCTCCCCGTCACAGCCCCTGAAAAACACCCCCACAGCATAATGCTGCCACCACCATGCTTCACTGATGGGATGGTATTGGCCAGGAGAGGAGCAGTGCCCAGTTTCCTCCAGAAATAACTCTTTTATTGAGGCTAAAACGTTCGATCTTGGTCAGACCAGAGAATCTTTTTCTCACAGTGTAAGAGTCTTTTGGGTGCTTTTTTGCAAACTCCAGGTGGGCTTTTGGGTGTCTCTTACTGAAAAGAGACTTCTTTCTGACCACTCTACCATAATGCCCAGATTGGTGGAGAGCTGCAGTGATGGTTGACCTTCGGAAGTTTGTCCCATCTTCACACAGGATTTCTGACGCTCAGAGTGACCATGGAGCCGGATGACCATTGTGTTCTTGGGCACCTCTATTACCTAGGCCCTTCTCCCCCGATTACTTTGTTTGATGGGATGGCCAGCTCTAGGAAAACTCCTGGTTGTTCCAAACTCCTTCCATTGCAGTGAAGTTAAAATGTTTTTGTACCCCTTTCCAGATCTGTGCCACCACACAATCGTGTGTCTGAAGGCAGTTCTTTCTTCCTGGTGGCTTGGTTTTTGCTGTGATATAGACAGCGGTGTGTCTTTCCAAATCATATACAGTCAACTGAATTTACCACAGATGGCCTCCAATCAAGGTGTAGAAATTCAAATATGATCTCAAAGGTGATCAATAGAAATGGAAGTGTCATTGCAAAGGGTCTGAGAGCAGCTACCCACTTAGAGCGAACCTGTCACCTCCAAAAACCATCTCAAGCCGCCAGCAGTACCTGCGAGTAGCCCACAGTGTGTTTGTAATGATCATTTTCTTTCAGCAGTCAGATGCAGTAAAAGCTCTGAAAGTGTTCTTTTATCTCCTGAGCGCGCCATTTTCTAGTCATGCTTGAAGTCAAGGGGGCAGCGGCCTTCTTGCTTCAAGTCAAGGTAACCGCGTCCCCTACCCTGCCCCTTCGCTGTGACTGATGGCGATTATGCACGAGAGTTCGACTGGCTTTGCCGAACTGCCAGCTGTCAGTCACAGTCGAAGGGGCAGAGAAGGGGGAGCCCCCTTGACTTCAAGCATGACTAGAAAATAGCGCGGGCATGGGATAAAAGAACGTTTTCAGAGCTTTTACTGCATCTGACTGCTGAAAAAAATGATTAGAAACAGACTGCGGGCTACTCTCGTACTGAGGGCGGATTGGGATGGTTTTTGGAGGCGACAGCATCCCTTTAATGTATGCCCATGTTTTTTTTTTTCTTTTAAATAAATTTGCATAGTAAATTCTATTTTTACCTTCTAGTTATGGGGTATTGAGTGCAGATTGGAGAAAAAAGGACGCAACATAATAAAATGTGAAAAAAGTGAAATGCAGAAAAAAAAAGTTGTAAACAATTGAGGCATATGTTCTGCTTTAATCTCTGAACATAGTGTGAACTTTGCTACCATACATTTTTAATAATCATTAACAAATATTATCTTCATAACTACTTAACACATAATGCAATAACCCAATTTATTAAAATAGTGATTGTAGGGATGCTATGTGTCAGACTTTCCACCGATTTGATATTGATAACCAGAGGATAGGTGATCAATATCTGTGGCCAAGAGAACCCTTTAATACTGATCTCTCTCAGAACTTCTTTATATTGATGAGTCAAAGGTCTCTCTCGTGCTGCCAAAACAGCTCAGACTCATCAAGGCTTGCACTCCACAAGACATTTGAAGGTGTCCTGCAGTATCAAAAATATTAGCAGCAGATCGCTAAGAGCTGTATTACACTGCCCAATTTCTGTGTGTTCGTTTGCATCAGCCTATTACATCAGCTACCACAATTGTTCCTCCACAATTCAGTTGTATTGATACACAGGACGAGGTGCTGCTAACAAAAGCAAAAAGATGCAATCAGCAGACAAACTAGCATTTGCTCACTTTTCGGTTGAAATACAACACAATTACATAGGCGAATTATATGGAATGAATGTCCTTATGATTGAGTAGTGAAATAGGCCCTTAATGAGGGTTTCCAAGATGTTCATACTGATCGGAGGCGGTCTAACACCTGAGACCTCAGCTGATCAGCTGTTTAGGAAGGCAGTAGCGCCGCTGCCTTCTCACTGCTTTCCCTAGGCCGAGTGACGACACGTTCATCGGTCATGTGGCCTAAGCGCAGCTGCTATACAATGTACGGTGTTATTAAAATCTCAGAAAACACTTCTTTTAAGTTGCAAGGTGGGACCTCCATCAATCTGTTTCTCTTCCGTTCCTTGGGGGATAGAGGCTTGACCATGGGTATAGCTGCTGCCACTAGGAGGCGACACTAAGCACAAAGGTGTGAGCTCCTCCCTCCAGCTATACCCTTCCTACAGGGACTAAGCTAAAACGGTTTGTGCAAAAGCAGTAGTAGAAGCAAAAGAAAAACAGGAAAACCAAATAACGTACAAACCCAAAACCACGCAGGTCACAACTAGGCCTATAACCAGAAAAAACGGGTGGGAGCTGTGTCCCCCAATGAACGGCAGAGAAACAGATTTTACGTTAAGTACAAAAATCTAGTTTACTCATCCGTATCATTGGGGGACACAAGCTTGACCATGGGACGATACAGAGCAGTCCCAGGGGTGGGCAATAAACGAAGAAGCCCTCCGGCCAATCAGAGAACCGCCATCTGCAATACTTTACGCCCCAGAGAAGCGGCAGAAGATGCAAAAGTGTGTAAAATATGGAAAATATGTGCAAAGACAACCAGGTAGCCGCCTTGCA
The DNA here is from genome assembly GCA_033119425.1 of Bufotes viridis. Lineage (NCBI taxonomy): Eukaryota > Metazoa > Chordata > Amphibia > Anura > Bufonidae > Bufotes > Bufotes viridis. The sequence continues at coordinate 227,205,950 of CM065593.1, forward strand.
CACCTGAAGGGCCGAAGCACCATGATGGAATAATGAATAGAGAATCCTTCCATCGGAAAGAGGACGTCTGAGACAGATAGTTGCGAATGGCCAGAAACAAATCCAGAGTGTGGAACGACTGCTCACGAGGATGAGACGGGGCAGAACAAAAGGAAGGGAGAATGATCTCTTCATTAACCACTTCAGCCCCCCTAGCTTAAACACCCTTAATGACCAGGCCACTTTTTACAATTCTGCACTACACTACTTTCACCGTTTATTGCTCCGTCATACAACTTACCACCCAAATGAATTTTACCTCCTTTTCTTCTCACTAATAGAGCTTTCATTTGGTGGTATTTCATTGCTGCTGACATTTTTACTTTTTTTTGCTATTAATCAAAAATGACCGAAATTTTTGCAAAAAAATGACATTTTTCACTTTCTGTTGTAAATTTTTTTTTAAAAAACTACATTTCTATATAAATTTTTCTCAAAATTTATTGTTCTACATGTCTTTGATAAAAAAAGTCCAATAAGTGTATATTTATTGGTTTGGGTAAAAGTTATAGCGTTTACAAACTATGGTGCAAAAAGTGAATTTCGGCATTTTGAAGCAGCTCTGACTTTCTGAGCACCTGTCATGTTTCTTCAGGTGCTAGAATGCCAGGATAGTATAAATACCCCCAAATCACACAATTTTAGAAAGAAGACACCCCAAAGTATTCGCGGAGGGGCATGGTGAGTTCATGTATCATTTCATTTTTTTCACAAGTTAGCGGAAAATGACACTTTCTGAGAAAAAAATAAATAAAAAATTTTCAATTTCTGATAACTTCTGGCAAAAAAATAAAAATCTCAGACGGACTCACTATGCCCCTCAGTGAATACCTTGGGGTGTCTACTTTCCGAAATGGGGTCATTTGTTGGGTGTGTTTACTGTTCTGGCATTTTGGGAGGGGCTAATTGTGAGTCGCCATGTAAAACCTAAAGGTACTCATTGGAATTTGGGTCCTTTGTGCACCCAGGCTGCAAAAAGTGTCACTCATGTGGTATCGCCGTACTCAGGAGAAGTAGGGCAATGTGTTTTGGGGTGTATTTTTACATATACCCATGTTGAGTGAGAGAAATATCTCTGTAAATTGTCAACTTTGTATAAAAATTTTAAAAGTTGTCATTTACAGAGATATTTCTCACACAAAGTATGGGTATATGTAAAATACACCCTAAAACACATTGCCCTACTTCTCCTGAGTACGGCGATACCACGTGTGCCACTTTTTGCAGCCTGGGTGCAAAGGCCCTAAAACCAATGAGTACCTTTAGGATTTCTAAGGCATTTTTACGCATTTGGATTCCAGACTTCTTCTCACGCTTTAGGGGCCCCTAAAATGCCAGGACAGTATAAATACCCCACATGTGACCCCATTTTGGAAAGAAGACACCCCAAGGTATTCTGTGAGGGGTATGGTGAGTTCATGTAAAATTTTATTTTTTGTCACAAGTTAGTGGAATATGAGACTTTGTAAAAACTAAATTAAAAAAAAAAAAAATTTCCGCTGACTTGTGCCAAAAATAAAAAAATTCTGTGGACTCACCATGCCCCTCACGGAATACCTTGGGTGTCTTCTTCCAAAATGGGGTCACATGTGGGGTATTTATACTCACCTGGCATTTTAGAGGCCTCAAAGTGTGAGAATCCAAATGCATAAAAATGGCCTGTGAAATCCTAAAGGTACTCATTGGTTTTAGGGCCCTTGCGCACCCAGGCTGCAAAAAGTGTCACTCATGTGGTATCACCGTACTCAGGAGAAGTAGGGCAATGTGTTTTGGGTGTATTTTTACATATACCCATGCTGCGTGTGAGAAATATCGCTGTAAACGACAACTTTTTACATTTTTATTCAAAGTTGTCAATTTACAGAGATATTTCTCTCACTCCAGCATGGGTATATGTAAAAATACACCCCAAAACACATTGCCCTACTTCTCCTGAGTACGGCGATACCACATGAGTGACACTTTTTGCAGCCAAGATGCGCAAGGGGCCCAAATTCCAATGAGTACCTTTTAGGAGGGCATTTTTACGCATTTTCTTTTCACGCTTTAGGGCCCCTAAAATGCCAGGGCAGTAGAAATACCCACATGTGACCCCATTTTGGAAAGAAGACACCCCAAGGTATTCCATTAGGGGCATGGCGAGTTCATAGAAAAATTTTTTTGGCACAAGTTAGTGGAAATTGATTTTTTTCTTTCCGCTAACTTTTGACAAAAGTTTAATTTTTCATGGACTCACTATGCCCCTCAGCGAATACCTTGGGGTGTCTTCTTTCCAAAATGGGGTCACATGTGGGGTATTTATACTGCCCTGGCATTTTAGGGCCCTAAAGCGTGAGAAGAAAATGCGTAAAATGCCCTCCTAAAAGGTACTCGTTGGAATTTGGGCCCCTTTAGCATCTTGGCTGCAAAAGTGTCACACATGTGGTATCGCTGTACTCAGGAGAAGTAGGGCAATGTGTTTTAGGGTGTATTTTTACATATACCCATGCTGAGTGAGAGAAATATCTCTGTAAATTGACAACTTTGAATAGAAAAATTTAAAAAGTTGTCGTTTACAGCGATATTTCTCACACCCAGCATGGGTATATGTAAAATACACCCCAAACACATTGCCCTACTTCTCCTGAGTACGGCGATACCACATGAGTGACACTTTTTGCAGCCAAGATGCGCAAAGGGGCCCTAAAACCAATGAGTACCTTTAGGATTTCACAGGCCATTTTACGCATTTGGATTCTCACGCTTTAGGACCCTAAAATGCCAGGGCAGTATAAATACCCACATGTGACCCCATTGTGGAAAGAAGACACCCAAGGTATTCCGTGAGGGGCATGGCAAGTTCACAGAAAAAAAAATTTGGCACAAGTTAGCGGAAATTGATTTATTTTTTTTTTACAGTCTCATATTCCACTAACTTGTGACAAAAATAAAATTTTGCATGAACTCACCATACCCCTCACGGAATACCTTGGGGTGTCTTCTTTCTAAAATGGGGTCACATGTGGGGTATTTATACTGTCCTGGCATTTGAGGGTCTCCGCAATCATTACACGTATGGCCAGCATTAGGAGTTTCTGCGATTCTCCGTATATTGAGCATACGGGTAATGAGATTTTTTTCCGTTCAGCCTCTGCGCTGAAAAAAAAAAAATGAACGGCACAGATTTTTCATTCGCATCGGTCAATGTGGATGAAACAATCTCTGCCAAAATCAGTGACTGCGGTGCGGCTGGGCGCTAGCTACCTAACAAGTAGCTAGCTAACTGGCGGTGATAAGGGACCCTTATGCCCCATTCACACGTCCGCAATTCTGTTTGCGGAACGGAATTGCGGACCCATTCATTTCTATGGGGACAGACTTTGTCCCGCTCGGATCCGGAATTACGGATCCGCGATTCGGGTCTGCACTTCCGTTCCGCAAAAATATAGAACATGTCCTATTCTTGTCCGCAATTGCGGACAAGAAAGCATTTTCTATATAGTTCTGGCAATGTGCGGATCTGCAAAATGCGGAAAGCACATTGCCGGGTGTCCGTGTTTTGAGGATCTGCGGATCAGATCCACGGATCCGTGAATCCACGGATCCGCAAAACACATATGGACACATAAAGGGGTGTGATCAATGACAGGGGGGTGATCAGGGGGTCTAGATGGGGTGATCAAGGGGTTAATAGGTGAGGGGGTGGGGGGTTAGTGTAGTGTTTGGTGCAACTTTACTGTAGTTACCTGGTCCTCTGGTGGTCGATCCCAGCAAATGGGACCACCAGAGGACCAGGTAGCAGGTATACCAGACGCTGTTCACAAAACAGCGTCTGGTATACATGTTTGATGCGATTTATATCGCATCTACAGCCTGCCAGCGATTGATCATCGCTGGCAGGCTGTAGTTTAACTCTCCAGACGCGCGCTCCTGTGAACGCGCGCGTGTTCACAGGAACTCATGGGTCTCGCGAGAGGACGCGCCGATGCGTCCACTCAGAAGATCCCGGCCGCCCGCAGGACGCAATCCTGCGTACGGCGGTCCGGGACTGGTTAAGATGGAATGCCGACACGTCCTTGGGAAGGAAGGACTGGACAGGTCGAAGGACCACTTTGTCCTGGTGGAGGATAAGGAAGGGAGACCGACAGGAAAGAGTCGCTAGATCCGACACCCTACGGATGGAAGTGATTGCCACCAAAAAGGCAACCTTGTAGGGCAGGAAGCGAAATGACATCTGCTGCAAAGGCTCAAACAGAGAGGACTGGAGAGCGCTAAGCACCAGATTAAGGCCCCATGGATTCAACAGAGGACGGTAAGGGGGTGCAGCATGCGCCAACCCCTGCAGAAAGATCTGAACCACAGAAAGAGAAGCCAAGTTTCATTGAAAAAGAATGGAAAGGGCCGAAACTTGCCATTTGAGGGAACTGAAAGCCAGCCCCAAGTCCATGTCCGAATGCAGGAAAGACAAGAGTCAAGGAAACGTGAACAGAATGGGAGACAACTGGTGGCGTTTGCACCAACTGAAGTAGAACTTCCAGATCCGGTGATAGATCCAGGAGGACGACGGCTTCCTAGCACAAATCATGGTCTGGACAACCGCTTCCGAGAAACCCAGAGCCCTTAGTGCGGCAGCTTCAACAGCCATGCCGTTAAATGTAGACACCCTAAATTCGGGTGGAAGATCGGCCCCTGCGACAAGAGGTCCTCACGAAGGGGGAAGACGCAGGGTTTGTCCGGGGCCACGAGAATGACGGGCAGACCTTCGGACCTGATTCTTCGAAGAAGACACAGAATGAGCGGAAGAGGAGGGAACACGTAAGGAAACGTGAACTGCGTCCACGGGATCACAAGGACATCCGGTAACCGAGCCAGAGGATCCTTGGACCTCGCGATGAAGGTCTCCATCTTGCGGTTGAAGCGGGAGGCCATGAGATCCAAATCCGGCCGACCCCATGGCTCGCAGATCGCAAGAAAGACCTATGGATGCAGAGCCCATTCGCCGGGATCGAATCTCTCTCGGCTAAGAAAGTCGGTGATCCAGTTGTCGATGCCGGGATATGAAATTCCGACAGAGCTGGGACATGGCTCTCTACCCAGGAGAGGATGAGCACTGCTTCCGACATGGCTGCGGGGCTCCGGGTGCCACCCTGGTTTAGATATGCGACTGCCGTGGAGTTGTCGGATTGACCCTGAACTGGATACACCCGGAGACGGTCCGTCCAATGATACAAGAGAGACGAATTGCCCACAATTACAGAATATTGATCGGAAGTTGGCGGTCCTCGCGGGACCAGGAGCCCTAGACCGAGAGATTGTCCAGAACCCCCCCCCCCCAGCCAGGGAGACTGGCGTCCGTCATCAACACTAACCAGCGGAGGGGAAGAAAGGAGCGTCAGCATCGGAGATATCAACCACCACCGAAGGTCTCGGCACATCGGGGCAGGGAGACCGATGAATCGATCCAGGGAGGCTAAGGAACGGTCCCAAATGGCCAGAGTGCACTGCTGAAGACCCCTGGTATGGAACAGAGCATAGGGCACTGCTACGAAGGAAGAGACCATGTGGCCCAGAGCCCTCATGCACTGGCGAATGGGAAGAGGCTGACGCCGCAACAAAAAGAGGATCTGACGACAGAGAGTGGAGAGTTTGTCCGGGGGCAAGAATATCTTGGCCCGATCGGTGTCGAACAGCATGCCCAGAAACATCAGCTGCCGAGATGGATGAAGACATTGACTTTGATAGGTTCAGAACCCATCCAAAGCGTTCCAGGGTGACCTGAACGATGTGCAGGCTGTTCGCCGTTGCCTGGAATAACGGACCCTTGATCAGTATATCGTCCAAGTACGGAATCGCCACTATTCCCCTGGCATGAAGCAGAGCCATAACTGAGCCGAAATCTTGGTAAACACTCTGGGAGCTGTGGCAAGAATTGGTTGAGGGCTTTGAGGTCTAGGATGGGACAGACCGTACCCTCTTTCTTGGGGACTACAAAGAGATTGGAGTAGAATCCACAAAAACGGTGAGGCGGAACTGGAACAATCACTTCTTGCCGCAGAAGGGAGAGAATAGTCTGAAAAAAGGAATAGGCGGAGGGACAGGTGGTGGTGGTGGGCGGAGGCGGGCATCGCAACTCCAGTTTGTAACCCTCCAATATGACTTCTCGCACCCAGGCATCAGAGACGTGAGCTAGCCAGAGATGCTGGAACAGATGAAGATGACCTCCCACTTGACTGGGCGGGCGCCAGAGGCCACCCGTCATGCAGAGGAAGACTTGGGGGTATAGGGCTTGGAGCCCTGCTGGCGAGGACGCCAGGGAGAGTGAGGCTTGAAAGATGGTTTGCGCTTCTGCTCTGGGGCAGATTTGTAGGCTGACCGCTTCGGGCTGGAGGAACTCCGAAAGGGCCGAAAAAGAGGTCTGCACTTTTTAGACCTGTTGAAGCGCGTCCTGATATGCAGCAAATGGGTGCTTTTACCCCCTGTAACATCAGAGATAATCTCATCCAGACACTTGCCGAAAAGTCTGCTACCTGCAAAGGGGAGGGACGTCAAGGCATTATCCGCCACCCAGGAAGATAACCACAGGGGACGGTGAATAGCCTCCAAAAGAGCTGAAGAGCAGGCCAAAAGCCTGGCTGCATCCAGAGTGGCCTCACAGATGTAAGAGCTGGCGTGGGAAAGTTGCACTCCAATATTCGAAAGTTCCTCCGGGGAGTCCCCAGAGGCAAGGCCCTGACATAGCTTGTTTGCCCACTCAATCAAAGCCTTACTAACCCATGTCGAGGCAAAAACCGGGTGCAGGGCAATGCCAAATGCTTTAAAAGAAGATTTGGCAAAAGAATGCAATTTCTTATCCCTTGGGTCAGAGAAGGAAGCCCCATCCGCCATAAGCAAGGTGGTATTCTTAACCAGGCGGGATACCAGAGGGTCAACAATAGGAGAGGACGACCACTTCTTTGTCAAATGCTCTGGAAAGGGATATAAGACGTCTAAACGTTTCGGTAAAGCAAAACGCCTGTCAGGAAGTTCCATTTCTTGGAAAGGGAGGAATCAAACTCTGGGTGGTTGGGGAACACCATTGGCGAGCGACGGGATCGCCTGAAGGAAAAACCAGAACTGGCAGATGAGGGCGAAGGGTCCTCAACCTGTGAGGTTTCTGTAATCGATGCGATGAGATTGTCTACCATAGTGGACAGTTTGGAAGACTGGTCCTCCTGTAAGACAAAGTCAGCGTTTGACAACTTTTCCTCAAAACACGTCTCTTCTAATGAGGACGCTTGGCAGGTACAGAGGGCTTCCCTTCACCCCAATCCCATGCCCACAGGAGAGCTGACATGCAGCTGTTAACCCTTTCCCAGCCTGGGGGGACAAGGCTTTGTGGGGGGCCATCCTAACAAGTAACCTGAGAAGGGTCAGGGGGAAAGGGGGGTTTGAAGCCAGGAATACTTACCCATCTGGCGTGTTCTGCCCCCCTGGTTCCAGCTGGGTCACCACTTTCGGTGTGCGGCCCCCTGGGGAGGGCCGCTACACTGGAACAGAGGAGACTTGTCGTGGACGGCCATGATGACCCAAATGCTGGCGAGATACAAAGGCTTTAGGAACCTCTGGTCCTCCTTGTCTTCTGGAGACTGGGAAGGAGCAGCAGGCTTGGGGACCCCCTGGTCTCCCTTCTCCTGGGTGGTAGTGCAGGCAGCTAGTACTACCTGTAATCCCGCTGGAAGAAAAGAAAAAAAAGAAAAATAAAATCAGCAGACCTGCAAAGCAGGGAGGTCTGCCTCTTACAGACACTAAGCTAAAAACTGTTTTAGCTTAGTCCCTGTAGGAAGGGTAGAGCTGGAGGGAGTAGCTCACACTTTTGTTCTTAGTGTCGCCTCCTAGTGGCAGCAGATATACCCACGGTCAAGCCTGTGTCCCCCAATGATACGGATGAGAAATGGATTTGTTAGGCGAGAGCTACATCCGTTAAATCCATTATCTACAAGAACCATGTGTCTGTATACATTATAAAATGGATGTAGACAAGTGCTAAGTTTAGTCTAAATAGAATATTTTCAGGACATTGTGCCTGTATACAAATATCAAAGCTGGTCTAGCTTACCATGAGAACCACAAGGCAAAGGTTTTCCACACGTCTTCCCACATGATGGTATTGGATCAGTGCAGATTTTTCTGTCCACACAGCCCAACTCAAGTAATTTGCTCAATGAGGTTTGTCCACAGGGACAGAAACGCACAATCTGGGGAAGTCGTGGACAAGGCTGGCAAGGCTGTGGGTGGCAGACCTCCGTACACCCATGTTTTCCACAATTCAATTTTCTATAAATAAAGGTACATTATGCAGGCTGTATTTGGGATAAGTCAAGACGATTATCACAAAAGTCATCATGTGGATAATAAAAAAACAAAACAAAAATAAAATCAACATAGAAATATATACGGGCACTCCACTATATGTAGCTGCACTGAAAACATTTATTAAAATGCATAAAATATAAAGTTTAAAGGAGACAAACAGTCACTTAGCAAACTACAGCAAATTGATAAAAAGCGCCACTACGCCAAGCGCTAGCTTCTCTAGCAACAAGTGCCGTACTCCTTTCAATGCCGCATTCAAAATGTTTCCAATAGAACCATATGTGAATATACAGGTCCTTCTCAAAAAATTAGCATATTGTGATAAAGTTCATTATTTTCTGTAATGTACTGATAAACATTAGACTTTCATATATTTTAGATTCATTACACACAACTGAAGTAGTTCAAGCCTTTTATTGTTTTAATATTGATGATTTTGGCATACAGCTCATGAAAACCCAAAATTCCTATCTCAAAAAATTAGCATATCATGAAAAGGTTCTCTAAACGAGCTATTAACCTAATCATCTGAATCAACTAATTAACTCTAAACACCTGCAAAAGATTCCTGAGGCTTTTAAAAACTCCCAGCCTGGTTCATTACTCAAAACCGCAATCATGGGTAAGACTGCCGACCTGACTGCTGTCCAGAAGGCCATCATTGACACCCTCAAGCAAGAGGGTAAGACACAGAAAGAAATTTCTGAACGAATAGGCTGTTCCCAGAGTGCTGTATCAAGGCACCTCAGTGGGAAGTCTGTGGGAAGGAAAAAGTGTGGCAGAAAACGCTGCACAACGAGAAGAGGTGACCGGACCCTGAGGAAGATTGTGGAGAAGGACCGATTCCAGACCTTGGGGACCTGCGGAAGCAGTGGACTGAGTCTGGAGTAGAAACATCCAGAGCCACCGTGTACAGGCGTGTGCAGGAAATGGGCTACAGGTGCCGCATTCCCCAGGTCAAGCCACTTTTGAACCAGAAACAGCGGCAGAAGCGCCTGACCTGGGCTACAGAGAAGCAGCACTGGACTGTTGCTCAGTGGTCCAAAGTACTTTTTTCGGATGAAAGCAAATTTTGCATGTCATTCGGAAATCAAGGTGCCAGAGTCTGGAGGAAGACTGGGGAGAGGGAAATGCCAAAATGCCTGAAGTCCAGTGTCAAGTACCCACAGTCAGTGATGGTCTGGGGTGCCATGTCAGCTGCTGGTGTTGGTCCACTGTGTTTTATCAAGGGCAGGGTCAATGCAGCTAGCTATCAGGAGATTTTGGAACACTTCATGCTTCCATCTGCTGAAAAGCTTTATGGAGATGAAGATTTCATTTTTCAGCACGACCTGGCACCTGCTCACAGTGCCAAAACCACTGGTAAATGGTTTACTGACCATGGTATTACTGTGCTCAATTGGCCTGCCAACTCTCCGGACCTGAACCCCATAGAGAATCTGTGGGATATTGGGAAGAGACAGTTGAGAGACACAAGACCCAACACTCTGGATGAGGTTAAGGCCGCTATCGAAGCATCCTGGGCCTCCATAACACCTCAGCAGTGCCACAGGCTGATTGCCTCCATGCCACGCCGCATTAAAGCAGTCATTTCTGCAAAAGGATTCCCGACCAAGTATTGAGTGCATAACTGAACATAATTATTTGAAGGTTGACTTTTTTTGTATTAAAAACACTTTTCTTTTATTGGTCGGATGAAATATGCTAATTTTTTGAGATAGGAATTTGGGGTTTTCATGAGCTGTATGCCAAAATCATCAATATTAAAACAATAAAAGGCTTGAACTACTTCAGTTGTGTGTAATGAATCTAAAATATATGAAAGTCTAATGTTTATCAGTACATTACAGAAAATAATGAACTTTATCACAATATGCTAATTTTTTTAGAAGGACCTGTATTTAAACCAGGAGTGTTCCCAATATTATACTCATTCAGCACGGCAAAGCAAGATGTTATACAAGCTGATATATTTCGCCACAATGGGCAGAGATATTACTTGGACACCTAGATAGATGCCACACAGACACATGCGCATGTTAGAAATATTTTGAATGCGGCATTGAAAGGAGTACGGCATTTGTTGCTAGAGAAGCTAGCGCTTGGCGCAGTGGCGCTTTTTATCAATTTGCTATAGTTTGCTAAGTGACTGTTTGTCTCCTTTAGGCCTCATGCACACGGCCGTGGGTGTTTTGCGGTCCGCAAACCGCGGATCTGCAAAACACGGAAGCTGCTACACGTTCCGTTCCGCAATTTGCGGAACGGAACGCGGCCCATTATAGAGATGCCTATTCTTGTCCGCATAACGGACAAGAATAGGACATGCTCTATTTTTTTGTGAGGGGCACGGAACGGAGCAACGGATGCGGACAGCACACGGAGTGCTGTCCGCATCTTTGCGGCCCATTGAAATGAATGGGTCCGCGGCCGAGCCGCGAAATATGCGGCTCGGACGCGGACCCGAACAACGGCCGTGTGCATGAGGCCTAAATTGAAGGAATTCTACCGCGGCAGATCGGGACCATCTGCATGGAAAGTGGAGACCTCACACAGCTCCACACTAAAGGACCTATTTGTTCTTTGTGTAGGACCCAATTTGCACATTTGGTCTAATATTAGCACTTTGGTTTATGTTATTTGTTTTATTACATTTTTTGATTTATTACATATTTTTTTTATATTTTATGCATTTTAATAAATGTTTTCAGTGCAGCTACATATAGTTGAGTGCCAGTATTTATTTCTATGTTGATAGGTTCAATTTTTGGTTCCCTGGGGTAACCGTCATACGTAGGCACCACGAATCATAGTGTACCCCCAGAGAGCAACCTGTACATTACCAAAAATAAAATCAAAACAACTATCAGTCTAATACATGGTTTATTTAAGATAAATCAATAATTTAAGGCATATCATTGTTTACTGGTAATCATTTTGAAAAATGTCCATACAAAAAAAAAAAAACATTTGATGACAAGAACATATTAAAATCAGCCCTCCTCTATGGTTGAACAATATACGTGCAGCAATATTCACTATATTTCATGTGGTTGCTGAATGTCTGGAAATAGGGCATCCTGCTTTTTCATGGATAGCACACTGACGCATTCATTTATAAGGGGTAATACACACATTTGTTTGTTTTTTCTTGCAGATCCGTGTGCCCACAAATCCCAGTGCAGGTCCTACTCCTGGCCATAACTGCAGATGAGACTAGCCCTTTCTATTGATGGGAGTGAGAAAGATATGATAATGCCTTGCATTAAAACTGTGGCCAAAAATCTGCATATACGCATGATATTTGCCAGAATTAGGACATTTTGGAAGTTGGAGCACCAAAAATGTGTCAAAATTTGTGTCAACGCGTTGTCGTGTAGCCCCAGCCTAAAGATGACACAATAGAAAACAGCAGTAATAAGCATTACAATGTCATTACCAGCATGGTAATGGCATGCTTAAAGGGGTTCTTGGGGCAACAGAGATTGATGATCGATCCTCAGGATAGGTCATCAATACCAAATTGGTGGGGTTCCAAGACCCAGCAACCCCACCACTCAGCCTTTTTGAGCTGCCCTGGAAGCGGAAACTAACAGTGTATGGAGCGGAAATAGGAGGATCTGTACACAGTTTAGATTCCGGCATACTTAAACGCAACTCCCATTTACTTGAATAGAAGCTGAGCTGCAGCACCCTGTACAGTCAACAGTGCCGCGACAGGCCGAAACTGCCGATCGGCAGGGTTGGTAGGTATCTGACCCCCACCAGCCCGATATTAATGACCTATTCTTAGGATAGGTCATCAACATCTGTAAAGCAGAGAACCCCTTTAAACTTTAATAAATGATCTAACAATTAAATGTTGAAACTTACTTGCCGCAGAGCTTTTGACAGGAGAAGTTTCCAAAGCCATCGTAGTTATCTTTGTCTGTTCCACATGACACATCACGAGAGCTGCCACCACAGTAGCATGCTGAGCAGGGGACAAACACAGAGAGAACATCATTCTGAGAGCTCTCAGTCCAATTACACTTTCCATACCACACAACCTGCAACTAGATCAGTGGTTTTAAGCATTCCAAAATCAGATAGATAGATATTATATAGATAGATAGAAGATGATTGATGGATATTAGATAGTAAGACAGATACATGGCCAGATGTATATAGATGCCAAAAGTGTTGCATAGATCTGCCACTGGCAGCCATTAACCATGTGGCTTCATTCAACATCCATTTACAACTCTAGAATTCTGCTGAGTAGTGCCGTAAATAAATAGCATAGTAATGACGAGGGCACTACTAGAATACCAGCATTCTGCAGGACAAAATACTGGTACTCATACCAGAAACCCAACAGACCCCATTACAGTGAATGCGATCCATCAGGCAGAAGCGGCGCCCATACCAGATCTAGAAATCCGATATTCTGTTCTTATGCTGGAACAGAAAACCAGAATTTAAGATGGTGATGTGAACCTAGCCCTAGGTGCTTTAATCAATAGTGACTGCAGAAAAAAGGCACTCTACTGCATTATTTATCAGAAGTGAAATTCAAAAATAAAATTCCCCTATTGGAACAAAAAAGAAACTATGAGGGACATTTACTATGCCCTATTGCCACTACTGTGGAGTAAAAAAGTCACACATTATGGCAAATGCCATACGTGCACCAGAATTTGTGACTTTTCTGAAGTTGTAAGAGACAGGGTTGGGCTTAGCGGAGGGGCTAGGCTTTGTATGGCCCACAGGATTTACTATAACTTTCGACCGAGACTGGCGCACGTTATAGCTGACGTTTGGTCCAGTCTCTGGCTGCCGTAGACTTCAGTTTCTGATGCACAGCAGGGCAGAGATTTGGCTTATTTATTAAGAAGCATCTGCCTCTTAAAGGGAATGTGTTCGGAAAATGACCTATTGTTTAAATCACATTTTTATGTTCAACATATTTTTAAAGAACTTTTGATGTTATTTTTCATTTTCCATGTCAATATCTATATTTAAATAAAAACCATAAAATCCTGCAGGTTTTGCAATGGCCACTAAGCCAAATAATTGGCATCACTTCTTGGTCTGTACAGATCAATTCACTGCAGTTATATATTATTCTAAACGTGCCTGTAATTATAAGGAGATATCACCTCTGTGTATAGATAAGACAGGATCACCATTCACAATAGGCGATTGTGAAAGCTTATCTTCTCCCTCCCTGTACAATGACCTCTGCACAGGTCACAGAGCATGCCTAGAAAACTCTCTCATGTAAGTAAATGAGGTCACCTCCTGACCATTGTGTCTATGGCCTTTGTGGCTGCCATTAAGCAATTTTTTTATGCTGTGTACATGTTGTTAAGAACAGCTCAGGCAAGATGGCAGCCCCCATAGTAAAGTTCAGGAAAGAGAATGAAAAAAAAAATCTGCAATCCGAAAATAAAATCAGATTAGACAAAAAGGATATATGTGTCACTATCTGGTTCTTAACAATATACGGAAATTCTAGTGAACGCTAAAACACCTTTTATTGGTGTGTACTAAAAACTATTATATGTGAGGGGGATACAAAATGCTAAATCAAGCACGGAAGGAAAAAGGCAAAGAAACTTAAAGTCTATGAACAGCACTAAGGCGGCTTAATCTTACTTTGCCTATATTCCACTAGCTAGATCGCTCCCACACTTATGACCGCTCACACTGGCTGTGTACAAAAAACCAGTAGAGTGAGCGCTGCAAAGGGGGGGAGAGAGTTAAACGCAGAAGAACGCTTCACGCCGAATACCCCGGTCATACATCAGGATACGCCGGATCAGCTGTGAATGCAGCGCTGCTGCAGGGACAAGACAAGTGGGGATCAAGAGAATGACTGAGACCGCCGACATCAGTCATCACTCACAAGCATTAATGTGCCCTCCCTAAAACTGTCTGCCCACTAAAATAGGCTGCTATTGCCCTGACCTATCTTCCTAAGCTCTGGCTCAACGTTTCATCTGGTGCGAATCATCAGGAGCACAGGAGGAAAAAATTGGGAGATAGGAAAGCCTGTACAGCGCTACCACCTAGTGTAGTGTGATAGCGTCCATCAGCGCTATGATGGCCGAATCGCGGCCGCGCTATGCAGAGATTCAAATAGCGGGGAACGTACCTCCCCTATGACGTCACCTGGGAAGTACAGATCGATTACTGGGTGGATACAGTGCCACTCAAAGGTAGGCACCCCGCCCCTAATCGGTCAGAGATCAAAGCATACAGGTACGTCAGCAGACATTATCCAAGGGGGATAAAATCGCAGGTAGTGACTGTGTGAAAAGGGATGGAATGAAATGAAGGGTGGAAATACAACAGAATTTTCATTATGCTGATTCAATTGCTGAAAATAAAGAATCCCACATTTCTGTGGTTATTTGACAGATGATAGATGATTATTGATGATGATATTGCATCTAGTGGTGTGAACAGTCACATAGCCTCAAAAGGAACAAGATATTGTCCACGCACTCAATCAAAATTGTTAGTCATCAAAGCATATATAGAGGACCGTGCCAGATATCAAGGCATAAAAAAGGGGCACATTGCGGGGGCGTCACTCAATGAAACATGCATAGGATATAAAATATCTATCTGGTTCTAACTGAAAGATACCATTTTGGTGACACATTTCCTTTAATAAATTAGGTGCATCTCATGCCAGTGCAGGGAGATTAAGACTACAGTATGGGTATGCCAGTCGTGATAAATGTCCCCCAGTTGTGCATACATAGATAGCGGTCAGTCAGTGATAACATCTCCCCTATGTACCGAGAGCTGTTCATGGGGGTGATCGTAACTCAGAAATAGCAGAGAGATAAATGCAGAAATTATATGTCTTACTGAATGTTTTCCCACAAAACTATATATAAATCGGCTCAGCTCCTCGTGCTCTATCACACGCTGCCTAGACTGCACTGTATTTTATGGAGTTTTAAGGGGTTACATACTACTTCAAAATGATGCTACTGAATAATACTACCTGCTCAACAAAACAAAAACAAACCCCCATGTACGTATGTAAATAGAAAAATAAAACTATCACAACTGTTGGAATGCATGGAGACGAGTACTGAGCGGTATACAATTTTTCAAATTTATTTTCTTAACAATTGAACTGAATAGTTCACAAACTCCATCAATCAAATGTATAACTGAAGAAGGCAGGCAGTGCCCCAGGACAGAAGCTGAGTTTTTATTCAGCTTGACATGGTGAGGGCTGACATTTCAGGGTACTAAAAACTGTTCCATCTAGAGCGTTTCCCACATTCTTCATTTATAAAACAGGATTTATTTACATATAAATTCCCACTCTCTGTGGGCCGTGCGTAGGGTTGCCACCTGTGCACTATTATTAATGAGCGCTTTCATTGTGGAGCGCTCATTAGTACAGCCATTGCCCCCCCTAATTCATTTGAACACTAGCTGTTCCCTGGATGTGCAGGACAGGACCTGCGCTCCAGAGTGATGACATTTCGCAGGTCCTGCTGCTTCCAGTCAATGTTGTGAAACGTCATGGCGCTGGAGTGCAGGTCTCGTCACTGCGGCACAATCAAATGGATGAGGCGAGTTTTCTTTTTTTCCTTTGCGCAACAAGAGTTTGAAAGGGGACATTAATAATACTGTGGCCTCTAATAGGGGCATTATTAATACTGGGATGGAAGAAAAATAATACTAGGGGGGTACTAATAGGAAGCATTAATTTTACTGCGGGCCACTAATGGGGGACTTATTAATACTTGTGGACACAAACAGAGCCTTCATGTTACTGGGGCCTGTGTTAAGTCACTCTCCCACAGCTTAAGTTGGCTATTATTTTTCAGTATTAAAGGGAACCTGTCAGCAAAAAATAGCATCTAAATGTGTTAACAGTACCTCCTAGTGCCCGCAAAGTGTCTCCACATGGACCTTTTCTTCCTCTTTTCACTGTTGGTTTCACTGAGAAAATGCACTTTTATTCTGCCGCTGCCCCGTGCTTCAAGTCAGGCTTGAAGTCATGGGGGCAGCGGCCTCGGCGTCTTCCACGGTCCTCTCCCCGCCCCTTGCCTCCTTGACTGACAGCCGAGATGCATTGCCGGGACCGCGCTCTAAGGCCGCATGCGCAGTAAAGGGCGGCTGGAGCACGGTCCCGGCTGCCAGCGTACTACGCGCCGTCTTTCTTTCGCCGCACAGCGCATGCGCCCGTCAGCCTGTAGTAACGTGCCCGCGCCCGGCATCTGTGCGCGTTTACTACAGGCTGTCGGCGCATGCGCCATGCGGCGAAGAAAGACGGCGCGTAGTACGCGCGGCAGCCGGGCCTTAGAGCGCGGTCCCGGCAATGCATCTCGGCTGTCAGTCAAGGAGGCAAGGGGCGGGGAGAGGACCGTGGAAGACGCCGAGGCCGCTGCCCCCATGACTTCAAGCCTGACTTGAAGCACGGGGCAGCGGCAAAATAAAAGTGCATTTTCTCAGTGAAACCAACAGTGAAAAGAGGAAGAAAAGGTCCATGTGGAGACACTTTGCGGGCACTAGGAGGTACTGTTAACACATTTAGATGCTATTTTTTGCTGACAGGTTCCCTTTAAGGTTAAAGTGCCGCATTGGCACTTCGCTATAAATATTGCAGTTTGGGCACTCGGTCTCTAAAAGGTTCGCCATCACTGTTCTGAGGTGTAGAAAGAAATTAAAAGGGTCGTCTTTTGAAGATGTACCATACATGAACCCTATTAGCTTGACAAAACAGAAATTTTCAGATCCAGCTTCTACCAGTTCGAGTGCTTTATTGGAGATGAGATAAAAACTCACATATGTGCAGGACAATAAAGCAATGTGACGCGTTTCGGATCACCAGTAATCTGGATCCTTCCTCATGACGGAAGGATTCATATTACTGGTGATCCGAAACGCGTCACATTGCTGTATTGTCCTGCACATATGTGAGTTTTTATCGCATCTCCAATAAAGCACTCGAACTGGTAGAAGCTGGATCTGAAAATTTCTGTTTTGTCAATTGTTTACCACCACTTAACGAAGAAGTGGAGTTCCTGGCTCCCAGAGAGTGAGTAGCAGGGTCGAGCTGCCCACAACCTTTCTTTTTGTTTGTTATGAACCCTATTAGCGCATGTGAAGTCACAAAGGGGGATCCTCCGTTCCAGACTCCACACTCAAAGGGCCAGAATGGAAAGACTATCAGTAACAGATGGGAGATATGCATCCAGCTGACTGCTAGGGGTTAGAGAAGCCAGAAGATTGGAGCACCAGCTTTTATTCAAAAGGAGCTTTAATTATGAAGATAACCTATTTCTAAATAGAAGTCGGTGAAGCTATTTCCTCTCCTCCATTGTGACCACATCTCTACCTTATGAGCCTGAAACTCAGAGTAAAATCCCAATGACAGATATATATTGTCAAAAAGGCTGCAGTGAAGACTCTTAATTGCTACTTGAGGAACTAAATGTTCCTGTGTTATAAATCGGAAACAATAATCCAGAGTAAAAGGATTGCGTGCTAGACAAATGTTCTGCTACCATAGTAACACGTTTATAAAAATATAAACCTGTTGCATTATACAGAGGCATTAAAGGGGTTGTCTTAATTCAGCAAGTGGCATTTATCATGTAGAGAAAGTTAATACAAGGCTCTTACTAATGTATTGTGATTGTCCATATTGCTTCCATTACTGACTCAATTCATTTTTTAATCGCATTAAACATTCTTTGTTTCCAGGGGTGGTGACGACCCTGTAATCCAGCAGTGGTGGCCGTGCTTGCATACTGTAGTGGTGGCTGAGACTTTGGGGGCGCGCATAGGCATGAAAGCTCATCAGCTCCCCGTCCATGTCTCTGCAACGGTGGCTCAATGGTTAGCACTGGGGTCCTAGGTTCAAATCCCACCATGTATGTTCTCAACGTGTTTACACGAGTTTCCTCCGGGTACTCCAGTTTCCACCCATGTTCCAAAGACATACTGATAAGGAACATAGATTGTGTGCTCCATCAGAGCAATATAAGAGTGTCTGTGAAGCGCTACAGAATATGTGAGTGAGTGAAAAAAATAAAAGCGTTTTCCCGTGATATAGATAAACGTCTGGATCCTGGTGTTAATAAACAGCCTACTTAGGTACATAAGTAGTGATTAGATGAGCTAGTGATCATCTTTTCACTCCTTTTCTAGACAGACTGATGGAGGGAGTCCTAACATTCACATAAGTCCATGTTACCCTCCCCCGGTACTCCTGAACCCAGTTAGTGTTACACTGATGCACTCCCAGTAATCCAAAGTACTCTCAGTCTCACCCAATGATTCCCCTATACTCCTGAACCTAATCAGTCATCTCATGCACCCCGAGTGCTCCTGACTGCCCTCAGTGTCACCCTATGTACAGAAGTGCACCTTAGGGCCACTGCACTTAGGGAATTCATTATTAGAGAAGAGAACAGCATCAGTCTCTCCTGCCCTGCCTGTGTATCAGTTTTCATGATCACGATGAAGAGAGATGATTTCATGGCAAGTCCACATAGGACAAAAATGCAAGATTTTCTCTGCGGATTTGCACACAGGAAATTCCAAAGCGGATTATATTATTATTACTTTTAAAGGGGGTTTCCAGGCTTTTACTATTGATGACCTATCCTCAGGATAGGTCACGGATATCAGATCTGCAGGTGTTTCCCAGCACCCCCGTCGATAAGCGGTATGAGGAGATGCTGCGCGCAATGCTGTCTCCCTTCCTGTCCGCTGCTGCGGTCTATGGTCCTCCTCCCTGTACCGATACTCTAAATTAACATATAAGGCGCCAAAATAGCGGGTAACAGAGGGGTATTTTACAAAAAAAAAAAAAAAAGCGCTGTCATCTGTAGGGGCTGCCATATCTGGTAAGAATACCACTTTCTAATAAATAATCCCATAAAAGGCCCTCTTTAATAAAAAATACCAGAGTAAGGGCTCATTCAGACGGCTGTATGCTGTCCGCAAATAAGCGGATCCGTTTTTTTGTGGATTAGATTCTGCCCTATTCACTTCTATGGGGCCCTTTTCTTCTATGCCATGGCTCACCAAAACAAATGAAACATGTCCTATACTTGTCAGTGAAAATTAGGACATGGCCCCATTGAAGTCTATGGGTCACCAAAAAAAAAACGGAATGCAATCCGTTTTTTTTGCAGACATGTTGAACTGTCCGCAAAAAAAACGGATCCGCATTTTTGCAGACAGCATAAGGCCGTCTGAATGAGCCCTTAAAGAGAACCTTCCATGTTTTTTTAGTTTAGTTAAATAACTTTCCTTGCTGATGCTGCCACCCTGCCTGTTTTTTCAAATATCGCTCTTACGCCCCGCTGTGCCCCCCTGCAGTTTTCCCACTCAGTATGCTAATGAATAGCATCGGTACAGGGAGAAGGAGACTGCCCTGTTTCTCAAAGGGAGTCTCCTTCTTCCTGGCTGTGCAACGGTCCAATCACAGCGGAGAGCGTCACAGCCAGGGAGAAGGGGATTTTTTTTTCTCCCTGGCTGTGACGCTCCCCGCTGTGATTGGACCGCGGCACAGCCAGGGACAAGAAGACTCCCATTGAGAAACAGGGCAGTCTCCTTCTCCCTGTACCGATGCTATTCATTAGCATACTGAGTGGGAAAACTGCAGGGGGGCACAGCGGGGCGTAGAGCGATATTTGAAGAAAAAAAAAAAGCCAGGGTGGCAGCATCAGGTATTTATCTAAACTAAAAAAAACAAAAAAAAAAACATGAAAGGCCCTCTTTAAAAAGAAAACAAGCAAACAGCAGGTGGCGCTATACGGATAGATGTCATTGAATAACTCGGTGGTACATTTTTAATTACATGCAATTACAAAAGTATTCAGATCCAGGTGCTGGTTTGAAAACTGTAGAATATTTTTTCATAGGACAACCTCTTTAGATGTTGCTTTTTTGATTATATATAATTTTGCATGTAATTTTTTTAAAGCACAGTGCTGGCAAAATTTAAAAGATGAATTATGAAATACACCTTTCTGGAGGAAAGCTTTTGAGATTACAGTGACAATGTACCTTAAGACTGCAGATCAGAAATGAGTGACAAAGTATATAGGTGTAATGTTTAATAAGTAGTTGTGTAGGTCAGTACTTTAAGCTGAATTTCCTACCTTGATGTATTACTTGCTGGCAAGGCTGGCACTTCCCAGCATGGCACACCTGATTGCAGTTGTGTTCCCCACAGTTCAATGGATTTCCACAAACATTTGCACAGTGCATAGTAGAGGATTGCCCACAGCGAACAGACTGACTGCAAAAAGAACAAAGGTTATTCTTAGGAAGCTAAATCAGGAAACATTTTTGTTTTAATCCTTACACAAATGTGTCTCTGTAACTGGTAAAGAACAGCCAGAATGGGTATTTTGGAGGAAAAATACCTTGATATATGCGAGCCGCTGTCCACATACATTAGGCATATTTACAAGTAGATTTTACCGTAGATTTGCGCAGATTCTACTGGTTAAGCTGCAGGTTTTATATCCTTTTTTGTGAAATCTGCAGCAATAATTGATAAATTTATGGAACAATAAAGCATGCAACCATTCGGAGGTACTCTGCCACATATGACGGGGTAGCAGTTTTAAAGGGGTATTCCAGCACAATACACAAGCTCTCCCATGGCCTGAAAATGGTTAAACAGCTTATACTCACCTTGTCGATCCTCCTGCTGTGCATGTTCCAATGGCGCCCGGTTCCTGCTGTGCTCCACTTCCTGCTCCTGTCTCAACATGGCAGGAAATGGTTGACAGCAGATATCGGTCACCATGTAGCATAAGTTATCCAAGTTCTCAAACAGCCCCCCCATGTGCCAGGCCCCTCACAGGTAATATACTTACCCCGCTCCTGGTCCCTGCACCTCCCTGTACACGGATGAAAACATCTGCGTCAGGGGAAAAGCAGCCAATAGCAGGTCGTGACAGGAACGAGCGTCACCCGCGATGCTAAGGAGGCTCAACCCCGCCTGGAGGATGTTTTCCTCCGTGTACAGGGAGAAGCAGCAGCGGCAGTGCGGGCACCAGGAGCGGGGTAAGTATATTACCTGTGAGGGGCCCGGCACATGGGGGGGGGGGCTGTTTCAGAACTTGGATAACCCCTTTAATACAAGCCAGTTTCAAATGTATTGTTATTATCTAATTTGCTTCCTTTTTGGCTGGATTAATATTTCCATCACATCATACGCTGCTCGTTTCCATGGTTACGACCACCCTGCAATCCATTCGTGGTGGTCGCGCTTGCACACTATAGGAAAAATCACCAGTCTCTCTGGTGGCCGGGACCGTGGGACAGCACATAGGCTAGTGCTTTTTCCTATAGCGTGCAAGCACGACCACCACTGATGGATTGCCGGGTGGTCGTAACCATGGAAATGAGCAGTGTATAATGTGATGAAAAAATGAACCCAGCCAGCAAAGGAAGCAATACGGACAATCACAATACATTAGTAAGTGCCTTATATTAACTTCCTCTGCATAAAAAATGCCACTTGCTGAAGTGAGACAACCCTTTAAGTTGCATGCACCTATACGTAACCAGCAGACAGACGACATTTATGCTGGAAACCCACCGAATCCCATTATAGTCAATGGGGACTTAGCAGTGACTAGCTGTGCCCGATGCAGTAACTCTGGTAGTCCGCTCCTCTGCCAGAACAGACTACTGGAGTTACCTTAACGGAGATGTGGACGAAGCCTTAGCTCATTGAATGGACCAGTATTTTCCTAGTACATGAATGCAATTATTTTCAGATTTTTTAATTCAGTAATCTGATGATGCTGTTGCCAGGTACCCAGCTCCTTGCCAAGTGCAAACTACAGTGATCCAAGAGAATGTTTTTGTAGTCAATTTTAGGGAAGTGGTTTTAAAGGGTTTGACTCATGATGACAACCTCAGTCCATATGCCCAGTTATGCAGCGGCTTCAATATGAAAGCAGCTGTCTCGGAGCCAAAGACGTTGTCTCACACAAGCTATTTTCTACATATTTAGAGTACTTACTGAAGAGATCTTACAAAAAGAGTGGATATAAGAGCAAGAAGAGATTTTTCAGCAGCACAATGACAATTACATTCTCCTATTACACCGTCATATGCCACCGTCAGGATGCCAAGGGAAACAAATGTACACATTCTCCATATGGTCTTTAGGTGGAGGAGATGGCACAGAAGGTGATCACTCTATAAACCAGGGGGTGCACAACCGTTTTTTGTTCTGGGGGCTGCATGTTTATACTGTGCAACTGCAAAGTACTGCAATAAAATTTCGGATAATTGAATCATAGCTTTGCCATATGCACAAAACACAATTTTTCGTGGCTGTTTTTTTTCCAGTGGGGGTAGGGCTGGATGGCACCGTTTATAACAAGGAACATGCGGCTGGTGAAATGTCTTTCTGATGAGAGGGACAAAAGATCAGGGGCTCTGAAGGAGAAGGCAGGATGAATCTGTGTGATAGAAGGGACATTAAAAGCATAGGATAGGTCATCAAGATCTGATTGGTGGGGGTCTGACTCCAGCACTGCCAGCGATCAGACCGAGGTGCTTTGGCGAGTGCTGCCGTCCCCTCCGACCATACCATGCACAGCGCCGTACATGCTTGGTATTGCAGACCAGGCCTATTCACTTGAATGGGACTGAGCTGCTCTGGCCCATGTGACTTAGGAACGTGATGTCACTTGCCTGGGTAGAGGCCAGGGTGCTCACCAGAGTGCTGTGGCCTCTTTAAACAGCTGATCGGGGGGTGTCAGGAGTTGGATCCCCCTCCTCAATCAGATATTGATGACAGGTCATCAATATTTTACTCCCAGAACAAGGAGCGCTTTCCTCATCGGGAAGGAAAAGTGTTCACTACAGTCCTGCAGGAGCAACCCCACTAATGTCTGCCTGTACGATCAGATGGCACAGGGGCCACAACTAGCGGCAATGCAGGGTGTATGTGCGCTCCTGCTATAAACCATGGCTAGGAAAACATTCTGGATGTATAGAGAGCCGCGCGCTTATACTGACAGTACTTTGTCCTCTAATTTACACACTTACCTGGTTCTTCCACATTCACAGGTTTTTGTCACAAAGGCAGGACATGAGGGGCAAGGTCCAGGATGACACAAGCTAAGTGACACAAAGAGATAAGAGTTATAGCCATTCACTTCTGACTGTAAACCATAGCAGCAGATAGGCACTGACTTCTCCAGCCACTAAGAAAGTACCTGGGCTGCTGCAAGCTCACACACCACAGCTGGTGCCCTAGAGCAGTGATGGGCAAAGTGCGGCTCTCCAGCTGTTGCAGAACTACAACTCCCAGCATGCAAAGCCTGCCTATAGCCATCAGCCTACTGCAGGGCATGGTGGGAGTTGTAGTTTAGCAACAGCTGGAGAGCCGCACTTTGCCCATCACTGCCCTAGAGGACAGCTCGGTCAATGTGCCAGTAGCATGACAACGAAACTGGTACAGAAATAGTCCCCGTCTTATACAGTCCAGTATTACGGTGCAATGTTTTATACTATGCTACGGTCTTCACATCTGTCTTAATGTGAATGGAAGCCGGGCACTTCACAACTATAATCACAAAGCAAGTCATTTCATCCAGTTTAACCGCCCCCTACACACGTAACACTGCTCAATAGGTGCTGGAGAAACAAGTTCAAACCTACCTACTTATCATAAAGCAAGCAGACCTGAGAAACTAAGTACATGTGGAGCAAAGACGCCATTGACAAGCTACCACAAGTACAATGCCATGTCGGGGTTCCACCCAGACCTCATGCGTCACTCAGAACAGTTGAGTCCTGATATCTTAACATCAGAGAATAATACGGCACAGCATGGATTCTTAAACGTATGTCATCAGCTATAAAACACACATACAGGGAAGAAAAAAAAAAGAAAAGCCGACACGTTTTGGGCGAGTCACGTGGGAAATCGCTAGAGTAGCCTAAAACGCATCAGCTTTTTCTGTATGGGTGTTCTGTCACTGATGAATTAGGCTGCTTTCACACTTGTGTTTTGTTTTCCAGTATTGAGATCTGGTAGAGGATCTCAATACCGGAGAAAAACGTTTCCGTTTGGTTCTAAATGGAAAGAGATCTGTTCACGATGCATCAGGAGGTCTTCTGTTCCGGCAGCTTTCCGTTTTGTGAACAGACACAAAACTGCTGCAAGCTGCGGTTTTGTGTCCGGTCATAAAAAACGGAAAATTACGGATCCTGCACTGAAAACAATGAAAGCCAATGGTGACGGATCCATTTTTTTTTAGAAGTTTTTTTTCATTTACTCAGGAACGCTTCGTTTGTGGGGAGATGTGTGAATGCGTTTCCCCAGCACCTATTTAAGTGTGAAGAGGGTTATGCGAGAATTTGATATTGATGGCCTATCTTCAGTGAAAGGACCTGAGCTGCAATGCCAAGCTCCGCTGCTCTACAACGGCTCTGTGGCTGGTAAGCTGTGAGGCGGCCGCAGTGCCCAATGGAGCTCCAGTGACTGCAGCGTTCAGTGTGGCTGCTCAGAGTCGGACACCCGCTGATTTGGTATCGATTACCGATCCTGAAGATAGGTCATCAATATCAAATTCCTAGATAACCCCTTTAAAAGTTTATAGAGCCAGAAATTATGACTATCACTTCAAGTACGGTTCACGAGCTATTATGGACATCATTTCATTTATATCATGCTTAAAGGGGTATTCCGGGTTCAGGGCTGATCCCTGATATAAGCTATTGTTTATTCCTTTCTACATATGAGTGGAGCATCGGGGCATTTCCTTGCTCCGATGCTCCCCCTTGCCTTGTGCTGTTTACTGCGGGCGACGTACCAGGCTTCTCTTCACTATGCTACGCAGACACATCCGTCTAGCAGTGAGCCTGGTGACATCACTGGCACAGATGATCGGTATATGGTATGTCACCCGCAATAAACAAACAGATCTTGCGCTTTGCGACACAGCGCAAGGCATGGGCGAGCATCGAAGCAAGGAAATGCTCCGATGTTCCACTCATATGTGGTAAAAGAATAAACAATAGCTTATATCAGGGTTTAGCCCTCAACCATATAGTTCCCATAACCATAATATGGTGTAAAGGCCTGAATACCACTGTGAGGGGAGACTGTCAGCTAAACAGGATTGCTGACAATATCCTTTATGGATGGACGAAAGTGCTTCTGTCTCATCATTACAGGGTTTAAAGAGGGCCTGTCACCACAAAATGCAGTGCAATCTAAAAACAGCATGTTATAGAGCAGGGGGAGCTGAGGAAACGATTCAGTAAAACCTGTATTTTGTACATTTATATCGCAGCCTTTTCCATTTCCTGTGAACAGCTATCGGTACGGGCGGAGGGGCTATCAGTGATTGATGGCACTGCGTACATACAGAGATAGCTGTCAGTTACTGATAACCCGGCCCCTTTACCAATCACAGGGCTGCAAAAAACAGTTACAAGTTTTACTGAATCTTTTCTCACAAAAATATATATTAAAGGGGTTTTGCAGGCTTCTCCTCAGGAAGGGTCTTACATCATTTGGTGAGGGTCCGACACCACGCACCCCCACCCATCACCTGTTCTCTGCACCCTCCAGCTCTGAAACTAGAACTTGAATGAAGAAGGAAGCACAGCTCCCTACAAAGAGCAGTGGGCGCGCTGGGTTACTGCAGCTTTGATGCCACTGACATGATTGGAAGATGAACTGCAGTAACCCAGCACGACCACTACACACTCAACGGCGCTGTCACAGTGTTATTTACAGTACTAGAGGGAACAGCTGATTGGCGGCGGTGCAGGGAGTTAGACCCTCACCTATCAGATCTTATTGACCAATCCCGATGAGAGGTCATTCATGTCAGGAGCATGGAAAACCCTTTCTCCTGCTCTATAACATGGTGCCTTCAGAATGCATTGCACCTCTTTAATTGCTTATGGACCATATCTCACTGGGGCTTATTATATGTGTAAAAGGTGCTAGCCCGACTCCTACGTTTTACTTTTCTTATATAGTAGGCGCTGCTATACATAAACCGGACATATGATGACTGTGGCCTTACATGTTGCAGGAATGAGGACAATCAAGGCCAGAGCGTTTCTTTCCACAAAGCTCACCACAACTATGGGGAATTTCATTTCTACTCCATTCAGGGTTGTTGACTTTACCTAAAAATGCAACAGAAAAAAATTGTTTATACTAATGAGAAACAAAATCAACCATGCAAATTAGGCTACTTTCACACTGGCGTTTTGGTTTCCGTTGGTGAGATCCGTTCAGGGCTCTCACAAGCGGTCTAAAACGGATCAGTTTTGCCCTAATGCATTCTGAACGAATAAGGATCCGCTCAGAATGCATCAGTTTGCCTCTGCGTTTTGCTGTCCATTTGACGAAATGGAGCCAAACATTTTCTCTGACAATCTGGCACAATAGAAAACGGATCCGTCTCCCATTGACTTTTAATGGTGTTTATGACGGATCAGTCATGGCCATATAAGACATAATACAACCGGATCTGTTCATGACGGATGCATGCGGTTGTATTATTGTAACGGAAGCATTTCTGCAGATCCATGACGGATCTGCAAAAAACGCCAGTGTGAAAGTAGCCTTACGGTGAATCAAAAACATACCACAAAAGCAGGTGTAGATGCTCGGAGCTCGGGAGCAGACATTTTGACAGGCGGGACACCTCCAGCCACTATTTTCAACTGAAAGAAAGAAAAAGCAAAGCACATGTACTCTCTTTAGTACTGCATGGTAATCCACTACATGCAACAGGAAAACGTATAATGCCAAGCGTACATTACGAAATAATAAATTATAATAATAATATGGACAACCACAAAAACCACTGTACGGAAAACAAACAAAAAAAAAGCACCAATTCCTTAAAAGCGGTTACACAAACATTTACACTGTAAGGCTATGTTCACATCAGCGTTCAGCCTTTCTGTTCTCTTGTTCCGTTATAGGAGCAGTAAAAAGGAAAAGAACGGATTCGGCACATAACTGAGCAGAACGGGAGCCAAATGGAGCCATAGACAATAATGGGTACGTTAGGTGTCCGCTCCGGTGCGGAGACAAAAGTTGTGCATGCAGGACTTTTGTATCCGCCCCAAAATCATCTTCGGAGCGGACAACGAACGGACCCCATTATGGTCTATGGCAGGGCTGGCCAACCTGCAGCTCTCCAGCTGTTGCAAAACTACAACTCCCAGCATGCCCAGTCTGCCTACAGCAAGGCATGGTGGGAATTGTAGTTTTACAACAGCTGGAGAGCCGCAGGTTGGCCAGCCCTGGTCTATGGGGTCCGTAGGCTCCATTTGGCTCCCGTTTGGCTCAGTTATCTGCCGAATGCGAAGGCCGAAGGCTAATGTGAACTCATTCTAAGTCAGCATGCTACCATGTGTATTAACAGTTGTGCCCCCACTTTTTGATTCATGCTTTTAAGCCACCTACTAAAATACAGAACTAAACAACAAAATATTTGTAAAACTATCATTTTTAAAGTCTCGTCCCATTTTATAGATTCTCTGACGTACACTGGATGAGCCTTCTGTCCTATAATTATCGGTGTAGTAATGACACTATACAGCCAGCCACAATAAATCATGTGGAAATGTAAAAGCCTTTATCCTGCCGAGGGCTGCTCTTCAGCCATGTTCCACTAATAATTCAGCAGATCCCCTGTGGTGCAATGCACAAGACAACAGCAGGTTTTACAGGAGAAAGACAAAGCTACTCGGAAGAACATCAGCCGCCTATGTACAAGCTGGTAACGAAGGTCATATAAAATACTTCTCTGCAAATATAATGTATGCCTCTGCTAGTCTTTAGTCTGAAACCTCTTCACTGACTGCTATGCCATAGAGGAAAGATGTAGAATACGTCTATAATGTTTGGTTCTAGGAAACCGATTTGTGCAATGCAGCATTATGGAGAAGTACAGTACATCACAATGTAAGAAATCTAAGGAAATCTTGAGGGAACTTTTCATAATGCGTACAACACTGTTAAATCACTCTTCTCCATGTCAAACCCAACTTCTTTCTTTTTTCCATTGCCGACAATGGCTCAGCACGAGAACTGTAAGCCGGGCTGCCATAACAACACTATACAACTGTAAAATGTAATAAAAAAATGAAGGAAAATGCTCACGCTCCGGCAAAGAGCTACATTACCTTCCATGAAATGATAGGATATTTTTATTTCTGTCTTCTTAGTATTTCACAAGGTGCAGAGCATGACAGAAGTGAAGGACTCAGCCTTTCTCTGCCACCCTAAGGCCCCATTCACAAGTCTGCAATTCTGTTCCGCAATTTGCGGAACGGAATTGCGGACCCATTTATTCCTATGCAATGAATGGGTCCGCAATGTCATGAACTGCCCGGGTCTGCAATCGCGTTCCCCAAAAAAATAGAACATGTCCTATACTTGTCCGCAATTGCGGACAAGAAAAGGCATTTTCTATATAGTGCTGGCGATGTGCGGTCCGCAAATCACGGAACGCACATCGACGATGCCCGTGTTTTGCGGATTTGTGGAAAAACCTCAGCATAATACAGTAGCAGATCAGACAACTCTCACGTGCACAGCTTTTTTTTTTCCTTAGGTGCAGAAATTGACCAGCTGGGCGGACTTTGAAACCTGCAGCATGTCAATTGTTTTTGAACTTTTTGTTTGGATTTCACCCTTTCAATGAAGATCTGTGGCAATACCGCATCAAATCTGCATAAGGAATGTGCCAAATCTGCGATAAACAGTGTGGATTTATTGGCATTTTTGGTGCAGATTTTTTGCACACAAATCCACACCGTGTGCAGGTACCGCTGGAGGAGTTTGTTCACACGGAGGATTGAGACCTCTATGCGTCATCTTTGACAGGAGACACTGAAGAAAATAATTCCACCAGAACACAATAGGGAAGCTTAAAGGGGTTATCCAACCCTTATAATGACCCTCCCAATCCCTGGGCCCCTCATATAGATTATACTTACCCCGCTCCTGGCACCTGTCTCGCTCCTAATGCCTGCACAGCCACCGCTGCATCTCCCCGCCGCGCGGACCAAAACATTCAGTGACGGCGGGCGGGAGCCTCCAATAGCAGGCTGTGACAGGGACGAACCTCCCTAACATTGAGGGTGATGCTAGGAAGGCTCAGCAGGGATCAGGAGCGGTGCGGGTGCCGGGGTAAGTATAATTTATATGGGGGGCTCGGGCATTGGGAGAGGTTATACCACAAGAAGTATTTCTGCAGTCAGTGGGGGACAGACACACTCAGTATCTACCCTGCTCCCTTCCACTCAGTGCTGGTGTAGTGATCTCACAGAGAAGCAGGCCAGACACCCCTACCTCTAAATTCATAGAAATACGGACATCTTTTTTTCCCCTATATCTCTGGGGCTATAAGTGCGGGACTCTTTTCTATGCACGGGAGTTCGAGGTTAACAAGCGCTAACTGCAATGCATTCTGGGAGATGCAGGTGCTTAATAACCCCTTTAAAGCTGTGTTCACACGTTATCTTCCGTCGGAGGATTCCCCAATAGATACCTTTCACAGGTGTCCCTGTATAAGAATTAAGATCCCCCAAAAATGACTGCACTGTAATTGCATAGCCAGAAAACAGAGTACTGACCTTCAGCTTGTGATGCAGGAGACCTGGCCCACTTTTTGATGCAGTTGAGGTGGAAAACATGGTAGCAGCTCTGACAACTCCACACTGGAGCCATAACGCGTACCACCTCACAGCACACCATGCACTCATACTTCTCTGCCGTTAGCTGCTCAATCAGAGACCCTGGAAGAGAAGCACAAAGTGTTAGAGAAGAATGGTGCACAGATATAAGCTCCCGTATCAGTCAGATAAAGCTTGTTACATTTCTGCCACGGTCATGGAGTTTCACATCGGAATAGTAATTAGATCTATCTAGGCAGGCTTCTGTCCTATCTTCATGTGCATATCCGTGATCACATCCGTGCCAAGGCGGGCTGCGGTTCTTCTGTGAAGATGTTCGTGAAGGAATAGCATCCGTGTAGTGTACGTGGTTGTCACAGACCCATAGACTATAGTGTGCGTGAGGGATCTATAATCATGGGCAGAAATTGGGCATGTCTCTATGGTGTCACCAGGGACCCATGGTCCATGGAAACCAAAGATGTGTGAATACACACAAAGACAATGGAAGTGTGTGCTGTCCGTGGAGACCATGGACAGCAGACATTTGTGAATCACCGACGTGTGAAAGAGGCCTTACCCTGGAGTAATAGGCCTCCGTACTATCAGAACTTCCATACTTGTAACAGGCACACGAATGCCAACCTTGCTTATATTCCCTTCTACAGATTTCATTCTCATTTTTAAAGAAAGGAACATTTTTCACCTTTTCAGGTGGCCATATACCTTAGATTATCAGCCGAGTGCTCACCTGGCCAACAGCTATACCTCTTAACCCTTCCTTACACGCTGCCGGGCATGCATGTCCTCTCAATGTTAGGGCTCATGCACTCGAACATGCCGTGTTCTGCGGTCCGCAAATCATGGATGCCGCCCGTGTGCGTACCGCAATTTGCGGAGCGGGCGGCCCATTATAGAAATGCCTATTCTTGTCTGCAAAACTGACAATAGGACGTGATCTATAATTTTTGCGGGGCCACGGAACGGAGCAACTGATGTGGACAGCACACATGCGGAACCGAATAATGTTCTTGTGAATGTATTAGGCTTCTGTCAGACACCTCTGGGGTAGCTTACCTCCCTACAAGAACAATCAGATCGGACAGTCAGGATACCTCACACATCCATACTAATCACGTAGCTCCCACCAAAGTAGGCGAGATCAATTGACCTCTATGCAATGCGAATGGCGTCCTTCAAGGGGGTTATCTGCATTTTATTTTTAATGGTCCCCCTTCAAAGCACTTTAGCAGTGATAATGCTGAAAATATTCCTACAGAGCCAGCGCTGCACTCCCCAGTGTACTTAAGTTGTGGGCACTTCATGAATCACGTGCAGTACATTTGGCACATGATCCTAGCTGCCTTACAACCCGCAATGTATTGGGCATGGACTGCCCACAATGCCTGAGGCTGCCTGACTGCGCAGGCGCAATCCATATACATTGCAGCTAGGATCACCTGCCAAATGTACGGCGTGAGATCCGGTGGCCTTTGCGAAAACTGCAGGATTTTATGGTTTTTGTTTAAATATAGATAATTGACAATTAAAAATAAATCAGCAAAACTTCTTTAAAAACGTGTTTAACATAAAAACGTGATTTAAATAGTTCATTTTCATTTCTTCAAATGGGACTGAGGTCACGTGACCGATTGACATGTCACAGGTTGAGGAAACGGCGGCAGCCTTATCCAAAGCACAGTGACCCCTTCCAAGAGCTGATCTGTAGAGGAACGGTCTGGTTTGAAGCCGCAGAAATAATAAATCTGCCCCACGATCTGCAGCAGGCGACTATCTACTGCACAGAGTAGAGGTAGGGCTAAAGGCCCAACCACGCCGCATGATGTCAATAAAATCACACACTCTGGCATCTCTTCAATCTTCCTCTGATTGATACAGATTGCGGTAATTGCCCAGCTCTTCTAATCTGCTAAGCCTCTGCTGTGCCAAGCACACATGCTTACCATGCAGGTCTTGGCAAGAACTGTAATTACGACTCAGATGTCACTGGTAAGAACAGCAGAACTTAGGCTGACAAATTGTAGGCAATGAATCACTCGTTCTCACAGCCAGCTCAATAAAAGTATTCCCACTTCTATGTAGGCCCTTAAAAACAAATGGTCAAGAGCTCGGCAGGTTCAAACACTGCAGTGAAAAGCATATAAATAGTACCAGATAGCAAGCTATGATGTCAAACTGGCCATGGGTCCATCATGTGGCACCAGAAAACGGTCATGACTTTCTACCGTCTGATTATCAATTAAAGGGAACCTGTCAGCGGCAAAAAACACCTCAAACCGCCAGCAGTACCTTCTATTAGCCGGCAGTGTGATTCTAAGGGCTCATGCACACAACAGTATTTTGTTTACTTGTCCATTCCGTTTATTTAGCTGATAAGCTGCAGACCAATTCATTTCAATGGGTCCACAAAAAATGCGGACAGCACACCAAGTGCTGTCCACATCAGTATGTCCGTTCCGTAGCTCCGCAAAAAAAAAAATAGAGCATTTCATATTTTTTTCTAGTTTGCGGACAAGGATAGGCATTATTACAATGGATCTGCAAAGATAACGGATCTGCGAAAAAAAAACACATAAAAACACGGACGCCATTCGTTTTTTTGGGGCGGATCCACAATTTGCGGACTGCAAAGCACATACGGTCATGTGCATGAGGCCTAATGATGATTTTCTTCCTGCAGTCAGATGCGGTAAGAGCAGGAAAAACTTATTTTATCCCGAGCGCGCTATTTTCGAGTCACACTTGAAGTCAAGGGGGCAGCGGCCTTCTTGCTTCAAGTCCCTGCCCCTTTGCCTGTGACTGCCAGACGGCTGTTAGGCAAAGTCAGCCGAACTCTCTGCATAAGCACTGTCAGTCAAAGGGGCAGGCAAGGGGCGCGGTTACCGTGACTTGAAGCAAGGAGGCCGCTGCAGGAAGAAAATCATTATTAGAAACACACTGCTGGCTACTTGAAGGTACTGCTGGCGGTTTGGGGTGCTTTTTGCCGCTGACAGGTTCCCTTTAAAAGAAAAAAACAAGGTGAATAACAAATTCTAGATAATAATAATATTATTAATATTAACAACAACAACAACAACAATATTTATTTATATAGCGCCACCATATTCCGCAGCGCTTCACAAATTCATAGGGTTCAAGTACAAAACAAAAGTAACTGGCTAATATACGAGTCAGGGCCCTGCTCGCAAGAGCTTACAATCTATGAGGAATTGGGGGGTGACACATAAGGTAGTTGATTGTGATAAGTAGGATTCGAGCCATTATTGAACTGACAGGAGTGGTGCCGAACGATCTGCTTTGGGTTTGGGACTACTAGAGGATCGAGTTTTGGCCAGAGGAGTTAGTGGGGTAGAGGTTTAGTCGGGGAAAGGTCATTTTAGGTAGCTTGATAAGCCTGCCTGAAAAGATGTGTTTTTGAGGCACGTTTGAAGGTGGAGAAGTTGTGAATTGACCTAATATTCCGGGGCAGAGAATTCCAGAGAGTAGGTGCAGCTCGAGAAAAGCCTTGAAGATAGGAGTGAGAGGTACGAATTATGGAGGTTATTAATCTAACAGAATGGAGAGCATGAGTAGGGTGGTAGATGGAGATGAGGTAGGAGATATATGGAGGTACAGCACTTTGGAGAGATTTGTGGGTGAGGGTAAGAAGTTGAACTGTATTCTGTGGTGGATGGGCAACCAGTAAAGTGACTGACACAGACTAGTAGCATCAGTGTAGTGGGTGGATGGATAGATGAGCCTGGCTGCATCATTTAGAACAGACTGAAGGGGGGACAGTTTAGTGAGAGGGAGACCGATTAGTACTGCATTGCAGTAGTCAAGACGAGAATGAATCAGGGCAACAAGTGTTTTTGCCGTTTCCACCGTAAGAAATGGGCGGATTCTGGCTATATTCTTGAGGTGCAGACGACAAGAGCATGTAAGTGATTGAATATGGGGAACAAGGGAAAGATCAGAGTCAAATGTGGCCCCAAGACAGCGGGCATGTTGCACAGGAGTTATGGTAGTGCTGCAGACTGAAATTAAAATATTAAGTTTAGGTGGGTTAGTAGATGGGGGAAAGACAAGAAGTTAAGTTTTAGATACAGAGAGGACATGATGTTATAGACAGCAATACATCAATCTTAATAATCTAAGTATCAGGCACAGACATCTCTAGGCGGTATAGAAGATTAAATCTACTAAGGGGAACTTCAAATGTGATTGGTATCGTATCTACATCACACATCTATTTACTAATTCATTCACAGCAAAGGAAAGCGGCAATTAACATGTAGAGTAAAGCCTGCAAGTTTCTCTTCGTGCCTTCAAGAGAAGGATTAGTATTACTAACAAAAAGAGTCTTGGGATTTCACACATTTCCATAAGCCTCTGTTGAACTGAATATGAGATGTTCAAACTGAAGCCAAAGAATTCATGTCATCTCATATCAACCATTTTATTTTAACCACCTGCCTAACATAGTGTATGCTGCAAAGACAACTCTGACCCATCGAGGCATGGACTACACATGACCTCTGAAGACGTCTTGTGGTATCTGAAAAAATAAAATAAAATAGGAAGCAGATACTTTAAAGGGCACCTGTGAGCATGAGCAACCTTAATCTGGGTGGACTTAGGTTGGCGACGACTTCACGGACAATGGAGGAGTGCAGCTGCTGGGAGGATGGAAAGGTCAGTATTCTCGCCTTCTCCAGAGGCTCCATTGCCACCAATGAATGCCGCCATGCACATATTGACTAAAACACATTAGCAGAGTCAGGCATTCCTAGTGGAATGAATGATTTTGCTAAAACACAGATGAAAATCAATGGGTAAACTACAATAAAGCTTGACCACCAATGACTAAGTTAGCCACAGTGCGCGCACAAGAAGACAGGGCTAGAAGAGAAGCGCACAGGGGCAGTAGCGAAGTCATTGCCTTGTTCTTCAAACCATACCTGAATAATTTTGGAGATCCCATATCCAGTAATCTAGACCAGTATTTATGAACCTTTTCAAGCCATGTAACACCTGGTGACAAAAAGTTCTAGTCCTAGTAGGGCTTCTTTCAGTGGCCAACAGTTCTGATAGGCCAATATCAGCTCACGGGGACGCCATACTTGTAATTAAACCTGCTCACTACTACAACTGCTGCAGCGAGCAGGTAAACAGAGCACTACCTTCTCTTCAAACAGCTGATCGGTGGGGGTTCCAGGAGTCAGTCCCCGCAGATCTAATTTTGATGTCCTATATTGAGGATAGGTCATCAATATTAAAAAGCTGACAACCCCTTTAACTTATCAGGATCCACCGCCACAAGGACCACAGTGAGTTACCCTTTCCCTCCTATTCTTTCCCCTCCTTCCCTCCCTGACACTCCCCCATCGGGCCACTAAGTTTTCCTATTCCACCCTCCCACTGGAGCGAGACTGCGACTTTTTAATAAAAAGTCTCAATGATATGTCTGGAGTAACATAGCTAACCACACCCACTTTTTCAAAACTGGAATGAGTGGTGTAAAAATGCAAAGAGTCCAAATTTTTGAACAAGTGAGTGCAAAAAGTCACAAAAGCCCTATTTTTGCAAGCCAGAATTCTTGAGTGAAGGAATGATCAATCTACCCCATTGTTTGCTGGCAGCAGATCGCCGTTTAGACGGCATGATCTTCTGACAGCAAATGAGGATTTAGATGTCCACATAATAGATGCACTTACCTGATGGACAACCCTTTGGCTGGGTAATTGGCAGCCCCTTTACAACTGCAGATTATCTCTACGAACGCTTGTTAGCGATTAACTGGCTGATGCTTGGCTAGTGTAAAGGGGTCTTTATGTGTACAGTCGTGGCAAAAGTTTTGAGAATTACCTAAATATTGGAAATTGGAAAAGTTGCTGCTTAAGTTTTTATAATAGCAATTTGCATCTACTCCAGAGTATTATGAAGAGTGATCAGATGAATTGCATAGTGAATTGCATGTGTATGTAAGAATACATTAGACCCTTGAACACATAGCGGCAATAAATGATTATGTTACTATAGTGGGGGTTTGTGAACCCATCAGGAACAACTTACCGTATATGGTGACTTAGAGACATAACGCCGATCACAAATACATGTCTCTCACTGGACAGTTCATTACTGATGGGGAATGGCCACGTGTCACAGGCCCACATATAGTGACAATATTATGCCCAGTGGGTTGCCAGGGATATACACAGTGGATGTAGCAGGGTCCTGCTCTGTTCTTCAATAAAGCACACAAAGATTTGGTCATTGAGGCCAGCAGGTTTTGTGGTTTTTTTCTGGCGTAAAAGACTGAAATCTATGGCAGCTCCAAACTGCTGCCAGAGGATACACAATTTATGATAAGAGTTGCGCCATGTCCTCAAGCGGCGCAGGGTTAAACGTCAGTCTATGATAAATCCCCCCACAAGGGTCTAATCAGACCACACTTGTGATCTGCCCGAGACATGACTGCCTGCCGGGTTTTGCAGCAATCTGACATTTTTATCTGGGAGCGTGTTTTTTTTTTTTTTTTTGTCAATGAATGTATCAAGCCATTCACAGGGAAAGAGAAAGGTTGGGGCAACCATCTGGAAAAATGGCTCTGCTAATGCAAGCTGGAATGAGCCTCATTAGGTGTCTTGGCATTACTTATAGCACCAACAATAGACTGGCGCATGGCAACTCATACAGATGTAGCAGAGCTGAGTTTATTATCGAAAGGTTTCTATTGTAGACTTAGGCTACCTTCAAATGCGGCCTTGTGTTCTAGCAGAGATTGCAGGGAAACACCGCTGCTGCCAATTCTCTGCATATTTGCTGGGCAGCGGCTGGATCTCTGCCAATGGGGTCCGGAGAGCAGGCGGTAGTATCCGGACAACTCCGGCTGGCTATTTTATGCCGGAGAGGCAGCCCCAGGTGTGCAATAGGCTCATTTATAATGGAATTGGCAGAGGTAACCATCTCTAGGCTGAGCAAGGGATTGGGCAGTGTGAAGAAGGCTATGGACACTTTTGGGAGCAATTTTTTATTATTGCATTCTAATCATTATGGGTTAAAACAATTTTTTTTCCAAAAAACAAACAAACAAACAAACAAAAATGGTGAAAACTTTGATGCTGGGGCATCAACCACTAAATTGTGACGGTAAATGCTGTTGCATCTAAGCAATTTACAGAGGGAAAGCACAAGCAGGGTCTCGTAGGTGTAATACTGACAGTTACAATCCATTCCAACAAAAAAAAATTAAAATTTGATCCTTAATAGTTAAAGTCCCCTAGTGGCACAAAAAAAAGTAAAGAAAACATGATTTTTGTAATGCTTCAACTGTGGTCATGTAGCTTTAAAAAAAAAATAAATAAATAAATAAAAATATATATATATATATATATATATATATATAAAAAATTGGTATCTCTGTAATCGTACCTCCATCATTTTTCCCGCACAATGTAGGCCGCAATAACAAAACACTAAAAGCAATGGCAGAATTGTTGACTTTTCTTCACCCTGCTCACCAAAAAAGCGAAATAAAGTGATCAAAAAGTTGTATGTACCCCAAAATATTACCAATGATAATGGCAACCCATCCTGGCTGTCAAAAAATGGCTGTACTTGTACCCCAGAGTCTGTGCGAAAGCAACTTGGTCGCCATAAACCAAACCATCAAAATCTGCACTGCAAAATCCAAAAAGTTGTCTGTCTCTTCTGAACCCTGCAGTGTACCCAAACTGAAGCTTACATCCACATTTATGGCATTTCAGTAACCAGTAGAACCTGCCTGACAATTTAAAGGGTTTCTGTCATCAAGTTTTGACATTATAAGCTGTCTGACATTAGCTATGTGCTAATGTCAGAGCAGCTTGATAATGTCTTTTTTATAAAAATCCGATTTATATTTTGGCTGAAAAACGTACTTTTATAATATGTAAATTAGCCTCTAGGAGCAGGGGGGGCGTTGCCCTGCTCCTAGAGGCTCCGTGCGGCAACCTGCTGGCACGCCCCTTCTTACTTTGAGTGACAGTGCCAGGCAGCGATCCTCCGGCACTGTCTCCTTCTGAAATCCCGCGCTGTCCTTGCTTCCGGGTGTACTCAGAGGTATTCAGCGCAGGCGCGGTGAGCTGAGGACAGCAGGCACCAGCGTCCTCTGCTCACCGCGCCTGCGCCGGCTATTAATCAAAAATGACCGAAATTTTTGCAAAAAAAAATGACATTTTTCACTTTCTGCTGTAATTTTTTTTTTTAAACTACATTTCTATATAAATTTTTTGCAAAATTTATTGTTCTACATGTCTTTGATAAAAAAAAAAATCCAATAAGTGTATATTTATTGGTTTGGGTAAACAATATAGCGTTTACAAACTATGGTGCAAAAAAGTGAATTTCGGCATTCTGAGCGCCTGTCATGTTTCTTCAGGTGCTAGAATGCCAGGATAGTATGAATACCCCCCAAATGACACCATTTTAGAAAGAAGACACCCCAAAGTATACGCGGAGGGGCATGGTGAGTTCATGGATCATTTCATTTCATTTTTTTTCACAAGTTAGCGGACTTTCTGAGGAAAAAAATAAAAATAATAAAATTTCCATTTCTGCTAACTTCTGGCAAAAAAAAAATCTCCCACGGACTCACTATGCCCCTCAGTGAATACCTTGGGGTGTCTACTTTCCGAAATGGGGTCATTTGTGGGGTGTTTGTACTGTTCTGGCATTTTGGGCGGGGATAAATTGTGAGCAGCCATGTAAAAGCTAAAAGGTACTCGTTGGAATTTGGGCCCCTTTGCGCACCCAGGCTGCAAAAAAGTGTCACACATGTGGTATCGCCGTACTCAGGAGAAGTAGGGCGATGTGTTTTGGGGTGTATTTTTACATATACCCATGCTGGGTGAGAGAAATATCTCTGTAAACTGACAACTTTGTATAAAAAAAGTTAAAAAGTTGTCGTTTACAGCGATATTTCTCACACAAAGTATGGGTATATATAAAAATACACCCTAAAACACATTGCCCTACTTCTCCTGAGTACGGCGATACCACATGTGTGACACTTTTTTGCAGCCTGGGTGCGCAAAGGGGCCCTAATTCCAATGAGTACCTTTAGGATTTCACAGGCCATTTTTACGCATATGGATTCTCACACTTTAGGGCCCCTAAAATGCCAGGGCAGTATAAATACCCCACATGTGACCCCATTGTGGAAAGAAGACACCCCAAGGTATTCCGTGAGGGGCATGGCAAGTTCACAGAATTTTTTTTTTGGCACAAGTTAGCGGAAATTGATATATATATATATTTTTTTTTTTACAAAGTCTCAAATTTCCACTAACTAGTGACAAAAAATAAAATTTTGCATGAACTCACCATACCCCTCACGGAATACCTTGGGGTGTCTTCTTTCTAAAATGGGGTCACATGTGAGGTGTTTGTACTGCTCTGGCATTTGAGGGTCTCCGCAATCATTACACGTATGGCCAGCATTAGGAGTTTCTGCGATTCTCCTTATATTGAGCATACGGGTAATGAGATTTTTTTTTTCTGTTCAGCCAACGGCACAGATTTTCTCATTCGCATCGATTAATGTGGATGAAAAAATTTCTGCCAAAAAATGTGAAAAAAAATAAAAAATAAAAGTAGTAAGGCCCCATTCACACGTCCGCAAAAATGTCCGCATCTATTCTGCCATTCTGCGGAATAGATGCGGACCCATTCAGTGTGAATGGGGCCGGCGGTGATGCGAAGAGCACACTATGTGCTCGCCGCATCAGCATTTGCGGAGCTGTGGCCGCAAACTTCCGGGTTTTGGCCCCCAAACATCCGGCCGCAGCTCCGCAAAAGATAGAGCATGTCCTATTCTTGTCCGCAATTGCGGACAAGAAAAGGCATTTTCTATATAGTTCTGGCAATGTGCGGATCCGCAAAATGCGGAAAGCACATTGCCGGTGTCCGTGTTTTGCGGATCCGCAAAACACATACGGACGTCTGAATGAGCCTTACAGGGGGGTGATTAGTGACAGGGGGTGACATGGGGTGATCAGGGGTTAATCGGGGGTTAATCAGTGACGGGGGGGGGGGGGTCTGTGTGGTGATTGGTGCACTTACAAAAGTTTCCTTTGGTGGTCCCAAGCAAAAGGGACCACCAAAGGAACGATCAGCAAGCATATCAGACGCTGTTAACAAAACAGCGTCTGATATGCTTCTTTTTTTTTTACTTCTACAGCCTGCCAGCGCATGATCAGCGCTGGCAGGCTGTAGTTTAACTTCTTCCCGACGCGATACTGTGAACGCGCGCACGCGTTCACAAGATATCGCGCGTCTTGCGAGAGGACGCGCCCGCGCATCCAGGAGGAACAAACCGACCGCCAGGACGCAATCCTGCGTTCGGCGGTTGGGAGAAGGTTAAGCCATAAAATATGAGGATCTTCTCAAGATAGAGAACTGGCAGAGGAACAAAGGCCAATACTGTTCTCCCTGACTTCACATACACACTTGCTGTAGCCAGTAGATTCCTGCCAGCCAATCAGATTGGATTACTGAGAAACACGCCTCCTCACTCTGAAGCCTAATGCAGACATGCAGTGTGAAGGAACGCCTCTGTCTTCTGTTTACAATTAGTGGAAGACAGACAAGCCCTAGCAACGGTCTTTTAAAGGACCAGTGGAAAGGGACAGGTGAAATTAACGAAAGCGGTTATTATAAGGTAATTACAGATCTTTTGACAATCATTGACAGACTAGCTCAGGTATACATGCCTAGCTCTAATAAACTAGCAAATAAAAAAAATATGAGTTACACTTTAACCCTTAGGCTACCGGAGGTTTTTTCATTTTTATTTTTCTTCCATATTTTCCATGAGCCATAACTGTTTTATATTTCCGGTCACATAACAGTATGAGGGCCTATTTTTTGCGGGATAAGTTGTACTTTTTAATGTCACCATTAATTATGGCATAAAATGTAGTGGTAAGCGGTAAAAAAATTCCAAATGGGGTAGAATTGGGGGGAAAAAAACAAAAACGATTCCACCGCTGTACGGGTTTTGTTCCCACGGCGCTTCCTTTACGGCAAAACTGGTCCATGCCCTTTATTCTCTGGGTCAGTACGATTACAATGATACCCCATATGTATAGGTTCTTTATGTCTAAATAGTGTAAAAATAAATGTATTTTTTTTACACCACCATATTCTGATCCCCATAACTTTATGCTTCTGTCTACCGAGCTGTTTAGGGGCTCATTTTGTGCAGAACAATCTATAGTTTGTATTGATACCAATTTGGAGTGTGAGTGACTTTTTGATCACATTTCATTACATTTTTTTGGGTAAGAAGCAATGAAAAAATGGCAAATTGGCCATTTTGACTCTTTCTCCGTTACACTATTGGAATTTTTGTTTCCTTTATTAGTATGGGCGTTTTCGGTCACGGTGATACCAATGATGTTTATATTTATTGTTATTTAGGTATTTTTTTTTTTATTATACAGAAAGGGGGGCTGAATTAAACATATTTTTTTAATTTTATATATTTAACTTTTTTTAATTTTTTTGTGATGATTTTGTGGCTCATATATGAGCCTATAAATTATGTTTTTTAATTTTGGTCTATCAGGGATTTTTAAAATGCCATTTAAAGTTGATTTTGCTCATTTCTTATCCTTGCCTACTATCTGGTGGCCAAAATAAGAATTGCAGCATGAACACTTTCAGCCTCATCCGCGAGGCTGAAAGTGTTCAGCACAAGTCCTGATGTCTCATTTGGATACATGAGGCATCAGTAGGAAGCCCAGAAGCACGAGGTTCCAGGTTTTTGAGCATTTAGATGCCGTTACCTCACTTGGACACGGCATCTAAAGAATTTAATTACCACGATCGGCATTATTGCCGGTCACGGTAATTAGCTGCAGGTCTCTGCTGTTTGAAACAGCAGAGATCTGCTGGCCATGGCGCCCACTGCACGTGCGAGCAGGCGCGATGTTTACACATTGCTGCAGCGCTGTACATGTACGGTGCTGGTAACGAAGAGGTTAAACATTTGAAGCTAAAACTCATGTCTTAATTTAAAAAAATTAAATGAAATATCTGACTTCCTTGAAGGGTTAAGTTTCCAAAATTGGGTAACTTTTGGGGGGTTTTACTTTGTATTGATGCTTCACTGGCTTAGCAAACATGACATGGCACCCGAGAACCATTCAGGGAAAATTTTCCCTCCAAAAGCCATATGGCACTCTTTCCCTTTTGGAACCTGCGGTATGCCCCCACAGCAGTTTACGACCGCACAATAGTTGCCATATTCAGGAGAAAATGGGTAACAAATTGTGGGGTGATTTCTCTCCTGCTACATTTGCAAAAATTTGGAACTTAAGCAGTTATCGGAAGAAATTAAATTTTTC
Organism: Bufotes viridis; assembly: GCA_033119425.1. Lineage (NCBI taxonomy): Eukaryota > Metazoa > Chordata > Amphibia > Anura > Bufonidae > Bufotes > Bufotes viridis. Next base: position 227,248,381 of record CM065593.1, read on the forward strand.
ATTTTCACAGCCAAGTGTTTCTAAATTCTATGAAACACCTGTGAAGTCAAACCATTCACTACCCCTTAAATTCCTTGATGGGTGTAGTTTTCATTTCATGGCATGGTGTCAGAAAACCATTCCAGCAAAATCTGCCCTTTAAAAGCCATAGCCATATGGTGCTCCTTCCTTTCTGAGCCCTGTGGTGTGCCCATGAAGCAGTTTATGACCACATATGGAATGTTTCTGTAAACTGTAGAATGAGGGTAATAAATATTGAGGTTTATTTAGCGTTAACCCTTGCTTTGTAACAGGATAAAATTGCTTAACATTGCTTAAATTCTAAGCCTTCTAACACCCTAAAAAAAAAAAATGACAACTTTTTACAGAAACACGTAGCGAATCTGAAATCACATATAAAAGACTCCTCTTTCCTCATAACAGAACTGAAAAATATCAAATGGGAGGATAAATTCCAATGGCTAACGTTGGATGTGTCAGCCCTATATTCTAATATTCCCCATGGGCTAGGGATAAAATGTACATTAGACTTTTTAAGAAACGACGAATCAATGCCAATTTATCACTAAAAGTATAGAATTCATTTAGACACACAACACATTCAATTTTTAAAATCAAATCTATAGACAGATACAAGGGACCGCTAAGGGTACTAGATTTGCGCCCAGTTTCGCAAATCTATTTATGGGCAAATTTGAAGAAAACCTACATTTATGAAACGAAATATTGGATCGACAATATTATCTCAATTATCATATGGAAGGAAGACAGCGAAACGATCAGGAAATTCATTACACACCTCAATGACAACAAGTGGGGAATTTCATTTACAGGGTCTTATTACAATACCAAAACAGAGTCTTTAGACTTGGAAATTTTTATACAAGGAGGCGAGATTTTAACTAGAACCTGTACAGTAACTGCTACCTTGACTATAAAAGCACACATTACAGAAAATGGAAACAAAACATCCCATTTAGCCTGTTCGAAAGAATCAGATGGAACTGTACTAGCATTGAGGTTCAGAGAAAAGGGGTACTCTGACAAGATAGTCGCTGTAGCAAAAAAACGAGCTTTGGAGCTCATTCAATTGGAGTGCTTGTTACCAAAACCTAAAACAATAAATAAAGAGAGCACTCAATCACTGAATTTTATTACCACTTATAATCAAAACCACAATGTAGTCAAATCTATTCTAAACAAGCACTGGTATATTTTAATGAAAGATCCCCTTTTAGGCCAAACCACCTCAAGAGCACCCATTTTCACCTACAGGAGAGCTTGCACCCTCAAGAACATTCTAGCACCAAGCAGATTTAAAAATACAGACAAAACAGATGAACATACAGATGCTCCGCAAAAACAAGGTAGTAGCAAATGAGGACAATGGAGGTGCTTATGCTGCAAGACCATCTGACAAACTACGCGTTTTGAAAACAAAAAGGGATGGAACAACGTTCCCAATACTAGGGGCAATGGACTGTAACTCTACATACGTGGTCTATGTTTTGGAATGCCCTTGTGGCCTACAATATGTTGGGCGCACAATACAGTCACTGCGCAACAGATTAAATAAACATGGGTCTAATGTCAAAAAGGAATTTCAGAAACACAGCATTTCAAGACACGCTGCAAATTACCATGAGGGGGAACTTCTTAGGTTTTAAAGTGACCCCGCCAGAACAAATACCAGTACTTCAACGTAAGAATTTACAACGTGTCAGACGTCGCAAGATGTACTGGATCTATATAGACTAAACAGCCTCAACCCATATGGTCTAAATGAGGCCTTTGAGATTAACCTTTAAACCTATAACGAACTACTCTATGATGGTCATTCCTATCACACCATGTTTTTATTGAATTTAACTTCATCATATATATTTATCTTTTACTAGCGAGTAACTGGTTTTACCGTAATATCCAACCTTGATTTCTTCTAACCACGACTTTATTTCATGAAAAGTATATGTCTATTTTGTAATCATGGTTTTATGTACATCTATGTATCCATATTTACATATTTCAGTGTTTATTTATATAATTATATATTTATACATTACATTTTTTATACATAAATATATTATCCATGATTCTATAATTATATGTTTATATATCTATATGAATTATACTATTTTTATATATAAATCCTACAATACCAATGTATTATCTCCCATTTCTAGAACCATGTTATTACACTGCTCCAAGTCCCCCATATTAGTATGTTCAGCCATTTCTGGGAATATCTTTTTTACATATTTGTAATCTAAGGGTACTTTCACACTAGCGGCAAGGAACTCCGGCAGGCTGTTCCGGCGGGTGATCCATGCTGCCGCTAGTGCACAAGTGCCCCCGGACTACCGCTCCGGCCCCATTGACTATAATGGGGGAGGGCTGGAGTTTCAGTGGTAAACTTGCTGAGAGGTGGCCAGAATAAAAGGACGAAATTTTTAATCCTATTTTAAACCTATTTGCAGAATCTAATTATTTTAATCTATTAAATAGTCCCCCCACTTTTTATTTTTTTATTTATTCACTTATTTATTCATTAAATCACAAGACATTCAGCCCAGAGCGCCCGCTCCTTGATAACCTGCCGGGACAATGCAATTACTCCACCCAAGAAAGACGGATAATATAAAACAGGAGGAACAGTTTCCAGTGGTAGTGGAATTACTCCGCTGACAGAAAGAGGGGAACCGAAAAGATGTATAGGGTCCACTGGTAGTGCACTACTGGCTGTACAACTACGCCATCAATGGGGGAAGGGTAATGCTACAGGATCTATAGCAGGCAATTGTGGTACAACTAATCCACCTATACAAGGGGGTAAACCGACAGGACAGATGACATCCAGCATTAATGCAATCACTCCGCCTGCACAGGGAGCAATGCAACAGGACGTATAGTATCCAGTGGAAGTGCAATTACTCCGTCTAAGGAAGAAGGGTAATGTTATAGTCTGTACAGGATCCAGTGGTAGTGCAATTACTCTACAGAAGGAGGGTAATGCTACAGAATGTACAGGACCCAGAGTAAGTGCAAATACTTCCACTACGGAAGGAGGGTAATGCTACCAGAAGTATAGGAGCCAGTGGTAGTGCAACTACACCGCCCATGGAAGGGGGGGGGTAATGCTACCATATGTATGGTATCCAGTTGTGGTGTAAATATTCCGCCCACGGAAAGAGGGCAATGATACCGGAAATATAGGAGCCAACTAGATGTAAACACTCCGCCGATAGAAGATTACTCTGCCCATGGAAAGAGGATAATGCTACGGGCCGTACAGTAGCCAGTGGGGGTGCAATTACGCTGCCTAAGGAAGGAGGGCAATGTTACAGGCCGTACAGAACCCAGTGGGGGTGCAATTACTCTTCCTACGGAAAGAGGGTAATGGCAGGGGCTGTACAATATCCAGTGGTAGTGCTATTATGCTGCCTGTGGAAGGAGGGTAATGGCACGGGCTGTACAGTATCCAGTGGTAGTGCCATTATGCTGCCTGTGGAAGGAGGGTAATGGCAGGGGCTGTACAGTATCCAGTGGTAGTGCTACTACGCTGCCTATGGAAGGAGGGTAATGGCACAGGCTGTACAGTATCCAGTGGTAGTGCTATTACGCTGCCTATGGAAGGAGGGTAATGGCAGCGGGCTGTACAGTATCCAGTGGTAGTGCTATTATGCTGCCTGTGGAAGGAGGGTAATGGCACGGGCTGTACAGTATCCAGTGGTAGTGCTACTACACTGCCTATGGAAGGAGGGTAATGGCATGGGCTGTACAGTATTCCGTGGTAGAGCAAGTACACAGTCTAGGAAGGAGGGTAATGCTACAGGCTGTATGGTATCCAATGCAAGGACAATTACTCCGCCTATGGAAGTAGGGTAATGCTACAGGCTGTACGGTATCCAGTGCAAGGGAATTTACTCTGCCTATGCTACAGGCTGTACAGCAGCCAGTGGTAGTGCAAGTGCTCCGCCTATGGAAGGAGGGAAATGCTACGGGCTGTACGGCATCCAGTGCAAGGGCAACTACTCCGCCTATGGAAGGAGAGTATGCTACAGAATGTACAGGGTACAGTGGTGAGTACATATATTACGCCTAAGGAGGGAAGGGAATGTGACAGGACTCACGTAATTCAGTGGTAGTGTAACTAATCCGCCTATAGAAGGAGGGTAAGCTACAGGGTGTGCGGTATCCAGCGGTAATGCCAGGATTCCGCTTACGCTATCGGACTTATGTATCCAGCGGTAGGGTAAAGAAATGCTGCCTACAGAATGGCGTGGGACCTAGGTCCAGAAGGACCAGATAGCTCCAAGGGTAATAATGTATACATATATGGTTTTTTGTTTACATACAGCTCAATTCCAACAAAACAGAGCTAGGGAAACTGAACCCACATCCGTCTGTACTAATGAGCAGCACTGTAAGCCTCAGAAGAGCCCAGTGAGCACTTTCCTCAAAATAACTGCCATTAATGTCTAAACCGCTGGCAACAAAAGTGAGTAGACCTCCAAGTGAAAATAGCCAAAATGTGCCCAAAGTGTCAATATTATGTGTGGCCACCATCATTTTTGAGCACTGCCTTAACTCTCTTGGGCATGGAGTTCACTAGAGCTTCGCAGGTTGCCACTGGAATCCTCTTCCGCTCCCCCATGATGACATCACACAACTGGTGGATGTTAGAGACCTTGTGCTCCTCCACCTTCCGTTTGAGGATGCCCCACAGATGCTTAATAGGGTTTCTGGAGACATGCTTGCCCAGTCCAGCACCTTTCCGCTTAGTTTCTTTAGCAAGGCAGTAGTCGTCTTTGAGGTGTTTGGGGTCATTAATATGTTGGAATACTGCCCTGCTGCTGAGTTTCTGAAAGGAGGGAATCATGTTCTTCTTCAGTATGTCACAGTACATGTTGCCATTCATGGTTCCCTCAATCAACTGTAGCTCCCCACAGCCGGCAGCACTCATGTAGCCCCAAACCATGACACTCCTACCACCATGCTTCATTGTAGGCAACTTGTCTTTGTGCTCTTTACCTGGCGCCACACATGCTTGACACCATCTGTACCAAATAAGCTTATCTTGGTCTCATCAGACCACAGGACATGGTTCCAGTAATCCATGTCCTTAGTCTTCTTGTCTTCAGCAAACTGTTTGTGGGCTTTCTTGTGCATCATCTTTAGAAGAGGTTTTCTTCTGGGACAACAGCCATGCAGACCAATTTGATGCAGTGTGCAGCGTATGGTCTGACCCCTAATGGGCTGGCAGCACTCATACATCTATTTTGAAAAGGCAACCTGTGGATATGACACTGAGCACGTGCACTCAACTTCTTTGGTCGACCATGACGAGGCCTGTTCCGAGTAGAACCTGTCTTGTTAAACCGCTGTATGGTCTTGGCCACCGTGTTGCAGCTCAGTTTCAGGGTATTGGCAATCTTCTTATAGCCTCGGCCATCTTTAGGTAGAGCAACAATTCTTTTTTCAGATCCTCAGAGAGTTCTTTGCCATAAGGTGCCATGTTGAGCTTCAAGTGACCAGTATGAGAGAGAGCGCGAGAGTGATAACACCACACTTAACACACCTGCTCCCCATGCACACCTGAGACCTTCCCTAACGAGTCACTTGAAAACGGTGAGAGAAAATGGCTAATTGGGCACAATCTGGCCATTTTCATTTAGGGGTATACTCACTTTTGTTGCCAGCGGTTTAGACATTAATGGCTGTGTGTTGAGTTATTTTGAGGGCACACCAAATTTACACTGTTATACAAGCTGCACACTGACTACTTTACAGTGTATCAAAGTGTCAGATCTTCAGTGTTGTCCCATAAAAAGATAGAATAAAATATTTAAAAAAATGTGAGGGATGTACTCACTTTTGTGAGATACTGTAGGTAGTAGCACAGAAACAAAAAAATATACCAACAAATCTTAAAATACCATTTACTTGATTAAACACCAAGTCATTTTCTGATCACACATTTTCTCTAACATGCTGTTACAATACTCAAGCACATTTCACGCTCTTCTGGCCTAGATGCAATCAAACATGTTTCTCCACAGCGAGAGAGAGAAATTCTTCCAAGAAAAACCAAGACACTAAGCATTTCCTGTAAGTATAGTATTTTACTTTTCATCCAGTCATGTAGGTGACCTTACCTGTATGTGTTTCCTTGCTCTTTGGTAAATCATGCTTCTTCCACTGTTTACTAAAGCCTGGCTGCACAGATGACTTAGAAGCACGGTCATGAGATGGATGCTTCCTTCCCGCTGGTTTGTCACCATCGGAAACCCAGTGATGTCCACGAGACTTCGGCTCTTTATAGGTGTTAGAAAGAGGAGGTTCTGTTCCCCGATCGGTCCTCTTCTCCTTGGATGGAAATGTTGCTGGTTGGCTCCTTTCGTGTCTCGATAACTTGCTGCTCTGAGCCTCATTTCGCTTAAATGTCTGAACATCATCCTGAGGTTTTTTCCAATCCAGTGGTTCTCGTGATGGCTTATTAAAAGAAGCCGAATGCTTCTGCTTGTTCTCCGCTGCTCCATCACACCGATCAATTCTACTTTTAAAATGATCCTCCTTAGGTGTCCCTGATTTCCCAAAATCTCGGGGTGGAATGTTCTCAAACAACTCATCAGTTTTTTGCTTTGGAGCTACCCGTTTCTCCCTGTCATATGCAAGTTTAGTTCTGTCACGAGGTCCTCTGAGAGATCCCCCTGACACATGGGTTAGTTTCTTTGGCTTGGCCCCTCGACTGTCAGCACTGCCAAATTCTTTCTCGCTTTCTGATGAGCATAAATCATTGGGATCTCTTGTCCGTACACGCCAGTCACCAAGCGGTGTGGTTGCAACAAAGGATGACCTTGCTGAAGTATCAGAAAGAGGCTGTCTTGAATGGTTCCTATTGTGAGATCTCTCACTCCTAGACCGATGCCACCTTTGATTCTGAAAGCTGTGATTCTTTACAGGTTTGTTGCTGATTTCTGGAGACCCGTGCTGGCCTCTTGCCTGGTTACTTGTGGCAGAGCTGTTGTAGGAGGGCACTTTCTGAGAAGGGCTGTCATGATTGCTCTCCCTTGGTGGCTGATGCTGATGCGAGGCAGGTACGTTTCTAGACCAATTTCTATTGCCTTCAGTTCTCCCATGATTTTTCCAGCCCGAGTGATGACTCAAGTGCTCTCTAGGGACAAAGTCAGCAGCCTCAGGGTTATACTTTGTGAGCCCTGAAACAAAGGACAAATCTGTGAGTACAATGATAGCGGTTTACATTGAGCTGGCTATTCATTAGAGATAACTGCATTTGCCTTAGTAAACATAACATTTGTGTGCCGAGACGTGACTCTCCCCATATGTCTGATCATTTGCATTCCTAAATCAGCAATTCAAAACATTCAGAAAGCCATATTGGGCATGAAACATGTATCTGTTTAACCAGGAGACAACCAGATAGATAGATATAGATGTATAAGAATTAGGGTCCCTTTACATGGGCAGATGTTCTGCAGGTTACGAATATATGCATATGTCAGTGCACAAAGGGTTAACACACATGACTGTGGTCTGTGTGACAGCCGCATCTGCCTGACCCAACTGACTGCATAACAGTGATTTATGACACAGTCCGTTCCTATCTGATCCTGGATCTACTGTACTGTGCTCACATCATCATGTCAGTACAGTAAAGGGGTTGTCCAGGTTCAGAGCATTTCAAGGGCTTTTTTGTTTACATTTTTACACTGCTAGGCGGAGGCTTCTGCCTAGCAGTGTTCCCGGTGACGTCCCTGGCACTGATGGGCCAGGCTGTTTTACAGGCTACGGCAGCACTAAAGACCTCCCATAAGTGCCAGTGCAGTCACCGGGCTCACTGCTAGGCGGAAACCTCCCCCTAGCATACTGTGAGAAAGCTCGATACGTCACCAGATATGGAGAAAAAGCCATGCTCTGCGCTATGCAGAGGGGCTGGTGGGGTTAATGAAGGGGTTATGTCCAGGTTCAGCTCTGAACCAGGACAAACCCTATAAAGTGCTTGACCCATCTCATACATTAGGAGCATATTGCTAGGATATGCCCCCAGTGTCTGATAGGTGTGGGTCCCATCTCTGGGACCCGCACCTATGTCTAGAACGGAGCCCACAAAGTGAAGGAGAGCGGACCGCGCATGCACGGCCACCCTCCACTAATTTCTCTGGGACTGCCAAAATTAGTGCTGGCTGGACTATTTCCGTCAGCCCCATAGAAGTGAATGGAGTGGTGGCCACACTTGCCCGGTGAGCTTCCCATTCACTTCTATGGGGCTTCCGAGAATAGCTGAGCGTGCTGCAGTCCCAGGTTGCAGACTCCGTTCTAGAGATAGAACCTGCATCTATCAGACATTGGGGGCAATCCAAGCGATATGCCCCTAATGTGTGAAATGGGCCAATCCCTTTAAGGCCCCTTTACACTGCCCTAACATCAGGCTAGTGGTGTGAAATCTGCAGTGTTTTATGTGTTTTAATATAGATAGTAATCTGGAAAAATCTTAAAAATGTGGGCCATTTACTGATGACATTTCCTTCAATACAAATATCTTAGGAAAGGTTCATGGACATATCAGAATACAAACGTGTCTCCCAAAAAGATCCATGTAATACCATCTGCATTTCTAGGGCACAGCAGCCCACCCACAAGGGTATACTGGATACAACACTTAGGCCCCTTTCAGACTTGCGTTTGAAAGATCCGGCATAGAGTTCCGTCGTCAGGGCTCTATGCCGGAAAGAAACGCTTCAGGTAATACAACCGCATGCATCCGTTTTAACATTGATCTACTGTACTGTGCTCACATCCGTTTTCTATTGAAGGCAGATTGTGCCAGAGAAAACGGATCGGTCCCATTGACTTGCATTGGGGGTCATGATGGATCAGTTTTGCTCCGCATCCCAGGACGGAAAGAATACCGCAGCATGCTGCGGTATCTTCTCCGTCCAAAAAATGTTCACATACTGAACTGAAGACATCCTGATGCATCCTGAACGGATTTCTCTCCATTCAGAATGCATGGGGATAATCCGGATCAGTATTCATCCGGCATAGAGCCCCGAGGACGGATCTCTAGGACGGATCCTGAAAATGCTAGTGTGAAGGTACCCTAAGGTAGCACAACCCTTCCCTAATAAACTACAACCACCATAGTAATAATAACCCAGGGGACTGACAGGTCACTATCAGCAGCCTGACAACTCTAAACAGTTTGTAGAAAAGAGCAGTAAAATAATGCACAATTAGAGTTAGTCACAAATTCCTGCATTATGTAAAGGTCAGTGGCCACCCTGCTGCTGACACGTGCCACCGCCCACCGGTTACCTACATTTTATATTCTTGGTGCACAGAGCAACTCAATAAAGACGGCCAACAAATGAGCCTAATATACACCACCACTATGGCTCGGTGACATTTGTTTTCCCAGGGTTAAATGCTGGCCCCCAACAAACAGCTGTCATAGAATACGGTACCATGTTTGCCGCCATACATAGTATAGTGGCGGTGCTTGGTATTTCAGCACAATCTAATTCTCTTGACGGGAACTAAGTTGCACATTGAGGTTGGCCAGTTTCACACACAAGAGTGTTGGGTGTCGCTTGTGCTTTTTTTTTTTTTTGCATCTACAGTGTTTGCAGTATTTTTCCTAGAGTTTTTCTCTCTAGAGAAGGTGTTGGCTGGAAAAAAACTGAAACAGCTCCAACAAGAAAAGAGCACCTAATGAACAATGATGTGTCCTGCATATCATATTTCCCATAGCCCTTCAGCTAAGATCTGGAGCTACACCAGAAAATGCTACTAAAAACTATGGGGGAGATCTAATAAAGACTGGCTTTTACGGAGGCTGCAACTCATTTATAAGGCAGAGGCATGTGCCGGGATGAAAGCTGCCGTAGATTTCTGTCTTCTTTTGCACTTTAAAAGGGGTGCAAATGAAGGTAAATGTGGCGGACCAAAACCTCCTCTTGGGACAATGTCTGCATCAGCGCTCCTCCGCTCTAAGGCTATATTCACACGACCGTATGTTTTGTGGTCCGCAAACTGTGGATCCGCAAGAACACAGATACCGGCCGTGTGAATGTAGCTGGCCCTAGGACAGAAATGCCTATTCTTGTCCACAATTGCAGACAAGAATAGGACATGCTCTATCTTTTTTGCAGAGCTGCGGATCGGTACTACGGATGCGGACAGCACACTGTGTGCTGTCCGCATCTTTTGCGGCCCCATTGAAATGAATGGGTCCACTCCCATTATGCAAAATTGCAGAACGGACGCAGAACCCAAAATACGGTATTGTGAATTCACCCTTATGGACATGAACATTGATTAGAGCATTGAATGATCAGACGCTCCTTCTAAGGGGGCATGGCACGAGGGAAGGGACATCGAATGACTAGCAGACGTGACATCATGCCACATCACTGAACCCCAGAATTGTGCAGTCACATGACCGCAGGACAGAATGTAGTTTGCTGTAGATAGCTGGATGTAATAGTAATTGCATCATGAGTAGAGTTGAGCGAACTTATATTTTAAGTTCGTCGTCCAAAGTTTGGGTTCGGGTTATCGAAGCATCCTGTTATGGATTCCGCTACTACGGACTATAATGGAATTTTGAATCCATAAGGGGATTCTTCGATGAACCCGAACCTTGGACTACACTAAGGACCTGGGGTGATGTCACCGTCATGTGATCAGTGCAGGGGGCGTGGCTCAGTATTGGATTGTATAGGAGGTGGTAAAGGGCCTGGTATAATGATCATGTGACATGAGGGGCGGAGCTCTGTGTGGAGGAGAAGAAGGAAGTAGAGCAGTGAAGGACGGTTGCGCAAACTTGGATTCCAAATTCCGTTATAGTCCGTGGTAGCGAATCTATAACGGGATTCTAAGATAAGCCGAACCCGAACTTTGGACGCCGAACTTAAAATACAAGTTCGCTCAACTCTAATCATAAGGACACCTCCATTACTCCGATTTAGTAAGTAACGCAGCGAATATCCCCTTTAAAGGGGTTCTCCTGGCCTCCCTTCTGCCCTGTGAAGAAAGTTTAATATTGAACCACCTGTCCCTCCGGTGATGCCGCCATCTCTGCTGCGCCCGCACAGGCTGCGGGCTCTTCCACCCCTTCCTGACCGGATGTGAGAGATTCTTTTCCTGTTCAGCTGCATTGTAGTCAATGTAACTGAGCAGGAAGACTCAGGAACACATCCGGTCAGCCTGTGTGGGAGCAGGATAGATAGCAGCACAATCCTTCTTCCACAGCGCAGAAGGATGGGTTTTCTAAAAAACTAGAGCCCAACTTATGGAAAAACCTTTGAATTTTTTTCTGTCAGAGGTGCAGAAACATGGAAAAAGGAGAGTGCCTGATCCATCATTTCATAGCTCCCCACTGATGCCATGGATGGCGCTATTCTTTCCATTCAAGATGACGGATCCCTTGAAGTAGGTTCAGAATGTAAATAACGTGAACAGAGTCTTAGGCCAGTCACACACAAGCGAGTTGAATGTGAGGTACGCAGCATGTGGCAGTGCGAGATCCGGTTCTGGCCTCCGCTCCTCTAACAGAATTGCACCGATTTATAATGCTGTATAAGGGTTTATACACACAAATGTATTTTTCCCCCTTTTAAAAAAACACAAAAAACGTAAATGACTCAGTTTGCATTCTGTGTCCAAAAAAATAGAACATGTCCTATTATTGTCCGCATTACGGACAAGGATAGGGCTGTTCTATTAGGGGCCAGCTGTATGCACAAGGCCAGTATCCGTGTTTGGCGGATCCACAATTTGTGTGCATTCTGTGCTGATTTTTCAGGCCAGTTTCAAAATTCCTTGTGTGAACATCCCCTATAAATCCGTATACTGTGCGACCCTGTCAGGGGAGGGGGGGCCAGAACGGGACCCTGCACTGACACACTGCGAGGTTATCACATTCACCTAATTCATCACAGAAGTCATGTAGAGGAGACCCTCTAACAGCTGCCTGCTCAGCGGACTGTAGTGTCTGTACAGAGACCCCCAATCAGCTGGGTAAGGGCCGGACAACGCTGGTGCCACACGACACCTGGATGCATCAAGACTGTCACACAATTCAAGCTCAACTTCATTTCTCAGCAATCAATGCAGAATTACAGTCAATGTCCGTGAAGCAGGACCAGCCCTCTGGTTGTAGCATGGTCAATGGACGGCACACAATGAAGGGGCCTTTAGCAACTTCGGCTACTAGCGTTTGTAGCGGATATGTCATGGATCTTCAAAAACGCTTCCGTTTTAATAATACAACCGCATGCATCTGTCATGAACGGATGCGGTTGTATTATGTCTTATAACCCAATGACTTTGCTTGCAGCGTTACTCTGTCCACGATGGGGACGCAGCCAAATGGAACGGAATACATTCTGGTGCACTCCATTCTGTTCCGTTCAGTTATGTCCCAATTGACAATGATTGGGGATAAAACAAAAGCGTTTTCTTCCGCTATTGAGATCCCATGACTGATCTCAATAGCGGAATTGAAAACGCAGATGTGAAAGTAGCCTAACATCTACACACAACTGAGCACAGCAATCCACGCATCCAAAGCATAATCTATTCCATAACAAAGCTGCAACAAGTTCTCCAGGTGCCCTATGCTACAAGTACAGCTCTATCAGCACTAATGCTGCTGACAGGAGGCATCTATTACACTGCCGGGCTGCTGACAGGAGGCATCTATTACACTGTCGGGCTGCTGACAGGAGGCATCTATTACACTGCCGGGCTGCATACAGGAGGCATCTATTACACTGCCGGGCTGCATACAGGAGGCATCTATTACACTGCCGGGCTGCTGACAGGAGGCATCTATTACACTGCCGGGCTGCTGACAGGAGGCATCTATTACACTGTCGGGCTGCTGACAGGAGGCATCTATTACACTGCCGGGCTGCTGACAGGAGGCATCTATTACACTGCCGGGCTGCTGACAGGAGGCATCTATTACACTGCCGGGCTGCTGACAGGAGGCATCTATTACACTGCCGGGCTGCTGACAGGAGGCATCTATTACACTGCCGGGCTGCTGACAGGAGGCATCTACACTGCCGGCTGCTGACAGGAGGCATCTATTACACTGCCGGGCTGCTGACAGGAGGCATCTATTACACTGCCGGGCTGCTGACAGGAGGCATCTATTACACTGCCGGGCTGCTGACAGGAGGCATCTATTACACTGCCAGGCTGCTGACAGGAGGCACCTATTACACTGTCGCGCTGCTGACAGGACAGGAGGCATCTATTACACTGTCGGGCTGCTGACAGGACAGGAGGCATCTATTACACTGCCGGGCTGCTGACAGGAGGCACCTATTACACTGCTGCGCTGCTGACAGGACAGGAGGCATCTATTACACTGTCGGGCTGCTGACAGGACAGGAGGCTTTTTTTACACTGTCGGGCTGCTGACAGGAGGCATCTATTACACTGTCGGGCTGCTGACAGGAGGCATCTATTACACTGGCCGGGCGGCTGACAGGACACAGGAGACATCTATTACACGGGCCAGGCTGCTGACAGGATAGGAGGCATCCATTACACTGGCCGGGCTGCTGTGAGGAAAGGAGGCATCTATTACACTGGCCAGGCTGCTGACAGGACAGGAGACATCTATTACACTGGCCGGCTGCTGACAGGAGGCATCTATTACACTGGCCAGGCTGCTGACAGGAGGCATCTATTACACTGGCCAGGCTGCTGACAGGACAGGAGACATCTATTACACTGGCCAGGCTGCTGACAGGAGGCATCTATTACACTGGCCAGGCTGCTGACAGGACAGGAGACATCTATTACACTGGCCGGGCTGCTGACAGGATAAGAGACATCTATTACACTGGCCAGACTGCTGACAGGAGGCATCTATTACACTGGCCAGGCTGCTGACAGGAGGCATCTATTACACTGGCCAGGCTGCTGACAGGACAGGAGACATCTAATACACTGGCTGGGCTGCTGACAGGACGCATCTATTACACTGGCTGGGCTGCCGACAGGACGCATCTATTACACTGGCTGGGCTGCTGACAGGTCAGGAGACATCTATTACACTGGACGGGCTGCTGAAAGGACAGGCCGGGCTTCTGACAGGAGGCATCTATTACACTGGCCGGGCTGCTGACAGGTCAGGAGACATCTATTACACTGGCTGGGCTGCTGACAGTACACAGGAGACATCTATTACACTGGCCGGGCTGCTGACAGGAGGCATCTATTAAACTGGCTGGGCTGCTGACAGGATGCATCTATTACACTGGCTGGGCTGCTGCCAGGACAGGAGACATCTATTACACTGACCGGGCTGCTGACAGGAGGCATCTATTACACTGGCCGGGCTGCTGACAGGACACAGGAGGCATTTATTACACTGGCCAGGCTGCTGACAGGACAGGAGGCATCTATTACACTTTCGGGCTGCTGACAGGACAGGAGACATCTATTACACTGGCCGGGCTGCTGACAGGACAGGAGGCATCTATTACACTGGCCAGGCTGCTGACAGGACAGTAGACATCTATTACACTGTCGGGCTGCTGACAGGTCAGGAGACATCTATTACACTGGCCGGGCTGCTGACAGGAGGCATCTATTACACTGGCCGGGCTGCTGACAGGTCAGGAGACATCTATTACACTGGCTGGGCTGCTGACAGTACACAGGAGACATCTATTACACTGGCTGGGCTGCTGACAGGATGCATCTAATACACTGGCTGGGCTGCTGCCAGGACAGGAGACATCTATTACACTGGCCGGGCTGCTGACAGGAGGCATCTATTACACTGGCCAGGCTGCTGACAGGACAGGACACATCTATTACACTGGCCAGGCTGCTGAAAGGACAGGAGACATCTATTACACTGGCCAGGCTGCTGACAGGACAGGAGACATCTATTACACTGGCCGGGCTGCTGACAGGACAGGAGACATCTATTACACTGGCCGGGCTGCTGACAGGACAGGAGACATCTATTACACTGGCCGGGCTGCTGACAGGACACAAGAGACATCTATTACACTGGCCAGGCTGCTGACATGCTGGAGACATCTATTACACTGGCAGGGCTGCTGACAGGACAGGAGACATCTAATACACTGGCAGGGCTGCTGACAGGACAGGAGGCATCTATGACGCTGGCCAGGCTGCTGACATGCTGGAGACATCTATTACACTGGCCGGGCTGCTGACAGGACAGGAGACATCTAATACACTGTCCAGGCTGCTGACAGGAGGCATCTATTACACTGGCCGGGCTGCTGACAGGACAGGAGACATCTATTACACTGGCCGGGCTGCTGACAGGACAGGAGACATCTATTACACTGGCCGGGCTGCTGACAGGACACAGGAGACATCTATTACACTGGCCGGGCTGCTGACAGGACACAAGAGACATCTATTACACTGGCCGGGCTGCTGACAGGACACAAGAGACATCTATTACACTGGCCAGGCTGCTGACAGGACAGGAGGCATCTATTACACTGGCCAGGCTGCTGACATGCTGGAGACATCTATTACACTGGCAGGGCTGCTGACAGGACAGGAGACATCTAATACACTGGCAGGGCTGCTGACAAGACAGGAGGCATCTATGACGCTGGCCAGGCTGCTGACATGCTGGAGACATCTATTACACTGGCCGGGCTGCTGACAGGACAGGAGGCATCTATTACACTGTCCAGGCTGCTGACAGGACAGGAGACATCTATTACACTGGCCGCGCTGCTGACAGGACACAGGAGACATCTATTACACTGTCCAGGCTGCTAAGAGTAGACGAACCTATAGAGGGATACACAAACTACACGTCACAGTCTACTGCCATAGGACACACAACGGACACAGTCATTGCGAAGTGAACGGATCTCGTCAAATAGTACCTGAGGGCTGCGCCTCCGCCATTCCTCCCTCGTAAACACCGTACAGATCACGTGACGCGTTGTCCCCGGTGAGGATCCTAGAAAGCACGACCGCAGCTCCACTGAAACAGACCCGTGTTCCTTCCTTCTGCTGACGTCACACGCTGCTAATCACCGTACCCATCATCCCAGGTCCCAAGGCGCATGTGTCCCCACGCCCCTCGTGTTTTTTTCTCTCTTTTTTTTTTCCGTCTTCACTCAGCTTTATTTTGTCAATAGGCGGTGTAACAAATACGTTACACTGGCTTGCGAGATTGTGCATTGATCGGCGCATGGAGCGGCTGCCGTTTGTGCCCGTTCGAGTTTACCTCAAAGAAGGGTGATGCGTGGTGGGCGTGCGGGGTTTACAACGTGAAGGTATCGAGGCACGGACTGTCAGCCTACGTATGGGCTCCCTCACGGGCTTATTTTTCAAATTTTTGGTGGCGTTGTGTCCTTTAGTTTTTTTTTTACTGACATTTTCAGGTCTTGTAAAAACCCTGTCCCCGGAGGATGTGGGATTAAGATAAAAAGCCATTGACCATTTTTTATTGTATGATAGCCTTCAGCTGGGCACAAAAAGCTAGGCAGTTAAAAACGTTATGGAAGAAAATGCTTTGTTCTATTTTCCTTTTTTTTTCCTTTTTTGGTTCAGATTCTGCACCCAAAAACTGCACTGAAAATGCAAATTATGTCAATGACAAAACTGCTTGTTACTTTACATGACACTTTGTTTTTTTTTTACACTGAAGGTTTTAAAAACCGTGTAATGGAAAAAAGTGACAAGTTCATTCCAGGTTGAATCCACATCCAAACGTCCCATTCAAATGGGCAGGATCACAAACCAAATGAAAAAACGGATCAAAAGCCGTGTCGGAATAAAAACTGTGCAAAAACAGCAGGACTCCTGAAGCTGATTCTTCACCATTTTTTCTAGACGTAATGACTCTCTGTGAACATACCCTAAGGCCTCGTTCACGAATACACCAAGGCGCCTTCGTAAGCTGCAGGGTTACCACGCACATAGCAAAACACAATAACCCTGGGTTCAGACCTGAGCGTTCTAAAAACGCGCGTTTTAGTCGCGCGTATTTCAGCGCGTTTTTGCAAATAGAAAACGCGCGTAAAACGCGCGTTCTTGTGATTGACTACTGTGGTGTCAATCACAAAACGCGCGTCAAACGCCCCAAAAGAAGCTCAAGTACTTGTTTATGCGTTGGGCGTTTTACAGCGCGTTCAAACGCGCTGTAAAACGCTCAAGTGTGAACCACTCCCATAGGGATGCATTGGTTTTAATCTGTTGAGCGTTTTACAGCGCGTTTGAACGCGCTGTAAAACGCTCAGGTGTGAACCCAGGGTAAAGGTTACACAATCGGTAGCCAACAAGGGCTCTTTCACACGAGGGATGCCGTGCGTGTAATCCGCTGCGTGAAAGAGAGCCATCCGCACTCTGGTTAGCGGATAATGATAATGCTCTTTGCCTCTCTGTGATCTTTTTACTACAAAATCACAGTGAGATAAAGTTGTCACCGTGATTTTGTAGTCAACAGATCACAGAGAGGCACAGAGTGTTATCAGTCATGTTAATGCTCCGTGTCTTTTCTGTTCAGAGCGGGGCTTGGCTCTCTTTCACGCTGCAGATTCCACGCACGGCATCCGCTTGTGTGAAACAGCCCTAATAGTGCTATATAAAGGCCAAATAATACTGCTCCACCATGAACATACATTTTGTGGAGTTCCGGTGACGTACCGGGCTCTGCTTCAGGCTGCCAGACGGAGGCTTCCGCCCAGCAGTGTGTTCGGTGTACATATAATGCCCCCGCAAGTGTACCCTCTGTACATATAATGCCCCTGCAGGTGTACCCTCTGTACATATAATGCCCCCGCAGGTGTACCCTCTGTACATATAATGCCCCCGCAGGTGTACCCTCTGTACATATAATGCCCCCGCAAGTGTACCCTCTGTACATATAATGCCCCCGCAAGTGTACCCCCTGTACATATAATGCCCCCGCAGGTGTACCCTCTGTACATATAATGCCCCCGCAGGTGTACCCTCTGTACATATAATGCCACCGCAAGTGTACCCTCTGTACATATAATGCCCCTGCAGGTGTACCCTCTGTACATATAATGCCCCCGCAGGTGTACCCTCTGTACATATAATGCCCCTGCAGGTGTACCCTCTGTACATATAATGCCCCCGCAGGTGTACCCTCTGTACATATAATGCCCCCACAGGTGTACCCTCTGTACATATAATGCCCCCGCAGGTGTACCCTCTGTACATATAATGCCCCCGCAGGTGTACCCTCTGTACATATAATTCCCTTGCAGGTGTACCCTTTGTACATATAATGCCCCCGCAGGTGTACCCTCTGTACATATAATGCCCCCGCAGGTGTACCCTCTGTACATATAATGCCCCCACAGGTGTACCCTCTGTACATATAATGCCCCCACAGGTGTACCCTCTGTACATATATTGCCCCCACAGGTGTACCCTCTGTACATATAATGCCCCCACAGGTGTACCCTCTGTACATATAATGCCCCCGCCGGTGTACCCTCTGTACATATAATGCCCCCGCAGGTGTACCCTCTGTACATATAATGCCCCTGCAGGTGTACCCTCTGTACATATAATGCCCCTGCAGGTGTACCCTCTGTACATATAATGCCCCTGCAGGTCTCGCCTCTGTACATATAATGCCCCCACAGGTGTACCCTCTGTACATATAATGCCCCCGCAGGTCTCGCCTCTGTACATATAATGCCCCCACAGGTGTCGCCTCTGTACATATAATGCCCCCGCAGGTGTACCCTCTGTACATATAATGCCCCCGCAGGTGTACCCTCTGTACATATAATGCCCCCGCAGGTGTACCCTCTGTACATATAATTCCCTTCCAGGTGTACCCTCTGTACATATAATGCCCCCACAGGTGTACCCTCTGTACATATAATGCCCCCGCAGGTGTACCCTCTGTACATATAATGCCCCCCCAGGTGTACCCTTTGACTTAGCACAGTAGGTTGCCATGATGTCATTGCGACCATCCTACAGCATACCACTGCCTCAAAGGCTTCTGGCCTAGAAACCTTCAGCACACGATCCAGTGGTTCCTATCCCGCGCTGTTCCACTTTGGCGGCATGGTACCAAATAATGCACTGCCCTGTACTGATCTGCGGTCCGGTGGTTGGGGATCTCTGCTCTACAGGACTTTCCGGTGTAAATGATAGTAAATATGATGGGCTGCTGGAGGCCACACCCACGTGTTCTCATAATTTTTAAAAAGTGGCTAGAAAAGTACGGAAAAATCCACTAATTATGCTGCAAATATAGCATGCACCAAAACTCACAGATGCCGAAAATTAACCTAAAATGTGCGCCCAATGTTGAATAGTCAATCACTGAAAATGAGTTTATGAAAGCGCTAAAATTTAACTTTTATTAATTCCTACTAAAATTGGTAGCAAAAACCTAAGTGGGGGATACGACTTATACATGCAGTATCTCTGGGCAACCACAAAGTCCAAATGTCTTTAATATCCCTGCGACCATGGCAACATGTGCTAGTTACTTTTTATTGGTTGTCACGGGATATATGGTGGTGGTCCCCTGATACTGATAAATCCCACAGCTGTTTGCACAGTTATGAACCATACAAACTGTGGACCAAAAAGATAAAATGACAATTAATATAGGCCACACATACATTCGGATTACATGTGATAAGTCCAAGTGTAGTGCATAAGAGAACACAAATTAGCCCCTATGCGGCTGCGTTCTCAAAAGACACCAATGTGCGGGCTCTCATGCAGGTATGTGAACGGTGAGCAGCGTCCCATGTCACTAATCACGCTCGACGCGTTTCTTTTTTAGTGCAAAAATTCATCAGGAGCGCATTAAAGGGACGTGTTAGAAAGAGAATATATAATAAATATAGCATGCACCATATTTGTGACTTTTATGCCACTTTTGATAAATGTGCCTATGTGTGTAAAATTCTATGAGGTGCCTTCATTTCCATCTTTAGCAGCAAGGAGAGACAGTGCTCAGCTGGGGGTCTCTGTACTCCGTAGTCTTGTTAAAACTTCCAGGGGCTGTATTATCTCCAGTTACAGGACAAATCAGCAGAAAAAGAAATTAATATTATGCTCCCCAAAGGTCTTGTACGGCCTTGTGGGGGCAATAATAAAGACAAAATAATAGTAATAAAAAGAACACAATACACGCCGTCATTGCAGCTTCTAGCCCCCCAAATACAACGTAAACTATATATTCTATATCAAAATGACTGTAACAAAAAAAGGGCATGATTTAAAAATGTATTTTAGTTGCGCTTTTTGCTTTAAAAAAACGTGAAAAACTTTTTTCCAGGGCAAAAAAAATATAAACAAAAAAAAAAACATAATAAAAATAAATCTCCATGTACCACCTAGTAAAGATGCTAAAATTATTTAAATGGATTTTCTGATTGTAACAGAAAAGGGGTATGAAAAAAATGGTATCCTAGACCACTAACTCCTACAGGACCCAGCCAATTTGTGCAACAATACTTTTTAATTTTTCCTCCTCACCTTCCAAGAGCCATAACTTTTTTAATTTTCTGTAGACAGAACCATATCAAGTCTTTTTTTTTGTTTTTTGCGGGGCCAATTGTACTTTTTATGGCACCATTTAATGTTTCATATGATTTATTAAGAAACTGAGAAAAAAAATTATTTGGGTACTGAAAAAAAAAAATCCCAACATTGTGGTTTGGGTTTTGTTACTATGACTGGACAACCTTACTATGCAGGTCAGTACAATCACCGAGACACTAAATGTACCATATTTTTCGGACTATAAGATGCACTTTTTAGCGAGAAAAAATCTTGCTAAAAAGTGCTTGCAGCCCACAGGCAGGGTGGTCCGGCATGATCTGGTAGAGCGCTCATGCAGCACTTTGCTGGTTCAAAGAGAGTGCATGCGTCTGCCAGATACAGATCTGTGTGATCAGTGCAGGCTGGAGAGGAGGGTGACCCGCGGTTCAGCACATGCAGCACAGCAGAGGACTGTCAGAGTTAAAAAAAAAAAAAAACTATAAACCTCAGGCTCAGTGTCGGACTGGGGTACTTAGGGCCCACCAGTGTAAGGCCCCTTTTACATGGGCGAGTTTTCCGCGCGGGTGCAATGCGTCACGTGAATGCATTGCACCCGCACTGAATCCTGACCCATTCACTTTAATGGATCTGTGCAGATTAGCGGTGATTTTCCCGCATCACTTGTGCATTGCGTGAAAATCGCAGCATGTTCTATATTCTGCGTTTTTCACGCAACGCAGGACCCATAAAAGTGAAAGGGTCTGCGTGAAAATCGCAAGCAAGTGCGGATGCGGTGCGATTTTCCCGCATGGTTGCTAAGAGACGATCAGGACCCGATCTTTATTATTTTCCCTTATAACATGGTGCATATGTCACATACTGCACATACACCACTGATACATAGATCATAGATAGCACACACCAATCACACACAGGAAACACGCAATGCACACACCAAGACATTTATGCCTAACCCTATTAAGTGTAGAACATTTAAAGGGAACCTGTCACCGGGATTTTGGGTATAGAGCTGAGGACATGGGTTGCTAGATGGCCTCTAGCACATCCGCAGTACCCAGTCCCCAGAGCTCTGTGTGCTTTTATTGTGTAACAAAAACTGATTTGATACATATGCAAATGAACCTGATATGAGTCCTGTCCCTGAGATGAGTCATGGACAGGACTCATCTCAGGTTCATTTGCATATGTATCAAATCTTTTTTTTTTTACACAATAAAAGCACACAGAGCTCTGGGGACTGGATATTGCGGATGTGCTAGAGGCCATCTAGCAACCCATGTCCTCAGCTCTGTACACAAAATCCCGGTGACAGGTTCCCTTTAAAGGGGTTGTCTTACTTCAGCAATTATGAAGAGAAAGATAATACAAGGCACTTACTAATGTATTGTGATTATCCATATTGCCACCTTTCTATCACATTATACACAGCACGTATCCATGGTTATTACCACCGTGTAATCCAGCAGCGGTGGCCGTCCTTACACACTATAGGTGAAGGTGTTGGCCTATGCGCACTTCCAGCCTTTCCCTATAGTGTGTAAGCACGGCGACCGCTGCTGGATTACACGGTGGTAATAACCATGGATACATGCTGTGTATAATGTGAGGGAAAGGAGGCAATATGGATAATCACAATACATTAGTAAGTGCCTTGTATGAACTGCATGATAAATGCCATTTACAGAAGTGAGACAACCCCTTTAAGGCCCCTTTCACACGGGCGTCATGTTTGACGCCCGGATAAGAGGCGGGTGCGTTGCGGGAAAATGCGCTATTTTTCCACGCGTGTGCAAACAGCTGTAATGCGTTTTTCACGCGCGTGTAAAAAATCGGCATGTTTGGCACCCAGACCCGAAGCCGGACATCACTGCCGGCTAAAGGACCTGTGGTGACGTCACTGCGCTCATCACATGGTCCAATCACATGGTCCATCACCATGGTAATGGACCATGTGATGTGACGTCACCACAGGTCCCTTAGATGGCTGCTAATGCTTGAAGAAGACAGAAGAGATCGGCAACTACGCGATCAAGTGGATAAGGTGAGTTATTTTTTTTATTTTTAACTCCTTAATCCACATTTTACTAAGCATTCTGTAGTGAGAATGCCATTATTTTCCCTTATAACCATGTTATAAGGAAAAATAATACAGATTGGGTCCCGTCTCTTTTAACCTTGCGGGAAAATCGCACTGCATCCGCACTTGATTGTATAATTTTCCCGCAGCCCCATTCACTTCTATGGGGCCTGTGTTGCGTGAAAAACGCACAATATAGAGCATGCTGCGATGTTCACGCAACGCAGAAGTGATGCGTGAAAATCACCGCTTATGTGCACAGCCCCATAGAAATGAATGGGTCCGGATTCAGTGCGGGTGCAATGCGTCCACCTCACGCATTGCACCTGCGTGGAAAACTCACCCGTGTGAAAGGGGCCTAAATGTTCTACACTTAATAGGGTTAGGCATAAATGTCTGACATGAAATTTACCAAATCTTAACCTTCTCATATTGTACATAATCTACATTATAATTAAAAGGATTGTCCTATCATAAGGACCTATTGCCTATCTACAGGATAGGTGATAAATATCAGATTGCTGGGGTCTGACTGCTGGAACACCCACTGATCATGAAAAAGGGGTCCTGAGACATTCAATCACATTACCACCAATCTATGTACACAAGGGTCTTAAGACCATGTTCCCTTCATCATGGGGGTCCCAGTAGTCAGACCCCATCAATCAGACACTTATCACCCGTCGTGTCATAGCTGTTTGACCTTTTCACATTCCTCATCCTTAAAGGGTTTCTTTGGGTGTAAAAAAATAAAATAAAAATGAAAAATCTGGCCCAAAATATGTGTCAAACTAAAATAGAACTGCTTGTCTGTTAAAGGACCTGTGTCCACTTTTCTAGTTATCTTTATCCACAGGATCGGGGATAACTAAGTGATCCGTGGGGGTGTGAACGCTGGAGCTGTCACTGATCCCCCTTCTTGATTGAGTGGCAGGTCGAGCATATGCCCTGCCTCTCCATCCATTCTCTGTGGGGTCTCTGGAGATAGCAGAGTACAGCGCTGGCTATTTCCAGTGGTCCCAAAGAGAATAACTGGAGCAGCACGACATATGTGTGGCCTGCCACACCATCAAAAAGGGGGAACAGGACCCGTTCCTGGGATCAGTGGGGGTCGCAAAATCAGACCCCACTAATCATATAGTTATGCCCCGTGGTGTGGAGAGGATAACTTGAAAACCTGGACAAACCCTTTAAATCCTCCACCACCAGTATCTCTTTACATGGCAGCAGTGATGACTGTAAATACGGAAAATCATCACTACCGCCATGTAAACCATACGTGTCAATACTGGAGAATGTGACGCACTGGCAGAATTTTTCAGTCATATGACCAACCCCCTTTGCAGGTCATAACCTTTAACAAAGCCCAAGCAAAGGTGCTAGAGGAGCAACGTGAGCAAATGGCACAAACGGAGGGTCTTAACTGAAACAGAGGCATTAGGGGCACCTGAGACCGGGTAATAGTGGGGATCCTGGAGCAGGGGTAACTGCATTTAGAGTAAGGGCATCTGGAGCTGGGGCATTTATGGGGGTGCACCTAAAGCAGAGGCATTAGGGTTGCCTGAGGCAGAGTAATAGTGGGGATCCTGGAGCAGAGGCAATATTAGCAGTGCTTTTAGAATGAGGGCATCTGGAGCTGGGGCATTTATGGGGGTGCACCTAAAGCAGAGGTATTAGTGTCGCCTGAGGCAGAGTAATAGTGGGGATCCTGGAGAAGAGGCAATATTAGGGGTGCATTTAGAGTGGTGGCATCTGGAGCTTCGGCACTAATGGGGGTGCACATAAAGCAGAGGCATTGGGGGGACCTAGACAGAGTAATAGTGGGGATCCTGGAGAAGAGGCAATATTAGGGGTGCATTTAGAGTGGTGGCATCTGGAGCTGTGGCACTAATGGGGGTGCACATAAAGCAGAGGCATTGGGGGGACCTAGACAGAGTAATAGTGGGGATCCTGGAGAAGAGGCAATATTAGTGGTGCATTTAGAGTGGTGGCATCTGGAGCTGTGGCACTAATGGGGTGCACATAAAGCAGAGGCATTGGGGGACCTAGACAGAGTAATAGTGGGGATCCTGGAGAAGAGGCAATATTAGCGGTGCATTTAGAGTGGTGGCATCTGGAGCTGTGGCACTAATGGGGGTGCACATAAAGCAGAGGCATTGGGGGGACCTAGACAGAGTAATAGTGGGGATCCTGGAGAAGAGGCAATATTAGCGGTGCATTTAGAGTGGTGGCATCTGGAGCTGTGGCACTAATGGGGGTACACATAAAGCAGAGGCATTGGGGGGACCTAGACAGAGTAATAGTGGGGATCCTGGAGAAGAGGCAATATTAGCGGTGCATTTAGAGTGGTGGCATCTGGAGCTGTGGCACTAATGGGGGTGCACATAAAGCAGAGGCATTGGGGGGACCTAGGCAGAGTCCCCCCAATGCCACTGTGAACTCTGCAGGGAGCAGCACACATACACAGATCTGAGTCTACTATAAACAAAACCCCTATTTCCCCCTTACGGTCTCCTACAGCTCAATCAATAAAGGAATGCCTCTAAAGGCATTTCATTATGCATTCTGTAATAGAACTGCATTATGGTCCGTGGTAATGGAATTCATAACGCAATTCACCTTTTACTAGTTAACGAAGCGTGAACGAATTTTATAACCTGAAATTCACTCATCTCTAATAATCGCCCTAAAACCCCATGATATCGGCGCACCAGGAAACATCCCTGTAAAGTCTATGGCCAATCCGCCCCTGACTGTACATCATTTTGAAGTACAGGTTACAAGTGCAGTATTATTTATGTGTGGAAAATAGCAGCGCTATGTGTGTGTGGGATATAGCAGTAGATATTCCCAGGACGGAAAGCAAAATACATGTTGCGGTTTGCTCTCCGGTATGGGAACGCAACTAAACGGAACGCAATGCATCCCTTCTGTTCAGTTCAGTTTTGTCGCCATTGACAATGAATAGGGACAAAACTGAAGTTTTTTCCGGTATTGAGCCCCTATGACGGAGCTCAATACTGGAAACTTAAACGCTAGTGTGAAAGTAGCCCAAAATGGCACCTTTCTAAATGATTACTAATAGGACACCACCACCAAACTTGCATCTTTAAAAATGTGTGACTGGGACTCAAGTGATGCTAATGTGGCAGGTTTACTTACCGGATGTCCATATACTGTGGGCACAAGACTTGTACAGCGCTGTGTGTACTGTATGCAGTACAATTGTATGTAATAAAGGGGTTTTCCGAGACTTTTACTGATGACCTATCCTCACGATAGGTCATCAGTATCTGATCGGTGGGGTCCGACACCCTGGACCACCGCCAATCAGCTGTTTGAAAAGGCAGTTTTTGAGGGTGAAGCCTGCCTTTTGAGCCAAAAAGAGAGTGTAGATGGAAAAGGAATGGGAAAACATAGAAGAAAGACTGACACTGATGAACTTGCTCTGACTTTGTGAATTTGTTGAGTAAAGGGAAGGTTTCCGCCATATTTGAGATCAGTGGTAGTATTTCCTGATGCGAGCTCCTTGGTGTCTCCTGATGCATTTGTCATGGCAAGCCCAAGATTTAGAGGTAGCCTAGTACAGCACTGTTCACACCATGGCAAGGTATGTGCCTAATGTTTTGTGATGGTTCGGAGTCAGGCTTCATGATTTCATGTCACTGAAAGAGCAAGGCATTATGAAGCATTGCATTAATAGGATAAGGGCATATTTGCGGGTCTGCAAATTGCGTATACCAGCCATAATAGAACATGCCTATTCTTGTCCGTGATTGCTCTATCTTTTCTATGGAGCCGCGGAACGGAACCACGGATGTGGACAGCACACGGTGTGCTGTCCACATCTTTTGCGGCCCCATAGAAATAAATGGGTCAGATTTTTGGTCGGCAAATCTGCTGCATTGTACAGTAAACAACCTACAAAGGTTAGACCCCCAGACGAAGGTACGCCGAAACGCGTGTTGACCACGATTGCAAATGAGTGAGTTTGAATATTGGTATTAGTTTTTTATATTCTGGTCTGGACACAGTTATTACTATTTATTCCTGGCACTATTTGTAGCTATGTTGTTTACAGGGTACTATCCCAGTAGGTGAAGTCCAGACTAGGCCTGCACAATATCTCGCCAAAGCAATCGGTATTGCGATAAATCGCAGTATTTTTCCGCTTTATAAGACGCATTCCCTCCCCCCCCACCCAAAAATGGGGTGGAAATGGCAGTGCGTCCTAAAAAGCGATGGTTGACTTTTTACGTGGCTGACACTGATGTATCGCTGCCCGCTATGCTGCACAGCGCAGCCGGCGATACATCAGTTACGGTGCGGGGAGGAAGGAGGGTCTGGTGGAAAGTCGTTATTTTAATGAACACATGTTCTTATATCTATTTTATTTATCTGTTCTGTGCAGCGCTATTAAGAAAATGGCAAGTTTTGTATTTTGCACTTTTGCAGTAAAGCAAATATGTTATTTAATTTAGTAAAAGTTGTTTTGTTTTGAAAAACACTGCGCATTTCAGTTCTTGAGTTCAGCATAACTACATTTCACATTATCAGTCATCTGTGTGCGCTTTTGCCTTGAAAATCCAAGCTGATAGATCTCTAGCACAATTCCCTTAAAATATCGCATCACATATTTTTACGGGCCCTAATCGCAATCGCACAAAATTCCCATATCGTGCAGCCCTAGTCCAGACCATACATTATGATATATACACCTTTCCATATTCACCCCCATTTTGTAAATGATGTGGTCTCTGGAGGATACTTTTTCTGCCACCTGTCCTTGCATCGTGATTTTTAATAAAAACTTTTTTTTGTGTCATTTTTATACACAATACAGCTTTATTATATTTTATGGGTGCTGTTTTGGGCTCGTTTCTTCTTTGTAGGCCGTTTGCAGTTTTTGAGCTGGTACCTTGGTTACCATAATAGATGCAGGTAGTGCTCAAGCACAGTGTACTGTATCCCCGTGGTCTTTTGTCTTTATGCATTGTACAGTACCAGCAAAGTAGATCCACGCGCTGCGTAAACAAAACACAGCGGAAAAGGTGTGGCATTGCGGATTTGAAATCTGGAGCATGTCAGTTTATACTGCGGATTTCTCTTTCACATTTCACCTTTGCAATGTAGAGGGTGAAATGTACTGGCTTTTCAGCTGTAAAAAAAATGCAGCAAAATCCACACAGATTTTCAGTCTCTTGTGAATCCAGCCTAAAGGCTAATGCAGATGGCCATTTCCCAGCGCCCGTATTGCAGCCCGAAAACAGTGGGTCCGCAATACACGGGCCCCGGCTATTCGTGTGCCGCAACTTGTTCTGTTTTTTGCGGTCTGCATCCGTCTGCGGAAACCACACGGATGTTGCCCGTGCATTGGGGACCACAATATATTCCAGACCTCTAAGGCTACATGCACACGACAGTGAAAAAAAACGTCTGTTAAAAACAGACATTTTTAACGGACGTTTTTTTCACTGATGCCTGTCTGAGAAACGGACGTTAAAAATGGACCCATTCAATTGTATGGGGGCAGTCTGTCAGTGAAAAACGGACAAGATAGAGCATGTTCTATTTTTTTATGTCCGTTTTTCGCTGACAGTCAAAAAAAACTGCTGTGTGAATAACCCCATAGACTACCATTGGTTTTAAAATGTCCATTTCATGGCCGCTAAAAAAATGTACATCACATGTCCGTTTCGTGTCGTGTGCGTGTAGCCTTAAAGGTTACATAGCATCATAAATATAATGCTATGTGACCCCGGAAGTGCTGGAATTTCACTCCGAAAGCTGCGTTTGCGAGCCTGCAGCAGAAGCGCACATAAATCCGCATGAAAAACCATTTGGATTTTCTGTTTTTTAATCAGCACTCTTGCAGTTACCTAAGAGTACCCGTCTATGGTGAAGATTTGTGTGCAGAAAATCTGCATGAAATCCTTATAAAAACGCACATAGATCCACACTAATGATTGCAGTTTTGGTGCATTTTTTGATGAGGATTTTCTGTTAATAACCCCATTAAAGTCTATGGGGAAAACCATGCTACATGCTGGGACTTTCACAGTCCTTATGGCAGGTCAATTTCCACAGCTAAAAAAAAGCATTTATTAAAGCTTGTCTGGCGTAAAAATAGTCACAATGGGCATTTTTGCGACTATTTTAATGCTGTGCAACAATATTTGTTCCACAGGCATTTTGATGCCAAGTATGACAGAAGGCATGTTGGGGGCCTGAAGAATCTTAAATTAGGGGAGCGAGGGGGTACAACTAAGATCATTGTAAAAAGCCGTCTTAGTAAATGTCCTCCAAAGCATACAGGAGATTTGTCTAATCTCATGTCCTTTGCTGTTACTGTATTACGCTGCGGAAACTTCACGTAATCCGCACCATGGGGAGGTATCCTAAGGCCACCTGCCCACGTTGCAGAATATGTGCGGTTTTTCCGTGTGGAAAAACCACAGGGTATTGCAGTACCAGCAAAGTGTATAAGGTTACACTAATCTCATATACACTTTGCAGATTGTTTCTGTGCAGAAATTGACCTGTCGTGCGGATTTCAAAATCTGCAGCATGTAAATTATGTTTGCGGTTTTAGCTACGGATTTTACCACAAAAACCGCAATTAGACATTTGGGATTTTGGTGCGGATATGCTGCAGTAATTCACATAAATCTTCACCACTAAATCACTGGGGCACATTTATGCCGGTCTTAGCTTCCCCTTTGCGCTGCCCTAAAATTTATGATGAGGTATGCTCCTTGTCATAAATTAGGTGCATCTATGGCAGTCCTTGCTCCTGGCTGGCATAGCTTTTTGCTAACCTTTACCCCAGTTTCCAGGTGTAAATGTTAGTGGGGAAGATTTATCAAACTGGTGTAAAGTAGAACTGGCCTAGTTGCCTATAGCAACCAATCAGATTCCACCTTTCATTTTCTAAAGGAGCTCTAAAAAATGAAAGGTGGATGTCTGATTGGTTGCTATGGGCAACTAAGACAGTTTTCCTTTACACCAGTCTTGATAAATGTACCTCAGTAAGTTTGCCAGGGCTGGAGTCCGGGCCCCAGCACGGCCCCTGACACCCCTCCCAACTGTGAACACTGTGTAAAATTGGCTGTGTGGCTAAAAATTGTTTTAAAAATAGGACTTGTGACTGTTTTTCGACTGAAATAGTTGCAAATCCCTAATAAATGTGCCCCAGTGGGTCTGTCACTATACTCGGTGAGGACAGCACAGTGCAGGTGACAGATTCAGGGTACCTTCACACTGGCGTTTTTGTTTTCCGGCATAGAGTTCCGTCGTCGGTGCTCTATGCCGGAAAAAAACGCTTCAGTTACAGATAATATAACCGCATGCATCCGTTTGAACGGATCCGCTTGTATTAACTTTAACTATTTTTTAACATTGTCAAAACTGATCCGTTTTGAACTCCATTGAAAGTCAATGGAGAACGGATCCGTTTTCTATTGTGGCAGAATGTGCCAGAGAAAACGGATCTGTCCCCATTGACTTACATTGGGATCCGTTTTTCTCCGCATCCCAGGACGGAAAGAAAACCGCAGCATGCTGCGGTATTTTCTTCGTCCAAAAAACTTTCACATACTGAACGGAAGACATCCTGATGCATCCTGAACGGATTTCTCTCCATTCAGACTGCATGGGGATAATCCGGATCATTTTTTTTCCGGCATAGAGCCCCGACGACGGAACTCTATGCCGGAAAACAAAAACGCCAGTGTGAAGGTACCCTCACTAGTTATAATTTTATGATGTACGAACTATATTGACACTTGTCTCATATGATTTGCCTTCTGTTTGGCCTTTTTAAGAAGAAAAACAAATATCTGTAAATAAACTGGAACGTGAAGTTATGGCGGAAACACGCGCTGATGAAGAGGTTAAAGACGTAGACGGAGCCTGGAAGAATGTATCCGGCCTATTGCTAGGATACAGGCAGCAGCCATGCCCAGCCCTGTGTACTCGGCAGCTCGCTGGTCTCATGGCAACAAGCAACGCTTCTCTGTTCCTGACTTCATGAATACAATGTAACCTCGTACACCAGAGGAGGGCCCCAGAAAGACATGGCTAATGGCTGCACTTGTCACCAATGAGGGCAGGTCAGATTACAGCAGTTGCTATGACACCAGCTAAACACTAAAGAGACAGGGAAGCAAGTCATGACAACAAACAGCAACAGTCCCAGAAGCCACATACACCAAGCCCTGCCACCCACTGCATAGGAACCCTACAGAGAGGTGCGTATGACGATAGATAGATATTACATTCATTCTCTTAGGGTTCCCCGTGCTTACGTCTTCCCTCCTCTGGGAAAGTGAGAAGCTGGTGGGCTGTATAACTATAGAGTTCAGTAATGCTATTCTTTTCATGTTTCTAGAACTGTCCCATTTGCATTGATGAATATGCCTTTTAGTTTCTTGGTAAAAGCTGAGAGATGCAATAGGGTAACTGCACACATTGCGGATTACGAGCGGTTTTCCTGCAGAAAAAATGCAGCACTTAATACAGCACCAGCAAAGTGGTATTGGCGTTAAAAAGTCGCAAGACCGTATTTTGACAACTTTTTAAAGGCCTGTTCAACAATATTGTGTTAATGCCGTCCTTGAAACTTAGGAGTGGCAGGAGCCAGGACCATGGACTGGTGTAGTTTTTACTCCAAGCGCATGGACTGCCGGAGATGCACCTAATCTATGAAGAGGTGCACGCCTCATCATAAATGAGGCGAATCATCCGGCAGTGCAGGGGAAACAATGGCCAGAGTAAAAAGTTCATCTTTGTAAATGACCTCCTTTCTGTCTATCTACACCATATTACAGTAGCAACAAAGGCAATAAGACTTTCCTAAATTCTATCCGCACACTGCAGAAAAAATGGAAATTGACCTGTCCGTTTATACTGCGGATCTTCACCATACATTTCACCCGTTGCAATGCATAGGGTGAACGTCAAGCAAAATCTGTAACAAACCTTCATGTACTGTAAAGGCTCATGCACAAAAACATATTTTTTTCCCAAATACGATTCGCATTTTTTGCGGGTCAGATGCAGACCCATTCACTTCATTCTCATCCGTATGTCTGTTCCATGACTCCGCAAAAAGCTAGAACATGTCCTATTCTTGTCCGGTTTATGCTCCGTTCCACAAAATGCAGAATTCAAACGGCTGGTATCCGTGTTTTATAGGCTACAGTCGTGTGTATGAGCCCTAACTCGAGTGCATTTTGCCGTGGATTCACAGATTTTTTACTGCTGCAATTTACATGTTCCATCTGTAACTTAACTTAAGGGTTTTCCATGATTCTTTTTACTGATGAGATGACCTATCCTCTGGATAGATCATCAGCATCTGATTGGTGGGGTCCAACACCTGGGACCCCCGCAGATCAGCTGTTTGAGAAGGTGCTCCTGTGAGCACTGCTGCCTTCTCGCAGCTTACAAAGCACAGCACTGTACATTGTATAGCGGCTGTGCTTGGTATCATGCTTAGCCTCATTCACAGTGAATGGGGCTGAGCTGTTCCTAGGCAACGTGTTGTCAGTCGGCCTAGGAAAAACAGAGAGAAGGCCGTGGCGCTGCTGCAGCTGACACCCAGGACCCCCACTGATCAGATACTAATGACCTATCCAGAGGATAGGTCATCTCACCAGTAAAAAAAAATGGTGGAAAACCCCTTTAAGGGCTCATGCTCACGAACGTAAGGGTTCCGTGCCCATACCCGCAGACTGCAAGTAGCTGTCAACAATGCATGGGCACTGGTCATATGCACTTCGTGCTGCGGATGCAGACCCATTGACTTGAATGGGTCCCCGATCCGCAAGATACGGCAAAAGTGTACACATGTCTTATCATTTGCGATTCCACATTCAATTTTTCAGAGCTCCTGTGAAAAGTGGAATCTGATTGGTTGTTATGGGCAACTAAACAGTTTTGCTTTAAACCGGTTTTAATAAATCTCTCCCTCTGTTTCCCTGGAGTAAAAAATACTCCTGTTTTCAAGTGTAAATCCTAGTAAATTTCCTGGAGCCGGTTGTCTCGCTTCAGCAAATAACATTTATCATTAGGGTTGAGCGAATTGGGTTCTTTTATAAGCTTTGTTAAGATTGTGGACTCCAATATTTGCTGAAACTTCGAAAAGACCTCTGTGGGGGCCATACGTTTTACAGTAGGACGGAGTCCATATTCTTAATGTAGTTGATATAAGGGACTTTCTAATGTATTGTTGTTATCCATATTGCTTCATTTGCTGGCTAGATTAATTTTTCCATTGCATTATACGCTGCTTGTTTCCAGGTGTTACCGCCACCCTGCAATCCAGCAGCGCTGGCTGTGCTTGTGCACAATTTAAAATGTTTTCTGTTGTGTGCAAGCACAGCGACTGCTGCTGGATTGCAGGAATGGTTGTAGTGCCTGAATACGAGCAGTGTATGGTGTGGTGGAAAATGAATCCAGCCCGCAAAGGAGGCAATATGGATAATAACAAAACATTAGTAAATGCCCTATTTTAAAAAGGTTGTGGATTGATGACCTATCGTCTGCATAAGTGATCAATATCAGATCAGTGAGGGTCCGACTCTTGGTACCCCTGCCGATCAGCTATTTGAAGAGAAAACAGTGCTCATACGAGCTCTGCCTTCTCTTCATTGTTTAACTGCTGGCCGTCGCAACTGCAGCAGTGAGCAGGTGTAATTGCTACTAGACTGTCCTATTCACTTCATTGGGACGGCTCTGTAATATACACTTGAACAGTAGACAGCCGTCCCATTGAAGTGAATAGGATAGCTGAGATGTAATTACACCTGCTCATTGCTGCAGTTGCGACGGCGAGCAGTTAAACAATAAAGAGAAAACAGCACTTGTATGAGCACTGCTTTCTCTTCAAACAGCTAAATGGTGGGGGTGCCGGGAGTCGGACTCCCTCCAATCTCATATTGATGACCTATCCTGAGGATAGGTGATCATGATCAATAGTAAAACTGGACCCCCCCTTTAACTTTGTCTACATGATGAATATCATTTGCTGATGTGAGAAAACCTCTGTAAAAGAAAGGCAGATTTTTCTTCACTGTGTTGGTAGTTGTTGCAAGTGATGCCAGTTATAAGTGTATGGTATTGCACTGCAGTTCATGCAGTTCGCTGTAACCTACAATTAAATATATAAGTATTACAGAATTGCCTTTGCTTTAAATTATGAGTATTTATAAATCCCCTCTATAATTAGGAAAATGATACAATCCTTCTAATATCTTTGTTAAAGGGAATCTGTCTGCACGATATGTACAGTGATACATGCATAGTACTGCAGATAAGGAGTCCAGATCACCATTTTACCTAATATCCCATTATGCCACTATCAGTGCTCAAATCTGCATTGAAATTCACAGTGCGGACTGCCATGCTGTGCTAGCATAATGGAGAGGACTTATGTGCGCATGTACAGCAGCCCTGACAATGTATTTCACTGCAGCTCTGAGCGCTGACAGCCATGGAGTGGGAGCAGTAATGATCTGGACTCCATATCTGCAGAACTACTGCAGGTATTAGTCCAACATTGTGGTGACAGATTACCTAATGGGGTTACCTGATTTTATCAAGTTATTTCCCTATCTGTAGGGGATAACTAGATCCAACAATTGGGAGCCCAACCCTGTGAGGATACCTGAAATAAATGGAGCTGCAGTGCCGGAAATAGCTGAGCGTTGTTACTCGGCTGTCTCCAGCAGTGCCATAAGATGAATGGAGTGACAGTGCGCTCCATTTGTTTCAGGGCTCCCCACAGGCTAGAGCCCGCCCTTTCTCGTAATTGGTGCTGGCCCTAGTGGTCGGATCTAATAGTAATTCCCTATACTGTGAAAGGTGATAATTTGATATAACCAGAATACCCTTTGGCGCCCCATTCAGACAACCATATGGCCGCTGTGCCCAAGCTGCAGACTGCAAACACTGGGTCCACAATACATGGCCATGTGAAATCTGTGTTGTGGTGCGGACCCATTGACTTGAATGGGTATGCGATCCGCAATATATGACATAAGATAGGACTCGTGCGGAGGCATGGATTGGAAGCCCTACCATGGACTTCTGATTTGTGCCTCCGCACCACAACAGATAGGACATGTCCTATCTTTTGCCGTATGTTGCAGATCGCAGACCCATTCAAGTCAGCGGGTCTGTAAGTTCACGTAACCGGTCCCCGTGTATTGTGGATCAGCTGTTTGCGGTTTGCATCAGGGGCATGGCGGCCATACGGTCATCCTAGCGGGGCCTTAATGTGTTTAACAAAAATATTTTAAATCCTATGGGGGAGATTTATCAAACTGGTGTAAAGTAGACCTGGCTTAGTTGCCCATAGCAACAAATCAGATTCCACCTTTCATTTTCCAAAGGAGCTGGGAAAAATGAAAGGCGGAATCTGACTGGTTGCTATGGGCAACTCAGCCAGGTCTACTTTACACCAGTTTAATAAATCTCACCCAATGAGTTTTGGATTTGGGTCATAACATCCAATGTTTTCTCTCCCTAAGGGTATACAGAATGGATGAAGGCAACAGAACTGATGTGGATGGAGAAGATCCCATTCCTCCCATTATAGAAGAGGAAACTGAAGTGGACTCTCCCACCAGTGCATCTAAAGGAGACACAGACCAACCTATAAATCCTCCACTGATCTCTATTAACAAAGGTGAATCAGTGCTCCCCATTTCTACTATGTACCCCTCGCAGTTTATCTATGCTTCATACTTATAGTACTGGGTGCCATAATCCATTCTTCTCATGCCACCCAAGGATCATTGCTTTGGGGCAGTAAACTGAACTGTACTAATGAAAACAGTGGTGCAACTATTTGTATATAGATGGTAGTTCCATATATCAGATCTTCTTCACACAGGAGAACCCACATCGTAGAGCTAGAGAACAAAGTAAAAAAGGACTCTCTTGTGATAGGGTTTAGCCAGCTTAGAATTGTAAACTATATACAGGGTGGCCCATGAAAAGGTAGCCCACCTCCAATATCTCCAAATCAAACTGCCTAACAGTAAGGCCTCATGGATGTCGTTTCGTATGGCATCCGTTTTTTTTTTTTTTTTGCGGATCCGTTACTTTTGGTTTTTTTTAAGTATACAAACATAGTAGTGTAGGTTTTTATGGGTGTGTAGTTTTTGTTGTATTTGATATATGATAGATATAATGTTGTCATACATTGTTCAGCCAGCAGGGGGCAGCATCACCCACCAGGAATCTTTACTCCATGGCTGATGCTTCCTCTAGTTCTGGCAGGTTTTTCCCTGTGGGACAAGGAGGTACTGTAGATAATGCTTAGGGGTGGGGGGCTTTGCTGTATATGGAGGCTTTGTGACTGTCATTGTATTTTGGGGGCACTATGGTACTAGACCTCCATTCTTTATAGTAAACCCATTTTTTAGGTTTGCTCATAGTCCAAACAGAAGGTACTAACAGTAATTTCTTCTTTCTGAATCTCAAAATTGACTTTTAAATATTAAATATGAAAGTACACAAAGGGGTGTGTGATCATAGATGTTCATTACTAAACTGTGTAAATGTCTCTTGTTACTATGACAACCAAAATATGCACAAATCTCAGCAACACTGATTAACAGTTAAGATAAAGAAAGTAATCCATGTGAGAGTGAGCTGAGTATTACTTTACCAGGGTGGCCAGAGTGTGTGTGTTTAGTGTATGTGTGTATTATGTCTGTATATTGTGTGTGTGTGTATAATATGTGTGTATTATGTGTGTGTGTATTATGTGTATGTCTGTGCATTGTGTGTGTATTATGTGTGTGTATTATGTATGTGTATTATGTGTGTGTATTATGTGTGTGTGTATTATGTGTATGTCTGTGCATTGTGTGTGTATTATGTGTGTGTGTATTATGTATGTGTGTACTATGTCTGTATATTGTGTGTGTGTATAATATGTGTGTATTATGTGTGTGTATATTGTATGTGTGTACTATGTCTGTATATTGTGTGTGTGTATAATATGTGTGTATTATGTGTGTGTGTATATTGTATGTGTGTACTATGTCTGTATATTGTGTGTGTATAATATGTGTGTATTATGTGTGTGTGTATATTGTATGTGTGTATTATGTCTGAATATTGTGTCTGTGTGTGTATAATATGTGTGTATTATGTGTGTGTGTATTATGTGTATGTCTGTGCATTGTGTGTGTATTATGTATGTGTATTATGTGTGTGTATTATGTATGCGTGTGTGTATTATGTGTGTGTATTATGTGTGTGTATATATTTGTGTGTATTGTGTGTGTGTATTATGTGTCTGTGTATTATGTATGTGTATTATGTGTGTGTGTATTATGTATGTGTATTATGTGTGTGTCTGTATGTGTGTATATATTTGTGTGTATTATGTGTGTGTATATTGTGTGTGTGTATATTGTGTGTGTATTATGTGTGTGTCTGTGTGTGTATATTTGTGTGTATTATATGTGTGTGTATATTAGGGCTGCACGATATGGGAATTTTTGTGCGATTGCGATTAGGGCCCTAAAAATTGCGATAACGATATGCGATATTTTAAGGGAATTGTGCTAGAGGTCTGTCTGCTTGGATTTTCAAGGTAAGAGCTCACACAGATGACTGATAATGTGAAATGTGGTTATGCTGAACTCAAGAACTGAAATGCACAGTGTTTTTCAAAATAAATACTGCAAAAGTAGAAAACTTGCCATTTTCTTAATAGCGCTGCACAGAACAGATAAATAAAATAGCTATAAGAACATGTGTTCATTAAAATAACGACTTTCCTCCAGCCCCTCCCCGCACTGTAACTGATGTATCGCTGGCCGCACTGTGCAGCATAGCGGCCGCAGATACAGTGTCAGTGTCACGAAGAAAGTCAACCATCGCTTTATAAGACGCACTGCCATTCCCCCCCCCACACTTTTTTTTGGGGGGGGGGAAAAGTGTGTCTTATAAAGCCAAAAATACGGTATTATAATTGCAGCATTTTTGGGTCAGCAAATTGTGATTGCAATATGGCAATTAATTGTGATTGCGATTGCTTTCGCGATATATTGTGCAGGCCTAGTGTATATTGTATGTGTCTGTGTGTATATTGTTTGTGTATTGTGTGTGTGTGCATAACGTGTGTGTTGGGGGTGGTATATGGTTATCTGGAAATCCTTTCTCTGTGCACATGCTCAGCCTGCTGCTCCCTTCTCCATCCCTGTTCTTATGATTGGTAGGGGTCCCGTAGGATAACTCCTTTCTCTGAACTTGGTAGACCCGTTCTGTAGCCGGCTCTGAAGCATACATGGGTCTGAAATGATACATGAGACTTGTGTAAACTGAGAACTATGCAGAGAGTTGTTAGTATCAGTGCCTCTCATAGGCTTCCAGACTGCTCACCCACTTTAATAGTGTACATGCTACAATATACCTACCCCTTTTATTACAGGTTAAAGGGTGTACGACAGTAGTGGAATGGGGCGTGGCCTCCCGCACACCAACAGATTTGCTATAATTTATGCCAGAATCTGACATAAACTATATCCTAAATCTGTGCCAGTTAGGAGCATAGATTTGCTTTTATGGTGCATGAGCTGCTAGGAAGCTGAACCTATTTTACAACTGACTCCTCTGTCCATCTTATTAACTGCTTAATGCACTGTGACATACTATTATGTCATGGGGATGGTGCATGCTCGGGAGCTGGGCCCCCGCCATCTCTTGCAGGTGCTGCCTGTATTATATATCAGCCACCCAGGTCTTACTGATGGGATCAGAGATAACTGAGATACCGGCGGTTTAACCCTCAGATGGTTAGATTAGATTGAGAAAGTACAATACATAGCCAATGAAACACAGAACACAAAAGTGACATCTACAATAACATTTTAAAAAGGCATTTCTTGATTTATCAATATTACAGCTTATGGGAAAAAAACTCCTCCTTAAAGGCGCTCTGCACTTTGTTTAAACTGATGATCTATCCTCTGGATAGATCATCAGCATCTGATCGGCGGGAGTACGGCACCTGGGACCGCCGCCGATCAGCTGTTTGAGAAGACAGCGGCGCTTCAGGCCCAGTTGCTGTTTACCGCCAGCCCAGTGACGTCACGACTAGTATCAACTGGCTTGGGCGCGGCTAAGCTCTGTTCACTTCAATGAAGCTTAGCCCCGCCCAGGCCAGTTGATACTAGTCGTGACGTCACTGGGCCGGCGTAAACAGTGAGAAGGCCGCAACGCTCCAGGAGCGCCGCTGCCTTCTCAAACAGCTGATCGGCGAGGATCCTGGGTGTCGGACCCCCGCCGTTCAGATGCTGATGATCTATACAGAGGATAGATCATCAGTTTAAACAAAGTGCAGGACCCTTTAACCTTTTGGTACAGTACTGATGACATTTATAGCACCTAACCAAAAAAATTATTCAGACAAGCTGTGATTCGGATGATCAATACCCTTTAAAACTCCCCACACATCTCTTACGGTAAAGGCTCAATCGACAGTAAATGAACCGACGGTAAATGAACACCCAATCTTAACCACCCATTGTACAACTTCCATACCATGCAGCAATATAGCTGGTAAGTACAACAATAGAAATCTAGCATTATTTTGGGACTAAGACTAGCTCGTTTTAGGCACCTCAAAAATATAATTGCTGCTTAGCCTTTCTAACCATTGTAGTCAATTGTAAAGTGTATAGTACAAGTGATCAAAAGATAGTGGCTTCAAGTCCTCTTAGAGGATTAAAAAAATGTAAGACAAGCTGAATAGTTTTTAATCCCTTGCTGAAATGTGGGTGACTTCTCGCAGATTGACATACTAGTACATCACGATGATCGGGCGGGCACCAGAGCTGTGCGCGCCCGATCAATGCAGGGGCCTGGCTGTGACTGACAGCTGGGGCCCTGCTGTATCTGCTGGCATCACCGTAAACTCCAATCCTGGCAGATTAACCCCTTATATGCCGTGTTCAACGCTGACCGCGGCATACACGTGTTTCGCAGAGGGAGTGGACTTTCTCTTGCTCTCCATCGGCCCCCTGCATTGCAGTGACAGGGGGTCAATGGCTGCCATGGCAACCCCAGGCCATGCAAAGGCCTCGGGTTCTGCCATGTATGGAAGCCTGTGAGGCCCAGCCTCCAGATGGGGTCTCACAGGCACACTGTCAGTGTAGTACAATACAGCATGTATTTCTGTGTCCATAACGACCTACTCTATAAAGATATCACATGGTCGGTGAACGCTGTCAAAAACAAAAAATAGAAATGGTGCCAGAACAGCCATTTTCTGGTTACCCTGCCTCACAAAAGCATAATATCGAGTGAACAAAAATCATGTGTACCTCATCCCTTATCCCATAATTTCCAAATCGTCACTTTTTGGGAGTTTCTACTGTAGGGTGCATCAGGGGGTCTTCAAATGCGACATGGCAACTTAAATTAAATTATGCCAGTGAAATCTGCCTTCCAAAATCCATATGTTGCTCCTTCCCTTCTGTGCCTTGCTGTCTACCCATACAGCAGTTTATGACCACATGTGAGGTGTTTCTGTAAACTGCAGAATCAGCGTAATAAATATTGAGTTTTGTTTGGCTGTTAACCATTGCTGCCTTACAGGAAAAAAATTGATTAAAATGGAAAATCTTTAAAAAAAAGTTTAAAAATTTCTTTATTTTCCTTTAATTCTTGTCGAACACCTAAAATGTTCACAAAGTTTGTAAACACATATTTTAATAACTTGAGGGGTGTAGTTTCTGCAATGGGTTCATTTATGGATGGCTTCTATTATGTATGCCCCACAAAGTGACTTCATAACTGAATTGGTCCTTAAAAAAGTTGGTTTTGGAAATGTTCTTAAAAATTTTAAAAAATTGCATCTAAAATTCTAATCCACCTAACATCCAAAATAAATAAAATGACATTTACAAAATGATTCCAACATAAAGTAGACATATGGGAAATGTTAAAAGCAGATAAATTGAAATTTTGAAAATTGTGAATTTTTCCACATTTTTAGTAAATTGTGGATTTTTTTATATAAAAAAAAGGTGAAATATATGGACTTAAATTTACTACTATCACTAAGTACAATGTGTCACGAGAAAACAGTCTCAGAATGGCTTGTATAAGTAAAAGCGTTCCAGAATTATCACCACATAAAGTTATTTGCAAAAAAATGGTCTGGTCAGGAAGGTGAAAACTGGCCTGGGGTAGAAGGGGTTAAAAATCTAAAAAAATATATATTAAAAATGTAAAAAATAAAAAATTATTACCCATTAAAGTACGGTATATTGTTATTTAACTCATTTAGTGAACGCCGAACTATATCTATATCTCCATATATATTTGTCCTGAATAAGAGATTTGTATTGAGAATAAAGAAGAATAATGCCTACTAATAATGCCAAGTTAAAACAGAGCAACCAAGAACATTACTGAAGCGTGAGCAATTGGGGGTGAATGTATCTAGTTTGTGAGCTTGTTTTCTCAAGTAGAGATGTTGCAAATCTTGACAAATGATGGCACTTGCACATCTGTACTTCAGAAAGCTGAATCACAAACTAGACACTTTCACTCCGTATTGCTCACGCTTCAGTAATGTTCTTCAAATTTATACCACCCTCACTACTTTAAACAAATGCTATGGCTTGACCAGGGCCGGTGCAAGGATTTTTGCCAACACAAGCGAAGCTACATATTATGACCCCCCTATTGTGTCACACTCCCCCCATGGTACATCATCTCCCCCATGTCACATTGCTCCCCCTCCGTGGCACAGACTACAGACATTTGATTTGTCCCCCCTCCCATCATGTCACCCGTGATGTTGTGTAATAATTATAAACATTATGCGCTCTGCGCTCATCACCTACCACCTACCCTATGGCAGTCGACAGTCCCTGCTGCTGCCCGCCACGGAGCCACTCGCCAGTTACACACCCGCTGAGTGACCCCGTGACCGTGTTGCCGTGCTGCCGCTCGGTGAGTGAGGGCTGGGGCTGCACGGCACACGCAGGCTGGAGGGGATAACTTCAGATTATCAACATTACCCCTAAATCTCTGAAACTGTAGATTTGTATATATATATGGTGACTGGATGTGACGTCTATTACTGAAAAATCTTATTCAATGTATTGATGTAGTATAAATGACAGATACGTTATATCAGTGGACCTAATGCAGATGTTGCTTATCCATTTGATATATGTTTGACAGATGCAGAGACCAAGGGTCAGAGACGTCGAGGGGCAGCAAAGAGACCAAGCTTGGCACCAGGATCTGCCACTACTGTGTCCTCTCCCACTGCACCAATTCCAGTAAGTAGCCATTTAGATTCATACAGTACCTACAGTGAACAAGTAGAAGTCCCATACAACAGTTAAAAAACACATGGAGTGTAGAGATCTTTTAGGATTTTATGATTTTATTTTATTTTACAGCCAGCAGGAAAAAAGAACAATGTGCTTTCTAATGAAGCCAGAAAGGAAATGGCAAAACTAGCTAAAGTTACAAAAGATGAGAGAAGAGCTCAGTTGGATGCAAGACATAAGTATTTGGTCTCCAAACTGGCTGATGGATTAGGAATTGGTGAAAATGAAGTTGAAGACTTTCTTATTTCTGACGACAAGGTAAAGTAAAATCTTGGTCAACCATGACACCTAGTGGCTTAATGTAGTTTGCAACAGAGACATCCAGTTTAATCTATAATAATCCTTTTTTATATAGGGCCAAAATATTATGTAGCGCATTACAATAAAGTAGCAAAATGACAACTAAATGAAATAAAAACCACCAGACTAAGAGCCTGTTTACTTTATATTGTTCTTATTATTATTAGAGCTAGTTTACAATATTATTATTAATATTATTATTATTATTAGAGTTTGATTAAATTATTTCATCATTTCACTTTAACCCCTTAAGGACCTGCACCGTACATGTACGGCTCTGGTGAACGTGACTTGAGGACCAGCGCCGTACATTCTTTATTATGTGAAACTGAAACAAATAACAAAAAAAGTCATATTTGGTATTGTCGCATCAGTAACAATCTGCTCTATAAAATTACCACATGATCCAACCTGTCAGATGAACATGGTAAAAAACAAAAAATAAAAATGGTGCCAAAACAGCTATTTTTTGTTACCTTGCCTCACAAAAAGTGTAATATAGAGCAACCAAAAATCATATGTACCCTAAAATAATACAAACAAAACTGCCACCTGATCCCGTAGTTTCCAAAATGGGGTCCCTTTTTTGGAGTTTCTACTGTAGGGGTGCATCAGAGGGTCTTCAAATGTGAAAATGTGACATGGCAACTTAAAATTGTCCCAGTGAAATCTGCCTTCCAAAAATCGATATGGCGTTCCTTTACTTCTGCGCCCTGCTGTTTGCCCATACAGCAGTTTGCGACCACATATTGGGTGTTTCTGTAAACGCCAGAATCAGGGCAATAAATATTGAGTTTTGTTTGGCTGTTAACCCTTGCTTTGTTACTGGAAAAATTGATTAATATGGAAAATCTGCCAAAAAAGTGAAATTCTGAAATGTCATCTACATTTTCCTTTAATTCTTGTGGAACACCTAAAGGGTTAACAAAGTTTGTAAAATCAGTTTTGAATACCTTGAGGGGTGTAGTTTCTAGAATGGGGTCACTTTTGTGTGGTTTCTATTATGTAAGCCTCACAAAGTGACTTCAGACCTGAACTGGTTCTTAAAAAGTGGGTTTTGGAAATTTTCTTAAAAATGTTTAAGATTTGCTTCTAAAATTCTAAGCCCTTTAACGTCCCCCAAAAAAGAAAATTTCATTTACAAAATGACCCAAACATGAAGTAGACATATGGTATATGTAAAGTACCGTATATACTCGTGTATAAGCCGAGTTTTTCGGCACAAAATTTGTGCCGAAAAACCCGAACTCGGCTTATACTCGAGTCATAAATTAAAACTCTGAAGAGCGGAGTGGGAGGAGGAGCGGGGGGAGGAGCTGGGGGCGGGCATTTACGGCAGGGCCGATGCGCTCACTGCGCTCCGGCCCCACCGCTCATGTATAGTTTTTAAATTTGATTATACTATACACTTATTCTTACTACAATTCTTGCCCCCTCTGTACCTCATTACATGCGGCAGGCGG
This sequence comes from Bufotes viridis, assembly GCA_033119425.1. Taxonomy (NCBI): domain Eukaryota; kingdom Metazoa; phylum Chordata; class Amphibia; order Anura; family Bufonidae; genus Bufotes; species Bufotes viridis. The sequence continues at coordinate 227,292,156 of CM065593.1, forward strand.
GCAGTGAATACTTCAGGCCGGGCGGACGAGAGCAGCGTGACTTGTTGATGTCACGTGCCTGCCCGGCCTGCTTTATGAATGAAGCAGGCGGCGCAGGCACGTGGCGTCAGTCACACTGCGCTCGCTCTCCCGCCCGGCCTGAAGTATTCACTGCCCGCCTGCCGCATGTAATGAGGTACAGAGGGAGCAAAATATAGTAAGAATAACTGTATAGTATAATCGAATTTAAAAACATACATGAGCGGCAATGGAGGATGGGGGGATGTGGATGGCACTGTTATGGGATGAGGGGATGTGGATGGCACTGTTATGGGATGGGGGATGTGGATGGCACTGTTATGGGATGGGGGGATGTGGATGGCACTGTTATAGGATGGGGGATCTGTGGATGCCATCACAGCCCCCATCCCATAAGTGCCATCCACATCCTTCCATAACAGTGTCATCCACATCCCCCATCCCATAGCAGTGCCATCCCCCTTCCCATAACAGTGCCATCCACATCCCCCATCCCATAACAGTGTCATCCACATCCCCCTCATCCCAAAAGTGCCATCCACATCCCCCTTCCCATAACAGTGTCATCCACATCCCCCTCATCCCATAAGTGCCATCCACATCCCCCTTCCCATAACAGTGTCATCCACATCCCCTCATCCCATAAGTGCCATCCACAGCCCCCCATCCCATAACAGTGTCATCCACAGATCCCCCATAACAGTGCGTCATCCACAGATCCTCCCATAACAGTGCGTCATCTACAGATCCCCCCATAACAGTGCGTCATCCACAGATCCTCCCATAACAGTGCGTCATCTACAGATCCCCCCATAACAGTGCGTCATCCACAGATCCCCCCGTAACAGTGCGTCATCCACAGATCCCCCCCATAACAGTGCGTCATTCACAGATCCCCCCATAACAGTGCGTCATCCACAGATCCCCCATAACAGTGACATCCATTTCCACCTCGGCTTATACTCGAGTCACTACTTTTCCCAGGTTTTTTTAGGGTAAAATTAGGGGGGTCGGCTTATACTCGGGTCGGCTTATACTCGAGTATATACGGTAATAACTATTTTAGGAGGTATCACCATCTGTTTTAAAAGCAGAGAAATTGTAATTTCGAAAATTGCTATTTTTTTATTTTTTGGTAGATTTGGTATTTTTTATAAATAAAAATGAAATATTTTGACTCAAATTTACCAGTGTCATGAAGTATAATATGTGACGAGAAAACAGTCTCAGAATGGCTTGGATAAGTAAAAGCGTTTTAAAGTTATCACCACATAAAGTGACACGTGTCAAAAAATGGCCTGGTCCTTAAGGTAAAAAATGGCAGGGTCCTGAAGGGGTTAAATGGGTTGTCCAGTTTTAGGATTTTGATGACCTATTTTCAGGTCAGGTAATCTAATTCAGATTGGTGGGGGTCCGACTCCTGACACCCCCACCCATCAGCTGTTTGAAAAGGCTTTGGTGTTTGTACCAGTGCTGCATCCTCTTGCACGCTGTCAGCTTTGTAGCTGCAGTGCAGGGTAATTACAACTTACTCTCCCCAGTGGTGAACAGGAGAGGAACCTGTAATTACCCTGCACTGATGCTGCAAAGCTGACAGCCTGCAAATAAACTGGAAAGAGGAAGCAGCAGAAGCCATGCGGACTCTTCAAACAGCTGATCGCTGAGGGTGGCGGTTTGGACCCCGACTGATTTCAAATTGAAAACATTCTTAGGACAAGAAATCGGCATCATGAAACCAGACAATCTCTTTGAGCGGTCAAAAAGGAACCTCATGTACTCCAGTAGCCCAAGTTTTACCATGAAACAAAAACAACTGCAGTAAATAGTTACAGCCCCATTTACCATAACAATCATTTTTAGCTTTTTCTACAAAATGCCCAATTTGTGCGCATTTAAAGCCGTCTTCCCTTTTAGGCTTATTTGGCCTAGCCACAAGATATCCCATAAATGTCCCATAGGCGAGAGTCCCCATCTCGTCGTACCCCTCCTGTGTCAAGAATGGGACCTCGTTGCAGTAAATGGACAGTAGGCTGCACATCTCTCCCTTCACTGCTATGGAAATTCCAAAAATAGCTGGGCACACTTACTTGGCTATTTTCGGAAGTCCATTTTCTTTTATTTCACCCAACAAATATTTTTTTTCCTGTTTTTTCAATGCCAGATATGGTAACTGAACTAGCCCCATTAAAATAAAAAAATTAATTATGGGTAGAGATGCACCGCTTTACTTGTATATTAAAAATATTTTTATGTGAAAATGCCTTTCAATAGTTTTTCAGTAAATAACTGGTGAAAAAAGTCATGCTCAAGTGCATATTCTATTATGCAGGGCAGTAGGAGGTGGAGCACTGGATTTCTTGCATAGACTGGAGCCCCCTGAAGCCCCACTTACCGTACCACTTACTACTCATTTGTTATGCTGAGAAACCCGTGTTAATGTGTTTCTTTCTCTTCTGTTACAGTTTAGTTTGATAGCTGATTTTTTTGCTGCTAATGGATCAAAAAAACTTATCTTTTTTTACCAAGAGGTTTCTCAGGTATGTCTGTACACTTCTACACTGATACTTATTTTACCCCACAGATCACACCATAAGCAATATCTGTCTCATTTTGTTTTCTAGCCAAGTAAGACAACTATTCCAATGTGGGCGGAAGGAGCAAATCTGAACGCCTCTTATACACATGTACAGAAGAAGCTTTTTATCACCACGGGCTCCAATGAGGTATGTGTCATTCAGTCATAAAGACATTATATTTATCTTAATGGTTGATCCTGAGGCGTAAGGGAAAGGTGCCACTTTTTATTATCATTAATAATTATTCTTCAGAGGACCGCCTACATAGCATCTGTGTATTATGTCACTGCATGCAGGGCACAGGAAAGTAGGGACACTAGGTGACCCTGTCTCCTGTCCTGGAGCCCTTTCAGCTGTGAACAGTTCACACTTTATGGCATGTGCAGTTCACAACATCAATGGATTAGGAGGAGAATCTAGGAGATCCTTACCGACACTTGCAAACTCTATAAACCAGAAATGCAGAGAGCTTGCAGTCCTTGTGCTACACTAATTGGTGTTCCACAAGGACTGTCTACACATTGGCCCACATTTATTAATGTGTGTGCGCTTAGACCGTGCCGTAAATTGCATCAAAATTTGGAGCAGTTTGGCTCATCTAGAAAATCTCAGTCCACCTAGCTTGTGCAAGGGGTGTGCTTTAATAAGAAAGGCGGTTTGGCTTAGCTGTAAAGGCTATGACCCATGCCAGCAAAAATGCTAGTGTGAAAGTAGCCTTACTAAATCTGCCCCATTGTATACAAGCTGATTACCTAATAAATACAGAAAACCACCTCACGGTCACTACTGTACTTTACCACTGGAAAGCCACAAAGGAGATGGAGTTGTCCCCTCACCAGCAGAGAGATTGGCCAGGCTAAGTTAACAGCAGATGGTTTACAAAGTGCCTGTGACATTTTTATATTGCCCCATGTGACATGTAGACACCCACAGTGTCTTTTGTGTGGACCTTTCCTACGACAGTCTCAATGTCAGTCAGAAATGGAGAAGAAACTGATCTCCTGTCTGTATAGTAGGTGCTGTGGGATTTCGAGAGTATCATTGGGGGTGTCACATGAGGCAATGGCTACAAGTAATGGATGAAAATATATTAATAAATCACTAAGTAAGTTTGAAACAATTGTCCTCTTTAAGAATTTAATGGAGTTCTTAGATAACCCGAACCTTGTATGTCAAACTTGAAAATAGAAGTTCGCTCATCTCTAGTCACCACGTTTACTTGTTGTCTACACAAGTCACCATGTCTGCTTTTGTGAACACAAGTAACCACATCTACATGTTGTGTACACAAGTCACCACGTCTACATTCTGTCTACACAAGTCCCACATCTACATTTTGTCTACACAAGTCACCACGTCTACATGTTGTCTACACAAGTCACCACGTCTACATGTTGTCTACGCAAGGTCACCACGTCTACATGTTGTCTACGCAAGTCACCACGTCTACATGTTGTCTACGCAAGTCACCACGTCTACATGTTGTCTACACAAGTCACCACATCTACATGTTGTCTACACAAGTCACCACGTCTACATATTGTCTACACAAGTCAACATGTCTACATGTTGTCTACACAAGTCAACATGTCTACATGTTGTCTACACAAGTCACCATGTCTGCATGTTGTCTACACAAGTCACCACGTCTACATGTTGTCTACACAAGTCACCACGTCTACATGTTGTCTACACAAGTCACCACGTCTACATGTTGTCTACACAAGTCACCACATCTACATGTTGTCTACACAAGTCACCACGTCTACATGTTGTCTACACAAGTCACCACGTCTACATGTTGTCTACACAAGTCACCACGTCTACATGTTGTCTACACAAGTCACCACGTCTACATTTTGTCTACACAAATCACCACATCTACTTTTTTATTGTTCTAGCAGTTCTTGCTAGTAGTTTCATAGCCTAGTAATTGATGCCATTTTTTCAAACCTACAATAATTTATCATAACACAGCAATTATGGGGAAGTATGGTCCAAATAAAAATGTGATTTATTTATCTTTTGTTTTAGGGGTTAACAGGGACATGCCTGTTCTTTTTGCGCACAACAGATAAAGCAATTACTACAGCCAACGTTATTCAGGTGAGATTCTCTGTAATGGCTGGTTGCTCATGCTATGGACAAGTGCTTATATCATCTCCTGTATGCCAATTCACATTCTACAGACTAAAGTTACCTGGCATGTATGCCTACTAGCATGTACTGTTCAATTGTCAGCCCGTGTAAAGGGCCCCTAATAATAGGCCATGATTTGCTGTTCTGTACAGGTAACTTTTCAGTAGCTTTTGTAATTATCACCACAAGCAGAATTACAATGGCCAGTAACACCTCTATATAGATAACACAGAATCCACCATTCATAATAGGTGATATCACAGCTTATCAGCTCTCTCCTGATCTCTGCACAGGTCACAGAACATGTCTAGTAAACTCTCCAATCTAAGTCCATGGGGTCCCCTCTTGTCTATTGTGTCTATTAGGGTTGCAGCTATCGATTATTTTAGTAATCAAGTATTCTACCTATTGATTCAACGAATAATCGAGTACTCTAATATGAAAAAGCTAAGAATGTTTTCTGTAAAAACTCATCAGCTCCCCTGCCATCAGTACCCCCTCCATTGCCATTAGTTCCTCCAGCAGTGCCACCAGCTCCCCACAGTGCCATCTGTGCCCCCTCCAGTGCCATTAGTTCCTCCAGCCGTGCCACCAGCTCCCCCCAGTGCCATCAGTTCCCCCTCCAATGCAATTAGTTCCTCCAGCAGTGCCACCAACTCCCCCCAGGGCCACCAGTTCCCCTTGCAATGCCACCATTTCCCCTTCCAATGCCACCAGCTTCCCCATGTCATCAGTTGCTCCGCCTCCAATGCTACTAGCTCCCACCCCAATGCTACCAGCTCCTCCCCCAATGCCACCAGCTGCCCCCACTGCCATCAGTTCCCCCGCACACTCTCCTAGCCATCAGTGCCCAGCCACAGTGCCGGTGAACTAAAATACTTACCTGTAGGGGCATTGACGACACTCCAGAGTTCTTCCTTCCTCTTTTTCACGCGCTGCGGGTGACCACGGAATATGAGTAATAGCAAGCTCTTCACTCACACTCCATGGTCACATGGCACAAACGAATCATTGATGCAAAAAATTAGCATTGAGGATTTTTTTGTGACAAGTTAATCGATTAATTTGAATAATCGTTTTAGCCCTGGTGTCTGTGGCCCATGTAGCTGCTCTAAAAAGACAGGAAGTGTTAACAACATATTTTAGGCCTAGTGGCTAGTGTGAAAATTGCAGAATTTTATGATTGTATGTTTTTTTAATATAGACAGTGACATGGAAAATACCAAAAATTCTAAAAGAACATGCTTATTTTAAAAACATGGGGGTAATTTATTATACTGAAATATGTCTATATAAGGCATATTTTAGGCGCAGATGGCGACTTTTCCTGCTCTCGCGAGGTCTAAAATTGTGGGTGGGGAAGGGGACGGGCCGGATAGGAAGCTGTCTTACATTTAGACCTGCGGCTGGATGCGTCGAAGTTATGGAGAGGCCTGCGCCTCTTTATAACTTCGGTGGATCCACCATAAGCTTAGGGTTTTATTAAGACCTGCATCTAAAATGCCGCTCTTAATAAATGTGCCCCATGATTTAAATAATAGGTCATTTTCTCATGACACAGATGGAAAACGACTGGTTGGGATGACAGGACTTTTAACAGTATTGCAGCCATGGCCTTGTTACTTTCCTTCGATTTCCGATAAGTTTAATCCCAGTATATACTGTATGCAAATGTGATACATGATGATGAAGTCACAGAGTCAGCTACTTGCTGATTGACATTACTTTTGCTATAGCTGATATGATGGGAATGTCATTGAAGAGTGAGGAGTATTAATATAACCATTATGCAATGATAATGTATAAAATATCATGCATGGGTTAACATGGCAGGTAACAGTGAGGAAATGTATGTTGGAATATCACACATATCACTTTTCTTGTAGGAGGTCAACTTCAGCATGTTTGAATGCACAAATGGCAACATTCTCCAAGGCCTGGAAATCTTACTTGCCCAAGTGTTGGTGCCAGCACTTAAGTGCCAGGAGGTATGATAATGCAGTCATCTGTCTGTCCATATGGTTGAACACGTGGTGAATACACATAAGTTTGTTGAGGGTAATTCTTTGCACACGAACATATTTTCTTTCCGTGTCCGTTCATTTTTTTTTTTAGTATGCTAAACCATCCATTCCAATGGGTCCACAAAAAAAAACGGAAGGTACTCCGTGTGCATTCAGTTCCGTATGTCCGTATTTCCATTCCACAAAAAAATAGAACATGTCCTATTATTGTCCGCATTATGAACAAGGATAGGACTGTTCTATTAGGGGCCAGCTGTTCCGTTCTGCAAAATATGGAATGCACACAGACATCATCCGTATTATTTGTGGGTCCTTTTTTGCGGACTGCGAAAGACATACTGTCGTGTGCATGAGCTCCAAGACTGGGCCATTTACCCCTCTTCTGCTTTTTTTTGCGTCTTGGATTCCAAAACTTTTTTTTCTGTTAGGTTATGTAAATAATTTGTGTCTTTTTTTGGTCATACATGGGGCTTCATTTGTATGTCATTTTTATTTCATTTTTTTATAGACCAGATGCAAAAGTGAAAAAGTCTGCCTTTACATATTTAAACATTTTTTTAAATAGCAACTATATTTTTTTAATTAAGTCTCCATTTTGTAATGGTCACTTTGATATTTGGGATGTATGGGTTATGGTCACGGGGGTCAGATCTAGAAGCAGCAATGTGGCGTGTAGTGGTTTTTGTATTATTTTTTTATATTTTTTTACAACCTCACTGCGGAGCTGATCTGGGTCTGATGAGACCCAGCAGCTCGCACAGACTCCTGGCTCCATGGCTGTCATATTACCACTGGGACCAAAGCAGGAAGTGGCATTGTCACTTTTTGAACTGTATACATAAAGCTCATTGTTCACTGTGTATGCAGCTATTAGGAAATCAGGGATGGTAAAGAAACACCCTGCTGAATGACGAGGATAATGTCCGATAAATTGGATAATAGCAATGAGCACCCAGTGCAAAGGGAAATAACGGGTCCCTTCCACTGGATTGTATACGTCATTATAAAGAGATCTTGTGAATCAATTAGACCCCGCTTGAAGGTGTAGACAGCAGCATTCTAAAAGAAAGCCTTTCACAGCAGTGGAGCCAAGTGACCGTAAAATGAATAACATATAAGGAATACTGGAGGCGCTTGCAATCACCAGCATTGGCAAATTTTATACTTACTCCACTTTAGAGTCTGCCCCCCTTTCGAGTGGAGAGAATATAGTATCTGCCCATGCTTGTTGTTGCTGTTTCTTCTGATTGCATACGCCTCCAGTATTTCTTATATGGTATTCTCTAAGGGGAGCCCTGCTTTCACTGGCATCGGGCTCCCTGCTCCTGCAGCTGCACCATTTGCATTGACGTTTTAAAATATCTGTGCAGAGATGTTTGCCAACTGCAATCATTTTAGCCAACCAATGACAGACCTATATTATCTGAAAAGAAATCTTCTGTGTTTGAAAATTTAGTTCAATAGTCAGACATAAGATCTTTTGTTCAACGTACGATCATTTGTGGACAAAAGATATTTCTTTGAAAGCACCCTAAAAGATCTTTTGTCCATCGCCTAGCGTCATTGAAGGTGTATAGGCAGTTTGAACAACTGTAATGGCCAAAATGGATTAAAATGTGTAAGGCCATGTTTGTGAAAGGATCACTAACCAGATGATTGTCCAATTAACTGCTGCTTAACTAACAACATCTGTCTAAGGTGTATCGCCACCTGTTAGAAAGGTACATGATGTAAACTGCAGTGAATGTAAATTTCTTATCGGTGACTGTATTTGTGAGGTATACCCTCCTTCTGATCCTCAGTTGTGTCATGTGACCAGCACTCTGACTCTCCAAATAACACAGCATCTTATGTGTGGACAGGAAGCTAGTTTCTCTGTGATTCCTATGGGAACCTCAATTGAGAAGTAACTGACTTCCTGTCCTGTGTCATTTGGAGTGCTGGTCACATGACACAGCTGAGGAACAGAAGGGAGATTATAACTTACATATACAGTCACTGGTAAGAAGATTACCTTCACTACAGATTACATCATGAACGTCTCTAAAACAGGTCAGAGAATAAAAATGTTGTGGGCGTGCATCTTAAATGGGCAACAGTAATATATTTGGTCATCCTGAGTCTTCTAGTGAGATTCCCTGTTCCAGAAGCTCTCTACTCTGACTAACAGATGGGTGCCCAGGTGTGTGACCCCATCTGTGAAATATATATGTCCTTTCTGTGTTTGTCTATACTTTTGAAAGCTTCACCAGATCCGTCTACTTGTACAAGTTTCCGTCCTTTTATGGGATCACTTCCACTTTCATTAGCATTTTAGGGTCTGTGTATTAAGTTATTTTTATTGTCATATTAAGTGTCTCTCCTTTCCAATGTTTGTTTAGAATTGGGGGGCTGTGAAGGATGGTCTCCAAAATTCTCAAATTCAAGAGTTCTTAGACTCTTTGGATAAGTTTGTCGCAACTTTGTCTTCAGCAAAAAATAATTTGGATGGAAAAATTGAGCTTAAAAAAGTGGACAGTGGCAATTTCCTGGATAGCCTGCAAAGCCCATCAGACTTCATAGCTGCAGGTATGTTCATATTTTATTTTCAAGATCAAGTATGTAAAGGGTTACAGATATAATCTGCAGAACTGATGATCACATGACACATTTTCTGCAGCCCTGACTCCTAAAGAATAAAAGACCCCTTAAACTTTATAGGGTCTGACATCTATGTCAACAGTTCCCTCTAATTCAGCGTGGTCTGTCGACAATGTCATGTCTATGGTAAAGCCTGGTTGTGGTATAGGGATCCGACAGGTTAGAGTTTAGCTTACATCCATATTGTTTCTGCAGTGTCACATGTAAATAAGCTTGGCGGAGCAGACGTGTCAATGTGAACTTGGGGAAGATAGTAGCAGTTGGCCAGATCTCATGTTCTGTGGTTCTCTGAATGACACTACATGTGGCCAACTACTGGGTCCATTTGCATCAACTATTTCACTTTTGCAATTGCATTTACATCTTGCTATAATCTATAGCGAGTCTGTCCTGCTGAATGCTTATGCATATGGGTGTAATATTTGGATGCTGTATATAGTGTACTCGTTAACACATTACACAGGTTGACAAATAGTCAGTCTACTACAACAATGATTATAACATCCACCATAAGTAAAATCTTGGCTGCACTTCTCTAAAAAGGCAGGGATGCCATCAGGAATTTCTGTGCCCCATTCAGGCAAACTGTGAGCCCCCCCCCCCCCCCCCTAGGCTTTTTTTTATATTCACAGCATAACATTAACTTTGCATAACTATGTAACTTTTACTATAAAAGAAAGGGGAAAGTAAAAATTCCTCTGATCTGCCATAAATTTCAGTGAAAAGTAGTTACATTTCAGGTCTTGGTGGGATTTGTGCTCCAGAGGTTCTGTATAGCAAGCAATAAACTTACCACTAGTCCAGGGGTGCACAACCTTTTCTGGTTGGGGGCCACATTGTCAGCCTGAACCTATTCTAAGGGCCAAAAATAAAACTTAAAGGGGTATTACCAACTAAAATACTGTATTTTTGGCATATTGAACATACAGTATATACTATAAATGTCTAGTTACAGCTCTAGGACTCCCATCTAATAGGAGAATACATGAAAGATACATGTAGGAAGCCATAAGACATAGACCTACGTGTCTTTTACCAGATGTTTGGGGTCGCACAGAATGGTATCGAGGGACGCATGTTGCCCCCGGGCCGCAGGTTGTGCACCCCTGCACTAGTCTATAGGACTTTTTTTTGGGTAGGGCTACTATACAGAAGGTTTGGGGTTCAAATCCATGAAAGACCTGTAAAATATTCTTTATAGGAAAGGTTATGGCAAAAAATTTAAGTGTTATTTTCCAGCCTTTTTTCATTTATGATAAAAGTTACAATTTCTGCAAAGTTATTGTTACCAAACAAATAATAAAGCAAAAACCATTTGAGTTTTTGTAACATACTTTTTTTAAATCAAATCTTTTTTTATTAAGCAAAAGATGAAAAGCAGTACAAACGTACAATGCACTTTATAGCAAACATATTAGAGGGAAATCTGATCCGACCCACCTGCACTTAAATTAGCACAGAATATCCTTTTTGTAACATACTTAGTATGAAATACCAGTATTACAAAACAGTATTTGGTATCCCTGTAATCATAATAACACAGTGAATACATTATTTATGGTGACTGGTAAATCGCACAAACATTTTTCCTTCATTTTAGTAATATACCATTTATTTAATACTATGCCTGTGAATAAAATAGCTTTTTAAAACACAGAAAATTCAACTCTTTCAGCAGGACTGTAGTGTTATGGTAATTCTTCTTTCTGCTATACAGAAGGGCTGGGGTTCAAATCCCAGTGAAGACCTGTAAAATTATTTCTATAGTAAAAGTATATGTGCTGGGAGAGGGCCACTCCCCATCCCATATCCATCACGGCTTCACACCACTGAGGTGAATACAAATGAGGCTGCCAGGAACCCCAGCTGCTCTGGGCCCCAGACTGCAGTACCTGATGATCCCTGTTAAAAGGCATAACACAAATATCTATAACAAATTAATTACAGATACCATTCTTGTGGATGTCCTGAAAAGTTTAATAAGATGCAAGTCCCTCATTTGGCTAGTTCTGCCACCAACTCCAAGTTACTGACCTTATAGGCCATATTTGGGCTATTCTTCTTTACCTTCTTCTTTTCTTTCTTCCTTGTGGTCGCACTATCCCTTCCTTTTCCTCTCCCTACATATGTCCTCTCCTTTCCCCCTCTCTTTTTTGTTTATCCCTTTAATACATTATTTTTTTTTTCCCCTGATGTTGAGGTTCCTTCCTTCAAGTTCTCAATTTCCTTTGATGTACCATAAATGGGTAAAATATTGTTTGTGGAGGCACTCTGGGTAAAATGGTCTGAGGCTGCCGGTTTCCTGACATATGTTTGGTCTTTGTCCCAAACATGCTACTGTGTTTGCTTATCTGGAAAAAAAATTGTGACTTGTTCTGTACGTCTATTCTTTAAATGCTATATGGTCTTGTTGTTATGTTATGTAAACGCTCTGTAAAAAAATACAAATACCATTGCTGTTTGGGCAAGTATATAAGTATTTGTCTCTATTTAAAGTATTGAAACGGAATTGTGATCTCTTGCAGGAGGTAACAGTGAAGTGATTGAGAAGCTGGAGGGAATGCTCTCTGTTTGGATTAGGCAGATTGAACAGGTTCTTGCAGAAAGTGAGCAGATGAGAAAAGAGGCTGATGACATTGGACCCTCTGCTGAACTGGAACATTGGAAGTCACGGATGTCATCATTCAACAGGTTTAAAATATTTTTGATAGAAAGCATCATGTATCTAATTGTGAGCCACAAAGAATAAAGGTTGATTTAGGTAAAGCTAAGGTTGAATAAACTGGGCATAGGAGGTGCGATGTGTAAATATATATACTCATACACACTTCTTCTATGTGAACTGTTTTAAACTACAGTATTCTGAATGGAACATTTTAGTTTTTTAAACCGTAGTGCTGACTGAACAGGTACAGCTACATTTTGTGCAGAGGTAACATTCGCCCAAGGGAACAGAAAGGTCATTCTGCCACATAATGGCACATGATAGGTCGGTGTCCTGTTACAGATTTTGCATTGGTGTCCTGTACCTTCAAGTCACAGCCTATAGAGCTGTTAAAAAGAGTTTATTAATTGAATTAAAGGGAATCTGTCACCAATTTTATGCTTGTCTATCTAAGGTTAGCATATACTGTTGACAGAGACCCTGATTACAACATTGAATCACTTGACCAGTTTTCCTAAAATTACTATTGAGCAGCTCCAGCGGAAGCCGAGTGCTGGAGTTGTCTGAGTTTAGGAAGAGGGCTGTCGATCATCTGCAGGAGGAGCTCATGGATATCAGAACTGCAGAGCTACTTCTCCACAAAATGGTCAGGAAATAGCTGGGTATAGCTCTCTATACATTCAGTGTTGGAAAACGGAAATGTTGTGTGCACTGTATCAGAAAGATTTAGTTGAGAGTTTAAAGGCACACGTCTGTCATAAAGGGATATTTTATTCAACTCAATATTCATAGAAAACCCATTTTTTTATTTTGAAAATTAGATACAAAATATTGACTTCTGTAGCTGTCAGCAAAGAGAGATAACTCCTATATAGCTAGATTATCTCACGTGGTGGTGATACAGTATAATTACAGCTGTTTGCCCCGTTCACGTGGATGGCAGATGAAGCTGTAATAACAATACACCACTACAAATTATACGGTGTGCAGGTTAACTTTGGAGAGGATGCATCACCCCTTCCAATAGTTGATCAGCGGGGGTGCAGGAATCAGTCCACCACAGTCTAATATTGATGACCTTTCCTGAGGTTTGGTTGTCAATATAATGAAACCGGACAGCCCCTTTAACATGTGATAACATAATTTTGGATTGTGTATTCTTGTGCTAACAGTTGGATTAAACAATCATTACAAGGAAAGAGCAGATCAAAGTATTGTCTGATTATGAAACAATAATTATAATAATATGGATGGATGTTTATCTTCACTTTATTTACCAATATATAATATTTTTTCTCAAGTCTGTTAGATGAGATTAAAAGCCCTAAAGTCAAGAAGGTTCTCAGCATCCTCCAAGCTGCCAAGTCCAGGATGTTAAAGCAATGGAAAGAACTGGTACCCTTCCTTTTCTTTTGCTGTTATCTTCTGTTTAAATAATGGGCATTCACATTAAATTCGAACTCAAAATATGGGGTTCTCTGGTTTTTAAAGGCATGCTGGGGTAAAAAAAAAGTCTTCTTCCTAGGGCTTAGGGAGGCCTACGGATTCCACTTTGCATAATTTTTAGAAACTGCATCACCCTTCCAACTTAACGTTTTCAATAAAAAAAAATCTGACATCAATTAGTGTGTAATACAAAGACGGCCGATGAACAACGGCTGAACAACAAACTCACAATTTTCCCTAAGTTTCAATATATTGACATTTAGATCACCCAATAAAAATCTTGGATTTCAAATTGCTTTGTACCTTTTTCTTAAAGGGCGTCTGTCAGCAGACTTGTACCTATGACACTGGCTGACCTGTTATATGTGCGCTTGGTGGCTGAAGGCATCTGTGTTGGTCCCATGTTCATATGTGCCCACATTGCTGAGAAAAATAATATTTTAATATATGCAAATGAGCCTCTAGGAGCAGCAGCGGTGTTGTCGTTACACCTAGCCCACTTCGGATTCCTGTTCATTTTTGGATTTTCCCAAGCCTATTTGCCAGCAGTAAAGATCGGTTTACACAGCATGATCTGCTGCCGGCAATTGACGATTTAGGTGCCTACACAAGCAGTACAATTACCCGATGAACGAGTAGGCACCTAAATCACCAGGTAATTGCTAACGAGCATTCCTATGAACGCTCTTTAGCGATTATCTGGTGGACCCTAGTAACCCTAAAATCTGTGATCTTATAAAATCCCCCTAAATAGTGATTATTCCAAAGAGGGGTAAATTCTAAAAACCCTTTTATCCCTTACATATTTTTAATATCAAACCAAATCTTATGTTGTAGTTTAAAGGGGTTGTGCGCTTTATTTTATATTGATGACCTATCCTCAGGCACCTCCGCCGATCAGCTGTTTGAAGAGAAGGCACTGGCCTTCCCTGCATTGTTCACCTGCTCATCTCATTTGCTTTTATGGGACGGCAGGTGTATAGGAATGAGACGTCCCATAGAAGTGACTAGGACGGCTTACTTGTAATTACCCCTGCTCACCCCTACGGTTGCGAAGGTGAGCAGGTAAACAATGAAGGGAAGGCCGCGCTCGTAGGAGCGTCGGAGATGCCAGGGGTCGGATCGATCGGATATTGATGACCTAAGGATAGGTCATCAATATAAATAAAGCGGACAGCCCCTTTTAAATACGTGCAATTCTTTATTGATATTAAAGAGGACCTTTCACTGGTCCACAGTTTATCAATTAAAGGTATGTACATTGAGAGCGGCACCCAGGGATGTCCCTGCACTTACTTGTATCCCTGGGTGCCGCTCCGTTCGTCCCCTGTAGCCCCCGGTACCGGCGCTCCTGCTGCTGAAATTTTGCCTGGGGCGGAGACTTCTTCTTCTGCCCTGGGCGTCTCCTTCTCCCAGGGCTGGAGCGCTGGCCAATCGCAGCGCTCAGCTCATATTCAGGAGCGGCACCCAGGGATACAAGTAAGTGCAGGGACATCCCTGGGTGCCGCTCTCAATGTACATACCTTTAATTGATAAACTGTGGACCAGTGAAAGGTCCTCTTTAAATACCCCAGATTCTAATAAAGTGAAAAATATCTTCTCCTATGCCCATTATCTTGTAAAAAAGATTTGTTTACATCCATAACTGTATACGAAACTGTGTTAGTAATCCATACTGGGGAATATATGCAGGGCCACCATTTTTATCAATGCGATTCTATTTTCCTCTAAGCCTTCTCCCGTCCCCTCAGATACTATAACGACGGAAGGACAATCACCAGATATCCATATTCTGTATTAATGGATTCTGTGCTGATAGAGAGGAGTCAAGGCCCAAATAACCATCATCTCATACATTGGAGAGTATATCACAGACAGCCTATTTACTTCAGTGGGTGCCATGCATTGCTTCATTTCTTCTGTCGGTTACCCGCCGGGTTCTTTCACAGATTGCTGGAAGTCTGATCTTTCATCGGGTTTCACCCTGCTAACAAAAGGCATTTTACATAACAGACAACTCCCTTAATTTAGTTTTAACATACGGTACATATGGCAGGAATATCTGATTATTTTTAAAGTGAATCTATGCTACTGACACTGTTTTCAGGGCTCCATCATTTTTTAAGGCGAGAATCTGTTGATGTTTTCTTGATATTCAGAGTTGTCCATTGACAGTAGAGTAGGGCGCTTCCCAATGCTGTCTTCTTATAGTGGCTCATGAATGCTTATCAACCAGAGGTGCTTTTATTTTACCAAGTCTATGAAAAGACAATGGTCCGCACCCTAAAACTGAAGCAAGTGATGCTCTAGGACAATTATCCATAACGGCAGTCTATAAAAGAGTCATCTCCAGTGTTGTAAGCCAGAGCTGTCCAGTTTATTCTACTAGGAAGGCAACTTGCGGCATTTAACACTGTTCTGAGAAGGAATTGTAGGTTTAAAAACAATCGGTTTTTGGCCCGTGAATCTTGGTCCCAAGGTACCCTTTAGGTCTTCAATGTAGTACCAGGTAGTGTGCAGGAAAGGCAACATAATATTGTTAATTTCCTCCGAGGATAAAACAGTAATAATAAACTGCCTCCATCGTTTGAAACTTCCCTAGCAAAGTAGAACTGGCTTAGTTGCCCATAGCAACCAATCAAATTCCACCTTTCATTTTGGACAGCTCCTTTGGAAATTGAAAAGTGGAATCTGATTGGTTGCTATGGGTAACTAAGCCACTTCTACTTTATACCAGTTTGATCAATGACCCCAAATGTTTTTATACTTCCCCTGTTTGTCAGTGCAGGTAACTAAACGTAGATCGTTTTTGCTTTACTTTTGGACAGGACTGCAATGTGACAAACGCTGCCAATGAGGCAAAGGACAATGTGAAATACTTGTACACACTAGACAGGTTCTTCGGACCATTGGGCAAAGCCTCTCCAGTAAGTACCTTAGTCTGAATGAGCATAGATTGCTGGATAGACATTTTATCTGTATTCGATGAATTATCAATAATTTTATGCTATTGAATTTGTGAACCCACCCTGTTGCTAGAAAATTTCGTCCTTTCTGAGCAGGAGCTAAAATCTTTCCCTTTATAAGTGGGAGGCAACAATGTTGCTGGTGTGAGGTAGACAATGGGAATTCCTTGCCCTAGAGCAGGCCCTCCAGCTGTTGCAAAACTACAACTCCCAGCATGCCCGAACAGCTACAGCTATCAGTAGTTTTACAACAGCTGGAGGGCCGCAGTTTGAGGATGCCTGCCCTAGAGGAATGGAAGCTATCAGTTATGATAGCCTGTGTTTCCCTATGAACCAGAACACACGGAGTCTGCCGTCAGCCCTTTTTAAGGGCTCTTTCACACGAGTGGATGCCGTGCGTTTAATCCGCTGTGTGAAAGAGAGCCAAGCCATGATCTAGACAGCAGAGACACGGAGCAATGCATAACAGATAATGCTCCGTGCCTCTCTGTGATCTGTTTACTACAAAATCACGGTGACAACTTTTTCTCACTGTGAATTTGTAGTAAAAAGATCACAGAGAGGCTCGGAGCATTATCAATTATGTTACTGCTCTGTGTCTCTGCTGTCCGGAACGGGGCTTGGCTCTCTTTCACGCAGCGGATTCCACGCACAGCATCCGTTTGTGTTAAAGATCCCTAATTGTCATTCTGGGCCAGACTGGGCCGGACACATAAACCCCACCAACTCCCTACCATAGAACATAACATCTATTCCCACCAATCACACTGTGGCAAGTTTTTACTTGTCTATGCCCCCACTACTCCATTAAATATGTAACCACACCATCAACACAAGAAGGAAAATAATACTGAAGCACAGAAACTCCAGGGACAGAGGTACACTTACACCTCAGCCAGGGACACATACACACTACCACTATACAAGCACCAACACCTTCAATAAAACTTCCATACAGTCACCAGATGTGACTTCATTACAGACAGCATGCTTCATTATTAACATACAGTAGTTCACCGCTCTAATACGTTACACTCTCCTGACGCAGCAGTATTTGTACAGTATTTATATACATGACACATACCCCCCACTCACACATTCTATACATGACACATACCCCCCACTCACACATTCTATACATGACACATACCCGCCACTCACACATTGTATACATGACACATACCCGCCACTCACACATTATATACATGCCACATACCCACCACTCACACATTGTATACATGACACATACCCGCCACTCACACATTGTATACATGACACATACCCGCCACTCACACATTATATACATGCCACATACCCACCACTCACACATTGTATACATGACACATACCCGCCACTCACACATTCTATACATGACACATACCCGCCACTCACACATTGTATACATGACACATACCCGCCACTCACACATTATATACATGCCACATACCCACCACTCACACATTCTATACATGACACATACCCGCCACTCATACATTGTATACATGACACACCCGCCACTCACACATTATATACATGCCACATACCCACCACTCACACATTATATACATGACACATACCCGCCACTCATACATTGTATACATGACACACCCGCCACTCACACATTATATACATACCACATACTCGCCACTCACACATTATATACATACCACATACCCGCCACTCACACATTATATACATGACACATACCCGCCACTCACACATTATATACATGCCATTACCTGCCACTCACACATTATATACATGCCACATACCCACCACTCACACATTATATACATGACACATACCCGCCACTCACACATTATATACATGCCATTACCTGCCACTCACACATTATATACATACCACATACCCACCACTCACACATTATATACATGCCACATACCCGCCACTCACACATTATATACATGACACATACCCACCACTCACACATTATATACATGACACATACCCGTCACTCACACATTATATACATGCCATTACCTGCCACTCACACATTATATACATGACACATACCCACCACTCACACATTATATACATGCCACATACCCGCCACTCACACATTATATACATGACACATACCCACCATTCACACATTATATACATGACACATACCCGCCACTCACACATTATATACATGCCATTACCTGCCACTCACACATTATATACATACACATACCCCCCACTCACACATTATATACATACCACATACCCCCCACTCACACATTATATACATGACACATACCCGCCACTCACACATTGTATACATGACACATACCCCCCACTCACACATTATATACATGACACATACCCGCGACTCACACATTATATACATGACACATACCCACCACTCACACATTATATACATGACACATACCCGCCACTCAGACATTATATACATGCCACATACCTGCCACTCAGACATTATATACATGACACATACCCGCCACTCACACATTATATACATACCACATACCCGCCACTCACACATTATATACATGCCACATACCCGCCACTCACACATTATATACATGACACATACCCGCCACTCACACATTATATACATGACACATACCCGCCACTCACACATTATATACATGACACATACCCGCCACTCACACATTATATACATGCCATTACCTGCCACTCACACATTATATACATACCACATACCCACCACTCACACATTATATACATGACACATACCCGCCACTCACACATTGTATACATGACACATACCCGCCACTCACACATTATATACATGCCACATACCCACCACTCACACATTGTATACATGACACATACCCGCCACTCACACATTATATACATGCCACATACCCACCACTCACACATTATATACATGACACATACCCGCCACTCACACATTATATACATGACACATACCCGCCACTCACACATTATATACATGCCACATACCTGCCACTCACACATTATATACATGACACATACCCACCACTCACACATTATATACATGCCACATACCCGCCACTCACACATTATATACATGACACATACCCGCCACTCACACATTATATACATGACACATACCCGCCACTCACACATTATATACATGACACATACCCGCCACTCACACATTATATACATGCACACATACCCGCCACTCACACATTATATACATGACACATACCCGCCACTCACACATTATATACATGACACATACCCGCCACTCACACATTATATACATGCCACATACCCACCACTCAGACATTATATACATGACACATACCCGCCACTCACACATTATATACATGACACATACCCGCCACTCACACATTATATACATGACTCATACCCGCCACTCACACATTATATACATGACACATACCCGCCACTCACACATTATATACATGCCACATACCCGCCACTCACACATTATATACATGACACATACCCGCCACTCACACATTATATACATGCCACATACCCGCCACTCACACATTATATACATGAAACATACCCACCACTCACACTTTCTATACATGAGACATACCCACCACTCACACTTTCTATACATACCACATACCCGCCACTCACACATTATATACATACCACATATCCGCCACTCACACATTATATACATACCACATACCCCCCACTCACACATTATATACATGACACATACCCGCCACTCACACATTATATACATGACACATACCCGCCACTCACACATTATATACATACTACATACCCGCCACTCACACATTATATACATGACACATACCCGCCACTCACACATTATATACATGACACATACCCGCCACTCACACATTATATACATGACACATACCCGCCACTCACACATTATATACATACCACATACCCCCACTCACACATTATATACATGACACATACCTGCCACTCACACATTATATACATGACACATACCCGCCACTCACACATTATATACATGACACATACCCGCCACTCACACATTATATACATACTACATACCCGCCACTCACACATTATATACATACCACATACCCGCCACTCACACATTATATACATGTCACATACCTGCCACTCACACATTTTATACAAGACACATTTCAGCCACTCACACATTATATACATGCCATTACCTGCCACTCACACATTATATACATACCACATACCCGCCACTCACACATTATATACATGACACATACCCGCCACTCACACATTATATACATGCCATTACCTGCCACTCACACATTTTATACAAGACACATTTCAGCCACTTACACATTATATACATACCACATACCCCCCACTCACACATTAGACACATTATGCATACATGCCACTTATACACTAGATATATGCCACATACCCGCCTCCCACACGTCTTATACATGAGACATACCAAACACTCACACACTATTCATATGCCACATAAAGTACATGCCACCTACAGTTAGACACATGAAGCATACATGTACCTACACATTAGACACAGAAGGCACTTGCATACTGGACATATAGTGCACAGGCAAACCCACATATTTGACCCATATAACAGTAACAGTACAGACTGTTCTCACACACTGTATGTTTGAAACATGCTGTAGACTCAGCCGTCACATTTGACAGAAATAATAGTATGGCATGCAGAACAATTTTTCCATCAAAATGGAGGAATCCCATTATAGTTTGAAGGGGTCCGTCAGGAGCCATTCGCATTCACCATGCTTCAGATCCGGACGATGGTTCTGCGCATCATTCCTACACTGGACCTATATTAAAGGGGTTGTGTCTTTAAAAATATTCTACAGTTTTCAATCCAGAACCTGGATATGAATACTTTTGTAAATACACGTAATTAAAAAAATTAATATAGCCACTGAGTTATTCAACTCAGTATCTGAGTTGGCGCCTGTATGGCTCACTGAGGTGGTTGCACATACTCAGTGTAAATCTTCAATTGCCACCAGCCATATCTTCTGCTAGAAGCTGTGGCAGTTTGAGGGAAGGAGCTACAGCAGAAAGGACATGCCCCCTGAGAAAGGACATGCCTCCTGATAAAGCACTCCCTGAGCTGCCAGTCTGAAATAAATCTAGCAGAACAGTTGGTGAAATGAATGGGGAGAGGTGTGAATCCATGTGTGGTACGGGGCTGGTTCTAGCTTTGTTAGAAAGAGATTGTTTTGTACTATATGATGTCTGATTTAAATTTTTACACCATTCATGGTATAATCCCTTTAATAGGGCTTTGCAGTGTGATTATATTGATGACCTATCTGTGCAGGGCATTTAGCTGCTGCCTCCCTAGTGTCAATCTGATAAGTCCCTCTCTATGTATTCATGGACTCACCAGGGGGGCACAGCAGCCTTTTCCTCAGCTCAACAAGAGATGACGGGGTTCAGATCTTCTTACAACCTTCAGCATTGTATAAGGCGTGCTCACAATTACCTGAGGGCAGAGTGACCCACTGCCCAAACAACCTGCCGGGAATCTGCCTGGTAGGGGAGATTATCAGCCCGGGCCTGTTGTAATTCCTGATTATTTTACTTAATTAGCTATGGTTGAATAATAGATATGTTGAAAGCATAACTGTCTTTTTTTTATTTTGTAATGTGTAGGGACAGTGATACTGACCATTTTTGTAATATACTTTAATTACTGAAATCGTACATTTCTATTAGAAAAATAGCTCTAAAGTGACCCATTTTGAGCCTTAGCAACGCCCCCCGTCTTCTGTTTACACAGTCAGTGTTAGCAAGTCTCCACTGTTATGTAAACAGAAGACCGGGGGGCGTTACTAAGGCTCAAAATGGGTCACTTTAGAGCTATTTTTCTAATAGAAATGTACGATTTCAGTAATTAAAGTATATTACAAAAATGGTCAGTATCACTGCCCCTGTACATTACAAAATAAAAAAAATAGAATGACAGTTACACTTTAAGTTTTAATTTTCGTAGTATGTTACATTTTTTAAAAACTGATGATGGGTAAAGTGTTTTGATAAATATAGGGCAAATTTTCCAGTGCACTATAAATCAACTTATGCTTTCAAATGTTCAGGCTACAATGGTAGAACACATTCCAAGTCTGATGAACAGCATCCGTATGATCTACAGTACATCCCAGTATTATAATACTTCAGAGCATATGACGTCCCTCTTCCTAAAAGTCACCAACCAAATTGTGACCACATGCAAGAATTATCTGAACCAGGGGGTTGTTAAGATCTGGGATCTAGACAGGTAAAGTATGGACATCTTTAAATAGTAATCTATAGAAACTCAATCTCATAATTATTGCCTTGTGGCACTGGCGCCAGAATAGTTTCCCCACGAAGTGCAGTGCAGTCTACTGCCAGCTGTTACAGAGCAGGAGGAGCAGAGCAGACTGAAGTATGGTTTGATGGGAAAAGATTCAGTAATACTTTTTATTTATACAGTTAAACTTGCTTTTTGTGAGTTCAGTTGTACTTGGAGCTGTCTTATCGGTGATTCATAGCGGTCTGTGTGTAAGTGTGTGTACAGAGATAGCTGTCAGTCACTGGAAAGATGGCCTCGTGTACAACTGAGCTCAGAAAGAGCATGGATTTAAAAGATCAAATTACAAGTTTTCCCACAAAATTATATATCAATCTGCTCAGTTTATCCAGCAGTAAAACATGCTGTCTGCAGACTGCGCTGCATTTTATGGTCATAGGTCTTCTTTAACACCACAGTATACACGTTGGGGGTCATTTATCAAACTGGTGTGCCCATAGCAATCAATCAGATTCCACCTTTCATCTTGGACAGCTCCTTTGGAAAATGAAAGGAGGAATCTGATTGGTTGCTACGGCCAACTAAGCCAGTTCTACTTTACACCAGTTTGATAAATGACCCTCTTTGTGCAGTAATTTTTACATAACAGTACCCATGTTCAGCTATGTACATAGAAGGCAGGGGACCTCGTAGCAGAGTTCACTGTGTCACCCAAGACAGAAAGGCTTGGTGTTTGTTTACTCCTCTAGGCCGTTAGTTTGCTAACAATACACTTCCTGTACAGTGGGAGTCATGTACCAGTTCTTACTGTCTGGTGTCAAAGGCTAGGCTCTCTCCAACGTCCTTTATGAGCTACATGGTCTGCCTTTATGGTATGCATGCTGTAGCCTACATGAGTTAACTGTTACATACACTCAGGGCCTAGGGCCCACCAGTAAAATTTATTTTGGGGGCCCACCATACGGATACATTCAAATATAATAAATAATCTAACAAGTTTTTTATATGAACATAGGCTGATGGAGGTGCTGTACATTGAATATATGTTTGTAGTGCAGTAAGTTTAATGTGTTATGTGCCACTTGTGCAGGGGGTGGGAGACTAGAGGCCCACTTTTCCCTGGGGACCACCGGGGGATTCCCCTGTACCCCTGTGGACGTCCGAGCCTGCATACACTACTGATTCACATTGCTTCCCAGACAATACCATACATTGTCGCACCCATATAGCTGATATAGGATATGCTCATACGTGACACATACACTGCAGATTTTTTTTATCACAGAATTGTGAGCTTAAAATCTGCCGAGTAGTATAAAATCTCATTAACATTTTGCAGAAAATATTTCTATTAAAAATTGATGCAAAATGCAGATTTTAAATCCACCGTATCAATTTATCCATGCATCAGTTAAAGGGGTTTTCCAGGATTTTGATACTGATGACCTATCCTCAGGATGTGGTGGAGGTCCGATATCTAAGACCCCCACTGAATATCTGTTTGAAAACACACCGGCGCTCTTGTGAGCGCTGCAGCCTTCTCTATACTTACTAAGCATAGCGCTGTATAATGGCTGTGCTTGGTATCGCGCTCAGGCCCATTGAAGTGAATGGCGCTGAGTGCAATACCAAGCACATCCCCGCTACACAGTGTTCGTCGCTGTGCATGGTAAACACGGAGAAGGCCGCATCGCGGCGCCAATGCCTTCTCAAACAGCTGATTGGCAGGGGTCCCAGGAGTCGGACCCCCACTGATCAGATACTGATGACCTATCCTGAGGATGGGTCATCATTATCAAAATCCTGAATTTAACTCCCTTGTGGTTGAACCCTAGAAGGTCTCATGTTATTTCCTGCATAGATATACCAATATAAAAAAATTCTGAACTGATACAATATATGATAAAATATAGTTGTGCTGTATAGATACTGGAAACTGTAGTACTCATGCTGATGCCCTAAACTGTAGACAGTGCTTCATTTGCTCTATTAGATTAGATTTTTCTGAACTCCTGGAATTAAAACAATTTGAAGGAAATGAGTCACATTAGTCAGCTATGCTTATTCTCATTGCATAATTGGAATGATATAATCTATACATTTCTTAGGGAAGAGCTTCTGAAGAGGATCCGTGAATGTGTGTACCTGAATGAACAGTATCAAGCTTCTTTCCACAAGGTGAAGGAGAAACTAAAGGAAACTCCAAATGAGAGACAGTTTGAATTCAGGTAAATAGTTGTATCTATTTTTTTGCTGAAATGTAGATCCAATGTGTACATTATTTTTGAAACAACTAGTTATATCCATAGAAAATCCCCCCCCCCCCCCAATGTTAATGTCATATAACTCCATAAACCTAATGTTCATAGCTTGTGTGTCTTTTTCTCCATTGCTTTTACTATAATTAAAGGGAACCTGTCACCATGAAATTGCAAGCTAAATACTGCATGTTATGGACCAAGCAGAAAAGATTCGGTATAACTTGTAATTCATTCATTTATATTCCTGCTTATTCTGAACTTTGACCTCAAGGAGGCGTCATATCAGTGATTGACAGGTCTCTCTGCATACACAGTAATAGAGGGAAGGCTGTCAGTCACTGATGGGACCTCCTCCTTGACTTCAGAAGCCCAGAATAAGCAGGAATATTAATGTAGAAAATAGACGTTTTACTGAATCTTTTCCCACCAAACTTATCAGTCTGCTCAGCATCTTCTGATACCTGCAACTGAAACACAGTGTTCAAGATGACAGGTTCTCTTTAATGATTGGATTTTGCTGATCCCTCTGCACTGAGACATCCATTGTGTCCACATCATAATTAAAGGGCATCTGTCAGCAGATTTGTACCTGTGAGACTGGCTGACCTGTTGCATGTGCACTTGGCAGATTAGGGCATCTGTGTTGGCATCACCTCCATTGCTCCTAGAGGCTCATTTGCATATATTAAAATATCATTTTCTCAGCACTGCGGGCACATAGGACCAACACCGATGCCTTCAGCTGCCAAGTGCGCATGTAACAGGTCAGCCAGTTTCATAGGTACAAATCTGCTGACAGATGCCCTTTAAAGTAGTGAGCACTAGATCAATTTGTTATTATTATTATTATTTATTATTGTGGTCTAATTGATGATTCTAAAGCTGGCCATACACATGAGATAACTGTTGGCTGAACACTACTCTGGGTCTAAGAGAGGCTACAGCCTATCACAACAAGCCCCACTTAGCCGTTGCTTGTGGGGTTGTACCTCTTTTGCTTAACATGCCCTGGTGACTCCGGGCCTCTGTGATCTCTAGGCCTCTTCCTATCTCTAGAATCAATCTGACCGGTCATAGCTGCATGCATGTAGTGCGCACTCTGGCAATACTTATGTGCCTTTCAGCACAGTTCACACAGCACACATTCTACAACAGCTGCTGCCACTTGAAGAGGGCTACTTTAACTTGACAGTAATGCTGCTATCCCTCGCTTCCTCCCATGAGAGCACACTCTCTCACAGTCTGAGTCTGTTTTCTGTCCAGACCATGGAACAAATAGTCGCAATATGATGCCCAACTTGTTAGGGATTCTTCTCTCATTCGACCCTTCTGAGTTGAGCATCAAAGCATTTCATGCTCCGATGCTCTCCCTTGCCCTGAGCAATATAGTACAGGGCAAGTTTTTTTTCTCTTAAGATCCACCTAGCAGTAAGTCTGGTGACGTCACCTGCATTAATGGGTTGTCTTTGGCACTGCTGTAGCCTGTTTTTTTTTTCCTGATGGCCACACACAACCCTCTTGACCTCAAGGGGATGCCCATAAGGGTGCCACAACCCTAAAAAGTACTAGTGACAAACATGAACACAAGAATAAGTGAATGTGTACCAATTACAGCCTGGACGTTCGTTAGGAACTATAAAAATTCCTCATCTAAGCTAATGAGGGGTGAGTGTGCTCAAAATGTGTGAAAGTGAAGTGCGTACAAATGTACCATCACTAAGTGGGCTGCCACCCCCACTGAGATGAGGCATCCCAGGGTCACTTCTGTACCTTGGGCATTAAAGCACATGTCAGCCCATGGCCTTGAACCGGCAGCCGTTGGTCGCCTACTATATGGTACTAATGGCCAACGGTATATACCCTAGGGACAGCAGTGTGGTTCTCTGCTCTACTCAACATCCTAGAAGCCCGGACTAAATGTCCTGGATGGATAAGAACATATACTACACTTGACCTTAGACAAAAGGCCAAGAAGCTAGTTTTCTTTCTAGAAGGACAAGAGAACCACAGTGTCTCAAGAGACTTGTATTACTTGGTTGACTTGCCTTGTGGGGTACTCTTTGGGATGCTCTTTGTCATTAAGGAGACAAAAAAAAAATAAGCAGGAGTATTGTATGCCTGACTTTCCAAGAAAGTCAAAGGTATGCAAATTAGCTAGCCTGACAAAAAAAGAAAAGACGGGATATCCTATCTAATGGCAGAAGAGTTAAAATATGCAATTTGCGATATACTTTCCTAGAAACCAATAGTAGTGTTTCCAGACATACTCATGCATATTTTTTGGTCTCTCTAATGATAAAGAGTACAGTACCCCCAAAGAGAACCCCACAAGGTAAGTCAACCAAATAACTCACTTTCAATTGAATGTTACTTTGGAGGTCTCTCTGGTTCATATGACATTGAATTTAAATGGTGAAATAAAATTGCTAAATGTGTTGTCTTTTTTTTGCTATACAGGTAATGTATGCCCAGGTGAACAGCAGATAGCTATATTTATACCTACTTGCTGCTTCACAGCAAGTAGGAAAACAGAACACAGCAGCAATATGAGTGCTGCACTATTTTTACATAGCAAATTGGCAGAGATGCTCTCCTGCCTTTCAAAGATGCTTATGTAGCAAAGCAAGAAAAATAGCTAAGTCAGTTTCACATCTGCAATAAGTTCTTTCAGCCCTTAATCAGAGAACAGCTTTTCTAGTTGCGAAGCCTTAGGGGGAACCTCTGGGGGGTACTATTCCTATTATGGAGACCAGTTGATATACGTGATGATTGTTGTAGGCTAGACAATGATCCTCTGCATTTCTGGGTAAAATATATGGAAACCCAGAGTGGCATTGACTGGCTTACAATACTACACACACGTATTTGGCATACCAGGAACATCGCCTGGACTACAATACTGTGCTCACGTACTCGGCGTACCAGGTGCAAAACCCGTAATATAATACTGCGCACACATACTCGACTACTTGGCGTAGTAGCGGCATCTCCTACTCTACAATACTGCGCATGCATACTCTGCTTACCATGCGCTCTACATAATTAAAAAGAGTACCCCTTAGACAACACATATATATTTTTGAGAAACACAGAGTTTTCGGGTCACAGTGTTATAGGTTTTGTTTTTATGGATCTCCCTATGCGTTAAAACTGACCTATTGTCTTCATTCTCTGTGTCAGTACGACTACAACGATACCACATTTATATAGTTTTTCTTGTATATTAATATAAAAAAAAAAAAAAAAAAACTTCTGGGGTCATTTATCAAACTGGTGTAAAGTAGAACTGGCCCAAAGCAACTAATAAGATTCCACCTTTTATTTTGTCAAAAATGAAAGGTGGAATCTGATTGGTTGATCAGTTGCTATGGGCAACTAAGCCAGTTCCACTTTACACCAGTTTGATAAATGACCCCTTTCATCCCCATATTCTGACCGTGTGGAACGGAAGTGCGGATGCAGAACGGAAGTGCGGATGCGGACAGCACACTGTTGCGGAACGGATCCGGATCCATTTTGCGGACGTGTGAATGGACCCTAATCCAGAGCCAGAATACTGACGAATTTCAATACACTCGTGTGAAAGAGGCCTTCCATTGTATATGCACAGTGGAGGTCCAGAAAGGGTTAATCATTTTTTCCCAGCTTCCCAATACATTGCATGGAACATTAAATGGTACTATAAGAAAGTGCAACTTTTCCTGTAAAAACAAGTCCTCATGTGGCTATGTGAATGGAAAAATAAAAATGCAAAAATGGAAAATCTCTGTCAGGAAGTGGTTAATAATTCCTCATTAATTTAGTGTATTACCTCATTTAGCATCATGACTTTTGCCTTTGTGCCCTTATTTTGCTTAGGATTAAAAAGAGCAGAAAGCTATAATTCTTTCATCTATTAAATTGCAGTCCAAATGATTAATATAGTCTGTCGCAGGAGAGAAGTATTAATTGAATAGGATTTCAATAATCTAGTTTCTGAATTGTAAAAGCTATTAAATTCCTAATTGTACAGAAGTGCATTTTAATGTGCCTATAAATCGTCACTTTCTTTCTGTAATTTCAGTGAGAACTATATATTTGGGAAACTGGACACATTCTGTAAGCGCCTTGAAAAGATATCGGATATGAGCAATGTTTTGGAAAGTCTGGCTGATCTTCAGAACATAAGAATTGAAGGGATTGAAAAGATCAATATTCGATATCAGACAATTGTTACTAACACTAAGTCCAAGACCTATGATGTTCTTGATCATCGGAAACAAGAAGTAAGTAGCACCATGCCAAGTGCAGGAAAAACTAAGAGCCACTGCCCTGAAATTTTTAGAATGAATGATGTAGCAACATTTCTTTGGATCTCCATGTGGCATGGCAGATAAGGTGCTAAAATTATCACCAGCTCATTACCCGTGTAATGGAGGGGTGTACACAGATCTCAAGGCAGAACAGTATGGGCCCCCCCGCCCCACCCAGTTTACTAGTACACATGCAACAATCATTCCCAAGCAAACCGAAGCCCCAGATTTCTGATGAATTAATGTTTTTATTTTATTAAGCGGACAAAAGTTCGATTACAAAAAATTGTAATAAAAAAAGTGTCAGAAAAAGTGGAATAGGTGCTTCAGAAATAAGGCACGCTTTTCATTTTAACTTTTTATTGAAATATTAAATATATTTATTAAATATACACAAAACCATGAAAACCATGAGTCAAACATTTTCAAATAGAAAACAAAAACTGATCAGAGAGAGTCAGACACAAGTAAGTTATCAAAGTAACATACAGTATGATAGAAATCTTATTTCACAAGAGATGCGTCTCTCAAAAGTGTATTTTAGCGTTTTATGATAGTCAGTTCCTGTATGTCTGCTGTATTGCACTGACGCTGTACTGAGTACAGTACAAAAGTACTGCATTAGTACCGTTGTCAGTACGGGAGATGCAGAGGACACACGGACTGTGTTTCCCAGACCAAGCACAGTCATGTGAATCAGCCTTATGAAACCAGGACGAGTGTGGCAAAGGAAGACTATTTTCATGAATAGATAAAGAAAAGTGGCATGATCCAACCTATTGAGGATTGTTTACACATAGAAATTGACAATTTGTCTACTAAAAGTAATCTATTCAGTAATATGACAAATAGCTGGGTGAAAAATACATTGACAAATCTGCTTGTATTCTATTACAAAGCTGACTGCCTACAGCCACCACAAGGAGGAGCTCCATAAGAATGTATACAGTTAGCCTTTACTGAAATGAAAGCTGAAATAATCTCTGCATTGAGCTCTCCCTAGTGGTGGCCTGTTGAGAAAAGAAGGCATTCAGTGCTAGGCCCCCTTTTCAACA
Organism: Bufotes viridis; assembly: GCA_033119425.1. Lineage (NCBI taxonomy): Eukaryota > Metazoa > Chordata > Amphibia > Anura > Bufonidae > Bufotes > Bufotes viridis. The sequence continues at coordinate 227,322,500 of CM065593.1, forward strand.
GACCCCTAGCAGTTGCGTGGCCTGCCACCATTGAAGGTATGCCACTGGTGTAATGGACTATCTTCATGATCATTTATCAAAGAAATGATCTTTGTGAGTCTCAAAGTTCAATCTGCTGCTCATCAAAAGGAACACAAGATGGCATATGATGTCGAGAAATTCCACTCAATAAATTGATTTGAATGACTTGCTAAGGAAGAATAAGGGTCCATTCACACATCCACAAGTGTTCTTCGGTCCTCAAATTGCGGATCTGCAAAACACGGACACCCGGCCATGTTCGTTCCGCAGATGTCCGGCACTTTAATGGAAATGCCTTTTCTTGTCCGTGTCTCCGGACAAGAATACGACATGTTCTATTTTTTTGCGGAACGGAAGTGCGGATGCGGACAGCAGACACTGTGCTGTCCACATCTTTTCCCGCCCCATTGAAAATGAATGGGTTCGGATCTGTTCCGCAACATTGCGGAACGGATCCAGATCCATTTTGCGGACGTGTGAATAGACCCTTAAAATAAAAACTCCAGTTTATATGGGGGTTTCCCTTTGATGGGTTTTCACTAGCATGCAATACACTGTGTAGCGCTGTTTTATGTTTGACTTATCTTTCTTTTATTCATTTTAGTTTGATAAGGATTATGTGGAATTCAAGAATCAAATAGAAGGTCTTTACCAATCTCTTCAGGGATTTGTGGATTCCTGGTTTGAAAAGCCATTGACTGTAAGTGTCCTGCATTCTAAAACACATAGAAAGTACAAGTCTTATATACAGAGAAAATACAAGGATACTTGACAACTTTCCACATCACTAATCTGATAGTTAAAGAGGATCTGTCACTGTAGGTCTCCTTTACTATAGCACCAAAAAACATTGCGGCAATTCCAACAATGGCTAAAAAAATATACTGTGGACTGGTTCAGCTGTGTTCCTGCGGGTTGCACACCTCCTCCTTGTTGCCTCTTCCTGCCCTTGTCTACAGTAACTAACAGCCACCAAGTGGCATATTTTCAGTGAGGGCAGCTTACTACGCTGATGGATCGGCTATAAAACCAGTATGTGGCTGTGTTTACACATTACTTGGGCTAACTATCAGGCTACATCAATATTTGGATGTTTGGTTTGAATTGTCCATTTACAGACCCTTAACGGATATGTCATTATGCATCTTTTCTCATACTAGGAAGATAAAAATCACGAATTTTCTGTGAAAAGTTATATTTCCGATAACCATTAGAGGGGACCTGTCACCACCTCTGACATGCCTGTTTAATAGCTGCATGCACTCCTCATGTAATAACAATTCTGGAGCATCTAGTCTTATGGCTCTATGTTGTACCATTCCTTTATTATTTCTACTAGAAGTTATAAATGACCTGCTAGCAGTCTGCAGTAAGGGTACAGAGGGGTGGTAGCAAGTTGGGGGGTGTACCTGCACAGTCTGACACCACTACTGATTGGATAAAGTGAGACTGTGCAGGGACACACCTACAGCTGGTAACCCCCTCTGTACCCTTACTGCAGACTGCTAGCAATTCATTCACAACTTCTAGTAGAAATAATAAAGGAACGGCACAACATAGAGCCATAAGACTAGATGCTTCAGAATTATTACATGGGGAATGCATGTAGCTATTAACACAGGCATGTCACAAGGGGTGGCAGGTCCTTTTTTTAGAGTGATTATAGTGATTGTCACACAAACATTATTAAGCAGTTCACATTCATTTTCTGACAGATGAGCCACTCGTGCACTTTGCTCAGGGGAGAGTAGAGAGCCCCCCTACACTTAATGCAGTTTCCAGGATTTCAAAAAAAAAGCTAAAAGCTAGGAGGAATTTTATAAAATATTAACCATTATGCATTTGGCAGATCCCTTGCTGCTCCAGAGCCACTGCTGTGTTGGTCCTGCCAGCTTTTCTTTACTTGTCCTGCAGTAATGATGACATGTATATCCACATAACTGCTACAGACAATCGGTGGTCTTGTGCCCTATATGCAAGCAGCACTGCTTAGGCCAGTGATTGGCTGCAGCGGTTACATGCACGTTTGGCACATAGTCTGTGCAGCAAAGTATACAAAATACAGAAAGTACAATCAGAGTGGCAGTGCTGGTGTCGCAGGGATTTACCAAGTGAGTAATGGTTATCTGTTTTATTTTTTCACATTCCTTGCATTTAGTTGATTTTTTAGAAGATCCTAGGCAACTCCTTTAAAATTAAATTGTAAGGCAATGCCTCTAAAATTGATAAGTTAGGCCTACTTTTGTTTTATGTGTATGACTAGCTTCACCTCACCTTTATAAATACATATTATGCAGTATTATTATTTTTTTCACTTGTGAATATGCCTGAAAACAAACTATAAGCTTGAAACAAGCTATCCTGCCTGTTTAGCACTGTTCCCTGTCTGGGGTCCCACCCCCTCATTACATTGTGACATGAGCATTTAGATCAAACCTCAAATGTAGCTTAGTCGGTTTTGTATTCATACTACATCATTTTTTCCCTCTTTGATAATTAAGACTGAGCAAATGGTGAATCTGTTGGTGAAATTTGAAAGAATTGGAAAGGACCACCTTGACTTTGGGGAAAAATATATGATAGTAATACAGAGATACAGCCGTGACTTGGATATGGTCCGGAAACTGTACCAGAAGCATAAAGATAGTCCTCCAACAGCCCGAAATGTTCCCCCGGTAAGTATACATATATCTACTTTACAGATTTCTAATGGGCTACATACATTTGATCCTGGCTTACCCAGACCGCACCCTGATCTGCCTGAATATGCATACATTCCACTGGGAGAGTATGACTGTACTGTCATGTCACGTATGTACCGCCCTAGCACGTGACACGAGCGTGACTGCAAGGGGTTAATTTACTCCTCTCACTCAATCTTGTGCTCACCTTTAACTCGGGCTGAAAATTTAGCATAAATCACACCCCAATACAGTCCACGCACAACAGATCCATGCTCTCCAGCAATCAGACTCACTATGCCTCCATCTCAGTCTCAAGTCTTTTGCAGCCTCCACCAGGTTTTCCTCCAGGATTGCCCTGTATTTAGCTCCATCCATCATCCCATCAACTCTGACCAGCTTTCCTGTCCGTGCAGAAGAAAAGCATCCCCACAGCATGATGCAACCACCACCATGTTCCACAGTGGGGACTATGTGTTCAGGGTGATGTGCAGTGTTAGTTTTTCGCCACACATAGCATTTTGCATTTAGGCAAAAAAGTTTAACTGATTAGAACACCTTCTTCCATATGTTTGCTGTGCCTCCTACATGGCTAGTTGCAAACTGCAAATGGGACTTCTTATGGCTTGCTTTCAAAAATGGCTTTTTTTCTTGCCACTTCCATAAAGACCTAATTTGTAGAGTACACAACTAATAGTTGTCCTGTGGACAGATTCTCCCACCTGAGCTGTGGATCTCTGCAGCTCCTCCAGAGTGACCATGGGCTTCGTGGCTGCTTCTCTAATAAGTGCTCTCCTTGCCTGGGCTGTCAGTTTAGGTGGATGGCCATGTCTTGGTAGATTTACAGTTGTGCCAAACTCCTTCCATTTTTATTTATTAAAAAGTTTTAAAACCATGTATCACTTTCTTTTCACTTCATATATACTTGCAACTTTGTGTTAGTTTATCACATAAAATCACTATAAAATACATTTTAAAAGTTTGTGAGTGTAACATGAAAAAATGTGGAAAGGTTCAAGGGTTATGAATACTTTTTCAAGGCACTGTATATACATCCATGTGACCTTTTCATGACATGGCACTTTACATATACTTTGCTGGTTTTGAGACAAAAAGAACAGATGTTATATTTGCTATTGCTTTAATTTACGGTAAATGTATTTTTACTATAGTATTTAAAGAGTGCTGTACAATTATCTTTATCTCCAATTCTAGATAACAGGGAAAATCATGTGGGCTCGGCAGCTCTACCGAAAAATTGACCAGCCAATGAGATTTCTTAAAACAAAATCGGAGCTTTTACAGGTTAGTAGTACATTATTTCCATCTTGAAGTTATAGTCGACATGAAACTACCTGCTACTTCTCCCCGGGCATGCTAGATAAATATATAGTATAACAGACCTAATGGTGAAAGGGTGCACTTGTGGACAATAAAAGTCAAATAATCTGTTTTGTACAGAAAAATGTTTTAATGTATTGTCAACATAAATGGGTTTATTTTATTAACCATTTTATGACCAAAGGCCACAGTCACAGTTTCCATTTCTGTATGCATTATTTTAAAATATAACATCATTACAACTTTTCGCTTAACTAGGAGGGGCTTTCGTTTTTTTGACTGATTTAATAACTTCCACTTTTTTTTTATTATGAGCGGACAAATAATTACCATATTATTTGGACTATCAGATGCAATTTTTTTCCCATCAAAAATGGGGGGAAAGTGGCAGTGCATCTTATGGTCTTAATGCTAATGAAGCGGTCCTTAACATGGGGGAGGATTGAGGGCAATGCTCCGCTGGCTATACTCACCTTTTCTGGTCTTCTTCTGGGTCCCGCTGTGGTGTTCTGACTGCACCGTCAGGTCTGATGAAGAATGGGGGTCTGCTCTGAGGTCTGATGGAAAATATTTTCTTTCTTATTTTCCTCCTCCAAATGCTAAGTGCGTGTTATAGTCCCAAAAAAATATGGTAAAATATGTTACTTCTCTATGACCACTGTGATGGGACGATTGTGGTGGTCATCAGTTCCTAATCTGCCCAGTAACTGAGCTTATTAGCTCTGTTATCGCTGGACATAAGCAGGGGATGTGAGGGATGCCAGAGGAAGTAGGTACATGGAAGTGTGCCGGTCAGAACCCTTCAGATGCCCATGACCTCTATATATGTGCTAAATGCAAAGGGCATAGTATGTACAGTATATATGACAGTTCTAAATGGGTAAATGTATACCATATCCTTGTGGTTACCATAAAATTGATGGTAGCACAATTTATAGGCCTCAAATTGAAAGTAACTGGTGTGGAGCTGGAGCAACTCCTGTCCAGAATGTGCATGTTAGGGTATAGTCACACAGAACAGGTATGTTGCAGAAAAGTCTACAACTGAAAATCTGTTCTGTTCATCTGAATAGGGCTGTATCAGCAGCATGTGCATGGATTTCTGAAGACCCTATTCAGATGAATGGGACAGTTGCAAACATTTCTACAACAAACCTGCAATGTATGAATAAACCCTGAGATAGACAGCACTCACTAGTCCTATATATATAATATTCTGTTTAATGATATAAGCCTCCTTTCTATCTTTAGGGCATTGAAATGAAAAAAATTATCCGGAGCTACAACAAAATGGCTGCTGTCCTAATGGAGTTTGAGCTGCTTTATTACAGAGGATGGTGCAAATGTGTGGAAATGGCCAAAACTGGACTGTATGCATCTTTGTTGGTTAGACACCCTGACACAAAGGTATTTAGTGCGACACAGTTTAATCTTTACCAGTGAAGCTTTTGTCAGACATTGCTTTAGTTACAATATGTTTTATTACATAGGTTCTCATGATAAGGCTGGTACATCTTCTAATACTTTCAACTGTATTAAATACTTGTTTTGTTAATATGTAGGAACTGTATGTTAACCTGGATCCTTTAGTTTTGGAAGTTCTATATGAAACGAAATATCTTCATAAGATGGGCTTTGAAATCCCAGATGCCATACACAGCATTGCCACTAGAGAGCAGCAGATTAAAATGCAACAAATAAAGTAAGTTCTTGATCTGAAGTTTTGTGAGTATTTGTTCTAGAAATGAATGTGTATATATTTTGTACGTATATAAGTATTAAAGTAAAATGTATCCTAATATTTTCATGTATGTATTTAATAATTACAAATTATGCAGCACTGTGCACAACTACACGTGGGCTGATTAGTCCTTGTCCTGAGTGGGACAGCTTGTATTGAGGAAGCTGGTAAATTGCTATAGCAGTCTGTGGCCTGTTCTCCTTTCTTCGGTTATAAGCTCAGATACAGTTTCTCTGATCTAGCTTTCAGCACCTAAAGATATTTAAGACTGAAAATGATAGTGATGAATGATGGACAGTTGTCCTGTGGCATTGAGAGCATTTGCTGCGGCTTAACACCAAATAGAAAAAGAAACAAAACCAAAAAATAAAAGTCTGTGAAAAAATGTTCTGCATGGTGTCCAAGTTTCTACAAAATGAAAACCATTTGTAGTAGAATTTCCGCAGCATCAACAGTAACCAGAGCAAAGACATGTGGTTGTCAGCAAAAAGCCCAAGCTGCCAGTGGTTAAGAATAGACACAGCTTCTGAAACTGTGTAAAGAATGAATGTAATTAAATCTAACAGCAAATACCATGAATATTTATAGGTTTTGTGCATGCTGCACGTTCCACCTTTACAATGTGTAAAACAGCTTTATTTTGCAATGAATTACTTTGAGGAGCCTTAGCTGTGGGGCAAGGAAAAACAGAGGATATATTGCTTGGATTGTATAGGACATAAGTAGAACACTAGGAAGGAATTACAATTAAACTACAAGGGAAGAACAAGACCCAAGATAGCATGTCTAAATTAAGACTAAACCAATAGACAGGTTGTAAAATAGTACATACGGTATTTTTCACCCTATATGACGCACCGGCCCATAAGACGCCCCTATGTTTTAGGCCTGTTTCACCCTTGCATTCTTAATTCCAGTATTGAAATCTGGCAGCGGTCCCATCTGCCTGTTTTTGAATTAGCACTAGAGGGTTAAGCCTTGTTTTCACAATCATCTAATTAAAGATTTTTTTGTTTTTGTTTTATTTTTAACTGTCCCATGCTGGTTATACTCACATACCTGAAGCTGAGATTGATGGTACTGTTTGGCAGGGTACTCGCATTGAGCTGCATTTATATTTTTCTCCACGTCCTGGTGTAGGTCATTTAATTGCATAAAAATGGATGTGGAATTGGATCTTGAAATCATGGTAATTTACCATTGTACGCAAAGCCATATATTTGAATATTTCCTCTCTATAAGTTAGGTTTTCTTCATTGTAAATCGGTCATTCATTGCTGTTATAGGGAACGTGTGACCTAGAAAACGCACAGCATTACCTTATCGCAGTCTGTAGCATGATTCCAATGTTGACTGTGTCTTTGCTGTACAATGCGTCAAAATTCTGAAAAAATACTTTTATTAAACTGCTCGCGCTATGTAAATTACGGTCCTGATGTCAAGGGGGCAGCTCCCTTCTCATATGTAGGTGAGCTCACTGCTTCCCCTTTCTCGCCCCTTAGCGTTTGATTGATAGCATTTCCAATTTCTTCAATGTTGGACGCTCGAATTCTATCAATGAAACACTAAGGGATGGGAAAGGGGCGCGGTGAGTTTTACTTCAGGTGAGAAATGCGCTGCCCTCTTGACTTCAAGACGATAATTTACATAGCGCGGGCAGTTAAATAAAAGTCTCTTTTCAGATTTTTGTTGCATCTTACAGCAAAGACACAGACAACTTTGGAATCATGCTACAGACTACGACAGCAATACGGTAATGCTGGCGGTTTAATATGCGTTTTCTAGATGACAGGTTCCCTTTAAGCGGAATTTCAGTTTAGAAGACGGTACCCAGGACCATTACCCTTCAGGTTTTTGCTTGTGTTTTAACACAACAGTAGTATGACAAAACCGTGCAACTATAACTGTCACGCCAGAGAGTTACAAAATACTAACATTTCTTTTATCCTTGGGGCTTGATTAATTATTTACAGACTAGACTGTGTTTCCTCCTGGTTGGAAGCCTGCATGCACTGGAAAATCATTTGCCTCCTCCATGAAAATCGAATTTACAAAAACAACAATACGTATTCTGTCAAGATCCTTTATATCCCTCACCTTTATGTCTCTTTTATTAACTTTCCATTTATATAACATTTTTTACAATGTTTTTATGACTTCGTAATAGTGTTGGAGAAATAGACCATATTGCACTCTGAGCTAACAATGAAAGTGGTTCAAATCCTTTCCAAATGTGAGAACAGCTAGGCTGGGTTGGGCACATGTTTTTTTTTACGCAAATAATAGATATGGGGAGTCCTGTGGATGCTGTGAGGATGGCATAAAATACAATTTGTTTTATGCTTCTGTAATTGGAATCTGTTGCTTTATTTGTACAAGTAATCTTTTGCGGACGAGAGCCATGGTGAATTCCTGTTCTTTAAGGGTCCTTTACACGGGCTGAGAATCCCACAGTTAATTGCTAACAACGTTCATAAGAACATTCTTCAGCTATTATGTGGCAGTGTAAATATGCCTCCCAACGAGCAAAGCGCTCATTCATCAGGTAATAGATCATTCATGTGGACACAAAAATGATCATGTGTGATCGCTCCTCCCCATACTGCGCATACATGTAAATGCAGCGGTCTCCTCCACTAGCGAGCAGGCGATTGCTGGGAAGGAACGCTTCCTTCCTGAAAATCCCCTGTATTGTCGTCCTGTATAAAGGGACCTTTACTTTACAAATTGATCCACATACAGTAGTTTTGTGGAAAAAAATTCAGTATAACCTGTATAAAATGAATTCACTCACATTGGGAAGGCTGTCAAAAAGAATAGTGACAGGTTCGCTGTAAGGACTTATAGTATATAAAGCACTTTGAAATTTGATTGTAAGGCGCACAAGTGAAAGAATTAATGGCTATGGTATGATATATGATCCTACTAGTTCTGCAAAATGTAAAGGCCTTTGTTCACCTTTGAACAACGTTTTGCAGTTTTTATATATAATTAATGTACATAAAAAGTTGAGTGGCTTTTGTAAGAACTTCTTTTGCTTTAGTCTCATAGTTTTTAACCACTTGTGGACTGCCCATGGACTATAATAATATCTGGCTGGTCCACATTTATCTTTGTAAGGATGTTTCTGAAGACCGGTGTTAGTGTCAGCTGGGTTCCCAAAAAGGTAGGCAGAGATAGTTTATTTTACCATCCCTGTGTGCTCTATCGCTGTATATACAGCCCTCATGAGCACTGTAAATACAGATCAGAAATCGGCCATGACACTTCCTCCTTCATTCTTAGCGATCATATCATTGCCAGGGCCTGGGTTAACTGCAGGAGCTGCTAGGTTATAGCAGACCTAGATTCGTCAAGTAGTGTAGTTTCAGATACTGTATGTCCTCTGTAACTGGTGTTAATATCAGCCCCAGTTACAGCAAAAATCTGAAATAAAAGGAAATGTAATGTTAAAATGCAACTCAATGGTCTTGTGTAACATTTTGGGGTTACACACTGTAAAGTAAAATAAATGAAAAAATAGGAGTGCCACCACCAGGCCTCATTGTAGTTTGTAGCCCTACCACCGGGATCCGTAAACTATATATCACTTACTTCCCATGTATAAAATATAAAAATAAAGATACTAAAATAAAAAATATTTTATTGGCTGAACAAGACAAATCATTTTTGTGTTTCTGTCTTGAATTGGTTAAAGAGGTTGTGTGGGAATGCATCATTTCTAACTGGTGCCAGCAGCCTGCATCCCCTACTGAAAGGATCATACTTACCTGCTCCCCAATGCTCCGGGGCTCTGCACTGGGTCTCCATCTTCCATTCCAGGGTTTCATTTCTTCCTCCCTGGAATGGCCATGGTCACCTGATCCTCTTCAGCCAACCCTGGCTTCAACAGTGATGTGTCTTCTTCGATGAAGCCAGAGGTTGGCTGAAGAGGATCAGGTGATCATACCCATGCCGGGGAAGCGAAGAAAACAAACCCTGGAAGGGAAGATGGAGATGCGGGAGCCAGTGTAGAGGACCAGAGCAGTGAGGAGCAGGTAAGTAAGATCCTTTCAGTAGGGAATGCAGGCTGCCGACATTCCCAGACAACCCTTTTAGGGTCTTTGTCCACTCACCAAAAAAGAAATGTCAATGTTTGTATGGACCTGATTGAACATTACTCACACATAAGAATCAGTTTCAAAATTTGGACACAAGTTCTGTTGTGTCCCCCAGTCATGTCACCGCACCAGTATCCATAGAAATTAAAAAGGTTGTGCAGTGGCTTAATATTAATAACTTATCCTGAATAAGTGGGGTCTGACTCCCAGCACCCTGCCGATCAGCTGCTTCCTCTTCAAAGTTTACTTGGGCGTCATCTCCTTTGTAGCAGTGGTGCGGTGTAATTGCAACTGCTCGTCCCTATACTAGGATAAGTGATGACTAGTTAGAGATGAAAGAATGCATCATACATGTCTACTGCATATGTGACCTTATGTACAGTGCAATCCAGCATTGTACTGTACAGTATGTCTTCTGATTACCGTGATGCTCCATACAGGTTAAGTAAGCTGCACATTTTCTGGAAACTCTGACCTGTACTTACCAGGTTTGCAAATAATAATGAAACACAACCTCCCTATGTGTTGTCATTAATTCTAGGTCACTGGACTGAACAGCGCACTCTCCTCCACTGGGGCTGCGCACACTGCCATCTCATCTGGACAACTCTGCTTTGGCAGGGGGCCAGACGCTCGGCAATGTCTGTGAAGCTGTCACATCCAATTGTAACTTTGGATGCTCTTATTAGAGGAGCAGCAATGTCTAGCTGGATCTTTCATGTAATATCCTATTCTTAGCTGAGGACAGCCAGCACAGAAATATCATAATGCTTATTGTATATACATTCTGGGCAGCATCTGTTGACTAAATGAAACCAAATTTTATCACATGGAACCAAATAGTTTATAAAGTATGCTTCACAATTAGGATAACCCTTAGGGATAAGGTACTATAATAGCTCTTTCTCTAGTCCTATTTTAAAAGCACATATGCCATGCGACATCATGACAGGTTGTGAAGGTCCACTCCTGACAGCTGGGAAGAGCTTTGGGGTTAGGTGATATTGTAAAACTAGTAATGTCAATTAATTTAATTAATAATAGTTGTTGTTTTTTTTTTGCAGTAGATGCAGTATAAATCTCTACACAACATTGAAAACATACCTTTATATCCCAAAGCTGTGTCTGTATCCCCAGAAAGAAAAAACTATGCGAATGAGGCACCAAGTGCCCAGGTGGGCGGGTTATAATAGCCATCGAAGTGTCCAGGCCTGACTGACACTTCTGGACAATTCCAGCGCCTCCCCATGCTCTGCATCTTCTCAACCTTGAAGTTACTGTAATACGCAGCCAAATCTCTTGCAGGCACAGTCTATATCTCTGTTGGCACCCGCGCATTTCATTCCATACTATGGTCTTCGGCGTCACAGTATGCACAGCAGCCTGTGTTCTCCAGGATCGGCTGGGCTATAGACTGCGCCTGCTCAAGATATGGCTGCATATAATACTGATGTCAAGGGAGAGGGGACGAACAGTATAGAACATGAGGAGCAGCTGGAATCAACTGGCATTAGCACTTTATAACCTGTACCCTGCCCACCAGGGCACTTGGTGCTTCATTTGCTTACAAATCAAAGTTCATTTTCTAGGGGATGCAGACACATTATTGATTACTATCTCTCCTTGGGGAGAAAGGTCCTCAAAGAGGACCGGTCACCACAAAATGCAATGCGACCTGAAAGCACCATGTTATAGGGCAGGAGAAGCTGAGCAGATGTATATACTGGTATATTTTTGTGGGAAAAGATTCAGTAAAACCTGTAATTTACACATTTAGAACCCTGTTTTTTTTCACTTCCTGTGAACAGCTATCGGTACAGGAGGCACATTAAACATTGTGTGTATAAAGGTGCATAGGGAGACGGCTGTCAGTCACTGCTGTACCGATAGCTCTTAGAAAAAGCAGAGATATAAATGTATAAATTACAGGTTTTACTGAATCTTTTTCCCATAAATTATATAATAATCTGCTCAGCATCTCCTGCTCTATAACATGGTCACTTCAGAGTGCATTACATTTTGTGATGAAAGGTCCTCTTTAATCGGCGTGAGGAGTCTTACAGGCCATACATGCTCCTCTGGAATTCTGGGAGGAAAGGGATGCAGATGAGCTCTGAACCAGCTCTGCCTCTAATGCCACCAGATGTAAGGCAGCTATACTATAAGTCAATGTTCGACCCTTCAAATAGGCCTTGAGACATGACTATATTAGAAATGATTGGACAGTATTGAGAAATAAATGAATGTTTTCAATGCTGTGGAAAGTGTCCTACAGTGCATTGGACTTTCTTAAATACTACGTAGAGACATACTTTGCCAGCATAGAATGTAACAGTACCTAGAGATTGCCGAAACCTCCGACCAAACTTTTCACCATATTTACACCACACCATAGTTAGTCAACATATAGCATTCTTGCCCACATATAGCCCATACGTGTTCTCTCTGGACACTGTTTGTCTGTATCTGGGAACAATTTGGCCGTTTGTGGGCTATATATTGGCAAAGTATGGGACTGTGCCTTTAGTTTTTTGTAATGGCACAATGTTGGTATTGTTTGTCTTTCTTTGGGTTCTGTTATTAACTTGGAAAGGAAAGCAACTTGCAAAGTGCTCTTTTGGCTTTGTAGTTTTAAGAGACCGTACATACATATGAAATGGAGGGTCTGGCTGTACATGGTTCCACTGTGCCATTGAGAGAGGTTAAAAGACAAACTTAGTGCAATTAAATATAAATGATTCATTTTATGACCTCTTTTCACATCAGAAGGGCACACATTTACTATAAAAACGAATGGTTTACAGTGTAGTGAAGTAGTGAAGCTTGGAGAAAAATGCCTTATTTTGAAATGTATCATTCAGATTGATCTAAACAGTTCACATGTGAAAAAAAGAAAGGAATTGTTCGTCTCAGAAATTTACACTCAGAACCAAACTAATAGGTTATCATTTCTCTACATGGAGATTTAGGTCATTTGCGCTTACCCATGTTTGAAAATATGTTGAGCTAATAAGAAATAAAAATAAATTCTGTGAGCTTTGGGTGTTTACACTTCTCATAAAATCATTACCGCCATATATAGGATTTTATCATATTCAATCAATATCAGCATTAGAATATAAGGGAAACTTTGATCAAATGACACAGAATTCAGTGTTTTTGTAACATTGTTTCTAGGAAATCAGAATTTTTGAAGGGCAAACATTTTCAGGGACACAGTTTCAAACTGATGTACTAATATACTATTATCAGGTTAACACTCGTAGTACAGAACAGTGATGGCTCGGGCTCAGGAGCTGGATCCATGCTATTGCTTGCAGGTGCCAGCTGTACTATGCAGCTGGCACCCTGCTCTCACTGTTCGGATATAACTGTGATCCTGGCAGTTTAATTCCCCAGATGCTGCGATCCATATCAACCGTGTCATCTAACAGCTTACACAGAGGGAAGGAGCTCGGTCCTCTGATTGGCACCCGGTGAATGCAATCATGAAGTGCTGGGTACTACTCATGTCATCCTGGGACCTTTTTTAGGCCCCTAAGCCTGCCATGTTACTGTCTCTGTCAGTAAATTTCCCTATAGACTTGAATGCAGAAGTATTACAGAGTATAGTACAAACATTCACAGGTTCAAGTACCCTAAGGCGGCTAAATAAAATGTAAAATAAAAATAAAAAACTGTTAAATACAATTTTGAAAAAATATTGATCTATCTACACAGTGAAATGGAAAAGTTTGGGCACCCCTGGTTAAAATTACTGTTACTGTGAACAGTTAAGCAAGTTGAAGATGAAATGATCTCCAAAAGTCACAAAGTTAAAGATGAAACCCACTTTTCAACATTTTAAGCAATATCTGTGTATTATTTTGCTTTGTACAATTATTGAGTGAAAAAAGGAAAGGAATATCTTGCTAAATTATGGGAACCCAAGGAGATTTGAGTGCTGAGATAACTTTGACTGAGGTCTCAGACCTTAAATAACCTGTTACGGTTAAGGCTTGTTCACATTCATCGTTAGGAAAGGCCATGTGATGCAAATTTCAAAGCACTATAAATACCCAGACTCCTCTAACCTTGTCTCAAAATACAGTAGCCATGAGTTCTTCTAAGCAGCTGCCTAACACCCTGAAAATGAAAATGGTTGAGGCCCACAAAGCAGGAGAAGGCTATAGGAAGATAGCAAAGTGTTTTCAGGTTGCCATTTCCTCAGTTTAAAATGTAATTAAAGTACAAAGGTAATGTGCCATCTTTAACTTTATACCTTTTGGAGATCATTTCATCTTCAACTTGCTTAAAGGGGTTTTCCAAGATATGGATACTGATGACCTATCTGATTAGCTTTGAGAAGGCACTGGCGCTCCTATGAGTGACGTGGCCTTCTCGCAGCCTACCAAGCACTGCACCGTGTTGGACCCCACTGATTAAACAGCTGCTTGGTGGGAGTTGGATGTAGTTATATTGAGTTCCATGATGGCTTCCCCAATATTTAAAGTTAAATTCCGATTTCTGCAAGATATGTTCTACTCAAATGCAGAGCACTGACAAAGTTTCTGCAGAGAAGTCTACTGCTTCTTTACAAGGGAAACCAGCAGGTGATGGAGCTTGGCCATGATCAGTAAAACTCTTTGAGATGATGACTCCTGGTTGCAGTGAAAACTAGACCTCTAGAGCAGGCATGCTCAACCTGCAGCCCTCCAGCTGTTGTAAAACTACAACTCCCACAATGCCCTGCTGTAGGCTGATAGCTGTAGGCTGTTCAGGCATGCTGGGAGTTGTAGTTTTGTAACATCTGGAGGGCCACAGGTTGAGCATGCCTGCTCTAGAGGGATGGTCCTCTCACAAAAGAGTGTCAATGGGATATAAGGGGATTGAAAACATTTCATCTGGCCTAGATCAGGAGTGATCTCGTTTGGAAATGTTTTACTGAACATACTGTATGTAAAACAATATAGTATTGTATATTGACAAAAGCAGTAAATAAATTGTGATGGTGTCTGTGGCCTCTTTCTGAAGGTTAAGGCAAAGGTTTTCTTTGCTTCTAATACTGTAAAAATGTGTTATTTTCTTCTTTAAACCAACACACATTGAAAAGTGATAGTGTGCTTTTATTGCTGGTGACTTACATTGAGAAACATGTAATTATATTTATATTACCTCGTTAACAGTTATTACTAATTAAATATGTCTTTAAGAAACAAGATAAAGTTAAACAAAACTGTACTGTAGTCGCGTCTGCTAGATGTATTACTTGTCAGGAATGACTGGTGTACAGTAAACACTCCTGCCACGTCCTTCCCTATATCGTATTGAAGGTCAAGGCAGGGGTGGGACAAGCTAAGGCTACTTTCATACTTGCGTTTTTGCCTGATCCGGCAGGGATCAGCAAAAAATGCTTCCGTTACTGATAATAGAACCGTCTGCATCCGTTATAAATCCGGTTGTATTATTTTTAACATAGCAATGACAGATCCGTCATGAACACCATTGAAAGTCAATGGGGGAGCGGATCTGTTTTCTATTGGATCTGAGAAAACTGATGCGTCCCCATTGATTTGCATTGTGGGTCATGCCGGATCCGTTTTGCTTCTCATCCCATGACGGAAAGAAAGCTGCAGCATGCTGCGGTTTGCTTTCCGGTATGGGAACACAACCAAACTGAATGCTTTTTGGAGCATTCCGTTCTGTTCAGTTATGTCAATGGGGACAAAACGGAAGCGTTTTCTCCAGTATAGAGAATTAGAGATCCTATGACGGATCTCAATACCGGAAAATGTAAACGCAAGTGTAAAAGTAGTCTAAGCAGAGGCTTGGAAATGTCCATGCTCCTTGGTTCCTGAAGCTGCTAAATAGTTAATCATTCGTCTCCTGTCATGCTTGTGACATATACAGCATTACAGACTTATCTGTAGCTCGGACCTCGCACATTGCATCCAATATGATGTACAAATACATTTTCATTTTCCAGACCTCTCCACTTCCGTTCCGTTATTATAATATTTAACACTTCGCGTCTGTTTTAGTTTTCATTACATGCCTATGACTCAACTTATTTTTTTAAAATTTCAGGCTTGAAGATATGCTGATGGACTATCAGTCTTTTACTAACAGAATTCCAACTCTGCTGAGACCACTTATGACACCTTTTATCAGCCAGATTGAAGAGGTTATATCACCAGGCCTTACCCAGCTTTCTTGGACCTCCCTGAATATTGAAAAATGTAAGTACACAATCATTGTCTATGAATCATTTACTTTTAACCCTTTAAGGACCAGCCTGTTTTGAGCCTTGGAAGAAGCAGGAATTTTACCTGTGTGATTGCTTGTTTTTCTGCAGAATAATCTGTAGAGTGCATTGGTACCATTTTGGGGTACATATTCATTTTTATGTTCCACTTTATTGGGGTCAGAATTCTTGGGTTCACTGTGTGATACCAAATTTATATTGTTTTTTTTATATCTTACAACTTTTGTATAAGTTTTTTTTTTTTTTTTCTGTTGCCATAATCTGAGAGTCATAACTGTTTTATTTAGTTCTTGATGGAACTATTTGTGGGTTCTTTTCAGCAGAATGACCTATAGTTTAATTCTGTAGGGGGGGGGGGGCGATGAGAAATAAACAGCAATTCAGGAATTCTTTTGACGCTGTTCACTATGCGGTAATTGACATTAATTTATGCACATATTTATTAGCGTATTTTGGCCCGATATTTCACTGAAAACCCACCCTCAGCCATTGTTGGGTTAGTGTTGAGCAAATCGAGCTTTAGATCATCGATCCGAAGTCTATTCAGTCAAACAGTTCGATTTTGATGCTGTAAAATGTATTTGCTCCGTGGAGTCAATCTTCGTTTCGTACCTCGGTACCAAACCCGACTTCGGATTTGGATTTCCTTTAAGGGAAAAAACCCCAAAACATTTTATCACCATATTCTGACCCCTATAACTTTTTTGTAGTTATGTGTATGGGGCTATGTGAGGACTAATTTTTTGCGGGACGAACTGTACTTTCAGTGATACCAATTTGAAGTGTGTCTGACTTTTTGATCACTTTTTATAAAAAAATTATTCGGTAGTTGAAGTGACAAAAAATGGCGAATTGGCTGTTTTTATATATTTTTTTCCCATTACGCTATTTGCCGTATGCCATTAATGCCCATGCCTATGATGTTTCTTTTTTTATTGGTTAAGTATTTTTATTTTAAAGAAAGGGGGGTGATTTGAACTTTTATTTTTTTAATTTTCTTTTATATTTGTAAAAACTTGTTTTTACTTTTTTTAAGTCACCTTGGGTGACAATAACTGGCAATCATTAGATTGCCCATTGTGTTCATTGATAGCTATATAGCCATCATTGAACACTTCATTTGCAATATAACAATACAATACTGCCACCTAGTGGCCTGTATTGGTATATTCCTGAAATAGACTCCGAAGCTTGCTTGAGGCTTCGGGCTATTTCAGCAATGTAACAGGATTCCCGATCTCAGCCAGGGAAAACTGTTACCGGAATGGAAGTGCGTGGTTTCCGCTTCCGGACTGCTCAAATGCTGTGGTCACATTTGACCACAACATCTGAAGGGGAAAATGTATGCGATCAGCCTTATGGTTGATCACATACATGTGCCGTGGGTCTCTGCTATTTAAAATAGCAGAAACCTGGCGGCTATGGCGCCCGCTGCACGTGCGAGCGGGCGCCATGTTTAAAGACCGGACTTCGGTCATACATGTACGGCAGAGGTCCTGAAGTGGTTAAAATGTTTTTCTGGCTACATATTTTTAAAGCCATAATTTTATTTTTCATCCAACAGAGCTTTGTGGCGGTTTGTTTTTTGGATTACTTTAGTTTTTATTGGTACCATTTTGGAACACATTTTTTGATTGAAGACAACTTTATTTCAGTCAATCAATATACATACATACTTTTGGTGCTAGTTAGCACTCAATAAATTACATTCAATCGTCTTTGTGAGCATGGCATTGTTATGTAAATCACAGGCTAACCTACGCTATACATCACAATACATGCTACACTTGCATACCTATTCAATCACAATAACCCTTTCAACAAAGCATACAGACAGTGATGTGGGGTGGGGTGTGGGAAGGAGGGGGTAGGTGGGGAAATCACATGCCCGAAGCTTTATTGACAAGACAGAAACAAACGGGGGAGAGGGGGAAGGAGAGGGGTTTAGTCCTCTTCTTCGTTGTCGACGTCCTCCAAGATGTTGTAGTCCCGCAGCAGACTATGGATAAGCCTGCGGCAGTCCAGGACGGACATGGTCTCCCTCCTGAGAATAAGCCGGTTCCTGGCGACCCATATAGCGTCCTTAAAACAGTTCATAAGGCGCCAGGCCTCCTGGATGGCCTCAACAGTATGAATCCCGGGAAATAGTCCGTACAGCACCGAAGTGTGTTGCAGGCTGTTCCTGGGCACAGAGTCTTTGAGTTCATGTTCCAGGGCGTCCAACAGGCCCTGCGCAAAGCGGCACTCCCAAAACAGGTGGTAAGATGTCTCCTCCATAAAGGGGCACCTGGGGCAGTACCGGGTTTTGCACAGGTTGCGGGCGTGCATGAATGACCGGATGGGCAAGCCACCCTGGATGGCCATCCATGACAAGTCCTTGTGCCCGTTGGTTAACCTGTCTGACGACACATTAGTCCAAACTGTCTCTACGGTGTCGTCATGGACCCCTGGAATTGACTCCACCGCATCCTTTGCTCTGATGAGCTTGTGGATAGTCTTTGGTTTCCACAAGTCGGGCTTGAGGCCCTCCAGTTGATGTTCCTTCACAAACCTGACGACATCTCCGTAGAACCAAGGAGCGTGCCAGTTGTAAGGGATGGAGCTGTCCCACTTGTCCCAAAGTATGAAAGAAAAAGAGAGTTTTTGAGGGTTAATCGGATCTAGTGGACAATGTCCAACAGACTCGAGAAACTAGAGGCGCCAGGGGATGGTGAATACGTTGTGATATGTAGATGGTTAAAATATGTAGAAGGTTAATATACAGAGGCTGCTCTAGGGTTCATCAAGCAGACTGGGTTGTCTGCAGGTTGTGCAATGTGTGGGGTGGGAAGAGATAGGAGGGCGAGTGGGTGTGAACCTTCACTTCGATCACGCCTATTTCCAGAACCCAAAATGAGCGCCAGTGTTTTAGTAGATAAGGGTATCTATAAATAACAGGGTATATTCCATAAAAATAGTCTTACTAAAAAGTAGTTGGTACATATACTACAATGACTAAAATTAGAATTAAAATTTAAAATCAAAAAGTCAAAGTAATCGTATATTTCAACTTACTTCACGAGGGGTGGTTTACTAGGATAAGCATAAAACACCTGTAAACCAGTTACCCCCCCAGCCAGGATCGCTTCAATGATGTTAACAAATTGGAGACAGCCAACTCAAGGGGGCTTCTGTACAATTGTCTTTTATTCCAATAAAATCCGGATTTTATTGGAATAAAAGACATTTGAACAGAAGCCCCCTTGAGTTGGCTGCCTCCAATTTGTTAACATCATTGAAGCGATCCTGGCTGGGGGGGTAACTGGTTTACAGGTGTTTTATGCTTATCCTAGTAAACCACCCCCCTCGTGAAGTAAGTTGAAATATACGATTACTTTGACTTTTTGATTTTAAATTTTAATTCTAATTTTAGTCATTGTAGTATATGTACCAACTACTTTTTAGTAAGACTATTTTTATGGAATATACCCTGTTATTTATAGATACCCTTATCTACTAAAACACTGGCGCTCATTTTGGGTTCTGGAAATAGGCGTGATCGAAGTGAAGGTTCACACCCACTCGCCCTCCTATTTCTTCCCACCCCACTTGTCCCAACCCAGACCCCTCCAGAGGGGCAGGAGGAAGAAGCGAGACATAGCCTTGCCCGCAGAGCCGTTGGCTGTTCTGAGAGTCCGACGAACGCTGTCACAAACAAAGGCGGTCCGCAGTAAAGTGGGCAGGTCCGGAATGCCCTTTCCGCCCTTGCGGGGCTCTTTGTACATGATGGCTCGCTTCACTCTGTCCATCTTGGATCCCCAGACGAAACGAAACACTGTCCTGGTGATGGCCCTGGAAACGGTGGCAAGAGGTGGCCATGCCTGTGCGGTGTACTGGAGCACAGGCAAAACTTCATTCCGCAGGACGAGTGCTTTGCCCTCGATAGAGAGCTGTCTGAGGCTCCATAGTCCAATCCGTTGGTTCACCTTGGCCAAGCGTTCTTGCCAAGACTTGAGGGCTGCGCCTTCCTTCCCGAACCAGACTCCGAGGATTTGGATGAAGTCTGGCTTGATGTTGAATGGGAAGGGGGCAGAGAAAGCCAGCTGCCAATCCCCGAAGAGCATGGCTTCTGACTTGCCGCAGTTGACTTTGGCCCCTGAAGCTTGTCCGAACTCCTCGCAGGTCTGGACGAGTGAAGTCACCGAACGCCGGTCAGCGCAGAAGACGGTCACCATTTTGGAACACATGCAACATTTAATAATGTATTTCTATTTCAGCAATGCTGTACTTGACATTTGGTAATGTATTGACACTTATTCCAACGGGTTCTCTTGACAGCAAGAGCCACAATACTAGAAAGGAGCACTGGAGGAAACATTGATTGAAGGGAGTGATCAAAACTGAGCACTGCAGGAATGATGGAATTCAAATTCTAACTACATTTGAGCCCTAAAGGCATCTTTACACTTCTCGTCAGTATAGGAGAGTGCTGCATTTACATGCAGGGATCTCCTCCACCATATGGGGAGGAATGATCGCCAATGCTATCACCTGCCTCCATACAGAATTATTGCTTGCTGGCAGCAGAGGCTGTTTAGAAAGCACCATTTGCTACCTGCAAATGATTTAGGTGTCCCCACCAACTATACGTTTTGTTGGTTCATTGGGTAATCTTTACAGCGGCAGATTATCGCTAATGAGCGTTTGTACAAATGCTCGTTAGCAATAATATGTTCAAACATCAGGCAATGTAAAGGAGCCTTTAGGCTGGGTTCACATTTGTACTGTGCATAGCCAGATACCACCGTGCACCTCCAAATCCCCATTCACTGTAATGGAATCTGGCGGTAATCCGTCTGCTTTCCCGGATATATGCTGAAGGCTGACATGTATGCCCGATACAGTGACCGGATTACGGTGCCGGAGTTCACAACAACTATTTTTCTACAGCATTGTTTTTCCTGGTCTTTATTTAGTACCTATTGTATGCAGCAATTGTTCTCATGTGGATCCTTTATCTGCCACTAATAGAGCTGTGATTTTAGTGATGCAGAGTTTGCATTTTACAATAAATGTTCAAGTAGATTTTATTTTAATCCAGGGGTGTTCCCTGCAGGACACAGTCATATTCCCTCTTAATTTACAAAGCCTCCCCGCATTGTGATCAGCGAACTCTGCACAAAGCTACATCTATCTTGCCTTCTCATTGCAATTGGGGATGCTTGATTTGAGAGAGATATTCATGTATCTGCTGAACTGCCATAGGAATAGTTTAGAGATCATGCAGCCACTTCTCTGAGCGTTATTATAGAAGCGGCTGCATGATCTGGAATCGTCTCTAAACTATTCCTATGGCAGTTCAGCAGGTACATGGATATGTGTCTCTCAAATCAAGTATCCCCAATGAGATGAGCCTTGCAATGAGAAGGCAAGATAGATGTAGCTTTGTTTTTACCTCTAAAACAATTATAAGTGTTGAAATCTTCACTTGTTGATCAAACTTGAAAGCTTTTATGTTTTTTTTTTTTGACATTTACAGAATGCCAAAGAATTAATTAGAAAATTTTTTTTTAAAAAAGAACAAGAAGTTAATTGTTTAGTAGTTCTCAGGGGCGTAACTATTGGGGGTTACAAAGACTGGTCAGAACAGGGTTCTGGAGCTTCTTCACTCCTCTAGTTACTATGATATATGCTGTGTTTTATTGGTAAAACGTAATATGCAAAAATAATATTTTAAAATGTTTTCATAATTTAAACAATTAGTCCTATTATTATTCCAGACATTACCAGTGTCTACAGTTCTCTAAGAGAGATGGAACAGATCTGTAAGGAAGCCTCTGACATTCTGGAGTGCCGAATTGAGAAGTTACTTCTGGACATTTCTGACACACTGCTGGTGGACTTACCTGAAGATGATACAATCAGCGTTCCGGTTTTCTTGGAAAGAACAGAAAAGGTTATTGCTGCAGCTGCAGAGACATTGTCCATGTAGGTTTTCTTTTGTTCATTTACATATGAATAATGGTCTCTGAACGCTCAGTGTAAAAAGTTGGTGGTATTAATGCCTGGGACATGCTTGGTGACGATGCAAGTGTCTTAAATGATGAATGGGTGTATGTTCATTTGTATATAATCTGAAAACATTACAGGAAAGAAATGTGTCTCTTCTTAACAAGATGCCAATGTAGGTTGTTTCCTTTTGTTTTCTGTGATATGCATAAAGTTTAGCCTCTTGACAATATCAACACCCTTTTGTAAAGCATAGAAAGAGGTACAACCCAACAGGTACCATTCAGTCTGCCCAAAATAATCACTTCCTTTTATTCAATAAATGAAGGGCCCAGACGATTGTTGGGAAGATAACGTTCCTTCCCAGTAAGTGCCTGCTCGTCAGTGAAGGAAATTGCTGTATTTATGTGCAGAGTTCTCCTCCACAGTATCGGGAGGAGCTATCGCTAATTCCATCAAAATGAGTTTTTTAGTTCCTTGTTTAATCAATATCGGCCAACCACATTAGACAGTAAAAAGTTGTATTTGTTCTTTGATATGTCTTCTATGAAAGAATATGAAGTCTTGAAGTTATGCTGCTGCAGTTGTGTTCTGTGGATCTCTATGGTCATGAAATGCATTATTTGAAGCATTTTCCAGAAATGAAATAGTAAAACTGGAAAGCCTGAAGGGGAGAATTTACTAAAGGTTTTAAGCTACGTTCATTGTGTAGAAAACTCACTAATTATGACTCATACCATATTTTCACTATAATTTGTGACTTTCCAGACCTCTCCACTTTTCAAAATGTTACTAATCGTCTAATTTTTATTTTTTAGGCAAAGCAAACAAGTTGAGCTTTGCTTGTATGAAATGATTGATGCCCTTAAAAACAAATTGAAACCATCAGACAGAGACAGTCTACAGGTAAAGAATTAACATTTTTATTTTCTGAAATGTCTCCTAACTCCTGTATGTTTAACTTATGACATGTCTGATTCTGCACGAGATTTGACATTCATTTTGTAAATCGGTCTATCTAGCTGCGCACCCTCTTCTTAGTGGTATTGCAGGGTTTTGTCCAAAGACGCAATATCCAGCACTGCCGCTACTAAGTCGATGGATGGTGTGCAGGTAAATCGACCGTACAGTAAACAATGAAGGGGCCACTGAGCAAGTACAAATTGTCAAAAAGGTCATTTACAGGGCTGACCAGAATGGGACCCTGGCCGATCTAATATTGATGGCCTATCCTGATGTCAAGCCATCAATATACTGAACACTGAAAACCCCTTTCATCCTCCCACTGTGTCATATCATATCCTAAAAATACATTGCTGTTCAAATAATGAAACATTTTATTAATATGGGAAAATTGTTTGTCTTTTTGTGAGTTATGAACAAGCAGGGTTTTTGAAGGCTCTCCACAAACGTTTAATGGACTAGCACATGTTCATAAGGGATTAAACACATTTTAAACAATAAAGGGTCACATACGGTAACTGGAAGACTTCATAGACTAACATTTCATTTATCATCACAGCCTTCAAGCATGCCTTCTTCCAGGACTTCTAGATTGTAGGTCAGTCAGGCAGGCACACTAGACAACCATTTTTAACTGAGCAGTGTGCACCACAGGATAGTCCTAATTCTTGGCCCTTGGAAGTCTACAGAGTACTGGATGATATATTATGGCTAAGCATTAGTTGGATGTATGGAGTACTTGGTTAGTTCTTACTGTTTATTACAGAATATAGTATGTTATGGTTATGCTAACCAGTGCTTTTTCTTTACTTATTTTATCTTTCAGGCTTCATTCGCCTGTTTGCACCTGGATGCTAAGCAGAAAACTCGCTGCCAAGAATGTCTACCTTGTAGTTACTATAATGTGATGGGTCATTTGTGTCAGAAAAATACAGATTCTCTTGTAAAATGTAAGTTCTTGTCATTCTTTGTCCAATTAATACAAAGCCTTTTAAGGCAGTTTGACTAGCATTCATTTTCATAAAGCCTAGTTTTGGCTTCCAGTGATATTAAGACAACATGGTCATATTACCATGCATTATTAGTACAGAACTTGGCCATCCTGGACCATTAGTTTAGGAACCGTACAATAAAGAAAATATGCTGGTCCTTTAATATTATTTTAGTTAGAGTATAGGGCATCTTGCTTCTTTTTTCCACATGGTGCTGCCCATTGAAATGAATGGGAAGATGTTTTGAGGTGTTTCGGGAGTTGATTTTGAGGCAGAAACGCTTACAAATCTGTGCCAAAAAGCTCTGTGTGAACTGGCCCTAAACTAAACTTTAAAAAAAAATTGGGTATGCCATAGAGACATATTAAAGGTTTTGATCGGTGGGGTTTGAGTCACCCACCGATCTCTAGAATGAGGAGAGAAGTGCACACTTAGCACGCTTTCTCTTCTCTCTGCAGGAGACAGAATTAAGATGGACCCGTAGACTTTGTATTGAGCCCATCTCCTGCAGCGTGAAGAGAGAGCGTATTATGTAAGCTCTTCTCGCTCCTTATCCTAGGTCTCAGCACTCCAACCCCCAGTGAACAAAACCTTTTGTATGTTATGATGAGAAAGATCACACTATCCAGTTTGGTGTTTTTAAAAAAAATAATGTCAGTAAAAAAAATTGAACTGGTTACTTGCATGAGAACAGGATCTTACAAACATGAAGAATGCAAATGTGGCCATACACATTAGAAAAATGTCAGGTGAATGTTCAGTGTCTGACTCTTCCCCGACGGCAGATGTTGGGATGAAAAAATAATCAGCTAGTTGGATTTCAAAATGTTTGATTGTTTGTTCTCTAGCAAAAAAATCGCCTCCAAAGGTGTGTGGCAGCCGCTTCCTTCCCCTCTTATTTTTTAGAGCAAATGTATGTTCAGCTGAACCGAGCATGCGTGTATATGGGGGAGAAATGGCTGTCGGACAAGCAATCATACTGACAGTGTATAGTCAGCTTAAAGGCTATGAACACCTGGATGCATTGCTTTATTATTATTATTACAATATACTTATTTTAGGCTAAAAACATTTTTCCATTTTATTAAAAATTTTCAACCATTTGTCCTCTGCAGCCTGTAACTTTTCCAATGGCTTGGTCTGAATTCCTGAGAGCTCATAAACACTCATTTAGGCTCCATTCACACGACCGTATGTGTGATCCGTTTTTTTGCGGATTAGATGCTGTCCCATTCACTTTTCTTCCATTGCACAGCTCAGCAAAAAAAAATGAAACATGTCCTATACTTGTCAGTGAAAATCAGGACATGGCCCTATTGAAGTCTATGGATCAGCAAAAAAAACGGAATGCAATCCGTTTTTTTGCGGACACGGATCCGTTTTTTTGCGGTCGTGTGAATGGAGCCTTAAACTAAACTCAAATGAGTGTTAATGAACTCTCAGATGAACATAGATAAGGACTACAGGCAGAGTCTGTTTCTCTGATGGTTGTCCGGACCTGATGAAGGATCTGAAAGCTTACAAACATGTTTTTTTCCTGATTAGCCAATAAAGGTATAACTGCTATAGTACTTTTGTCCTTTTAATCGAAAAATATTTAACATCACACTGTTAAGAATACAGAGCAGGCTGCAATATATGTGAACAGGTGCAGGCTTCAGAGGCTGGTTGAAAATGTTTAAAAAAGACCAATTAAAGAAGTAAAATGTACAATGAAGTACCAAAAATGCATTCGGTGTTGTTCGTAGCCTTTGAGGCTCAAGTTAATAAAGGTATTAAAATGTTTTATACTACAGCTGTTGTTTCTACCTACCTACTAACAGTTTGAAATCTTTAGGTACAAAAGTGTCTTTAGATACCCTGAAACGTCGCTTACACACTGTCAGCTCCAAATACCAGACATCAAAGCCTGCAAAAGACCAAACCACCAATCCATTATTCAAGGCTGAGATTCACCTTGCCATCCCAAATGTTGTCATGCGGCCTAGCTTGGAAGATATTCAAGTAAGAAAACTATATATTCAAATCTAACTATGTATTGTCCCCCTACTGTATAATATAAGAACATTGCTATGTCAGTCAGTCTGTGCTGTGACAGACTGCCTCTGTAGGAATATATAGTACTTTAAGTAGTGTCAATGTAGTGATAATCATCTCTGTAGAAATGCCAGGTTCAGACATCAGAATATGATATTAATGTAATTATTATTTACTAAGCTATCAATCAAAAACATCTGGTGGCAGAGCTTGTTGAGAGCTCATTTACACCCCTTTCTTCCCAGAATTCCAGAGGAGCATGTATGTAGGCCTGTAAGACTCCTTACGCCGATTAAGGCGCTCTCTCCCCAAGGAGTGATAGTACCCCCATGCTCAGCATGGACCCCTCCCCCCCCATTTCTTGTGAGCCGTCTCTTATCTCTTTGTTGCTGGAGATGGGCCTTTCCTAACAACAGGCAGAGGACTGCTAATTAGGTTGAAGTGAGACCCCCTAGTGGCCATGAATTCTGCTATCTGCTTCTTAATAAATTATGAACATATACCAGCGCAGGGAAATCAAGACTGGAATGTGGATACACCAGTCTTGATAAATGTCCCTCATTGTCTAAGACAAAACAAATCGACTTCAGGAGGAACTTGCGTTGCCTAGATAGGAATGGAGGTGTCAAAAGATAAAAAGTAATCTATCGCAGAAGGTCCATTCTCGTGTGGAATATTGCAATATAGTGCTGATGCATCAGCTGTTATTACTTCTGAAAGATTCATTAAGCTATAATAACCCATTGATAAACTGAGTGGAATATTTAAGATATCTGAAGATGGAGATCTAGGAAGTGTGAAAGGTTTCTGGTGAGGGACCCTATACCTGATAGGGCAGCCTAGTGGATTAGTGATAGATTCATGAACCTTTGATGAAAAAAAGCAAAGTGGGCTCGGTGACATAAAAACCTTTCTCAAGGCTTTTCTTTGTTGGGTGGTGAGCTTGCTAGCGTAAAGAAGGTCTCATTGAAACCAGGGATAAGTGAATTTCCTAAAAATTTTTAGTTTTTGGTACTAATCGGCCAAGAATATCTTTTTCAAATGACCCCTTGTTCTAGTGATCAGTGGGGGCTCCAGCAGTCGGACCCCCACTTTTCAGACTCTTATCCCCTGTCTCTCAGATATGGGATTAGGTTGTAATGGGACAACCTCTTGAAAAAAGAGAGAAGTACACTACTACGTATCCAAGAACAGCTCATATTATACCACCCTTTATAGCAGTCTTCTATTGGAAAATTTTTATATCCACACATTTTAACAAGTGTGGGTCATAAATGTGTTGACCAATTGATCAGAAACCACTAACTAGTTAGCTACAAAATTATATTATTGTAATGTATGTATCTGCATACATTTTACTACTTACAGGAGTTGCACCCTGACAGTTTTCAGACCAGCACCTGGATCGGAATACTTTTGTAAATGCATGTAATTAAAAATGTAGTATACCCATTGAGCTGTTCAATAAAATGTTTAGTGTCACCTGCTGTTTGTTTTTCGCCTTCTTTCTCCGTCCATCTCACTGAGGTGGTCGCACGCGCTTAGTTTAAATTTTCAACTGCCACCAGCCAGAGCTTCTAGCCTGAAATTAATCTATCAGAGCAATTGGAACAGTGAATGTGGAGCTATCTGGTTCCACGTGAGGTACAGGGCCGATTCTAGCTTTTCTAGAGATTGCCATGTACTATATGATGCTTGATTTTCATTTTTTACATCAATAAAGGCATAACCCCTTTAAAGAAGCAAATGTGTAATATTGCTCCTATGTGTAATGCCCCGTCTTTGTTTCAGGTCTGATTCTATCTAATCGGCCATCAGATTTAATTTGGGCCAAATCAAAAGAGCCCTGATTGCCCTAAAAAGTTGTGTACCCCACTCTGGGGTCTCCTGGGACTGTATCAAACCCCCTTTCAAGCCCTTTAACACCAAGGCAGCATGAGTTATGTCAAAGTGACAGCAGCATGTAGGCCTATGAGTACACAGATGGTAGTGGTTGGTAACAAAAAGCCTGTTTAAAAACACACTGCTTTTTTTTCTATTAAAAAATGGTCCAAAAAGTATCCCTTTTTGGTGGCAGATGCCTTCTTCTCTTACTGTTTATTTGTAAAATGGTGGTCGCCTTTTTGGAGCAGTTTATCTGAGAAGAATCACAAAAGTTTGGGATTCTCCGAAACTACAATCTTTTGGGAAATTGGTAACAAATTTGATTTGTGTAGAATTGATTCACTCGCCTCTAGTTTTATCATTACAATACTATTCCATTCTGTTTCAGAGCGCTGTGAACAAAGCCATAAATATCATATTGTCAGCAGCCAAGGACATTCCTCTGTGGAATTTTGCACATCTACATCACAAACAGCAACAGGTAATGTACTTTATCTTTGAGCTATTGTAAGTGTATATTTTATTGTTATGTTATGATTAGGATGTTCTTTTGCTGTGGAGAGGAAAAATTAAATAGAAAAAGCAGTGACAAACATGAGAACTTCCAAGAAATTTTTCAGCAAATTACTTATCAGTCCTTGAAGTTTTCTTATTTAAATCCACGTAAATGTCTTTACTTAATGGAACAGACTTACTAATCCTGTGTAAAATGTAGATGGCTGAAACTTATCACAGTGGCTCAGGCTGGCTCATGAATTTGGTGCATGGCTAGACACTTCTTTAACTTTTTATCACCTATTGGTGGCTTTACTTTGCAGCAAGATGTGGTGGCTATATATTTCTTTATAATTACAATTTTAGCACACACTGGTTCACACCCTTTTTTAAATAATCCACACCTTTTCCAGTTAAGCCACTCCCTAACGCAGTGGATTATTATTTTTTCCACATTTGCTACATAAAAATGTCTTAAACTTGATGCGACATCATGCACCAGAAATGCCCCAGATTTTGGCAAATTTTATGCCACATTCTAGACACAAACACATTAGTAAATGTGGATCAGGGTTTTCTGAAATACATCTAATTTCTGAATGGTCTTTATCAGACATCTACCTAACCTTTTAGGGTACAGCCACATGTGGTTTAAACACTGGCGATTTCCAGGAGCAGAATTTTGTATGGAAAATACGCAGCATTTACAGTTGTGTTCAAAATTATTCAACCCCCAATGCTGTACAGGGTTTTAGGGAATTTAGTGTACATTTGTAATTGCGTTCAGAATGAAATCTTACAAGGACTTTTTAAAGAACCAAATGCAACTAAAATGACATCAATTGTTTTTGTAATACAGTATTAAATGTTTTGTTTGTGATTTCTTCATTGACACAATTATTTAACCCCTTAAAGACTACCACTCTTAAGAACAGAGGGTTATTCAAGTGTTTTCGATCAGATATTGAAAACGCCTGTGGATGTCAAGGAGCAGCAATCAAGCATAATTAGCACCAATTAGGCAGATGTAAAATGACTGTGATACTCAGCTCCTTCCAGACATTTACTGATGTGTTTACAAACATGGTGAAGTCAAGAGAATGGTCCAGGAAGACAAGAGAAGAGGTGATTTCTCTTCACAGGAAGGGCAATAGCTATAAGAAGATTGCAAAGATGTTAAACATACCAAGAGACACCATAGGAAGCATCATTCGCAAATTCATAGCAAAGGGTACTTTTGAAACGCTACCTGGTCGTGGCAGAAAGAAGATGCTGACTTTAACTGCTGCGCGCTGCCTGAAGCACAAAGTGGAGAAAAGTCCCTGTGTGACTGCTGAGGAACTGAAAAAAGATTTGTCAGATGCGGGTACTGAAGTTTCAGCTCAGACAATAAGGCGCACACTGCGTAATGAAGGCCTCCATGCCAGAAATCCCAGGCGCACCCCCTTGCTGTCTCCAAAGAATAAGAAGAGTTGACTGCAGTATGCCATAAGTCATGTGGACAAACCACAAAAGTTTTGGGATAGTGTTCTGTGGACTGATGAAACAAAATTAGAACTGTTTAGGCCCATGGATCAACGCTATGTTTGGAGGAGGAAGAACAAGGCCTATGAAGAAAAGAGCACCTTGCCTACTGTGAAGCATGGCGGGGGGTCAATCATGCTTTGGGGCTGTTTTGCTTCTACAGGTACAGGGAAGCTTCAGCGTGTGCAAGGTACCATGAATTTTCTTCAGTACCAGGAGATATTGGATGAAACTGTGATGCAGTCCGTCACAAACCTGAGGCTTGGGAGACGTTGGACCTTTCAACAGGACAATGATCCCAAGCATACCTCCAAGTCCACTAGAGCATGGTTGCAGATTAAAGGCTGGAACATTTTGAAGTGGCCATCGCAGTCACCAGACTTAAATCCGATTGAGAACCTCTGGTGGGACTTAAAGAAAGCAGTTGCAGCGTGCAAGCCTAAGAATGTGACTGAACCGGAGGCTTTTGCCCATGAAGAATGGCGAAGATACCCGTAGATCGCTGCAAGACACTTGTGTCAAGCTATGCTTCACGTTTAAAAGCTGTTATAACTGGAAAAGTATGTTGTACTAAGTACTAAGATTGAATATCGCTAGGGGGTTGAATAAAACTGATAATGATGTGAGCACAGAAAATACATTTGTGGGTATTTCATTATGTTATGTTATATTTGTCTGACTTACAAGTGCCTCTTTGATTTCATTGTAAACAAGATGACTGAAATGATCAAAATCAATGTCAAACTGGCCAAAACACTCAATTTCAGTGGGGGTTGAATAATTTTGAACACAACTGTACAGTGGCAGTGAAGTGGATGAGAGTTTCTGAATCTAACTTGTCACATGGTGCGGATTTTAAATCTGCAGCATGTTAATTTATGTTGTTGATATCTGTTGTGGATTTTGCCCTTTCCAGTGCACAGGGTGAAATTTGCATCAATGCTGCAGCATTTCTGTCACACTTAAACAAAAACGACACCAATTGGTACAGATATTGCTTTTCCTGAATATGGTTAGATCTGTGGTGGATTTCCCATCACAGGAGGCTGTATCCTTACAGTACGAATCTTTGACTATGTAGTTTATTATGTAGTATGCAAGAAATTGATCCATTAATGTGACAACGTACCTTTAGCCAGAGAGGAGATCAGACAGAAAGAGCGACCACCACTTTGGTCAACTTGACATAATCATGTAATACTTGGTAGGCCATTATTTTGAAAGGGTACCATGTTGTACTACAACCCCAAGTCCAAAAAGTTGGGAGGCTGAGTAAAATGTTATTGAAAACACAGTGCAATAATTTGAAAATCTCTTAGACTCTATTTCATTCATAATAGAACATATAACAGATGTTGAAAGTGAGACATTATACCACTTCATGAAAAAAAAAATTTTTTTAGGCTACTTTTGGCCAAAATGAATTAGGCTACTTTCACACTTGCGGCAAACTTTTCTGGCATTGAGTTCCGTCGTCGGGGCTCAATACCGGAAAATAACTGATCAGTTTAATTTAAATGCATTTTAAATGGATAGAAATCTGTTCAGGATGCATCAGGATGTCATCAGTTCAGTCACTGTCAGTCTTTTTGGAGGGAGTAAATTCTGCATTTTTTTCTCCGTCCAAATTGCCGGAATGCTGGATCCGGCATTAATTTGCCGGATAGGAATAGGAATGTATTAGTGCCGGATACGGTATTAAGAAATACATGAAGGACGTATCCTTAAAACTGAAAAAATAATACAAGACGGATCCGTCTATCCCCATAACAAGCGGATCTGTTTCCAAATGCTTTCAGTTTACATCCACAGTGTTCCGGCAACTGAACTGCTTGCCGGAACACTCTGCTGCATGTGTGAAAGTACCCTTAGAACTTGATCATGGCAAAGCATCTCAAACAAGTTCCGGTAGGGGCAAAAGGCTTAAAAAGTAAGTGGTAATAATAAAAAACATCTGGAGGAGCAATTTTCTGCTAAGTCACATGACTGGGTATAAAAAAGAGCATGTTAGAGAGGCAGAGTCTGTCAGAAGCAAAGATGGGCAGAGATTCACAAAACTGCAAAAAAAATTGTATCTACAAATTGTTGATTTACATATTAGACAAATGTTCCTCAATGTAAAATTGCAAAGACTTTGAATACCCCACCATCTACATTATATGATATCATCAAAAAATTTTGAGAATCTGGAGAAATCCATACGTGCAAGGGACAAGGCCGTCGGTATTGGATACTCATGATCTACAGGTGACACTGCATTAAAATAGCCTGATTCTGTACTGGAAATCACTGCATGGGCTAACTTCTAGAAATCATTGTCTGTGAACAGTTCACTATGCAATCAAAAAGTGCAAGTTAAAACTGTATTGTGCAAAGAAGAAACCATATGTAAACACAATCCAAAAATGTCTTCTTTGGAATCAAATGGATTGAGGCAAAATGGAAAACTGTTCTGTGGTCAGATGAATCAAAATTTGAAATTCCTTTTGGAAACTACACACACTGTGTGCTGTGGACTCAAGCGGAGAGGGACCATCCAGATTGTTCTCTGCGCACAGTTCAAAAGTCTGCATCTCTGATGGTATGGGATTGCATTAGTTCCTATGGCATAGACAGCTTACACATCTGGAAAAGTACTTCTGATGTTGAACAGTATATAGGGGTTGTACAACAACACATGCTCCCATCCAGACATCTTTTTTTTTATGGAGCATCTTGAATATTTCAGCAAGACAGTGCTAAAGCTGCATCCATCACAACAGCATGACTTCACAGTCCAGATTCACCAGTAAAAACATAAAAATGTCAGCAAACAAGACCTGGGACAGTTGAACAGCTAGAATCCTACATCAGACAAGAATGGGACAACATTTCTCTGCCAAATCTCCAGCAATTGGTCCCCTCACTTGCCAGACTTGTACAGTCTCTCGTTAAAATAAGAGGGGCTGCCACACAATGGTAGACATTGCCCTGTCCTAACTTTTTTTTAAGATGCATTGTTACTATCAAGTTCTAAATGAGTTAAATGAGTCCCAACTTTTTTGGAATTGGTGTTTTACATTAAAGGGCATCTGTCACCACACTCTTGGACTATTATCCACACTAATACATGAATTGTAATGCAGATAAGGAGTCCAGATTGCTATTTTTTATTTTCTTATTGCCCTTATTATCTGGCTGTCAGCAACTAAAGCTGTGCTTAAATACATTGTCAAGACTGTCCTCTCCATTATGTTAACACAGCAGTCCAGACTGTGTATTATAGTGCAGCTTTGAGTGCCAACAGCGGGAAAATGGAGGAGAGTAGGAAAATAAAAAAAGGCAATCTAGACTCCTTATTTGCACTACTACTCTTGTATTACTACAGATATAGTCCAGAATCATGGTGACAGATTCCCCTTAATGTTTCCATCACAGCTTCTTCTGAGGGTCTCAGCCTGTGGACCTATAGCGGTCAGCTGATTGCCAGGGCACCTTCCCTTTGGAAAGGCATTGTCCCAACTTTAAATACTAGTTTCATATGTAAATTCTGAACTGCCGGGAAAGTTATTTTGTGCTTGGCTGTTAAATTGGTGTATGGAAAATGCAGTTGGAATATTTTGCAGGGCTCCAGACGGCTATGGAGCCATTCATATTGTGGGAAGTATCTATTTGTGTATACACCTTTTTCTGTCAGTGTTGTCACAGCCAAAAATATCTGTGCTCAGTAGATAAATGGAGAACACTTACGTCGTTGGCCTATTTTTTTATGTCGTAGTTTTATTCCAGCGGCGTCTAGGCGTGCGGAGCGGTAGTCCGGGGGAACACGTTCATTAGCGGCAGGATGGATCCGACAGGCTGTTCATCCGACAGAACAGCCTGCCGGAGGTCAGTGCCGCTAGTGCGAAACTAGCCTAACTGATATTTTACCTCTCTGGAAAGCATTACATTTTCACTCATATACTACTGTATTGTACTTCTGTACTTCTGTATTTGTAGATGTTTTGCTCAAAGGAATCTCTCAGTTACAGTAGAGTTTTTTCATTAACTAAAGTAGACTTTTTAATATATAATTTACAATCGTGTAGGAATGATGAGGGGCCTGGTTTGGTCTTTTGAAACCCTCCATCATTTGGCTACATGGCCTTTTCTGTTTGCATTTGTTAGGATTTGTCCTGTCATGATTGCTATGAAAGTAGGTGACATTGCTTTCTTCAAAAGACCCACTGCAGTTTTCCATTCTCATTACATCAGGCTACTGAGGATTCTGAGTTGAAATATAAATTATATTATAATTGCAAAGTAAAAAGAATGCAAAATATATAAAGGCAGAACTTAAATGCCTATTCCATTAAGTCTACTTTATAAGAATTAATCTAAAATAATATTCATAAGAATTAATCCACATGGTGATGGCTTTGCATAATCTATGGCAATTATTTCATTTTCTGTGTGGAAAGGAATTTGTTCAGGCTGTAATTTTGCATTTTTCAATTAGTGACTTTGTTCAGCAAACTGTGTACTTCCCAATTAAAGAGGTATTCCGGTTTTAATAATTACATTTATTTGTTTAGAGAATAGGCAGTTACAATTTTCTAATATGTATTTAAAATGTTGCTCTTTTTCACACAATAGCCTCTCTCTAAAGAAAAAAAATGGTACATCTCATTTTAGTCCTGTAAAATGCATCTGTGTGAGATCTGAATAGGACTAAAGATGGGGTAGCACATGTGACCCTCAATCATGTCATGTGACCACTG
The DNA here is from genome assembly GCA_033119425.1 of Bufotes viridis. Taxonomy (NCBI): domain Eukaryota; kingdom Metazoa; phylum Chordata; class Amphibia; order Anura; family Bufonidae; genus Bufotes; species Bufotes viridis. Next base: position 227,357,250 of record CM065593.1, read on the forward strand.
GCATTCAGATATCTAACAGGTGAATAGCAACTTAAAGGGGTTTTACCATCTCAGACAATGAGGGCATATCGCTTGGATATGCCCCCAATGTTTGGTAGGTGCGGGTCCCAGCGGTGGGACCCGCACCTACAATGAGAACGGAGCGGGGAAATGAACGGAGGGTGCACTGCTCATGCGCAGCCTCCCTTCATTCATTTCTATGGGGCAGACGGAAATAGCTGAGCCAGCGCTCGGCTATTTCCGTCTGCCCCATAGAAATGAATGGGAGCATGGGCCACGCATGCGCGGTGCGCTCCCATTCACTTCTATGGGAGCAGCGATTGGCAGTGGACGGACCCCGGGAAATCCGGGGTCCTCCAGCCACAGCTCTCCCCGCTTCGTTCTCTTTGTAGGTGCAGGTCTTAGGTGCGGGTCCCACCGCTATCAGACAATGAGGGCATATCTTAGCGATATGCCCCCATTGTCTGAAATGGGAATACCCCTTTAATGAGATGCGGAACATATGAATACAGTATATACTGCATTACTGCAGCATCATTTAATTTCTGTCTGTGTAGAAACACATCTGACATTGTTCTCCCTGTCTTCCCTGTATGTGTTCTGTTGCTAATTTCTTTTATAGTTAACTTTATTAACAACATCACCTAGAGGCAGGCAGCCATTTTACAAATCACCTAGAAACGGGCAGCCATGTAAACACAAACACAGTGAGGTATTTGTTGTAATAGCCAATGCACAATGATTTCCACCTTAACGTCGTAGTTATTACATGGAAATGTCCTTTGTGCTGACCAAGCCCATATATGTCATGTAACACCGTTGCTTACTGAATGTCAGTGGGATGTTGCATGACTGATGCCATGGTTCAGTTAGGCCATGGATGCATTACAATAGGATTCACGGGCTGAAATAGTGAACAGAATGCAGCGCTCGCAGTAGCAATGCATTCTTTTCAAACAGCTGATCGGTGGGAGTGACAGGAGTTGGCCCCCCGTCTATCTGATATTGGTGACTTATCCTAGGACATCAATATAGGAAACTGGATAACATTCTGTTTTCCATATAGCTGCGGGTCCAATGCTCCCATTGTCTGAGATGGGAATACCCCTTTAAGTTACGATTTATTTCCGATCATGTAAATTTTTATTCAAAGGTCATTCACATAGCATTAAGCATGTATGCTTGTTTTCATGTGATGAGCTGCAGTTTATATGAAGAAAATAATGAGTTCTGATTAAAGAATTTACAGCAGAAAAATAAAAAAAGAGCGATTTTTGTGTTATACTGGAAATGTTATGTGATCTAATATATCTACTAGTGTGGTGACCTCATAGACTTGTGCCGATTCACTGTTTTACTTCTCTCTTTTCAATCGTGTTATAGTTGGAGCAAAATGCTGCTCGAGATCTCGGCGATGAACTTACCAAGATGGTGGTGCTGAAACCTTTGGATAAGCAAATTGCTGAACACAAAGATGTGAGCAAAGTTGTATCCAACCTCAGCTCTATTGTCCTGTTACTTAAGACGGATGCAACTGATGTTCTGAACAGTTTTACCACCTTTTCTGGGATATGGAATCAGGTAGGCAAACTCTGAGTGACCTGTGCATACATAGTTTGCATATATTACACAATACAATAATCTGATATAAATGTGTAACCTTATTACTATTACTTTTTACATTTTAAGCTATAGACATGTTACAAACGCATTATATGAGGTTTCATATGGTGCCTACAGGTCTCTGATGCAGAACTCTAGGGACAACGACTCTAATTTATCAAACCAACGTATGTTATGTTGGTCTCAATTGGCTCTGTACTGCCGGAGCAGGCGTTTAATTTATGACAGGGCGCTGGCCTCATCATGAATTAAATACATTCACCAGCAGTTCGCGTGTCACGTGACTGAAATCTACTCCAGCTCATAGATGGTATAGATTTCAGTCATCATTCAGCCAGTTTCTGCCATCAATGATGATAATTGTGCCAGGGCAGATGTCCCCACCCACACCGGATTTTGCAGCTTTTTAACTCCAAATCTATGGCGTTGGGGGGTGATAAATCTCTCCTTTTGTGTGCTGCTGTACAGGCCTTGAGCATTACGGTAGTTCCTCTAGGTCTCCATATGGATAGTTATTCTTTTGAATGTTTTGTCTTCACTTGAATGGGGCTGAGCTGCTCCTAGGCCACGTGACAGAAGAACGTAATGTCATTGGCCTAAGAAAAGTTGTGAGAAGACCGCAGCACTCACAGGAGCGCCGCTACCTTCTCAAACAGCTGATTAGCGGGAATCCCCAGTGTCAAACCCCCACCCCCCATATTGAGTAACTATCCTGAGGAGAGGCCATTAGTATTAAAAAGTATTAAAACCCCTTTAAATTTAAAGCAAAGTAAAAAGATGTTTCCAAATGCAAACAAAAAAAGACTTAAAAATGCAATAAAAAATTCAAATAGCTCCTTTCACTTATAAAAATAAACATAATTTGTATTACTACATCCAAAAGGCCCCTAACTATTAAATACTGTATAAAATTGCCCCCCCAAAAACCTTATATAGCTACATAGAAAAAAATATAAATAGGTTATTTAGGTTAATATGTCAATGCAAAGAATTGTTTTTCAAAGATTTAATTTTCTTTAAGCATATTAAAATATAGCAAAAATTATATAAAATGATATAAATGTGATATCAGTGTAGTCGCTCTGACCTGCAGACTAAAGGGAATATCTAACAAAATCTGTAAACAATGGCGGAATTGCATTTCTTTTTTCAGTTTCACCCCAATAAGAAACTTTTTTCCACATTTTCCAATACCTAGAAAGTACTTGTCCTGCAAAATACAATGTAGCTAAATGATCAGAAAAAGTAAAACAGGTAGGGCTCTTGGAAGGTAGGGATGAAAAGACCAAGATGGCCTTTTTGAATGCTTGTCAATATTAGTAGAAAGTGAGATGACAAAAGTTTGGCCTTTGAGAGGATCTGAAGGGCCCACACTAGTTTGTTGGTGCTGCGCAGTACCGTCTATGTATGCCTTTTATTATAATGTACCATACAGTCCTGAAATAATATAATCATACTCTGGTTGAGTAACACTCTTACCTTAATAAACTAGTGTATCTACATTCTGTGCAGCTGCCGGTCCATGGGTTTGTGCATCAAGCTGCCCTGGTCTTTAGGGCCTACAGCAACCATTTCAGTAGCGGCAGATGATGCACACTGTTATGGCTGTCTTTGAGGACATATGTCTCCATTAAAAAAACTTTTGTGGTGCAGAATTATGATACAGTACCAGTGCTGTAATTCTATCAGTATTTCATGTCAGTTACTTTTGCATTTCATAGGATGTTGATGAAAAGGTGAAAGAATTCCTGGATACCAACCCTGTAATGTCTGAATTTCGAAGTCAACTGAATTACTATTCCGTAAGCAAACTATTAGCCGTGTCATAAGTCCCAATATCATGAGCTCAATTGAATACATATTTATGCTGCCTCATATCCATATTTTCCTTACAGCAACTGGAAACCCAGATTAATGAACTTCCAGGCCATTGCATTGTGGGATCTGTGGACTTTTCCACTGATTGTCTGAAAATGGCGTTAGTTCAAGAGTGCCGCAGGTGGAAGAGAGCAATTGGCTCAGCTTTGAATAAGAAGGCTGCTATGGACATGGATGAAATCTATTCATTTATTGATAATCTCAGTAAGAGAATGAACAGACCAATTAATGACCTTGATGATGTTCGTGGCGCAATGGATGCCTTGAAGGAAATCAGGGAGTCGGAAATTAAAATTGACATGATGATTGGACCAATTGAGGAGTCCCATAGTCTTCTGGTAAAATATGATCTTCTGTTTCAAGATGGCAATGCTGAGCGGGTAGATGGCTTAGCATATGCTTGGAAGAACTTGAATACACAGGTAGATTTACCATCTTTGCTATATGCATTATAAATATAAAGCCAGCATTCCTTGTACAGATCTTATTAATTCTTTATTGCGCTTTTTGTCAGGTTTTGCAAACCCAGAATTTACTTATTAAAGTGCAACCAGCGATGAAAACAGATTTACTGGACGGTGTCAAGAAATTCCAGGTTGATGCCGCAAAATTCTATAAAGACTATGATTTCACGTAAGTAAAGATGTAGTTCATTGCCTCTTGGTTTCATGGACATTATTGAGCAGCTGGTGGCCTGCTTTACAGCATATATTTTCATTACTTGTGGCATCAGACTGTTTGCTAGTTCCTGATTTAAACAACTTGCTGTCTTTAAATTCTCTCAGATCCGAGGAACTGTGGAACTATTATATTGCTTTGACAGAAATGGCTGTTCATACGGTATGAGATGTTTTTAATCCATAACGCATAGAGTATTTTATTAATGTACGTTCTTGTAATTCTTTTTTTCATAGTGGTCCTGGAGTAGAAGGGATACCTCCCAGGGAAGCTAGTGACAGATTGCAAGTGTTTCAGGCGAAATTTGATGAATTGTGGAGGAAATATATTACTTTCTCTGGGGGAGAAGAACTCTTTGGTCTCCAAATAACAGGTAAACAGCACAATTATAATAACATAACAGAACTGCAAATCCTGAAGCTACTTGTATGAGAAAACTGCTCAAATATTCCTGTTTCTACAGTATGTGTCAGTTTTATACGGTAGTTACGGTAATATTACCAGCAGCGTAAGGCCTCATGAACACGACAATATTTGTGGTCCGTGTGCAACCCGCATTCTTTGCTGTTCAGATGCGGACCCATTCATTTGTTTGAGACCGCCAAAAATAAGGACAGCACACAGATGTCATCCATGTGCTGTCCTCATCCGTGTGTCGGTAATTCTAATTATAGAACATGTCCTGTTCTTGTCTGTTTTGCGGAATAGGTATTTCTACTATTAAGCCCTCAAAAAGTGCAGCATTTGGCGGATGTGCGGTTGGCCAGCTACAAAATACAGAAAGTCATGTGCATGAGGCCTAATCAGAATTGAGTTTAAAGAGTATCAAGCATAGGATGAATAGAAGTGCCAGCTATCCAATGTTTGTCATAAACTGATATCAGCATGGTATTGGCAGCTATGTGGTTGTCATTGCGGTAGTGGCATACATTACTGTCCATGGATACTAGTGAGATAATGTCCTTGCTTGTGTTAAAATTTGGGATCTTAAAACATTAGCTTAACACTAAATTGTTTAACTGTTCTCCGTACCTGTTTTTACCGTTGTTTAATATTTTTTAGAATATGCTGAACTGCAAAGGATCAAACGTGAACTATCTTTGCTGCAGAAACTATATGGTCTTTACAATGCAGTTATAGAAAATATTAATGGATATTATGACATATTGTGGACTGACCTGGATATTGAAAAAATCAACAGTGAGCTTCTAGACTTCCAAAATAGGTGTGTATTTAAGATTTGTGTAAAGGTCCCTTTAGACGGGATAATTCAGCAGGCGACTGTCCGCCAGGAACCATTCCTTCCTGGGAAGCGCCTGCTTGTCAGTGAATGAGACTGCCGCATTTACATGCAGAGATTTCCTCCACAGTATGGGGAGGAGCGGTCACTGATGCCATCGATCATTCCCATAAAGACTTGTTTGCCAGCAGCAGAGCTTGTTTAGACAACATGATCTAGACTGCTGCTGGCAAACAATGATTTAGGTGTCTACACAAACGATCCAATGACCCGACGAATGAGCGTTATGTTTGTTCAATCAGCAGCTCCTATGAACACTTTGTGATTATCTGGTGGATTCTCAGCCCGTGTAAAGAGCCACTTAGCACTAGCTTTTATTGGTTTTATATCCTTTCCAAGTAATACAAATGACAAGTTCCGATAATAAAGCAAGATATGGAATTCAGACTTTAAGACTTACCTGTTAGCAAACAAAGACTGTCTTATTACAGCCCTTGGCTGCTTGTCTCATAGATAAAATACAGGATGCTTTCAAGAGGACCTGTCATCACAAATTGCAATGCAATCTGAAAGCAGCATGTTATAGAGTAGGAGGAGCAGAGCAGAGTGATATATAGTTTTGTGTGAAAACATTCAGTAAAACTGGTATTTTATACATTTATATATATGCTTTTTCTACCTCCTGTGAATACCTATTGGTACAGGGAGTAGGGGTCATCAGTGGTTGATAGCATTGTGTGAGATATAAATATTTAAATTCCAGGTTTTACCAAATCTTTTTCCACAAAACTATATATCAATTTGCTCTGCTCATCCTGCTCTTTAACATGGTGAAAGACTACATTACATTTTGTGATGACAGCCTTTATTTGGGTACAGTGCTGAACTACACTATGGCAACATACATGTGGTGTGATTAGAGTCCTGTGGGCTCCAGGACAATTTTTAGACCTTGGCACCCCTTCCCTCTGAGACCCAGTAGCGTTGCTAAGGTTTATATATATATGCCCCCCCAAATAATAATGCTTAATAATAATTTGTTATATATGATAACATATATATGACACCCCTCTAAATAATTCAGTCATACAGTTAACAAATAGTACCACTATATGAGTAACATATATTATTACCATACTGTAAATACGAGTAAACCAAGGCTTATATTACCAATAATAACACTGGCCAAAAAATAACTCCAGACCATGAACACAAATTACCACCATCGAATGACTGAATACCACCATGCTGATACTTAATAGAAACCATTGTACTAAGACCAAAATTACTGCTATACAATAACCATATAGTGGTGGATAACAGTTGTAAATATACAGTAGTTATATGCAGTGAATTAAACATGACTTCCTCTCTGATTGAAATTGTTCACTTTCCCTTTTCATCTTTATCTGACCCAGACCACCATAAATACTTTCTCCAGGCATGAGGAAGTATGTCTTCTCTGCAGAATGTAATGTAAAGACACTTTTGACTCCCTCAGTAGTTATGTCCCTCCTGTTTATGCCCCGATACAATAGCAATGAGTCCCTTAGTCCCCTTTACAAAAATAATGTGCCTCTTAGTAAAGTAATGTCCCCCTTAGTGATACTTGCATCATTAATGTCCCCATGGTGTCCTTTAGTATAGTAATGTTCCCTTTACTGTCCCTTAGTACAGTAAAGTCCCCCTTAGTACTGTGATCTGCATCTTAATACTATAATGTCCCTTTTAGTGCTCCCTGCACTGGTTCCCCTTAGTACAGTAATGTCCCATTTGGTGCCGTTTAGTACAGTAATGATCCCTTTTGGTGCCCGCTAGTACAGTAATGTCCCCCTTAGGGCCCCTTTATACAGTAGTGTCCCTTTTGGTGCTCCTTGCATCAGTAATGTCCCCCTTATTACTCCATAGTACAGTAATGTCCCGTTTGGTTCCCCTTAGTACAGTAATGTCCCTTTGGTTCCCACTAGTACAGTAATGTCCCTTTGGTGCCCCTTAGTACAGGAATGTCCCCTTTGGTGCCCCTTTGTACAGTAATGTCCCTTTGGTGCCCTTTAGTACAGTAATTTCCCCTTTTGGTGCCCCTTAGTACAGTAATGTCCCTTTGGTGCCCCTTAGTACAGTAATGTCCCTTTGGTGCCCACTAGTACAGTAATGTCCCTTTGGTGCCCCTTAGTACAGTAATGTCCCTATGGTGCCCACTAGTACAATAATGTCCCTTTGGTGCCCACTAGTACAGTAATGTCCCTTTCGTGCCCCTTAGTACAGTAATGTCCCTTTGGTGCCCCTTAGTACAGTAATGTCCCTTTGGTGCCCACTAATACAGTAATGTCCCCTTTGGTGCCCCTTAGTACAGTAATGTCCCTTTGGTGCCCACTAGTACAGTAATGTCCCTTTGGTGCCCACTAGTACATTAATGTCCCCTTTGGTGCCCCTTAGTACAGTAATGTCTCTTTGGTGCCCACTAATACAAAATTGTCCACTTTGGTGCCCCTTTGTACATGAATGTCCCTTTGGTGCCCACTAGTACAGTAATGTCCCTTTGGTGCCCCTTAGTACAGTAATGTCCCTTTGGTTCCCCTTAGTACAGTAATGTCCCTTTGGTGCCCCTTAATACAGTAATGTCCCTTTGGTGCCCCCTTAGTACAGTAATGTCCACTTTGGTGCCCCTTTGTACAGTAATGTCCCTTTGGTGCCCCTTTGTACAGTAATGTCCCTTTGGTGCCCCTTTGTACAGTAATGTCCCTTTGGTGCCCCTTTGTACAGTAATGTCTCCCTTATTTCCCCTTACTATGTCATTCAGTACAGGCAAACAACTTACAGTAGGATGTCTCAGTCTTTGTTACAAAAACATCTTCAGCCAGGGGCGTAACTATAGGGGAAGCAGGGGAAGCGGCTGCTTTGGGGCCCTGACCCAGAAGAGGCCCATCCAAGAGGAGGAGAAGTACTAAAAGATTTTGTCAGGGCCCCTCAACATTATTACACAATGAAATTATATACAGTGGCAGTATAGACAGTGTAGAAAACGGATGGAACAGCTGCCGGGCCTGGTCTGAGAGAGCGATCTTTACTAGCCACAGGAAAGGGGGCGGCAGGAAAGGAAGGGGTTGTGAAAAAATTACTGGGGGAGGGAGCCCCATTTAAAAATTTGCTGTGTTGCCCAGTCATTTCTAGTTATGCCACTGTCTTCAGCAATGTTGACTGATGTGACATTTCCTTTGATAACATTAATTTTTTATTTACTGCATCTAATTGTACAAGAACAAAGCATGTTTTCTACATAATTTTCTTCCTCAAGCCTTTGTTGGGTGCACTCTTTTATTTCAGCTCTCCTAGTGTTTTGTTGATTTTAGTAAGTTGGCGGTGTACAATGTGTGCCAACAAGATTTAGCAACTGTTAACACTGTACTGTATATGCTGCAAAATAATGTTTGTCATGACTAATATGTTGTATTTGCCCCTTAAATTAGAATTCGCAAGCTTCCAAAAGCATTGAAGGAATGGCAAGCATTTAATGACTTGAAGACCAATATCGATGACTTCAGTGAGAGCTGCCCTCTTCTTGAAATGATGGCAAACAAAGTATGAAGTCGCTTCTCCTACCAAATGTTCATGTGACTAGAGACTTAAATAGGCGTCAGGAACTGATAGTCAGAGATGTCAATCATCTTCATTAAAATGTTCTTCTGCTAATCTGTAAATCTCATTATATATTGCTAATCATTGTTTATTTCTTACCAAAATATGGGTAATCTTGTAATTAAAGAAATAGTAACATGCTATTCTGCAGGTGTTTTCTGGGCTCATTTCCCAAGTAATTGTTCTAAGGCCTGTTTAAAGGACCAGACTTTAAAGAGGTTGTCCAGTTTTGGCAGCCTTTCCGGCTGCCCCCCTCCCCCCCCCATCTCGCTCGACCTGTAGATCATGATATAAGAATTATACTGTAGGAATAACGTCACTCCACAAGTATCACACAAAAGGAGAAGTATATATCAAAGGACAGAGCAATATAGATAATCACGAACAAATAAAAAAAGAAAAAATAACTAGCACATTCTACGCAATCCAGGGAAATATTAAGACAAGTTCTAATCTAAAGCCATTTTATGCATGAAAGGGGCATGAAGTATGGTGTCACATACCTGGTCCCTCAACATGAAATGCAGTGTAAACATGTTATAGTAGGATGAGTTGAGCAGATTGATATACTTTTATGGGAGGAGATTCAGCAAAATGTGTAATTTATTAATTTAAATCTCTGCTTTTTCTGATCCTAGTGGTCAAGTCAGCCGTCTAATCAATGACTGATCCGTGTGTATACGTAGATAGCTGTCAGCCACAGATAAGATGTCCCACATGTCTCCAGATCAGAGATTTAAATGAATAAATTGCAAGTTTTGCTCACTTTTCCAGAAAACTATGTATTGCTCTGCTCAGCTCCTCCTGCTCTATAGCAGCTCCTCTTGTTGCCCGCAGATTGCACTGTATTTCATGGTGACATGTGCTCTTTAAAGAAATGCAGTGCAGTAGATTATGGTCTGAAGTAACATAGTAACATAGTTTATAAGGCTGAAAAAAGACATCTGTCCATCCAGTTCAGCCTGTTATCCTGCAAGTGAAATACTTTGGGAGAAATTTAACACAGACTAGCGTTTAATGCTGGCTTATGATAGCCCCTGGTGTGGCCGAGGATGCGCCTAGTTTATGATGAGACGCATGCCTTGTCATAAATTCGATGCATCCTCCAGCAATTCAGAGCTGCTTTATGTTTCAGACTTTATGCCGGAAAACGAGTGTAAAAGATGATAAATTCCCCAGGCCAGCTGGCCCCACCACCTCCCCGTCCTTGCCCCCTTCTCGGAAAAGTGGAGTGTATAAATGCCATTTGAGACATTTGTTTCTGTTAATAGGTGGTTTTTGGGGGTCTCTGGCTTTGTCTTATTTTTAGATGCAGTATTTTGAAACATTTGGCGTTTTTATTTTTTTCTGCCATTTTGACATCTCTATAGAAAGAAATGGCAGAAAATGTTGTTCACACATTTGTATAGAAAAAAACACTGCTAACATCCTGCCATAAAACCACATGCAGTATGAAAAAAATAAAACCAGTTTCTAGGAGTTTTTTTTGTGAACAAAAGAACGCCAGAGCAAGTTTGTGTTTGAAGGGGCCCTAAAGTGGGATTGATGTCCCACAATTGATTGGTTGACCTGTATAATGCATTCCTACAGCATTATAGAGTTAGTATTATTGCGTCTTTACTGCAGTTATGTTTATTCACTGCTGTTTTTCACTCTCTAGGCAATGATGAAGAGACACTGGGACAGAATATCACAACTTACCGGCCACACTTTTGACGTGGAGTCAGAAAGCTTTTCCCTGAGAAATATAATGGAAGCATCCTTGCTAAAATACAAAGAGGATATTGAGGTTAGTGCCAAGACTAAATCGTTGATCAAGAAATCCACGTTCTGTGTAATTTTTCTGCTGCTAATTTTTGGACAAGTCTCCAGAACTTGGATTCTTATCTTCACTACTCCTAATGAATAACTCCTTATCGGAAGCTCAGGGGTCTGCCATATTCAATTCATAGTTTATAGAAACACCAGTTTATGACATTACCAACTAATTTATATGTAAGCAAGTCTGACATGTATTTCCCCAATCTTACTGTGCCAGCAATGGCTAGCCGAGGATGGCATCAGTGAGCAATTCATAAATTAATCAGAAAGCCTCGTGGTAAACCCCAAAAAGACCCTGTCCCAGCAATATACAATTTGATTTATCCATTCACCACCATGACCAAGGAACACAGGCTTTAGATTAGGTCTTTGTGGTAAAATGTGAGATTGTAGATAATTCCTGTGAAGTATAATTGAGGGAATTGTACTGATAATTGTGCATTGATATCATAGGGGTCATGCTTAGGCTGTACTTATAATTCATTGTACAGTACAGTAGTTTTATATATCTTAAATTTAAAAGCATTACATTACATTCTATTATATTAGTAAAACAACCATAAAAATTCAATTTTTTAGGCCACATGCACGAGACTATATCCGTTTTGCGGTGCACAAACTGTGGATCCGGAAAATATGTATGCAGTCCTTGTGCTTTCCTGCATTTTATTTGATCCACATTTTGTGGACATAGTTTATTTTTTTGAAGAATCATTATCCATGTGGACCGAGGACCTATTGAAGTCAATGGCTTTGCAAAAAATGCAGATGCAACACGGAATGCATGTGGATACTGTTGTGTGCATGGGGCCTTACCACTATAAATGCATTATTTCTGAAATACCTACCTCTGTGTCTTTAACTTAGTGAGACTTAACCCCTCCCTTAGTTACCACCCATACACATTTTTATGGCGGTCCCTAAGGGGCCTTAGGCTGGGCTGCCAACTTTACAGCAGAGAGCAGGTGCTCCGCTCTAACAGCCCAGACCAGCAGGAGCACCAATCCAGGCTGTTTAACTCATTACATGCCGCGGGCAACGGCGCCCACCACATGTAATTGGTGACAGAGGGAGCGGACTCCGTTTTTATCCCATCGGTAACCTGCAAATGAGAGTGTGGTGTGACGATGTGTGTGTATAAGTAGACTGGGACCTGGTATATGCCCCAAGCCTGCCTTGAGTGTTCTTCAGCAGGCTGCGCTAGTACACTGTATTTTAGAAGCGATCAAAAGATCCCCTGTTATAGTCCCCTTGTGGGACTATTAAGTGGTTAAAAAATGAAATTTTTTTTATTAAATAATAAAAAATTCTAATAGAAAAAGTTTTTCCATTGAAAAAACACTTTTTAATGAAAAAAATTGGAAAAATAAAATCCCTCCCACATGTTTGGTATTGCCATGTCTTGAATGACCTGTACTACACAAATATCATGTAGATTATCCCCCATGGTGAACACCGTCAAAAAAATGACAGAATTGCTCATTTTTGCTTAGTCGCCACCAAAAAAAAATTAATAACAAGCGATCAAAAAGTGTTATTTTCCTCAAAATGATACCGATGAAAACTGCAGAAAAAATTAGCGAGGGTCCAACCTCACAACTGACAAGGCTTAGGATAGTTTCACACTAGCGCTAGGGTTCCGGCAGTGAACAGCCTGCCGGATATCCCTGCATTCCAGGATTTACGGTAGCTTGAACGTCTCCGTCCGGCTCCATTAACTATAACGGAGATGGCATGGCAGGGATCCAGCCGCAACCTGGCAAATGCCGAGAATCGTCCGGAAGAAAACTTCTTCACGGAATGCAGAGAGATCACACATACTGTTCCCTGGGGGAGCAGCCTCCTGGATCCCTAGTACTAGTGTGAAACTAGCCTTAACTGATCTGGTGCTAACTTGTTGGTGCCAGATACCACAGGACAGTACAGTGCTGTTTTAGTGGCACGAGGTGACCTACATAATATTAGGCAGGTGGTTTTAATATTATGACTGATTTCTGTAAATTATAAATAAATTAATTTTACATTCTCAAACTATTGCCGTTTTTAGCTATTCATTTGCATGCCAGGATAAGTCATGGTTTACTGAATTTGATTTACTGCTTAAATTATAAAATAAAGTAAAATAAAGGCTGTTTAAAAATAAACACTATAAAAAAAATCCTGTAAAATAAAGGCTGTTTAATCCTTAGAGGGGTTGTCCAAGATTTTGATATTGATGATCTCTCCTCAGGATAGCTCATCATTATTAGATCAGCAGGGTCCACCTCTCGACACCCTGCCAGTCAGATGTTTGAAGAGCCCACGATGCTCATAGTTGTTCAGCGGCTTCTTCCTAGGCAACTGATTTCACGTGGACAATCACACGGCCTAGGCGCAGCTCAGTCCCATTTAAGTAAATGGGGTTGAGCTGTGACACCAAACACAGCCATTATTCGGTGGATGGTGCTTTGCTTGTGAGCTGTGAGGAGGCCACGGTGCTCACCAGAGCACAGCTGATTGGAGAGGGTGGGGTGTTGGATCCCCTCCGGTCTGATATTCATGACGTATCCTGAGGATAGGTCATCAATATCAGAATCTCGAAAAATTCCTTTAAAAAATTGGAGAAACAGTCTGATCTGCAGGTGGCATTTCCTCTTCAATATCAATAAGTTTTGTTCTGCATGAGGTGAACTATAGCGATCTAGAAATGAAAGCATGCGGAGATGTAATTGTTGTATGAATATTTATAGAAAACAAATGAGAGTACATCGGCGCAGGAGCCCTTCATTTCTGTGTGTACTGCAGAGCTTGTCTTCTTAAGTACTGCAGACTCATTTTTTTCTTCTTCAATTAGCCATGCAAATAGCCTTCTGCACTTAAAATAAATTACGTGGTGGCTGTGACTTGAATGTAGCAAACACATAATTAGAAGAACCCAGAAGAGTAAAAATGTTCTTATCTTCCACAATCTGAAGAAACATCACTTCTGTATACAAAATGAAAGCCAAGCTCTGATTGGTTGTTAGAGCATAGCACTACTGCTTGTACAAGAGGTCCAACTATTTATTGGGTTCTTATATAGTGCGCTATGAAATACATGTTAATGACACGTTTATGGAAACTGTTTTGCGGGTTCTTGTTGATAATAGGTCGCCCTAGAGAATGAGCTGATCTCACTGGACAATGATTGGGAACAAATGTACATAGGAAATTCCATTCCTAACCATTGCTCTCTCGTTAGCTGCGTTTATGTCCAGCAGTTATCAGTGCTGTATGGGAATGAATGATCACCAACACATCCCTGTTTACAAAGGGTGAAGTGCTGCCGAAAAACAATAATTTCTTGTGCCAAATAAGCAATTTAATTTGCCAACAAATTACCATTTGTTTGTTTGCTCATTGTTTGTGATCAGTAGCAGATTTGGGTGTGTACGAGTGTTCGTATGAACGTTTATTTCCAGTAGTTGACCCAATAAAGTGCCGATGTAAATGCAGAGATGTTATTAGAATAATAAAACACATGTACTCGTGATCCCAAACCTGCTCCATCCTCCCCATTGGACTTCTGAATGCCGCAGTGATGTGCCCTATAGAACATGTGACTCCTGAACCAGTCAGAGGCCTCAGCAGTCTTTTGCCATATAATTGGCAACAGCAGTCACGTGTGTTATATGGGCATGACTTTGATGCAGCCAATGCATTGTGTCATGGCTATGTCAGCAGTGAGATATGAGACGAGGCACTGGAACCTCTACAGCTAAAATGGCCAAGTACTTCTATTCACCATATGTATGCCAACGGCTTAGATTTGCCTGGTAAACTGGGCTAGATTTAAAGGGTTTCTGTCACCAGATTTATTGTAGTGGAACAGGCTGAGCTGCGACATGTGCACAGGTCAGCAGAAGTTAGCAGTCTTGGTCCCATCCCCATCTGTGGCTATATTTCTGAGAAAATTGAACTTTCTGAGAAAATTGAACTTTTAATATATGCAAATGAGCCTCTAGGAGCAATGGGGGGCGTTGCTGTTACTCCTAGAGCATCTGTTCTAGCGTGCTGCTGCTGTGTCCCCTGCACTTTGATTGACAGGGCCTGGAAGCTTAAAAGCTATCATGTCTTTGCTGGGCATCTCAATACCCGGCTCAGGCACTGTACAGAGGAGAAGCAAAAGGCAAAGGTGCGAGGCTTGGAGAAGTCGGGACCAGGCGTAATTATGTTTACACTGCCTATCCCTTTCACTCAAAGTGCCACAGGAGTGGGGGTTGCATGTAAGCAGGGGGCTGCGAAGAAGTTACTAGGGAAAGGGGGGCCCCATTCAAAAATTTGCTGTGGGGCCCAGTCATTTCTAGTTACGCCACTGAGCAGAAGAGTTGGAATATTTGAAATGGTCCTGACGATTGTAATAAGGGAACACAGTGTGAAGTCAGCCTTATTCTTCTGAATGCCAACCCTTATGGAAAATCGCTTTGTCTACCATTTAGTGGTAGCTTTCCAGCAAATAATATAGTGTTCTGCAATTATTTCCTGTAAATGAATAAAAAAAACAGCTTCTAGGCAATCACAGTCTCCAAGTTCTGACAAGATTTCCACTAAAAGGATTTGTCATAAGGCAGTTTACTGCTGGGACACAATACAGTTTATTGGTTCCTTGGCAGTAAACGTGGCACTTAATCTTTTGTTGACCAAACGATATGGTTTCTGATGTTCTTATTATTCCCCGTAGTTTAGATTTATTGAGCTTACTGATCAGCATGTCATCGTGCCAAACTGTTATTAACAAAGGAATAAATTGTGGTGTTTTATGAAAGGCATTTGTGCACAAATATTAATATGAACACACACTTAGCCGGCAGGATTATTTATTTCACCCTACACCATATATAAATTATTAATCACTGCTGCCAGATCAAATCCAAGAACATAATACAGTAAGGAGTTCAAAGACATTGAAGCGTTAGCCCCATCTTGTAAAGTGATGGTTGACTATGGCACAGCGCAACCGTTGGTTCCCCCACTGTCCCTATGAATGATGCAGATGCAGCGCTGGTTTAGCGCTGTGCTCCCCTCTATGTTTTGTGGCCAGAGGCCGCACTGTGTCGGGAGCTGTAGCCGGTCCCATTCACAATGCTGCATGCCCTTCATTCTGAACTGAGGTTGGCCCTCCACCAATCATAAAGTGATGGTATATGCTAGCCACTACATATTCATTCTTGATGGATATGTGGTAGAACCCCTGCTTCACAAATTTTTTGACATCAGTGTAAATCACGTTAATGCTTTACTCAGTTTTGATTATTCATATATAGGTGAGTTATTACCAGAATGTCTCAGTACTTTATAGTGTTTTGTCTTGTACTATATTTTCCTGTGTCTCTCCCTTTTATTTTGTATGAACTGTATTAATATGCTGCGGAAAGGAAGACATTAGTCAAAAATGAAAGAGTTAGAAATTGAAGGGGAAAAGAAAAAGCCAATATTGTAGACAGTTTCAGACTGCATTTAAAGGGACTCTATCACCAGGAAATTAACCAAGCACGATGCCTTGTATAGTAAGACTAGCTCAGCTGAATGCAATGATCGCTTTCACTAGTAATCTATTACTACGTTCTGGAGATAAAGTACTCTGTGCTTCCTTGCTCTTCCTCTTTCCTCTACCAGCCTCTCCCTCTCTTTCTTGATTGATAGGACTAGGTGAGAAGACTATGCAGAACTCCGGTCCTATCAATCAAGAAGGAGAGGGAAGGGTTGGCAGAGGAAGCAGGAGGAGCAAGAATGCACCGATCGGCTTTGACCTTCCCTTGGTGTCCTTAACTGCTAATTTGCATATTAATAAAAGTTCTTTTTTCCCTGAATAAAGCAACAGATCACTAAGTGAAGGTTATCATTACAAGGCATTGTGCCTGGTTGAACAGTGAATTTGCTGGTAACAGATTCCCACTTTGAGTGCTTCCCTGTTGGTCTCTACCTGCCGTTTTTGAGCTGTAGGGGGTAGATGCATCTGCCTTTGACTGATGGCACAGGCAATCAGTGCTGGAATGATGTAATCTCAATACTTGCCTGTGTGTGTATGCTCCGAAGGTCCCAAGCTATATTCATAGCTGTATAGAACAGCTCCCAGGCACTAAAAACAGGAGGACATAGGCGGTGGCCGGGGAGGGGACCTACAGACAGAGGCAATACGAGGCAGCAGGGGACATGCCTGTGAGACTATGCACGCTTGCTCCTGCAATCTCGGCCACCGGAAAGACCAGGATTCTTTGCTTTCTGTACACAAGTGCGGCCTGCATAGCTTCGGTGGCCTCTACAAAATGAGCATTTTATTTAAAAATAAAATGTCAAAACTAAGAACAGGAGGCATTATTGCAACAGAGAGTATGGAACTAAGGCAACCCCTTAAGTAAAATGCAAAAAGTTATTCATTTTACTAATATACAAAAATAGACCATCTACACTTCCTAGAAATGTACACATGCATCACTTGCATACACTGGTGCTTTAGAATTTACTGCATTGGCCCTTGGTGGAAAGTGGGGCCAGGTCACCCACATGAGACATTATATCAATTTGGTAAAATCAACTCTGTCAGAATAACACATTTGAGTTAAGGAGCACATCTAGGAAATAATATAAAGTGCTAGGAACAGAGTCCCTGTTGTTTTGATCTATATCTACAGGATTTGAATGTTGAGTGAATATCGTAGTGGTCTGAAATGCAATGACTTTCTTTATTTCTTTCTTAAAGGACATATGTATCAGTGCCGTCAAAGAGAAAGATATTGAAGCAAAGCTGAAAAATGTCATCAATGAGTGGAGTGCTCATGTATTTACTTTCGCCCAGTTCAAGTCCAGAGGAGAACTTCTACTGAAGGGGTCCGACACCTCTGAGAAGATTGCACTAATGGAAGACAGTCTTATGGTATTAGGTTCTATAATGAGTAACAGGTAGGTGATACATTTTCTTCATCTCGCTCCCGTGTATATTTCCGCTCAGCAGGGTACATATATTGGCCCTCATTCATATCTGCTGTAGTAGTAACGCAGCTTGGAACAGTGAGGCTCATGATTTGGCACATTCTCGTCTATAGAGTTTAGTTTAAAGTCAACTATTTTAAAGAAGATTAGTAATTTATACGATTCTGGATTTGGCAACTCCTTTTAAATTAGTCACCATGGCTCTTATATGACTAACATGCATACCTTCTCATATTTTACTACTCTTGAGACCGTCTCCATTGCTGTATCCAGAAACCTAATACCATTATATAGAACAACAATTATTATTCTATAAGATAAAATACACTGATGCCCAATGTATGATATCAGTGTGATATGAGCATTCAAAATTATTCAAACACAGTCATTTTAGGTAATGTGCCTCTCCTTAAAGTCTCATAAAATATGTGCAGTCTGTGGTATCGGGGGCTCTAGCAAAAACTGATCAAAATGATTTCTCCTCTGTGGTATTTTGTCATCCAATCAAAAAGACTATAAAGCATTTATGGAGCCATTTATCGAACTGGTGTAAAGTAGAACTGACCTAGTTGCCAGTAGCAACCAATCGGATTCCATCTTTCATTATTAACAGCTCCTTTGTAAAATGAAAGGTGGGATCTGAGTGGTTTCTATGGGCAGTTTTACTTTACACCAGTTTGATAAATGACCCCATTAGTATGTGGTGATATCCAGATTGACTAGCCACCTGTTTAATAATACAATATTGCATAAGCATGGGCATATTCGAATTGTGCCAAAATATATAAGCTGCACGTATAATATGTCTTTTGTCTTCACCATCTGCTATCTATTCTGTTATCAAATCTTCTAAATGTTGGCAAGCATGCCTGTTAGTGGCATGCAATAGACAGATGGCAGTACCAAGTGCTAAAGGTAGTCCCTGGCTTTGAGAAATATATCTTACGACAGCTCAGATTATTTGTTTTGTTTGATATATTCAGTTTAGTTTCCCTTTAATGATCTGCATATAAAATCTTCTATATGGCCTAGTCGTTGGGTTTTTGCCGCACTACATATATTTTCCTACTTAAATCCCATCTGCTGTTATACTCTGCTTTCATTTCTGATGATAAATACACTGACATGTTGCAGACTTTTGTACCGCCAAAAGGTTATGTCTTAAATGTTGATCTATTCTATTGAATAAAACCGCTTTAAAGCAGAAAGATAGAACAAGGAAAAAAAAAGTATAAAGCTCTGAAATTTCTCTAAGCGACTGAACAATGGGCACAGCTATTGGCAGCTGAGAAAATTCCCGCACTGACATTTACACCAAGGCCTGCGTGACACCTGTGATTTCTATATACGTATCTGATGCTGTGGGGGAAATACGGATGCAAACGCGCTGACAGTCAGCCTTTCAAATCCAATATATTGTGTGTTTTTTTCTCCATCCGGAAAATACGTTTTTAAGTATTCTGCAGGTGCATTTATGGAGCTGTCTGTACACTTAGCATGCAGCTGAGCCGTTTCTATTATTTACGGCTTCTGTGTTTTGTAAATCCCGAAAGAGAAAATGGCGGGCTTATGGCAGAATAGCTGTGCACAATTATTTCTTTTTTAAACACAAAAAGTTATAATGATATAAGACTTTCTTATACATTTGGCACTATAGAATTTGGAGTCATACAGTTTCACTATTACACACAGATGTATTGTATACAACATGCATACTCTTTAATGGGGTTTTCTGAAGCTTTTCTACTGAAGACCTAACCTCTGGATAGGTTATCAGTATCTGATCAGTGGGGGTCCGACACCTGGATCAGCTGTTTGAGAAGGCATCGGTACTCGAAGTAGTGCCACAGCCTTCTCTTAGCTTACCAAGCACAGTGCCTTACATTGTACAACGGCTGTGCTGGTATCGCAACTCAGCCCTGTTCACTTCAATGGGGCTGAGCTGCGCCTAGGCAATATGACCGATGAACGTGAGCGCTGGTCAAGGGCGGACTGGGAACTTAAAGTAGTCCTGTAAAAAATACTAAGCGTGGCTCAGTTTTGTAGTCTGGTCCAAATTGATGGAAGGCAAAGCCAGCAATACCATATTGTGGTACATTATATCACCCCAACAGAGACTAATACCACAGTCCATCACAAAATACTGCCAGCAGAAAAAAAACTTCCCATGGCCAGCTGTGAGGAGGGCCCAGGCGGCCCCTGGGCATCGCCTACTGGGAAATTTCCCTATAAGGTCTATGGCCAATCCGCCCCAGGTGCCGGTGAATGGGGCTGAGCTGCGATACCAAGAACAGCTGCTGTACAATGTCACCATGGCTCTACTGCGAACACTGGTACCTTCTCACACAGCTGATTGGTGGGGGTTCCAGGTGTCGGCCCCCAACCGATCAGATACTGATGACTTGTCCAGCGGATAAGTCATCAGTGTAAAAGTCTCAGAAAACCTTACCGTATTTTATTTTCTTCCTCATTATGTGCAGAAATTCTGAACAGGACATTGATTACGTTTTTGTATGTGTTTTAAACAGGTATAATGCCCCATTTAAACCAACCATACAGCAATGGGTGCAGAAATTATCCAATACCACAGAAATCATTGAGAACTGGCTCAATGTACAGAACCTTTGGATTTACCTGGAAGCTGTGTTTGTAGGTGGTGATATAGCAAAACAACTTCCACAAGTAGGTATCAATATTTTTAGACCCATCATTACTGAAAATGATGCCAGATCAGCTAACTGCGAAGAATTAGAAACTAGAAAAAATATAATATACGACATGTGAACATTGAAGCACATATGGCAGCTGGGAATCTTAATTTATGATCTGATATTAACTATATGGTTCCAATATGGACCAAGACACTAATGTAGAATAAATATCCATGGGACTATAAAGTGAACGATCATACATTTTTGAGGCAGTCCCAGTACACTTACCTTGTCTCTTCTTTTCATCTCTCTCATCAATGCTTATCTCCTAGAACTAACGTCATCTCCTAGAACTGCAAAAAATTCCTATTGGCTCACTTCTAATTAAATAGGCCAGCATGCCTACCTGAAACAGTGGATTTAGACTTTCCCATCTACTCATCACTCTATCTTGCCACTGAAGATCCTTGCTACTTATCTCACTATTGCACCTACTCTAAACATTGCTGCTTGCTTGTTCTCCAAAAGATATCTCTCCTCATCTATCCCCCATCTATCCAATTCTGGGGAACCCTGGGTTACACCTGGCTTTAGAGAGGGTTCTATTTTGCACATGGTTTATAGCCAGCCAATCTAGGGAACAGCCTGCTGGATTCTGCATTACCAGACGCTCCCAGAATGCTGTCTGGCTCCATTAACTATAATGGGTTCCGGCGTTGATCCGGCGGCAATCCAGCAAATATGGCAAATACCGATTTTTTTTCCACCAATTCCTGGTATCCTATGCTGGCACCTCCTGCGCCTGGGTCGCCTGTAGACGTCTCAGAAAGGACGGCAAACACTCAATGGAGTTTTCTTGAACCTTTCTTTATTCCAATAGCCAGGGTAAGGGGAAGAGAAGCTCGACGCGTTTCGGGGTCAGAAGAAGGGCCCCGAAACGCGTTGAGGTGGTCAATGTGGAGGTGTCAATGTGGGTGTATTGTGCTTATCCCACATTACCCTCCTGGGTGAAGTGAGTCTGCTTTTAACATTCTGATTGTATCATTATGATGCTTTTTATTTATTTATTTATTTAAATCGTCTACTATTGACCTATTTTACTAAAGTGATTTAGTTCTTAATATACTTTACCTTAGGGATTGGCGCCATTAGAGTGGTTCTTCTTTCTATCACTTGTTTGACTTTCACACGTCAAATCGGGCTTTATTGCAATTTCACCTTACTTCTCCAATAGACTAAGGTGCAACCACTGGCAGCCTCTTGACGTACCCTCTCTTTATTCTCACTCTGTCCATCTCCTCCCAAATCCTTTTGGCGCCCTGCCGAGTTAATCCAGGTTCCTTACTTAGGAAACTGTCAGCGTTTAACACTTTGTTTTTTCTTCCCTTTGTTTCTGATCCTATGCTGGAACAGCCTCCCGGAAGGCAGTTCCAGCAGTGTGAAACACACATTATAATCTACTTTACAGATGGTACAGGGTTCCCTCTAAACTCCGTGCCTTAATACCATTGGTTTCTCCCCTATTTTGGAGATGTGGATCTGAGGAAAATACATTACTCAATATTTTAAGGGACTGTCCCATGTTGGCTACCTTTTAAAAAACTGTCTGGCCTATCATTCCTAAATTCACAGATTGCCCACTTCCTCGTACTTCTCCTCTACTTCTACTTTACGTATTTTATATACTGATTACATCTTATAAGAAGTCAATGGTTTGGCACTGAATAGAGCGCAAACCTGTATCCCTGTCCTATGGCTCCAAGCCTAGGTCATGACAACCAGTCAATGGTTTGCCATAATTCACAATTGAGGATCTCACTGCTTCTGCCCACAAAACATATGATATTCTACAGAAGGTGGTTTCATTGGCTCAGTTGTTAGGATACAGAGAAATAGTAGACAACTCTTTCCTGTCGTGAGTGTGACTAACCTGCTCTTGGGTTCATCAACTTTTTCTTCCTACGGTGCTCTAGGTTTCTATCTCCCCTCTTGCTTTTCTCTTTGCCTTCTCCTGTATGTGTTTTTATCCTAATATGTTGATGTTTCCGGTTGCACTGCTTTATTTATTATGTATTACAACAACCCTTACATTTGAATTTTGTACGGTAGTGCTGGCCTCTGCTGGTGATTCTTGTGCAATCAATTTGTTAGACAGTCTATTTTCAAAAAAAACGTAGAAATAATGTATGTGCAAAAAATGTAAAGTGAAGGACCACACTCAAAACTGGGAGAATTTATCAAGGTCTTTGCACAAGTTTCTTATGCAAAAATCTGCCAATTTTGGTGCAAGCCATTTTTGAACAAAATGTATGACTTTTTTGCCCTTTTACTCTGCTCTTGCCTTACATAGGCACCCAACAGATTTACTGTAATTTACACCAGAAACTGATGCTAATGCTATGAGCTAGTTTAGATTTCTTTATGTTGTGCATGATCAGCAAATCATGTGTCATATTTATTAAGAGGCAGGCACATTTTATAAATCTTACACCTATGCACTTCAGATTTAGGCCTCATGCACACGACCGTTGTTGTGGTCCGCGTCCGAGCCGCATATTTTGAGGCTCGGGCGCGGACCCATTTACTTCAATGGGGCCGCAAAAGATGCGGATAGCACTCCGTGTGCTGTCCGCATCCGTTGCTCCGTGCCCTTGCAAGAAAAATAGAACATGTCCTATTCTTGTCCGTTTTGCGGACAAGAATAGGCATTTCTACAATGGGCCGTGTTCCGTTCCGCAAATTGCGGAATGGAACGCGGAGCTGCTTCCGTGTTTTGCGGATCCGCGGTTTGCAGACTGCAAAACACCAACAATCGTGTGCATGAGGCCTTAGACTGATGTATGAAACGCCGGTCTTAATACGTTCCCCCTTATGTCTTTTTCTTCTAACATATCTTTACAGCTATTGTAATTCCATCTTTCCGAATCATTTATATAACCATATAGTTAAAGGGAGAACATTATGTCTGCCTGCATCTACCAGTAGAACTTATAGTTTTGTAGCAGGCTTCTAAGCTCCCGCTAACTTCATCATTCAACTCTATGGATATAGTGAGAATTAGCTCTCTTTACCACTATGAATGAATGAATAAGCTTAGTAGGCTGTAAAATTTCCATTGTGTTAAAGCTGAACCTGTTATCAGGTCCTCAGGCGCCTCTCATGATAAGTGAAGAAAGATGGGTCCCAAATGGCTAGAGGGTTGATCTTATGGAAATGCTATGTGAATAGTTCAGGGAGTAGCTGATTTTTTAAGGAAAAAGGGTCTATATAGATGAAACATGTAGTAGATGACTGGTGAACTGGTACTCTAAATATGAAATGACTCTACCTAAATTCTTAATGACTTCCAAACTCAGTATTGACTTGGACTTATTTCTCTTAAGAAATCTCAAGGCATTAAAAAAGATTAGAAGAATTTACAATGAATAGTGTATACCACTTACTGTAACTACAAGTGCAATTTACAGGACCGGGAGAAGCCATCCTGGTTCTGCAGTGAGCTGCATAGCTTCTTCTCAATGGGTATAAGCAAGAGGGAAGGTGGATCAATGTAGACATTGTGTGTGGTGACAGTGATAGATCTGTAGAAGAGCCCATAGGAGAATGGTAATAGACTCGGGAAAAGAAAAATACACGGTAGGCATGGTCACATATGTTTTCTCGGTAGGGACATCCCATGATACAATGCTGAACAAAGGGTAGATGTCCCTTGTGCCCATGTTTGTCAGGCAAGATATATGTTGCCTTGGTTACTGCATCTATAATACATTTGTATATATGTATGAGCAGATGTTAAAACCTGAGAAATAGGATGGCCTTTTATGAAAATATCCTATAATGATCATATGTCTTACCTTACCTACCCAATATTCATACTATTAAGAGTAAGAGAGTCTATGTAGTAATATTCTATAAATGCTCTGAATTAATCATAGGAGAGGCTGTGCCTTGAACAGCAAAGGGAGCAGATTCTGACATCCATGTCATTGATCATGATTGATTTTTTTCTGATTTGTGATTCAAGCAGTGTCCTGTGTGATCAGTGTGCCTTTTGGTACAGCCTTTGCTTTTCTCTTCAACGCCTGTGAATGTGAATGTAAAGTAGTTGCATCTTGAACCTTTGTAATATAATAATGCCTTTTGCAATGGATTTGTAATGCTATACATGGTAAAGCTGTAACTGAAATCAGTGTCGGACTGGGGTTCCTTGGGCCCCCCGGAGGAAACTATTCTTGGGGCCCAACCTGTATCATCAATAGAGTCTAACAGGTTTTAATCTAAGGGGTGCAGTAAAATAGTTCTGGCACCATTCTCTTTCCACAATATAGAAAGCGGAGGCGTTACTCATTGCTGCCACTCATATTCTAATAGTCTTGGCACGATGTGTTCCTGTTTAATCATCCTGCTGCTTTAATTATCTCTCCACCAGTATATTATCTGCTAATATTACAGGTGACATCACCTTGAAACGGCACTGACATTGTCACTTCATTTTCTCAGGAAGCCAAGAGGTTCCAGAACATTGATAAATCTTGGCAGAAGATCATGCAGAGGGCTCATGAGACCCCCAACATAGTTCAGTGCTGTGTTGGTGATGAAACATTGGCACAATTGTTACCACACTTATTGGAACAGCTGGAGATGTGTCAGAAATCCCTTACTGGCTACCTGGAAAAGAAACGCTTAGTATTCCCCCGGTTTTTCTTTGTTTCTGATCCAGCCCTTCTGGAGATACTTGGACAAGCATCGGATTCACATACTATTCAGGTACAGGAAGTAGTTCATGCTGTATTAGTAATTGCCAGAACCTGCTCTTTAAACCATTTGACAAACAATTTCCTTTTTTTCTGAAATGCTTGAAAGAAAATCTGATTTCATTCAATAAAGATAAAGGAGATGGATCATTTTAAAAGCACACAAGTAGGATTATTCATGTAAATCCTAAAAAGATAATTGTGAACAATTTTAACCTATCTGACATCCCTCAGGGTACTTTCTCACTAGCGTTAAAGTTTTGCGGTATTGAGTTCTGTCCTAGGGGCTCAATACCAGAAAAAAACACATCAGTTTTGTCCTAATGCATTCTGAATGGAAAGCATTCTGTTCAGTATGCATCAGGATGTCTTCCGTTCCGTCCCTTTTACGATATTTGGCCGGAGAAAATACCGCAGTATGCTGCGGTTTTTCTCCGGCCAAAATTTCCAGAACACTTGCTGGATTACCAGATCCGGCATTAATTTCCATGTGCGCATGCACAGACCTTTAAAAATGTGAAGAAAAAAAATAAATTCCGATCCGTTTTTCCAGATGACACCGGAGAGACGGATCCGGTATTTCAATGCATTTGTCAGACGGATCCGGCTCCGGAAACAAATGATAGTCATTTGCATACGGATTCCCGGATTCTTCTAACGCTAGTGTGAAAATACCCTGAGGACACAACCACTTGAATACTCATTGCTCCTGCCGCACTGTATGGGAGGTCCATGACCACCAGCATCTCTCTACTCGATGAGCTCGGCCACAAGAGTTTGTATAGTACTGCTTGGTCCACTCTATAGGCCTCTCTACTTCCATAGGGTGTGCTTGCTCTCTGTACAGTTCCTAAAGGATCAGCATGTGCAGTATAATCAGTGCCCAGCCAGTTAAGACCCTCCCTGTATTATTTAAGTCACCTTTCCCTTAGGTGCCTGAGCCCTAGGTTCTTAGAGGTTAAAGGAGCAGCTCTACCTAAAATCTGGTCTGGCCTGCCATGTTTTAATTACATTAAAGTCATTGATGTGGATGCTAATATCTATTTTAAAAGAAAACTATTGCCTCAACAGTATAATCAATAGTAAACATTGTATATTATGGTTGTTTAACCCCAACATAATACATTTTAGTTGACTCTAGGCATGCCTGCACCCAGCAAACCAGAATAAGGATAAGGGTTCATTCACACATAAGTTGTGTATTGCGGATCCGCGATACACCGGGCCGGCACCCCTATAGAAATGCCTATTATTGTTCACTATTGCGGACAAGAATAGGACATGTTCTATTTTTTCCGGGAGCCGCGGACCGGAAGATCATGGATGCGCACGGAAATGCGGATGCGGACAGCACACTGTGTGCTGTCTGCATCTCTTCCGCCACCATTGAAAATGAATGGTTCCGGATCTGTTCGACAACGTTGCGGAACAGATCTGGACCCATTCTACGGACGTGTGAATGGACCCTTCATGTGATGGAAGTGAACATCTAAATACATTCTAGGACTCGCTGTGTCAATATATCTTTGAGCTCCAACTAAAACTCTCATAGTATCTGATACTATCCCGCTTTGAAAGCATTGAATTGTTTATGTATTTTTTGCATTTCCAGGCTCATCTTCTGAGTTTGTTTGACAATGTCAACAGAGTTGGTTTTCATGAGAAGAACTATGATCAGATTTTGTATTTTGAATCCCAAGAAGGAGAAAGAGTAAACTTGATTGAACCTGTGAATGCTCAGGTATGGCTGACTCAACATAGCAGGGTAGTATCCATTAGAAAATTATACTGTTACTGTCAGTGCTGAAAGTAGTTTTTTCTTTTAATGACATGTCAGAACACATAATTTCATACAGTTTCATGGAAACATTTTGTGGAGCAATTGTTTACTATTCGTATTTTGTATAGAGATAGGGGGTTATATCTAGTATATGCAGAAAAGCTTAGATTTGAAGTAATAATGGTGAATTATTTTACAGGGTAATCTGAAGGCTGAGAATACACAATTTTTTTTTACTGTGGTTTTCCATGGTAAAACTGCAATGTTTTGCCACAATTTCAGGAAACCATGTCAAAAACCCCCCTACGGCTGTGACTGTGTAAACCTACACTTAAACAGGTCCTGATGCACACAAATGCATGGACAGCTACAAGCAAGATCTCTGACGCACTCTGCGCCTGAGGAGCACATGATCAGACATTGCATTTCTTTTTTTATTATACAGGGATAGAGTAACATATGTAACTTAAGAGATTATTTTGGATGTGTTGAACTGTAGGTACAATATCGGTGTTTATTGTTGACTGGTGTAAAAATATGTGCTTAGGGAAATGTGGAGACGTGGCTTGGGCTTCTCCTGAATGGAGTAAAGAAGACTCTGCACACTATAATCAGACAAGCATCTATAGCCATCAGTGACTCTGGCTTCAAGCTGTATGACTTCCAGGCCATGTACCCAGCACAGATTGGTCTTCTTGGAATTCAGATGATCTGGACAAGAGATGCAGAAGACGCCTTAAATATTTCTAAGACTGATAAAAAGGTGATAGCTTGTTACTACAAGGTTTATATTCGCATATTTGCTATAAGATGAAATATAAAAATGTACAATTTGATAAACAATATTCTTAAAAAATATGGTCTTGGTTATCCATGATAACACCTTTTGAAAGGAAACCAATATGGTCATCAGATGATTGCTGTGGGTCCAGCTTTTAAATCCCTGAAAAGAAATGTGTGCCACCCATATATATCTCCTGCAGGGGATACACATATTCTAATGAATGACATGCATGTAATCTGTGGATGGGTTGGGTCCACCAGGAACAGCTGATATTAGCGGTTTTCTGTTCTAGTGGATGGGTTGGGTCCACCAGGAACAGCTGATACTTAGCGGTTTTTCTGTTCTTGCTCATACAGTGAAGTCCTCAGTTGGGAACCCTACTCTATATTGTCTGTATGCCCAAACAGGTAATATAAAAAGGGGTTGTCGTAATGAGACAACTATTTTTGAACACCTATTTTCTCTTCGGTAAAGGTTATGCAGACAACAAATCAGAAATTCCTTGATCTCCTGAATGATTTGATTGACATGACCACAAAGGATTTGACCAAGATGGACAGAACCAAGTATGAGACTCTGATCACCATTCATGTTCACCAGAAGGATATCTTTGATGACTTGGTAAGCTGAATTGTCTAGTCACTGAAGTTAATATCGTATTCCATCTGTACACTCCATCTCTAATTCTTGTACATGAGTTTAGCTCCATACAGTAACTGTGATATTCTCCTCTTTGATCACTACACCACAGCCCACAGTTCTGTAGATGCTACTAATGAACTAAAGCCGGATTCTAGTGATTTTTCAGAGTTCTCGACATTCTCTTGGGCTACCATGAAAAGTAGCACTATGCTTCCCGTCCTCTTGCTACTATAAAGGTGTCATGCAGAGGATTTAATCCAGTGTAGGCCACCTAGTGCCACAGGCCCTGTAAAAGTTGTGTACCCTGGTGCTATAGTAAAGAAATAATCATGGCCAGCTCAAATGCAGAGGTCCGGGGCGTGGAAGAGTGTGACACTCCAATACATGCAAACTGATGAAAAAAATTCCTTCCAGCTTTTGGGTAAAACAATGGGATCCTTTACTGAAGAATAGTCATAAAATCCAGGCATGCCGAACACATTTATGACCAAATATACGCCACCTTTTGGTGTATATTTGGTGCAAATTTTGTCACAATGTGGATTTGCATCAAAATCTGCGACTTCTTCCATGCCACGTACACCAGTACTAAAAAAGGGGGTGGGAAACAGGGCGGGTCAGCAGGCCAGTCTCATTTATCATTTTCTAAGCCAGTTTTTAGCATAGAAAATTACTTAAATCTACTCCAGCAAGGGAGCTGGCACAGATTTAAACTTTGTGTATGCTGGCGGATCATACGCCGAAGTTATGTAGAGGCATACGTAACTTTGGCGCATCCACCACTGGCGCAGAGGTATTAAGTACGACGTGTGAAATGCCAGTCTTAATAAGTGACCCCAATAGTGCACAAAAAATGCACCCTTAGTCGTAGCTAGCAGGACATGCATTTTTTGTGCACTATTTGTTTGGCATACCTGGATTTTATGCCTATTCAAGAATTAAGGATTCCATTGTTTTATACAGAGGCTGGAATTAACTTTTTTATCAGTTTGCTCTGACTCTATAGTAGGTATAGATAATAGGTATGCCACTGATCTAATTAGATTAAGGCTTCTTTCACACTGGCGTTTTGGCTTTCCGTTTGTGATATCCGTCGTGGGCTCTCCCAAGCAGTCCAAAATGGATCAGTTTTGCCCTAAAGCATTCTGAATGTAAAAGGATCCGCTCAGAATGCATCAGTTTGCCTCCAATCAGACTCCATTCCGCTCTGGAGGCGGACACCAAAAAGCTGCCTGCAGCGTTTTGCTGTCCGCTTGACGAAACTAAGCCAAACGGATCTGTCCTGGCACACAATGTAAGTCAATAGGAACGGATCCGTTTTCTCTGGCACATTAGAAAACTGATCCGTCTCCCATTGACTTTCAATAGAGTTCATGACGGATCTGTCTTGGCTATGTTACAGATAATACATCGGATCCGTTCATGATGGATGCATGCGGTTGTATTATTGTAACGGATCAGTTTTTGCAGATCCATGACGTATCTGCCCAAAACACGAGTGTGAAAGTAGCCTAAGCCGTTACATTGCTACTATGAATGAAGGTGTGGGTGATTGGGTAGATGAGTTAATTTTCAAAAATGGAGACATACTCAATTGCCATTCTCAATTGGTGTACATTGCAAGCTAAAAATCATAAATAATAAATATATTTAATGTCAGGCATAATACTTTGGTTTTTTTCAGGTCCGCATGAACATTAGGTCTGCTTCAGACTTTGAGTGGCAAAAACAATCTAGATTTTATTTCATTGAAGATATAGACAAATGTATAATCCAGATTACAGATGTTGAATTCAGCTATTGCAATGAATACTTGGGCTGCACAGACAGGCTGGTCATCACCCCTCTGACTGACAGGTAAAATGTACTGGGCAAGAGCTGGGAAGTCAGAGAAATCTGAGAAATTGTCTATACATAATCAGCTGCAACCCATTGGGGCAGATTTCCTATTATGTTTTATGTTTTTTGGTTTAGAACTAGGCTGGATACGCCAACCTTATCAACAGGCTCATGCTTTATGATACATTTGATGCGTCTTTTAGACACTTTTGGCTAACTTTTTTTCTACCTCTTGGTTGTCTTTAGCTTTTTCCACATTTTTATAATCCTTTTATACATAAAAGGTATGAAAAATTGACCTATATGGTTCTACTAGCTGTGACAAACTGCCATGTATCCCTGGGCATTGGAGAGGCATGCTTGCTAGCCTCTTACCCTGCGACTATGGCCCCAATGACAGTTGGCATTCACAATGGACATGTGACCTAATCAACATCCACAATGGACATTGCTGTGACCTAATCAACATGCACAATGGACATTACCTGTGACCTAATCACCATTCACAATGGACATCGCTGTGACCTAATCAGCACCCACAATGGACCAGCCATGTGGGATTGTGATATATCTGGCTGTATGTGGATTGGTCGCTGTATTTTGTGTGGGAGTGTCTGTGTTTCAAACCCCTGTGGGCCGTACTATGTTTGTGGAGTGTAAATAAAAGAGGCTGTATGCCCCAAGATAGAGTTCCTGCTTGACCCTCAAAGTGAAGTGTCGTCTCATTATTGGGGGAGGATTTATTGCATGCTGTTCCAGTCTGACTGCTAGGAGTGCAAACCTATTCGTATGGTTCCTATTCAACTGTCTACAGCATTCAGAGGCTTGAGAGGATTCGTATGCTTCTCAGGTTCGGTGGTTGTGGTGTCGTCTAGAGCGCTTGGAATCCTCAAGAAGCGCTAGGAGCATCTTTCAACGGAGGTACCCAGTCGGGGTGCCAGGCGATCCGTTACATTGGTGGCAAGCGCGGGATCATTTCCACAGCCCAGAAGGACATCTACAGGGCAACACCATTCCTTGGATTACAAAGTGAGGGCAACGCCAGTACCCGTACAGCGCCCCTATGTACAAAAGAAAGAACTGCAGGAGAACAAGCATGGCACCCAGCTACACGCAGGAGGAATTTGACAGAGAGCTGAGATCACGGCTGATTTTCTTCGGACCCAACCCCCCGGAGAAATCTGTGCAGTTCGTGAGGAGGATAACAGCAGAGTACCTGCAGTTCATGGCAGATGGTATCGCCCGCCCTCCCCAGCGGCTGAGTGCGTTCCGGAGAGCTGAAGGTGTCGTCCTTCCTCCCCAGCGGCCGTGTGAGTTACAGAGGGCTGAAGATGTCGTCCTCCCCCCCCAGCGGCAGTGTGAGTTGCAGGGAGCTGAAGGTGCCGTCCTTCCTCCCCAGCGGCCGTCTGAGTTACAGAGGGCCGAAGGTGTCGTCCTTCCTCCCCAGCAGCCATGTGAGTTACAGAGGGCCGAAGGTGTCGTCCTCCCCCCCCAGCGGCAGTGTGAAGTCCAGGGGGCCGAAGGTGTCGTCCTTTCCCCCCAGCAGCAGTGTGTCCTACAGGGAGCAGAGACAGTTGGTCTCTCTCTCAGCAGCAGGACAATGTTGCGGGAGTGGAGACAGGCGGTCTCCCACTCCAGCAGCAGCCTGTGTTTCAGGGAGAGGAACACAGCACCCCTCTCCCCAGCGGCAGCTTACCTAACAAGGAGACACCAATCTCCCAGGCGGCGCAGATGGGACCGTGGTCTCTGTGCCTGACCTACAGGGATGCTGGACAGCCTGTCCAGATCCCCAACTACCCGCACCGGGACAACAGGAGGAGGGTAAGTACAAACTCTCCTCCCCAGCTAACACCTAACTTGGCCCCAGGGTTAACAGGGCGATGTTAGCCCCCACTGGCGCCCATGTTCCCCTGGCTACTAAGCCGGACTATGTTCCCAGCCCCCAGCAGAAGAGCTGGCAGCTGGGCAGAGTGCAGTCGGCCTCTGCCCTCCTTTTGTTCCCTGTCCAGAGCCTGAGGTCCTGCAGGTTATACCAGTAGAAGAGCTGGCAGCTGGGCAGAGTGCAGTCGGCCTCTGCCCTCCCTTTGTCCCCCTGTCCAGAGCCTGAGGTCCTGCAGGTTATACCAGTAGGAGAGCTGGCAGCTGGGCAGAGTGCAGTCGGCCTCTGCCCTCCCTCAAGTCCCCACAGCATGTTGCTAGCACCCCAGAGGAATATCCGGGTGCAGTAACTGCTTCTTGTGGAGTGGGTCACTCTTGTACCTGTTTGTTGTGGGTGGGCTACTCTGGCATTTGTCTATTGTGGGTTGGTGGATCGACTAACGTAGGCACTGACCGACAGGAGGTCAGGTGCCTGGTTAGTCTTCCCCCAAAGGGGAGATATGTGACAAACTGCCATGTATCCCTGGGCATTGGAGAGGCATGCTTGCTAGCCTCTTACCCTGCGACTATGGCCCCAATGACAGTTGGCATTCACAATGGACATGTGACCTAATCAACATCCACAATGGACATTGCTGTGACCTAATCAACATGCACAATGGACATTACCTGTGACCTAATCACCATTCACAATGGACATCGCTGTGACCTAATCAGCACCCACAATGGACCAGCCATGTGGGATTGTGATATATCTGGCTGTATGTGGATTGGTCGCTGTATTTTGTGTGGGAGTGTCTGTGTTTCAAACCCCTGTGGGCCGTACTATGTTTGTGGAGTGTAAATAAAAGAGGCTGTATGCCCCAAGATAGAGTTCCTGCTTGACCCTCAAAACGAAGTGTCGTCTCGTTATTGGGGGGGGATTTGACTGTATGCTGATTGCCAGGAGTGTAAGCTCTTTATATTGCTTTTCCTGTTCGGCTGCTTCCAGGGTTCGTGTGTCTCTTGTTCGGAAGTTGGTGAATTTGTGTGGTTTGCAGTTCGGGAAGTTGGTGATTGCAGTAACTGCCGGTGTGTCTGAAAAGGGAATATCGCCTAAACGGAGTTGTGTGCGTAACGGTCCGTTACACTAGCAATCAAGAATAAACAATAACATCTGATTATAGTGTCTTACTTTAATAAGAAAACATGAGAAACATGCTGAATATGAAAAATATGAATAATTGATGCACAACAACATTTGTGCAAACTGATATTTTAGACCATTTTCTGCATCAAAATATTGGTGCAATGTGGCAACTTTTTAAGCCATGCCTCTTTCAGATAAGATGCACCACATTGTCTAGTGAGGCGCAGAAAGTGTCTAAAATACTTACAGAGGTTATCCTGGAATTGATATTGATGGCCTATTCTCAGGTGAGCGCCCTGGCCTCCTGGCAGTGCCGTACATCATATAGTGGTTGTGCTTGATATTGCAGCTCAGCCCCATTGATTTGAATGAGATTGAGCTGCAACTAGGCCATTTGACCGATTTATGGAGATGTCACTGGACTAGAAAGAGGCCTAAGCACTCATGGAGCGCCACAGCCTCTTTTAACAGCTGATATTGATAACCTGTCCTGAGGATAGGTTATCAATATGAATTCCTGGAAAACCCCTTTAATGAATGTAGCACATGACATGTGTGCCAGAAGTCGGACAGATTTTGATGAATAAATCTGCCCCAATGTGTTTATTTTAGGGTACTTTCACACTAGCGTTTTTCTTTTCCGGCATTAAGTTCCGTCCTAGGGGCTCAATACTGGAAAAAAACTGATCAGTTTTATCCCAATGCATTCTGAATGGAGAGAAATCAGTTCAGGATGCATCAGGATGTCCTCAGTTCAGTCACTGTCAGGCGTTTTGGACGGAGGAAATACCGCAGCATACTGCGGTATTATCTCCGTCCAAAATACCTGATCAGATCCCGGATCCAGCATTAATTTACATTGGATCCGGCATTAAATATAACCGCAATGACGAATCCGGCATTCTGGTCTGAGCATGTGCAGACCTTTTAAAAATGTGAAAAAAATAAATACCGGATCCGTTTTGCCTGATGACACCGGAAAAATGGATCCAGTATTGCAATGCATTTTTCTGACTGATCAGCCATTTTTCTGACTGATCAGCCATTTTTCAGACCTGATTAGTCTGAAAAATGCCTGTCAGAAAAAATGACATGCGTTTGCATACAGTTTGCCTGAGGCAGGCAGTTCAGGCAACGGAACTGCTTGCCGGATCACACAGCTGTAAGTGTGAAAGTACCCTTAAGGCCTCTTTCACATCTACGTTGTGAGGATCCGGCGTGCACTTCTGTCGCCGGAAAAGCCCACCGGATCCGTCACAACGCAAGACAACTGAAAGCATTTGAAGACTGATCAGTCTTCAATATGCCTTCATGTTACCATGGCAGCCAGGATGCTACTAAAGTCCCGGCTGCCACGGAAAAGAATTGGGGAGCCGGGAGAAAAGCTACTTACCTTCCGTGCGGCGGCCGGGGTGCTCCTCGGTGACTTCACCGGGTCCCTGCGTCGCATGGATAACAGAGCTATGCTATGTGAGCAATGAGCCGTACGATCCATACGGCGCATTGCTCACATAGCATAGCTATGTGAACCATGCGACGCAGGGACCCGGTGACGTCATCGAGAAGCGCCCTGGTCGCCGCACGGAAGGTAAGTAGCTTCTCCCCCGGCTCCCCGCTGCTTTTCCATGGCAGCCTGGACTTTAGTGGCGTCCTGGCTGCCAGGTTACCATTCTTAAGAGCTAAACGTCGGATACGGCGAGGCGCCGAAACTACGTTTAGCTTAAAGCCGGGTCCGGATTAATGCTTTTTAATGGTTCAATGGGCATTAATTCCGGATCCGTCCTTGCGGCATGTCTTCAGGATTTTTGGCCGGAGGAAAATCCACAGCATGCTGCGGATTTTGCTACGGCCAAAAAACCTGTCAGTACTGAACTGAAGACATCCTGATTTCTCTCCATTCCCGGATTTCTCTCCATTCAGAATGCATTGGGATAATCCTGATCAGTATCTTTCCGTCCTAGAGCCCCGGCGACGGAACTCTAGGACGGAAAGGAAAAACGCCAGTGTGAAAGGGCCCTAAGCATGTCTTTGTTATCTTGTATGTATCTATGTCTACCTCTGAACTGAAGGATTCAAATAATTCCCTCTAATGGTGTACCTCCTAACGTTTGAAAAGCGTAGTTGGCACAATATCAGCTAGGCACACTGTTGCAAACTTTTTTTTTTACACTAAGCCATGCTTCTAACTCCTCCCAGTTCCAATTCATATATGCCCATTCCCGCCCAGCTCAGTCCCCTTTGTCCCCTCTGTCCCCTCTTAGTGCCCCTTCACAGAATTCTCATTTAGTGCCCCCGCAGAGTAGTTATTCCCCCTTAGTGCCCCCTTCACAGTAGTGATGCTTCCTTAGCACCCTCTTCACAGTAGTTATTCCCCTTTAGTACCCCTCCACACAGTAGTTTTGACTCCTTAGTATCCCAGACAGTAGTTATGCTTCCTTATTGCCCCCACACAGTAGGATAGGGAGAATGGGGAGCTAGTATTCTGCAGGGTTCCCCCAAAGTTAATGGCGTGGTAGGTTGGGCATGCACATTTTCACTCCGATCATCTCTATAGGACTGCCAGAAATGGCCGAGCGTTTGTACTCTATCTCCAGCAGGCCCATAGGGGTGGATGGAGCACCAATACACATGGCTGACCTGCCACCCTATTCATTTCAGGGGGCCTGCCGGATACTGGGTCCTCGTTCGCGTGATTGGTAGAGATCCCAGCGGTTGGACTCCCACAAATTAAATAGTTAGCCCTGTCTTGTGGATAGGGGATAACTTGTTATAACTGGACTATCCCTTCGACTTAATCGACCTGAAGAGAGAGAATACTTTGTTAAGTGCTGTTCATTTGCATATTGTAAAGAATAGATTTTTGTGTCCACGTTCATTGGTTCCTGAAAGAGGAAATAGATAATTTTATTTAAAAAAAAACCAATACTAAATATAATAAAAGTGATTTAGCTGATATTCTGTTATTTACTGCAACTGCATTTTAGATACTAGTTTTCAATGGCATATTTCTGCTTATATGTCATTGTACAGATGCTACATTACCCTCTCTCAGGCTCTGGGGATGAGCATGGGTGGTGCACCGGCAGGACCTGCTGGCACCGGAAAGACTGAAACTACTAAAGATATGGGCAAGTGTCTTGGGAAGTATGTGGTGGTTTTCAACTGCTCTGATCAGATGGACTACCGAGGACTAGGTCGTATCTACAAAGGTATATTTCAATTTACATCATAGTATGCAACAGGTCACAGGAATGTAAAAATGTGTTACTTGACCATTCTGCCGATAATCTGTCATTGACAAACTACATCTGGTTTTGGTTTCCATAGCACATTTTTGCTTTGTCCTATATAATCGACTTATCCCCTATCCACAGTATAGGAGATCAGTTTCTGATTGGTGGGGATTCGCCTACTGGGTCCCTCCACTGTTCCCGAGAATAGACGCCTGTGTCCCCACATTTGATTGAGTGAAGAAAATGCATGCTGTATAGGATTGTCGCAGATAGCACTTGCCTGTCTCTGGCAGTCCTATAAAGCTGAATAGAGCGCCAGCACCTCTCCAAATGAAGGGGAACACAAGCCCCCATCTCATGATGGTGGGGCCCATCAGACACTTATCCCTATTCTGTGGATAGGGAATATGTTGTTGTAATGGGACAAGCACTCTAAGTTACAGTTGGAAGAAAGCTGGAGCACAAATCATGCATTCTGCTATTACAGTTTGTAAATGTACATTGAACTTGTATGTAGCTCCATCTGTGTTGTCACCAGTAGATGGCAGTACAGAACAGGTCTAATCATTGAATTGCTAGTCAGATAGGTTAAACTGATTTAATTATGTAAATTAAATGTGTTTTTTTTTGCCAAATATATAAATTAATGGTGCATTTCATTTGAATACATTTACATTACTAAATGAAAGATAATTATAAAGTTTGTACGGCTGATGTCTATTATAAAGTTATGTTAACGAAATTGGAAGTAGGTGTAAACATGCAACATACTGACTTTACATAAGGGAATTTACTGTATTTTTCTTATGTACTAGTAAAAAATTACAGAAAAATCAGCAAGTAGACAAACTATCTGAATACAAAAAGGTCAAACATGGTAGATTTGATCAGAACAGATTTATTTCAAAATTGGCTCTGCTTTTTCTACCTTCTCACCATTGTCCTCCAAATCGTATAATTGTGGCCATAAAACTTTCATGGCCTTTCGTAGTTCAGGCATCATGCTAACTGGACACCGTCAAACCCAAAGCAGAATTAAAAGTATCTTAAATGTGAACGATTCTGTCATTTTGTTTGGATTTGGTTGCACTAGTGCCAGAATGCTCCATTGTTTTCCCCAGTACTGGGAATGAATTCCAGCATAGCTAACAAGTATAACCTTTCATTTCGGAACATTTTTTTCCTTTGTGCCACAGCTGGAATATATTTTTACTTTTTAAAGAAAAAAGTAATGTTCCTCAAATAAAAAGAAATGTGGATAAAAATGTTAAAAGTGACTTATTTTAATGGGCTTTTTGAATGCAAATGCAGTACCTTCTATACAGTTATTTAAATACATCAGGAAATGGGTCTACACAATAGTCCAAGTATCAGTAACCTACTGTGCAGGTATAAAAGGTCATATCTGTGATTTGCCATTAATTTACAATTTAGTGTTCCTATAGAACATAAAAAAGAATAACAGATAATGGGTATACATTGTGAGCTGGGGCATAGCTAAAGGCTTATGGGCCCTGGTGGAAGAGTTCAGCTTGGGCTTCCTCACCCTAAGTGCTTTGTGGGAAGGGGCAGGAGTGCACCTAGCATTTCTGCTTCCCGAGGTGAACATTGAAACGGCTACTGTTAAAGACATTACATACAACACTACAAACCATACAGAGTAATACATCACCACATACCTCTTACATCCAGTAATGTCTCCTCTGATGTAGACGTTTTCTTTCCTCATCTTCTCCATTCAAACCAAACCGCCATGATAATCTTTCAGCTATCTCTTGTCTCTGCAGAGTTTGCCAAACAGACATCTTAGTTTCCTACTTTTCCATCATCTTCTCACCTTCTGAACACCCTATCCTGCCACCCCCAATAGTGTGTCCGCTGTGCTCCCAATAATATACTGCAGAAACAGTCCCCCTGAAAATACTAGTACCACTCAGATAGTGCCCCCAGTACAAAAAAATGCACTGTTATGTGTAACAATACAAAATGCCCTGATTTAGTAGAAACAATGTCCCCATAGTACCCCATCCCCATAGTGGCCCAACAGCATGGTATGGTGCAGGCCTCTTCCAGGCAGTTTCCTAAACCGTTTGTTGCTTGGCTCACGATCATCGCGCTGCTTGTGTCAGCCTAATGCCAGTAGCCTATCAAAGGCACCAGCAAGGAGACATTGCTTCCGTGCCCCACCACAATATCTAACTGTATTGCCATCCTGAGGATGGCAATATGTAATAGTCCGTGCGGCACTGGCAATGGGGCAATTGCGACGCTGCAACCCCTATAGTTACCCCTATGATTGTAAGTAGGTAATACAAGCATCTGCAATGTCAAGATGTTAAATACTTTCTTGAAGGGAGAAACAGTAGCATGAGGATTGTGTCACAGATTTTCCCAAAGGCTTGGTGAACAGGGTTTTCTGAGAATGGTTGTCCAACAGTTTTTAAAATTGGTAACAGTATACTAACAGGCATGCTGGAAAAGCAGTAACTAAGAAACTCTGGTGTGGATAAAATAGGAGCTGGAATGGAGACATCTTAATAAATAAATAATATAACATGCCAAGCCAAGTACAGACTCATGTTGCAGAATGTATATTTGGAAAGAAGGCAAAATGCAATGTGAATACGGTCATCAATATAAGTATGACAAATCGGTCTTAAAGGGGTTCTCCAGGAATTAAGAAAATGAAAATACTTAAATATTACTTCATTATAAATATATTGCCAAATACCTTACATTAGTTGTAATAGCTTTTTTTGTCTGGGGAGCAATCGTTAGAAAAAACAAAATGGCCACTGTCCTATTAGTACACACAAAACCTTTCCTAATCACACATGAGGACAAGTTACTTCACAACGCTGAGCTAAAGAGCTGCCTCATCCTCCTGTCTGCTTTGCTTGTCAGGGATTATGATCCTGAATACAGTTTAATATGGTCATCAGCTGAATCTCTGTAGAAATAGAATTCATGAGCAGCAGCTCTTGTATGCAGTCTCCATTACCACAGCCCCACATTACCACAGTCTGTCCTGTCCGTCCTCTTTGTACTTCATGTCTCCTCATTGACTCCATTCCTACAGAGATTCAGCTGAAGATCTTCTCATCTGTATTCAGGATCATAATCCCTGACAAGTAGGAGAGGACTTAAACAAAGCAATAGCTAATCTCAGGGAGACCAGCTACAGAAAACACAGTGGAGCCTCATTTAAGAGTCTCAACACAGCAATCCAAAGTGCAAAGCTCCCTGGGAAACAGTAATATGCAAAATAAATGTGGAGCCCCAGTATTTGGTCTACAACACAATGAAAGCCAGACACAGAGATCACCAAATACACCATATTAAGTGGCCCCTATGTCAAGATCCTGCTTTTTTACAAGCTTTAAGGATGTGACGGGGAAAACCTAAGCCATTTATCCATCCACAGACAGCTGTTTCAGGGTGTTGCCCCTCATCAGTGTGGAGTAGGATTCTGGCTAACGGGAGCATTGCCTTGGAGACTATTCAAACAAAACAATAGCTGATCTCAGGGAGACCAGCTACAGAAAATACCGCGGGGATCTTGGGAAGTGGGATCTTGACATAAGGGTGACTTAATATGGTGGATTTGGTGATCTCTGCAATGGAGACACCCCTTTGCTTGGTTTTTCTTCCTTTGAGGGATATCTGGCTTTCATTGTGTTGTAGACCCAATACTGGGGCTCCACATTTATTTTGCATAAGTAGGAGAGGAGGAAAAGAAGGAGGCAGCTCTTTAACTGCTGTGTGATTAGGACAGGCTTTGTGTGCACTGATAGGACAGCAGCCATTTTGTTTCTCCTAATCATTGCTCCCTAGACAAAACAAGCCATTATAACTAATGAAAGGTATTTGAGAATGTATTTAGAATAAAGTAATATTTAAGTATTTTCATTTTCTTAATTCCCGGAGAAGCCCTTTTACGGTTTATTCCATTAGGAAACCTGCTCCCCATGGTGAGGACCCAGAACGCCTCATGCCTCAGCAGGGCTTGTCTGCAATTACCTTTTCTTTTTGGCTGGTTAACCCTTCTGTGTGTTGCCTTGGTGGCTGTTCACACAATGTGCAGCTGCACTTGACAGCTGACAAATCTGCAGCCAATTCTTGAGGATATTTTTAATTTGGGGATCCTTATCCAAGATGGCTAAATATTTTTTGAGGAGATGAACAATCTGATCGTATTCTAAAGAATAGCTTTTCCAGCATGCCTGTTAGTATATATTTTTTCTATGTTTTGTATGCTATGGGGAAGGGCTTGCATGCCCAAAACGCATAAGCAACAGGGGTTTTAACATTTTTCAATAAAATAATTTATTTTTATCTGAGTGCCAGATCCATCCACGGTTTTTCTAAGTTTTTAAAACTCTCAGGAGTAATTCAATTGTAATAGTAATCAATTGTACTTACACATTAGTGGCAGGGGAGTCTGCCAGGCTGTTCTGGCGGGTGAACAGCCTGTCGGATCCGTCCTGCTGCTAGTTCACGTGTGCCCCCTGACTGCTGCTCCATCCCCATTGACTATAATGGGGGCAGGGGCGGAGTTCCGGGGGTGGAGTTCCGGCGGCAGCGCACGGCGAGAGGCCGCCAGACTAAAAGTATGACATGCAGTCACTTCATCAAGTGGCATTTATCATGTAGAGAAAGATGATAAAAGACACTTACTAATGTATTGTGAGCCATATTGCCTCCTTTGCTGGCTTGATTCATTTTTCCATCACCTGGTTACGACCACCCCACAATCCAACAATGGTGGCTGTACTTGCACACTATAGGAAAGAGCGCCTATGCGCTCTCTAAAGGTCCCGGCCACCAGAGAGGCTGGCTTTTTTTTCCTATAGTAAGCAAGCAGGTCCACCACTGCTGGATTATAGGGTGGTTGTAACCATGGAAGCGAGTAGTGTATAATGTGAAGGAAAAATGAATCCAGCCAGCAAAGGAGACAAGATGGACAATCACAATACATTAGTAAGTGCCTTGTATTAACTTTCTCTACATGATAAATGCTATTTTTTGAAGTGACACAACCCCTTTAAGGTTGGTTTGTTAGTCATGCTGATACTTGGAAACCTCTGCAGAGTATACATAGTCTATTCCAACCTGCATTTTAAGTGCACAGTACAGTGGGAGCAGTCTCCGGTTTAAGTGACTGTAATACTGATAAATAATTGAGTGGCCACTGTCCCATTTAAATGCAGAATATAATATTCAAATGCTGGCACAGTAGATTGTTCCCAAAGCTGTGCACATATATTGGAAGTGATTAGCTGGCAGCACGGTTAAATAACTGCACTGTGTAATTCAGGTGGCAGTTCGTGTATTTTCTGCTCCTTATTAATAAATTCTGCAGAAATGTAACCGGAACCTGCTTGGATAGATCCGGTCTCCTCTGGTGCCATAGGGGTTAACAAATGTCTGCAATCATTTGTTAATTCATTGCTTTCTGAATCTAAATGCAAGGAAAGTAGAATATGTCTGAATGTAAGTATTTAAAAGCTTAAGTGAAGAACTGAATGGAAAAGCATTTCCACCTTCTAAGAGAAAGCATAGAATGTCCAAGGTCATGTTATCATGAAAATGCATCCCCAAGAGAAGTCTGTGTAAGGAACATCTCCCCTACACAGACAAAATCTTGGTTAAATGTGATGGAGATACGATTTGTCACACAGCACACAGTATGAATTTATTTGATACTCCTTAGAGTATTGCTTTGTCTAGAAGTATATTAACTTATATATATATATTAAACAAAAGCTGGAATAAATGTGCAGGATTGTACATCCTCGTCAAATTTCCAGTCCTCAGTATACAATACCCTGATTTTACAGCAAGTAGAGCGTAGGTCACTTATGTCACTGTCGAGGAGATACTTTACTCTTTAATATTAATTATTTTGCCTCTTTTTTCATTACATTTGGCGGTATTGTCCACTGTAGTTTTGTTATATTATAGATATCTGCTATAAACTGTCAGGATAAGCATCTTAATGGATGCACCATGCACTTAATTTAATCTAGTAATCATTTCCATGTTCTTACTGTATTTTACTGTTGTACCACCTTGGCCTGTCTCTGCTGAGGTGGCATATTCACAGTAAGTGTTAACTAGGAGTGAACAGACTTATCGAACCATCTGAGCTGTCAGAGCTCCGCTGTTTTCATAACTCCCATAGCTGTCTATGGGAGCTACACTAACAGTGTAGCACAGCAGGCTATGCTGGTTCCGTAACTCACCAAGTTACAGAAGCAGTGTAGTTTGCTCTGCTTCACTATTTGCGTAGCTCCCATTCACTGCTATACGAGTTACAGAAACAGTGGCGCGGTAGCTGTATCACAGTATTCGAGACAGCACGCCAAGGACTTATTTTTAGAAAAATGCTTGCTTTATTAGTACATTTCACCACCAGTGGTACATACAGTTGCAGGAAAAAGTATGTGAACCCTTTGGAATGATATGGATTTCTGCACAAATTGGTCATAAATGTGATCTGATCTTCATCTAAGTCACAACAATAGACAATCACATCTGCTTAAACTAATAACACACAAAGAATTACATGTTACCATGTTTTTATTGAACACACCATGTAAACATTCACAGTGCAGGTGGAAAAAGTATGTGAACCCTTAGACTAATGACATCTCCAAGAGCTAATTGGAGTGAGGTGTCAGCCAACTGGAGTCCAATCAATGAGATGAGATTGGAGGTGTTGATTTCAGCTGCCCTGCCCTATAAAAAGCACACACCAGTTTTGGTTTGCTTTTCCCAAGAAGCATTGCCTGCTGTGAATGATGCCTAGCACAAAAGAGCTCTCAGTTATTAGTTTAAGCAGACTGTGATTGTCTATTGTTGTGACCTAGATGGAGATCAGATCACATTTTATGACCAATTTGTGCAGAAATACATATCATTCCAAAGGGTTCACAAACTTTTTCTTGCAACTGTATTAGTGCAACGTTTCGGGACCAAATCTGGTGCCCTTCTTCAGGCTAGTGAAGATAAAGTGATACAACATCAGACAAAGATGCATAATTAGGACGACGGGAGTACATGATTGCAATAAGAAATGCATAATTACAATGAAATTGCATGGTTCTAAAATAGATAGGTTCTGATAACCGTCATTAGAACCTATCTATTGTAATTATGCATTTGTTATTGCGATCATGTACTCCCGTCCTAATTATGCATCTTTCTTTGCTCTCTTGAATACTGTGATAAGGATACTCACTGATCCCCAAGGTGGAGGGATTTTAACCTAGAGACGTGCACCTGTTAAAGCCATAAACGGAGGAGTGCTGTGGTTACAACCAAGCCTAGTGGAGCGGTAGCCAGTCATCCATTACAGTAACTCCACCTCCCCTAGCCCATATTTACTTCGGTTACTCCCATCTCTACAGTGAAAGACTGAGATGAGACAACCCCTTAAGGAATCTTTTTCCCATTAAAGTAAAGGAAGATATTTACTTACACCTGTCTTTTTTTGTAAATTCTTATTTAAGTTTTCATAAACAAAAGAAACAGGATAAACAGTAATTGCCCATTTGCAAGAGAGAAGAAAGTACACAAGAGTACCACTGGAAAAGCATAATACATATATGTTGCCCAATGTTTGGGCATGGCAGACAGAAGAGTAATAAAAACCTTATATGATGAAGCCTAAAGGAGGCAGCAGAAGAAGAAATAAGATTGAAAGAACAAACCAGAAAGAGCTGGAGGGAGGAATGAGATGGGAGAGGGAAAGAATGGGGCAGGAGAAAAAAACAGTTTGTTTGTAGTGGATGGAAGAACTCCACTTCAATGAGGCCAGCACAGATCAGTACCAGGGGAGCTCTGAAATAGGATCCAATGTCGCCATGTTTTATGAAACTTAGCGTGTGTGCCCCTTACCGATACGACGAGGTTCTCCATTCTCATGATTTCCTGTATCTTACTAAACCAAACAGCTATAGAAGGAGAGGAAGTCTGCTTCCACAAACAAGCGATACATGCTCTCGCATCATTAACCAGATGCCGTACCACAGATTTCCTATAGGTAGATAAAAGGATCTCACTATGGTGAAGCAGAAATAAGAATTAGATCAAGAAAAAATATATGATGTGTAAGTGGACTGGTTGGAGGAAGGAAGGGAATTAGGGAAGGAAGAGTGAAAGGGGCAGATGGAGAAGAAAGGTAAGTAAAGGGATGGGACAGGGGCGCCAAATGGAAAATAAGATGAGAGATGGAAAGGAGCAGGTGTAGAGAAATAGGCAGCAACCCACTTGACCAAAACAGTCAGGCGGAACCCAATAGAACTTGGAGAACCGCGTGTAAGGAAAGAGGAAGTGGTGTGGATCAGA
Source organism: Bufotes viridis (assembly GCA_033119425.1). Classification (NCBI taxonomy): domain Eukaryota; kingdom Metazoa; phylum Chordata; class Amphibia; order Anura; family Bufonidae; genus Bufotes; species Bufotes viridis. Next base: position 227,402,116 of record CM065593.1, read on the forward strand.
CCTACACCGATATCAACTCCCAATGAAATAAATGGGTAGAGTTACCCTCAATATGATCCACTTGGTGTTAAAAGCAGCAATAAGATCCACTTGGTGATTAAAACAGCAATACGATATGTCATCAATCAGTAGTATTCACTCCACAGAGGAGAGGGGTGCAGGATAAACTCAGGACACCTTCAACCTTCCCCTCCCTCGCCGAGATAGCCTTGAGAATGGTTCGCACCCCGTCCTTATCGTGAGATGAACCGAAGGACTCCAGTATAAGTAAGGATGCTTTAATCTGGAGTGTTTACTCCCTTTTTGTGGCGTAAGTCATGTCCCAGAATAGCGAGACAAACCCTTCAGGCACCTTATACACGGGGGGGGGGGTTTGGCTTTACAAAATACTATACCCTGACGATGGCTGCTACGGTGGCAGTTTGGGTAAAATGGGGGAATGTGCATATAATTAAAGAGAATGGGGAGAGCTGGTCGCCATATTTACCGCTATGGAGAAAGAGCGGTTTGTCAGAATTGTTTTCACTGGCAGATTTTGAATTTTGGCCCCAGAGAGACTTGCGATATTTTACACAACTTTATGACAGGGGTTTATTCAGGTCTTTTAGCAGTCTGAAAGAGGAATTTAAACTGCCCCAACACTGCTTATATAGGTATTTTCAGCTCAGACATGTTTGTCATGCTCAATTTGGTAAAGATCCGTTGAGACTGGAATGTGGCTTTATTGAGGAGGTTGTAAGGAGGGCTCAGCTGGCCAAACCGGTTTCAACCTTATATGCGTCATTACTGGCTGAGCAAGACTCTCCACTAGACAAGTCTCTTGTTAAGTGGAGGCGTGATATAGACGATCTGGAGGCCTCACATTTGAGAGAACTTAGCCACAGTTGTTAGTGCTAGAGATCAACTTATTCAGGTGAAATGGCTACATAGGGTATACTATACACTGGGTAGATTGTTTAAGATGTGTAAACTGCCTAGTCCTCAATGTACGCGATGCGTATATGAGAATGGATGTTTCTTGCATATGGTTTGGCAGTGTCCAATTGTTCAAAGCTTCTGGAAAGAGATTCATACTTATATAAATCCTAATCTTGGCTTCCCAGATGTTTGCATTCCGTCAACGAGTCATTCCGTCAACTTAGCTTTAAGGAGGTAAAGAGAGTGAACATGCTTCCACAACTGCATCTGCTCTGTTCGCAAGTGTCTGTTCAAAGTAGCCCTGTGAATCTGTTCAAGATTATATATACGTGTAATGAGTCCAGATAATAGAGCCGTCTCTTCCTTTTTAATCCGTGAGCCCACTTTAATTAATGTACCTCTGATATTGCACTTATGTGCTTCCCAGATAGAAAGGGGATCACAATCTGGAGTGACATTATGGTCGGTTAGGTTGTTTTTAACTGCCATGAGGAACTGTAGGTCTTGTAAAAGATAGTCATTCAGCTGCTTAGAATCCAGAGAAGAGCTGTGGTACGTATGAGGAAAGCAAGAGTTGGAGAGGGAGTGGATGCTATCTGAACGGAAATGCGTCTCCTGTATGAATGCAACGTGTGCTCTCTTCTTAGACAGTAGTTTGTGAAGGGAGTACCTCTTTTCTGGGACATTCAGACCCTGAGCATTAAGTGAAATAATCAATACGTCAGACATATTGCCTTATAACTACTTTTCATTGCTGAAAAAGAAAGAGAAAAAAAAGGGTGCGAGGAGGTTGGAGCGGAAAAGCAGAGCGGAGGACCTGGAGAGGGGCCCCAATGAAGAGGTCAAATAAAACAATAGCTGATCTTGGGGAGACCAGCTACAAAAACACTGCGGAGCCTCACTTAAGAGTCTTAACACCGCAATCCAAAGTGCAAAGCTTCCTGGGAAACAGTAATATGCAAAATAACCATGAAGCCCCAGTTATGGGTCTTCAATACAGTGAGAGCCAGAAATCCCTCCAGAGAAGGAAAACCAAGCAAAGGTTTCCCATTATAGAGATCACCAGATCCACGATATTAAGTGGCCCCTATGTCAAGATCCAGCTCTGTTACAAGCCTTATGGATATGACAGGGGAAAACCTAAGCCTTCCAAAAAAAGCTGTTTCGGGGTGTTGCCCCTCATCATTGTGGAGTAGGATTCTGGCTCACCGGGAGAAATGCCCTGAAGAGGTGGAAGATGTTTTCCAGATCCTCGTGAACCTCAAACATATGGAAAATGATGATGCTCCTGGTCATTCCATCCATTCGGGACTGACAAGGCAATGCATGTGGAGAAGCAACCACAACATCCTCGCTCCACAAAGTGGTGAAAAAGAGTCCTGAACAGCAAGCAAAAAGAGCCATAAAGTCAATCATATAACATGCAAAAAGGCTCAGCCTCTTATAAGACCAAAGAGGTTCCTGAAAGAGGAACATTCCCCACAGATAAAAGATTGGGGCCCATTATAGGAATGACAGCCGAGGACTGCAGAAATTAGCCCAAAAAAGAGGTGAGAGGTCCACAAACCTCCCCAAGCTTTAAGGAAGCAATTAGCCACTGTCCTCAGTGTTGTAAGTGGTTTGGAAAACTGCTGTCATCTCTATAACTGCAAGTTAAAGGAACAGTAGCAAAATTGCCATAATGCAAAAACTCAGTGGGTTGAGACCTGGGGGTGGCCCTTCAGGCCCGTTCAGGAAAGGGTGCATGATTCCTCCAATTTCTGTTGTCTCCTGTGTGCTAGGCCTGGAGAAGTAGTGGTAGTCCAATCAGGCACCGGTACCAAAGTGGTATCCAAAAAGCGGAAGGCCTCAGGAAGATCAGCTGGGGACCGTACCACATGAGAATATCACACATGTAGTATATATCACATGTAGTATAATCTGGAAAGGGTGTCCCCAGTGGTATGTAGCTCCCATTGCTTTTGCAGCCTTCAACAACGGTCAGACCACCCTGCGCATATAAAGAGTGAGGTGAGAGACATCCGGCAAGAAGGTGATGTCTGCACTGTTATGAGAGATGTCTTGCAACTCCCAGGCTCTGCACAGAATGTCCTCTTTCAGCTTATAAAAATGCACCTAACGTATAACATCTCATGGATTTGCTGGGTCCTGGGACCCACCACTGTGTGAACCCTATCCAACTCTATATCAGAGTCCAGGGGTCAGCCCAAGATTTCGTCAAAGATGGTCACTGCAGTATCATGCAGAGTTCCAGCCAGGGTCGACTTTGGCATTCCATATAATTTGAGATTTATTGCGACGCTTCCTTTTTTCAATGCTGTGCATATGTAACGGAAAGTCCTTCATTTGAGTAGCATGAGTGTCCAAGGTGGTGGAAAGGAAGAACAATGTAGATGTGGCTGTGGAGTGACGTTGCTCATATATAGTGACCCTTTCAGCTAAGCCTTGAACGGACTGGTTAACAGCTTGAAGGGCCTGAGCCTGTTTCTCCTCAAAACTGGAAATATGTGCTTCTAAATCAGATTTAGTGGATGGAGCTCTCATCATCTCCCACAGCTCAGAGTGCAGTCTGTGGAACAGAGAAGAAAAGAAAGTTCCTGGTGGTCAACAGGTGGCTGAGGGGTAGCAGTAAAAATAGCTGGCATGTCCTGTCTGAGCAGTGGAGTCTCAGACCCAGAGAGACAGGAAGGCCTGTGAATAGTGCACTGAGTAGCCGAGGCTGAGTTGGGACTGGGCGGTGATGCCGACACGGGCTCTGTGCCGAGGATTTGCCTCTAACCGACGAGGAGGGTGCCGAACAAGAAGAAATATGAGTATTTGGGAGCAGGGCAGCATGTTCCTGAGTCAGGAAGCGCATGGAGGAAAACATAGGGGAACTGCCCCTAGGTTGCAGCAGACCAGAGCTAGCCGCCATTAATGATGAGGCCTTCATTCTGGAATGGAGAAAACAGCCGATGGAGTTCTCTGGAGGGGCCACAGATTGACTTCTGGATCTCTTCCCCTTGGGCATGGCAGTTCAGAATGTGATAGTCAGGTCTCCCGCAGGATCACTGCAGATGGACTGAGAGCCCTCAGTGAAAGCACCTTTACGCCACCATACAGAAGCCACGCCCCTCATATACCTGTCTTAAACAAAATATGTTGGGGTAAGATGTGGAAAATTTGTTAAGAGATGTATGGCTCTTAAAGGGGTCGTGCCACAATATTTATTCTATATATTCAAACCAGCACCTGGATCTGAATACTTTTTGTAATTGTATGTAATTTAAAATGTAGTATAGCCACTGAGCTGTTCGGTAAAATGGATCTGTATAGCGCCACCTGCTGTTTGTTCTTTTCCCTATTTATTGTCCACCTCACTGGGGTAGTCGCACAAGATCAATTTAAATCTTTAATTTTCACCAACCATATGTTCTGTTAGTAGCTGTGGCAGTCACAGTGAATGAAATATAGCAAGAACGACAGGTCCCCTGTGCTGCCAGCCTGAACTAAATCTAGCAGAACAATTGGAGTAATTAATGGTTCCATGTGAGGTACAGGACTGGTTCTAGATTTGTTAGAAAGAGATTGCCATGATGTCTGATTTTCATTTTTACATCAATCATGGCTAACCCCCTTTAATAAGTGCATGCATCTTTAACGGTCCATGCACCAGAAATTGAAATGCGTACCAACTATGACCACATTTCTGCTATATTTTGTGCCAATTTCTGGCTCAAATTACAGCAATTCTGTTGGTTCACAGGAGGCCCTGCGAACCAACAGTGCTAAGAGAAGATTAAAACAGCAAAAAGTCCCAAGTTGAGTTAGGCCTCTTTCACACGAACGTTTTTTTTTTTTTGCCAGTGTACAGGCTGTTTTTTGCATTCTGTATATGGTCCGTATACGGAACCATTCATTTCAATGGGTCCGCAAAAAAAACGGAAGGTACTCCGTATGCATTCCGTTACCGTATTTTCGTTCCGTTCAAACATAGAACATGTCCTATTATTTCCCGCATCACAGACAAGGATAGTACTGTTCTATTAGGGGCCAGATGTTCCGTTCCGCAAAAAAACGGAATGCACACGGATGTCATCGTTTTTTTTGCACATCCGTTTTTTGCGGACCACAAAACCATACGTTCGTGTGCAATAGGCCTAAATGTAGCATGCTCCATAATTTGTGTCTTTTCAGCTCCAAAGTTGTAACACAAATGCAATAATAAATTCCCCCGATAGTATTTTACTTTGTTATACACTCTATAAACTTCATCCCAGAAACTTTTGTTTCATATGGGGACCCTTTTTAGGGTGAAGTCATATTTTCTTTACTGTATTTCAGATTTGATCCTCTTGTTAGCACCTCCTAAGGTCATAACTGCCTAGCAACTAATTTAATTCCATAGGTATTAGGCAGATTAGAGAGAACCAAGCTAAGAGTAGAGAAAGGGGCAAGACGTCTTGGTTGTCCTGAAATGATGATGCTTGGTTGTCCTGAAATGATGATGCTTGGTTGTCCTGAAATGAAGACAAAGATGAAATGTAGATGGAGAGCTTATTTAAGAAGGTAGTAGCTATCACTGAGCATGTCTAGACAAACCTTTAAATGAAAATCCACTTCTGGTTATACAGTTTAATGCTCTACGAAATTAAAAATGAAGAATTTGTGGTGCCAATGTTCATATTGAGATATTGCTAAGTGCTTGTGATATCATCAGTTTCCTCTAATTTTGTTCATCGTACATTCTTCTTATGATGTAAACCCTTCATGATTTGTTTTTGGAACAGGCTTGGCACAGTCTGGAGCATGGGGATGTTTTGATGAATTCAACCGCATTGAGCTTCCTGTGTTGTCAGTGGCTGCACAGCAAATTTACATAGTTTTACAGTGCAAGAAGAACAAGAAAAACCAATTCATATTTACAGATGGGGATGTGGTGGACATGGATCGAGAATTTGGTATATTTTTAACTATGGTAAGTTCATCTTCAGACAACAGAAGGGTGTACTGGTTCTCTAACAAGGTGACTACCACGTTTCACTAGAGCCTATGCACAGTGGGAGATCTACCAAGACAGGCGCTATCTGTGGTGGTCTTGATATGCCCTGCACTGCTGGAGGATGCACCACATTTATCGTCATAAATTAGGCACATCCTTCAGCAGTCCATGCGCCTAAACAGAAGTTTACAACAGCACAGAGCTGCCATATATTTCTGGCTTCATTTGCACCAGAAAACTGGCATAAATGAAGATAAATTTGTCTCTGCTATTGACCACGCATCTTTTCCACACTTGCCGCTCCCCTTTTGGAAAAGTGGCGAAGATGGCGTAAAAAGAGGCACTTGTGACTTTTTTGAAAAAGTTGCATTTAAAAAGTCACAAACACACAGCTTGCGACTTTTTAAAGCCACTTTTTAGGCACAAAGGACATAATAAATCTCCCCCAATATGCCTGTTAGTAGTAACTTTGAGGATGGTAATGTATACTACTTGCATGGCTGAACTGGCCTTTGGCATCCTCATAGTATAACATGATGACCTTTAGCATCATGTGAATAGGAACTTATGCAGGAGAAAACCTAGAAGATATTGTTAGCCCACCTCAATAGGTTACGAGTTTTTATTATACCATACCATATCATATGTCATAGGTTCATATTTTGTAGCAGGAAACAATAGGGAGAAGAACTAAGGCCTGGCTCAATTATTCTCTGTCAATTTCAGCTACCAGTTGACTTCCTACCAAGAGTGCCAGCGGGAAGAAAAAACATTTTACATTATGTGACCAAACTGAATTTTTAATGTTCCTTTCATTTTGTGCATAGAGTAATATTATAATAATCTGTAGTAATTATACAACATTATAATACTATATAACATGGCCTTTAATACTTCCCATAGAATCCTGGCTATGCAGGACGTCAAGAGCTCCCTGAAAATCTGAAAGTCCAGTTCCGTACAGTTGCCATGATGGTACCAGATCGTGCCATTATTATGAGGGTAAAGCTTGCCAGTGCTGGCTTTCGAGACAACCAAATCCTCAGCCGTAAATTCTACACCCTGTACAAGTTGTGTGAGGAACAGTTATCAAAGCAGGTGGGTTGATGAGTGTTGGGAACATGGTAAGCTCTTTGAGGCCTTCTTGATCTACAGTACCTATTTGTCTTCAGAAAGTTATAAATCAGCTTCTCTACTACCATACCCGTCTCTTAAAGGGAATCTGTCACCAATTTTATGGTGTCCTAACTAAGGGCAACACAAACTAATGACAGATCCCCTTTGAAAAATACTGGGTCACTTTCTCTAATTGACTCATTTTACTAATATTTTGTATTGAATAGCTCCAGCGCATTCCGATGAGTCCGGAATATTCATGATCCCCTGGTTTTCTCCACCCCCTGCTGCTGATTTGTTTGGAAGATGAAAACTGTAAATTGGTGGCAGAGGGGGCAGAGAAAGCCAGAATCTCATGAATATCAGGCATGCGCTGGAGCTGTTAGAACCTAGCAGCATAAAACGTGTGACAGATTCCCTTTACATGATCAAACAGCGAAGATATTGGCATTATGTTCAGAATGCTCAACTGCTTAAACTATTTATGCTTCATATCAGCAATTCACTTAAAATGGCACCATTAAATCAGATTCTTCCTCTGCTTATTACATTTGTCGACATAAATGTTACAAGTGCATTTCTGTGACAAGTGTACCCATGGATGATTCTGAATTGTCACATTCTGAAAATCATGAAATGATTCTATTTAAAAGAAATAAGGAAAATGCTAAAAGTCTTTTTTCTGTGCTTTTTTCAGTGCTTAAAGAGAACCTGTCACCACTCCTGACATGCCTGTTTTAATAGCTACTAGCATTCCCCATGTAATAACAATTCTGGAGCATCTAGTCTTATGGCTCTGCTTTGTGCCATTCCTTTATTATTTCTACTAAAAGTTATAACTGAATTGCTAGCAGTCTGCAGTAAGGGTACAGAGGGGTGTTGACCAGTTGGGGGGGGGGGGGTTGTACCTGCACAGTCTGTTCAAAGGATTCCCAGCGAGCGATTGTAGTCTTCAATTCATATACTCTTTATTTCATCAATACATCAGAAAATATGATAATGGACGCGTTTCGGCCCGTCCTACTTTCTGATGTATCGATGAAATAAAGAGTATATGAATTGAAGACAAGTGCTTGCTGGGAATCTTTTCAACATATCGTGGATCCATTTCCTTCGAGCGCCGGTGTGCATCGGGTCTGAGTGCTGACAACTCTGTGAACTTTTACCTGCACAGTCTGACACCAGCAGCACTGATTGGATAGAGTCAGACCCTGCAGGGTCACACCTCCAGCTGGTAACACCCCTCTATATCCTTACTGCAGACTGCTAGCGAATCATTCATAACTTCTAGTTGAAATAACACAGGAACAGTAGAACATAGAGCCATAAAAATAGATTCTCTAGAATAGTTATTACATGGGTATTGAGGTGAAGTGTGTTTTACGCTGATAACAAGTTTGAGTTTGTAAGTAGAATAAAAGTGACATTACTTCATTCATTTGGGGTATTGCGTAATATGTTCTGTCTCTGCATAAGGATACCCTGGTGAATGAGAAGTATCGGTCGGAGTTTAGATTTAGATTTAGATAGATATATTCTTCGATTTTATGTATATCCTGTACATATTTCCTTTCCATTAGGTTCATTATGACTTTGGATTGAGGAATATTCTCTCTGTCCTTCGTACTCTGGGGGCAGTGAAAAGATCCAACCCTGATGAGCCAGAGAAGACTGTTGTAATGAGAGTTCTACGTGACATGAACCTGTCAAAGCTGGTATGTTTCCTTGGGTTAGCTTATAGGTGCTTATACAAATCGCATTCCATCCATTTGACATGGTGTTGACATAGCTGGTGGCAGATTTGCAGAGAAACTGGATTTCATCTGACAATATATTATCTTATTCCTATATTTTTATGTTCTTCACTTTCTGACATCCTTCTGACTAGAGACAAAGATAGTATAAAATATATTATAGAAATATATTCTTTAAAATATCACTGTATACTTATGAGGCATTGTCTTTGCATTATGCAGAGTATTGCACTGTGTTAGGAGTAATCATAAGTATGAACCAGGAAGAGTTTTCCTTTAGGCCCTTGCCTATGGATAGCCTGTTGGAAAAGGTTTACAGGGTTCAGTGCCATAAAATAGGTCATAAAGTGAGTTGTTGAAGTGAGTAGTCCTCATTCAGTCACTGTATACATTTGATATAGTTGAACGCTACAAGTTCAAATTTGAAGACTAATGCATAATGGTAAAGAATGGTAATGAATTTGAGCCTAAGATTGGGGTTTTCTTTCCGATATCCTTCAAGTGGATTTCCGAGACTTTCATACTGATGACCTATCGTCAGGATAGGTCATCAGTATCTGATCGTGGGTGAACAATACCTGGGACCCCCACCAATCAGCTTTTTGTGAAGATAGTGGTGCTTGCAGTAGCGCCGCAGCCTTCTCTCAGCTTTTCCTAAGCCAGTGATCACACGTTCATCGGTCACGTGGCCTAGGTTCAGCTCAGCCCCATAGAGGTGAAGTGAGCGTGATACCAAGCACAGCCACTGTACAATCACAGGAGCGCAGGTGCCTTCTCAAACAGCAAATCGTTGGCGGGTCCGACCGATCAGATACTGATGACCTATACTGAGGATGGGTCATCAGTATTAAAGTCTTGGAAAACCCTTTTAAATTAACGTTGTGCTCTAGTGCTAACACATGACCACGTCCTTTTTCTTGAATCCTTATATTAGTTTGGATAGTGGTGGAGGGGCCTCGTGGGGGATGTGAACAAGGGAAAGGTGAGATTGCAGACATAAGGCTTAGCGTCCTGGGTCACTGTCATTTTGTTATTTTTTTCTGGTTCTGGATGAATAATGAAAAGCTCTTACAAATAGCTCTACTAAACAGTCATTGATGCTTTATCTGATTTCTTTTGCTACATATTAAATAGACTAATATTATTGACTAACTCATAGGTGGATGAAGATGAACCTTTGTTTATGAGCCTGATCAATGACTTGTTCCCTGGCATAACTCTGGATAAAGCTGGTTATCCAGAGCTAGAAGCTGCCATTCAGAAGCAGACAGAAGAAGCCGGGCTTATCCATCATCCTCCTTGGATTCTGAAACTTATCCAGCTGTATGAGACACAGCGAGTCAGGCATGGTAAGAATGCTAATTGCGCTGTCACTAGAGCAGAATAACTGAGACAGGTTTCTTCTTTACATTGAAATAGACATTACTTTTTCATCTTTTCTGCTTGGGATTGTTTGGCCAATTACATTTATTGCGAACAAGCTCATAATGGTGATAATAATAAAAAAAGCCGTACTCATCTTACTGATCCTCCACCACCCCGTTCTGTTGCTTCCACCTCCCCTGCCGGTTTCTGCTTTCTGGTTCCACTCAACACACAGGAAATGACCACTCCATCAGTTACAACCTACCTCAGCCAGTGATTGGCTGAGCAGTCACATTTGTGTGTTGAGAGGAACCTGGAAACAATGGTCAGGGAACTAGAAAGCGCTGGAACAGGAGGTGGAGCAGTCACATTGTGTGTTGAGAGTAACCAGGAAACATTGGTCAGGAAACCGGAAATCGTTGGAACAGGAGTTGCAGATGAGCAGTAAGTATGACTTCTTTTATTATGTTATACTATTTGGAGCCTGACAACCCCTTTAACATTTGGTTAGTCTCATGATGTCAAAAAGATCTCAAAAGATTTTTTCCAGCTTTTTTGATTTAGATGTAATCCTATTATTGACTAAAAACAAAAACTACACCAACTTTGCACTGTGTGAACCAGACCATAGGCTCACATAGTATTTTAGTCCTCAGGTGGTGGCTCAGTGATGCTCTATGGCTTCTTTACCTCCTATGGCACTGGAAACTAGCATTGTTTCAAGGTCAAGATGGATTGAATAATGTATCAGGAAATCCTAATAGAAAATCTTATGCCCTCTGTCCATTTGACCTTCCAACAGGGCAAATATCTGAAGCATACCTTAAGGCCTAATTCACACGTCCTTAGTGTGTTGCGGATCCGCAACACACCTTGCCACCAGCCCTATAGAGATGCCTATACTTGTCTGCAATTGCGGGCAAGAATAGGACATGCTTTAAATTTTTGCGGAGCGCCGGCTGGAGGATCGGTGGCGCGCTCCGAAATTCGGAGAACACAGTTTGTGCGCTCCTCAAATGCGGAGAGCACAGTTTGTGCTCTCCGCATCCATCACGTCCCTATTCAAAATGAATGGGTCGGCACCTATTCCGCAGATTAGCGGAACGGGTGCGGACAAACATTGCAAATTTCACCAAGCGTCGTTTTCAGAATGTCATGGAAAATTTTAGAGTGGTTGTCAAAGTTGCTTGACTTGAATCACATAGAAAATCTTTGATGGGATTTGAACAAGGTGGTTGCAGCACACAAACCCAAGAATATTAGTGGACTGGAGGCCAGTGGCCATGAGGAATGGACTATGCTTACTTATAAACACTGTCAGAAGCTGGTGTCTGGCTATGCAAAATGTTTGCAACAAGTCATAACAGCAAAGGACAATCCACTAAATACTAACCATGCTTGACATAAAGGGGCTGAATATTCTGAAATAGCAGTAGTCATTAAAAGTGTCATTTTGAGTTGAATTTGGAGAAACCACTTGTTTTATTAGGTGTGTGGAGCTATTCCAGTGGTTTATGTTTGATTGTTTTATTTGCAAACAGCTGAAGTTTTTTAAATTTTTCTAATAAACCTAATTTGCAATGGGGGTTGAATAATTTTGATTACTGCTGTATCTGCGTAGTAGAATTTTGACTACACTTGATTGGTGATATTTTGAGGTAATAGATTTTATTTCACCTTCCACTCAAATGCCATCATGGCCCAAGTTAAACTACTTGATCTTCCTATGGCACTTCTGCTTGCATTGCCATGCAGTCTTGTGAGTATTAGCCTAGGGACTATAGCTATGTTGAAGAGAGCAGTAGACTTCAGTACTGGAGTACTGCATACACATCCTAATATTTATGAGGACCCTGTACATTTTTATTAGATGAAGAGATAGCTTGGATGCTATTTGGAGACCAGTTTCAGTCCAACTGTCAAGTGTTATATAAGTATCATCGCTTGTATGGTTAGGGTTATGTCAATCGGTTTTTGTTTTTTGCAAAGTATGACAATATAGTGGAACAAATCTGTCTTGTGATTTTAGGTTATATAAGAGAAATGCAATCTGTAATTGAATATTTTCTTTGTAATCAAAGCAAAGAACATCCATAAATTAGAAGAACTACACATCATTTCCCAGGAAATGAAATCCTTATTCAGTTATTTTCTGAGGTTGATTCATCAAATGCAGCTTTTTAGAAACTGTGATGAATCAGCTCTACAGAAGAAGGACTGCAGCCTGCAGTGATATTATCTCAGGTACAATTGTATTGTCAGAGAAGAGAACGTGGCACAATAATGTACGTCTGCTGAGCTGCTTTTATAGGACACAGCTACTGAACGCAAATCATAAGACAATATTCTTATACTCAGCTGTTTGATCCAAGAACAAGTTGTTTGTGGTCTTAAAATGCATAAGGAATTCAGTTTTTTTCCATCATAGGAGCAGAAATACAGCATTCGAACTTCAATGGATCTGTCACATGATGGACACCAACAGAGCCCAGTAGACCCTGTGGGCTTATGATGGTGTCTGTCAGTTCCAGCATGGTGTTCAGAAATAATAGAACTGCGTTTTTCACTATTTTTCCCACAAATATAATGACATTTGTAATAGAGGCTCCTAACAGAGCCTCCAACTCAGATGTGATCAGAGTTACATTGGGGCAGATTTACTAATCCTGCCTAATTTTTAGACCGTGTAAAAAAGGGAATGTGAGTGAAGAAAATGCCACATAAAACAGTATTTGTAGTATATTTCATAATTGACCTACAGCTTACATTTGGTCACCTCTGGTAATAGCTGAGGTGTGAATGAAGCCTTATATTTACTGACGTCTAGCTGAGATCTTGCCAAAGATGATAATAAGTTAGAAGGTACCTTTGTAGCATGGCTGCTGCAATCATGGGTGCACAGGTAATGGTAGCATCTGTGTCTTGGTGACATCTGTTGACAGTTTGTGCCTTATTCCAGGAGTTATGGCTCTGCTCTTTTTTGTAAAATGAATAGGCTTTATTTACATAAGACTGGCCCTTGAGACGGGAATCTCAAATTTATCTTCTCTTTTTACCTGTCACAGAGACTTATTTTATCACCAAATTGCAAGCTAGTTGGCCATCGGCGATCCTTTCTCCCATACGTCTGCTGAACATCTAAAGACTGATCATAGCTGTTATGTGTACTGCTTCTTCCCCGCTGATTGTAGCTTTTCTCCGCCATATGGCAGCTCTCATAAATGAGATAATGTTATAGCCTGTTTTTTGGTTTGTCTTTCTGAAAAGAGCAAAGTATTGCAGAAAATAATCTTGCAAATATGGTAATCGTGTCTGGAGGTATGGATGCAGATTTTAGCTTAGATCATTGGGACCTTGAAACGTAATACGCCCTCGTTCCGTACAATGTCTCCGAAATGCTGCATCTTGCTGTCTGATGTTCAGTTGGATGAATGGCAGATGAATGAAAGGAGCTACAAATTGGTCAGCAGTTTAAAGACAAGCCCCCTGATTACAGCAGTGGTGATTATGGTGAAGCTAGCATTCTGTACACAATGCTGTAATAAACCTGTGCAAGGAGTAAATCAAGTTTGACATATTACAAGAATACATTATTTGCTATTTTAAAGTTCTCTGTGAGAGGATAATTGGTTTGGATGTTCATGAATGCTTTTCAAACAAATTGGGTTCTAACAGAAAATGCCGCGTTTTGTGAAACAATCTCTTTTGACTTAATAATTTAGAAATGTCTTTAATGAATTACAGCGCTATTGATTTTGTAGCCAGAAAGGAGTTTGATACTTTAGTTGATTGTTAACGAAAATTTGTTTCTCCAGCTAATTTTCTAGGTTCTATTATTTTATGTATAAAAGCTGTGATGTAATCATTTAGATATAATGAACAATCTCGATTTCTGCCTAAACTGTGCATTGTTTTTAAGGAATGATGACTTTGGGACCTAGTGGCGCAGGCAAAACCAAGTGCATTAATGTCCTAATGAAAGCAATGACTGACTGTGGAGCTCCTCACAAGGAAATGAGAATGAACCCTAAGGCTATCACAGCCTCTCAGATGTTTGGCACACTTGATGTGGCCACAAATGATTGGACAGATGGTATATTTTCAACTTTGTGGAGAAAAACATTAAAAGCAAAGAAGGTGAGCTCAGCAAGAGAAGCCGACATTGACATATTTGCAACTTGCACAAAACAGTGAATAGAAGATAACAATGTAAGGCTATGTTCACATAGCTCCTTTTTACTTCCATTGTTCAGAACAGTGAAAATGACGGAATTGTTGTTTCTGTCAAATGACAGAAATGAAAGGTCCCTGACAGGCCTCGGTGACTATAATGGAGCCTGTTGGCTTTCTGTCAGGTAGCCTGTCATCTTATCACACAGAATAGCGCTGCATGCTGAAATGAGCTGATTTTATTATGGTCATTGAATGACTACAAGTACAACAGAATAAGAAATGAGATGATACTTAGTTACAGATAAGTAGTGTTTCCACAATGAATTATTATGCAGAGATATACACCCATCTCTATCGTTGAGGAGCAGAAGGCTGCTTGGCATCTCGTCATGGTCTTAACTGAGGCTAATTACACAAGCGTTGTCATGCATATTCACGCTATATACCCCCAGTGCGAGCCGTTAGGCTTCTATCACACTGCCAGCAGGAGTTTCTGCAGAGAACAGCCTGACGGAGCTCTCTGGAATTGCTGGACAGTACCAGAATGCCCTACCGCCGGACGAGAACGGGGGCCCCGTATCCCCTGCAGTCCCACTGAAATGAACGGAGCGGTCAGTCAGGCAGGAGTGCGGCTGCGCCATTCATCCTTCTGGGAATTCCAGAGGTAGCCAAGTACAGCACTCCGCTATCTCCAGAATTCCCATAGAAATGAATGACGTGGCCATGCACATGTGTGACTGGCCGCTCCGTTCATTTCAGAGGGGCTGCAGGGGATATGGGGCCCCCGCTCTTGTATCAGTAGGGGTCCCAGCGGTAGGACCCCACTGATCTGATAGCAATCCCCTATCCTCTGGATATTGGATAACTTCTAAAAACCGGACTAACCCTTTACCTTTGTCTACATAACTGCCATTTGCAGAGGTAAGATAAGCACTTCAAGATAGACCATTCAATGATAACCAGTCTTTACATGGTAGAAAGACATGGGCCGTCAGAACAGTCCAGGAGTCAGCTACTACTAGCACTCCTAGCTGTCTGTTAACAGCTTAACCCCTTCATATTGCATCAAAAAGACCAACAAACACAGCCTATTACACATGCTGTGCTATTTTTTAAAGCATTTTATTGAAATCTGTGACAGACGTGAGCACAGCCTGAAAGATAACAATATAAAATGTCATATGAAAGTATCAATCTGTGTATAATGGAAGAGGGAACAGAGAGTAGACACCTCAGTGGATACATTATCTTCACAGGGTTAAAAAAAAATCTTCCTGTCCCCAACAGTTTGTAGGGAATTTCTTTGGAACAGCCATACTACATAGGGGGTTCTGATCCATAAATGGTGCCATATGATGCATACATTTGGGAGTTGGTGCAAAATGTGCCAAATTTATCAATATGGTACATATTGTATGATATTGTGCTCATGCTGCAACTTGCTGTACAGCGTTTCTTTCTTAAAACCACCTAACAGCCGGCATACATATACCGTAAACTATTATGCAACTCTTTAATAAATGTGGCACATTTTACTACTCCTCTTGGCCACACATCTTTTTCTAGACATTTTTCAGAAAAGGTGGATGTAAAATGCCTGCGGTGTCTAATCTGGAATCAGTTTGGCACACGCAATATACTTGTAAATTGTGGTGCATTTTGCGTAGTAAATGTCTCTAATGTCTCTAAAGTCTCTAATGTATATTTTTTTTTTCCAGGGAGAACATATATGGATTGTCTTGGATGGTCCTGTCGATGCTATATGGATTGAGAATTTAAATTCTGTTTTGGATGATAATAAAACTCTCACTTTAGCTAATGGGGACCGTATACCAATGGCACCCAATTGTAAAATTGTGTTTGAGCCTCACAACATTGACAATGCCTCTCCAGCCACCGTATCTCGTAATGGAATGGTGTTCATGAGTTCTTCTGTGTTAGACTGGAGGCCTGTATTGAAAGCTTGGTTGAAAACCCTACCTGCCGCTCAGCAAGAAGTCCTTTGGAACTGCTTTGACAGTGTCTTCCAGGTATTTTATACCTTGCTATAACTTTTCTTCCCTCCAGTGTATATTAGGTAATTTTCTAGTTAGGTTTAAAAGGGTTTTCCAGGATTTTTATACTGATTACCTATTCTCTGGACCGCGGGATCCGCCAATAAGCTGTTTGAGAAGGCACCAGCGCTCCTTTGTATGCTGCTGCCTTCTCACAACTTAGGGTACTTTCGCATTAGCGGCAGGGGAGTACGTCAGGCTGTTCCCGCGGGTGAACAGCCTGTCGGATCCATCCTGCCAACTAGTTCAAGTGTGCCCCCTGGACTGCCGCTCCATCCCCATTGACTATAATAGGGGCGGGGGGCGGAGTTCCAGCACGGCGAGAGGCCGCTGGACTAAAAGTACGACATGCAGTACTTTTAGTCTGGCTGCCTCTCGCTGTGCGCTGCTGTGCTGCCACCGAAACTCCGCCCCGTCCCCTTTTTAGTCAATGGGGACGTAGCGGGAGTCCGGGGGCACACGTGAACTAGCAGTAGGACGGGTCCGACAGGCTGTTCACCCGCCAAAACAGCCTGACCGATTCCCCTGCCGCTAGTGTGAAACTAGCCTTAGCAAGCAGAGTGCCGTACACTGTATCGTGGCTGTGCTTGGTATTGCAAAATGAATGGGGCTGATCTGCTCCTAGGAAAGTGGCACATGAACGTGTCATCACTCGGGCTAGGAAAAGCATAGAGAAGGTGTGAACGCCGCTTCCTTCTCAAACAGATGAGGGGTCCCAGGTGTTGGACCCCCACCAATCAGATTCTGATAACCTATCCTGAGGATAGGTCATCAGTATAAAAATCTCAGAAAACCCTTTTAACCATGCTTGTTTGCATCACCGACAGATTGGAGAAACTGTTACCATGAAAACTGAATTCACTGCATAGTCAGCGTTTTCAGTATGATAATTTTGAAGAAATTGCAATTTACACTTATGTTTCTCAAGACACCGAACAGACACAGTATTTAGTTTAATTAGCAGGATAAATCCTGACTGATTTTTTAAAGTCTTTTTGATTTCTAATAGCCTCAGAATGTGTGTTCTAGTCCAATAAAATTCAGCAGAAATTCCTTGGAAAACACTTGGATTAGGTTTTTACGATTCGGCCGAAACCCCAACTACACATGGTGGCTAATATTTACACAATTTTGAAGATTTCTGTTTTACCCATAAAACCATTGGGTGTCGCCCGGCCCAGTTGGGTGGGTTGGCAGCTGCACTGTGCGAAACCAGGCTTAACCCCTTAGTGACCACCAATATGTGTTTTTACGGTCACTAAAAGGCCTTAGGCTGGGCTGCTGCTTTTTTACCGCGGCCCAGTCTAAGCGCTGCACGGGTCCCCTGTGCAGCAGGAAGCGGGGACCCAGCTCTCGCATGAGAGCCGCGGCCCTGCTCTAACAGCCCGGGCCGGCAGGAGTGCTGTTTAACACTTTACATACTGCGGGCAATGGCATCCGCTGCATGTAATGTGCTGACAGAGGGAGTGCGATCGCATTTGTGGGGTGCCGATGTGTAAAGGCTGGCAGGGCTCAGATTTAGGCCCCAGACCAGCCTTCAGTAATTTCCAATGTTAAAATAGCATTGCTATTAAAATGCAATGCATTATAGGAATAATGCATTGCTTTTTAAAAGCAATCAAAATACAGTCTTTTATAGTCCCCTTGTGGGACTATTAAGTGGTAAAAAAAAGAAAAAAAAACAACATATTTATTAAATAATTATTAAATAAAAAATTTCAATAAAAAAAATTACGCTTTTTTTCATTTAAAATATGCTTTTCAATTTAAAAAATTGCAAAAAAACCTCCCCCCCATATGTTTAGTATTGCCATGTCTGTAATGACCCAGACTACATAAATATCACATAAATTATCCCCTACGGTGTACACCTTAAAAAAAATAAAAATACAGAATTGCTAATTTATTCTTAGTTGCCACCGAAAAAACGTAATAACAATCGATCAAAAAGTGCCATTTACTCCAAAATGATACCAAGAAAACTAGAAGTCGACCCGCAAAAATCAAGCCCTCACAAAACTCCATAGAAAGAAAAATAAAAAAGTTATGGGTCTTGGGAAGCGGCAATGCAAAAACATTTTTTTCTTTTAAAATAAAAGGGTCTATTGCAAAAAAGTAGTAAAATGTAAAAAAAACTATATGTATTTGGTATCACTGTAATCGCACTGACCCAGAGAAAAAAAATATTTTGCTATTTATACCAAAAAATGAACGCCGTAAAAATTAATAACGTAAAACCGCAGTTGCAGTATTGCTGTTTTTCCCATCTCCTTCCCAGAAAAAGTTGATAAAAATTAATCGGAAAGTTATGTGTACCCCAAAATGGCACCATTAAAAACTACAACTTGTCCCGCAAAAAACAAGCCATCATAAAGCTATATAAACGGAAAAATAAAAAAGTTATAGCTCTTGGAACGCGACCATGAAAAAAAGAAGAAAAACGCTTGGTCAGTAAGGCCCCAAAACAGGCTGGTCACTAAGGGGTTAAATGTGAACACATGCGACAGATATAGGTATTTCTCTCAATTGAGGCAACCATACCCAAGTTAATATTCCCACCTTATTCTTGTGTGTGATTGTCAAATGAACTGTGTAGGTTGGAATTGTGTTCTTACATGCTATGTAATTAAGCAGCTTACGTCATCATCAATAAGTAGCTAATCTTTAAATTACTATATATATGTAGCGACTATTGGGTTACTTATATTGACTTAAAGACTTTATTATCAGCTTGCTTGTGAAGCAAAAGAAAACTAAATTGTGTGTCTGATGGGTGAGGAAAATGACTGCACTAATCTTCCGCAGTGGGATTTCAATGGGAAAGGTCTGAAAATCCTCTTAATTTGAGAGGTGCCTGGGAATAATCCTACAGAGGAGCATACAATGCAGTGCCCATTAGACACAAAAGAGGTTATAAAGTCCGTGCTGCCACAGTATCTGCCTCCTTTCTCACTTGGCATAGAGTCTGACGTACAGGGAGCTCTGTTATGGGCATATAGATGGTGGGTATTGTTAGGGAAACATATTTACACGGATGAATATGTGTAAATTAAATGTATGTTCCACGGCATATATTGCTGCCAGCCCTGAATAGCTGCATCTCATCGAAACCACACAAAAAGCAAAAACTCAAATGAAGTGTTTAACACATATAAACCCTTTCATTGTATGTAGAGATGAGCAAAGTGTTAAAAAATTAGATTCGGACGCTTTGCCGAATATTACCCCAAAATGTGATTACATCCGAATTAATTTGTGACGAAGCGCGTAAAAAATCAGCTATTTCCCAGATGCAGGCAGTGTGTATATCAGTTTACAACACTGTGCATTGCAAAAACCTGCATAGCTAGTCCGCTGTGGTAGTGAAACAGTTACTGCGCTCAGTATGACAGGCGTTGACACTTCACGTATTTGTTTAGTTACGGGGCCAAAACTGACCAAATAACTCAAGTGTGAACTCAGCCTTACAGGTCAATGTTAGAGTCCGGTATAAAGAACTGTGCAGTGGCCCATGATTCTACTATAGAGTGAAAAGAGCGCACTCCTTTTACACCGTCAGCTGATTCCACATAGATTTCTGCAGAACCTGTCCACCCCAAAATTTGTAGTATCATTACGCTATTTCACCCCAATTACAGAATCAAGGCTGAATGGATTTACTGATGTATAAAAGAACGTGACACCCCCAAAATCAGTAGCATCAGGCCGCAATTTCACCCCAGTTACAGAATCAAGGAGTAATGGAATTACTTATGTAAAATAACAATGTGAACACCCCAAAATCAGTAGGTTCGGACTGCGAATTCACCCCAATTACAGACTCAAGGATTAATGGAATTACTTATGTAAAAAAAGAATGTGAACAACCTAAAGTCAGTGCAGCATGCTGTAATAGAATGGCTTCTCTGTTAGCCAAGCTTTACACTGTTCTATTGGCCCCTGTATTCTCACTATAGTGTGGATAAAGTCTTCCTATTATATCCCTACACTATCTCTAAGCTGTCCCTGAATTTATTTAAAAAATATTCGTTAAAAACAAATATTTTTTAAATAAAGTCTTTCCTAATCACTTTGCCTAGCACTTGACACATCTGTCACTGGAAAATGGCAGAGACCGGGTAGGATGAAGCTTTTTATAGGGCTGTGACATGGGGATGGCTGCTGATTGGCTGGCTGCACAGCAATATGGGTGATCCCTCATTCCCAGCCTTCTTACGTTCACTTTGTAACATGTGCAGCAGCCATTTGAGGGTACTTTCACACTTGCGTTAAAGTTTTCCGGCATTGACTTCCGTCCTAGGGGCTCAATACCGGAAAAAAACTGATCAGTTTTGTCCTAATGCATTCTGAATGGAGAGCTATCCGTTCAGTATGCATCAGGATGTCTTCAGTTCAGTCCCTCTTACGGTATTTGACCGGCGAAAATTCTGGAACACTTGCCGGATCCGGCATTATTTTCCATTGAAATGCATTAATGCCGGCACCAAGTGTTCCGGCAAAACGGATCAGGTTTTCCGGTCTGCGCATGCGCAGACCTTTAAAAATGCAAAAAAGGAATAAAAACCGGATCCGTTTTTCCAGATGACACTGGAGAGACAGATCCGGTGTTTTAATGCATTTGTTAGACGGATCCGCATCCCGATCCGTCTACAAATGTTTTCTGTTTGCGTACGGATTTCCGGATTCAGCAGGCAGTTCCAGCGACAGAACTGCCTGCCGGATCCTCACAACCCAAGTGTGAAAGTACCCTTAGAAAAAATGTGATTTGGTACCACGAATCGCCAGGAAATTCGGATTATCAAATTTTTCGCTCAACACTAATTGTATTATACTAAAATGTCTAAGTACCCAAAAGAGGCTAGAATTGTAAAGGTATAAGATAAATGTATTTGAATATTATGTGGTGTTAGGCTGAGCCGGAGGGACATTTTCGGCCTTACAATATTGCAGTACTATGTTACAAACTTCAGAACATCCACATTCTTTTTGTATAATGATGTATATATTCTGCCTATTGGGCAGCGTGCAATGTTTTCCTTGGCGAGATGTTGAAGTGATTTATTGTGCTTATGTGCCCCATTGACTTTGTCTCTGAGCACAAGATATTATTTTTTCATGTAATTATTAGGCTGTACCTGCTGTAATGTAATTATCTTGCATTTCTATTGAAATACAGTAGAAGTCAGCTACTGTTTACCCGCAGAAAGTTTTTTTTACAGCTTATCAAAAAGAAATAAAACCTTACCCCCAAACTGACAACGAAAACCGACACAACACTATCGTAATGACAACCATAATACTGCAATCAATACTAGTGCCAGTACCAACTACAGTCATACAGTATATGGTATATGCTTGATGAAGTAGTCTTAAAAAGATAACACGGAAAGCACATGTGCTATCCATACTGCAGGGCACATCTATTGCTATGTCACTACTAGTAGATAGGCCGCGCAATGTGCTTTGCTGCTTTTCTGCAGCTATCCTCACTGGCTTCTTCCTCTGCAAAGGCAATGTCATACGACTCAACACAACTGTCAAAGATTTTTTATAGCGGGCAACCGATGTGTAATAAAATATCATATGGCTATTCAGTTGGCATGATATGGTCAGCAGATCATAATGGAAGTAATCTATTACTCAGTTTGTTATGTAAAACCCCAATGATTTAGTACAGTATTAACATGTAAGCAGGACTCAAGTAAATGAAGAAGCTCTTTATTACAGTTTTACATCATTTTGTTTTTTTCCCCCATAGGATTTGATTAATTTTGTCTTTACTGCGGTGTCTCCAAAGATGCAGATATTGGAGTGCATGTATATTAAGCAAGCTATTGACCTTCTTCAGGTATGAATACCGCTCTTAACGGAGATACTCTCATCACAGAACAAAATATGTTCCCCTTTAGTGAATGTACAGGCATTTCCAAAGTATCTACTTCATGCGTTACTCCTCCATAATGTTACTTTGTTAGCCTTGTTTTATCCTAGCTTTAATCCATTCTTTTATTGCTCTTGATTTGTAGGGTCTCCTCTCCGACAAGGAGGAGAAACAGCCCAGTCAAGAACATTTGGCTCGGCTCTTTGTATTTGCTGTGATGTGGTCAGTGGGAGCCTTGTTGGAACTTGAGGATCGCATGAGGATGGAAATATTTCTGCGTGACCATTCTGCACCACTTGAGCTTCCTGTTGTCAAAGGAGATGAAACGATTTTTGAGTTTGTTATTAATGAGAGCGGACAGTGGGAGCATTGGTCCCAAAAGGTTTGTGATTCCTAAATAAGAAATTGTTCCAATGATTCATCATTAATAGTAAGAGACTATCCAAACATTAGTTGCACTTTAATAAATCTCATATGGAATTTGGATTTTAGAACTTTCCATTGTCAATGAGGAGGGGTCAGCTGCCTACAACTCTGGGCTGAAAAAGACCTTGTATCAGTCAACTGGCTATTAGAGAATTCTAAGGGCTGTATTACACCAACAGATTATCTGACAGATTTGGTCAGATGGCCTTTTACACACACAGATCTTTTGTTATACACACCAACTACTGGTCTGATTGGACAGATATTGGTCAGATAATCTGTTGGTGTAATACAGCCCTTAGTTAATAGAGGAGGGGGACAATGGGCTCCATTCATTCTATTAGCCAGAGTAGAGAGCAGCAAATAGAGCCCCTTGCTGTGGAGGACCAGGCTCATCTGTATATCATGTGGACAACCTATTGATTTACAAAAAAGGACTATGTAAGTGCATCATTTTCCCTGTAGTGGCGGTGTAGTCCCTTCACATATTACAGCAGATAACTACAACAATAATGTTAAATTGAAGATTTACAATTTACATACGACTCTATCCAATCTCTCCCTAAATTGTATATATATTTGCCATTAAATCATAAGGGATATTATGTAGGAATGGGGAACTTTCCTGGAAACACCAGGGCATGTAGCTCAGAGGGCTATTTATCAATGCAGATGTTTTCCAATAACAGAACACAGTGGGGGTCAATTGTGAAAACTCAATACCGTAAAACTGGTGTGAACAGTCACAAACCGTGGAGTCACAACATTTTAAATGCCATTTGTGCAAAAATGTTTGCACAAATTGTGTTTTTTTTTTTCTATTTTGGCATAAATGATGACTGAAGTCTAAGCCAGTTAAAAACTGGGGTAGATTTCATTCTAGGCACCCAGACTGCAGGTAAAGGTGCTTAAAGGAGTTTTACGAGATTTTGATACTGATCACCTACCCTCAGGATAGTTCATCGGTATCTGATCAGTGGGGGTCCGATACCCCGGCCTCCCGCCAATCAGTTTTTGGAGAAGGCACTGGTGCTCCTTCTCGCAGCTTACCAAGCACAGCACCGTACATTATATAGCGGCTGTGCTTAGTATTGCTCTCAGCCACATCAAAGTGAATGCAAGCAACTTTACAAGTAAATTACTTACTTGTACACAACCGTCCCGACAAAAAAATCACATATGACCGTAACCTTAATAACACAGCATTTAAAGGGAACCTATCACATTGTATATGCAGTCTGATCTGCAGGCAGCATGTTATAGAATAGAAGGAGCTGGACAGACTGATATATAGTTTAGTGGGAAAAACTCATTTTCTGCTTAGGAGTCCAGTGGGCAGTCTTATCAGTGATTGACAGCCTTTCCCATATCAGTGTGCATGTAGATATAGCTGTCCATCACTAAGACCTCCCTCTGGGCTCCTAAGCATAGAAAGAGCAAAGATTTAAACGAATAAATTGCAAGTTATACTAAATCTTTTTCCATAAAACTATCCATCTGCCGGACTCCTTCTACTCGGCAGACTGCCTGTTCAAAGAGGCACCATGTTCAACGTGACATGTTTCCTTTATGACCTATTTGTGTAGAAATTGCGGGTGATTTCTTGAAAATGCTGCTTACATTATGTATATTGTGTGATAAAGTGAGGCCCCATGGTCTTACACACTTTTTACCAGGCAATTTGTTATAAAAATGTAGTTCATTAATGAAATACATAACCTGTGTTACCCAGCATCCTGGAGATGGGAGGGATCGGCCTTCTCCATGTTCCGGGAGTTAGTAAGAACTCATTACAGGAGGACATGTTTTCTGATGTTTCATTCCAGCATTTTCCATGAGATATAACCAATAGCCCATAAGAACCCAAAGAGTCTGACACTCAAAATGAAGAAACGGATACAGACAGACTGATAAATGCCTCTGACTTGTTTGACCTGAATGACAGTGATGCAAATATCTACCAATATGTGACCCCTTATTTATCTACAAAGATGATTGCTTCTTGTGTATATTTGCATAGGTTCCTGAATATGTGTATCCAAAAGACTCGATACCAGAATATGCCTCAATTCTAGTTCCAAATGTTGATAATGTCCGGACGGATTTCCTAATGCATACCGTCATGAAGCAAGGAAAAGCCGTTTTACTGATCGGAGAACAGGGCACAGCAAAGACAGTCATGATCAAGGTAGATAAAACTTTTCTTTTTGTGCTATTAATTTCTTCTCACATCCATTTCTCTTTCACGTGTTATTTTTTCTGTACATTATGTCAAACAAGCCTTCTTGTTACATGGGTGCTGAATGCATTATGACCAGTCTCTTATATGTAAGGTAATTGTTACAATGCTGGTGTAGTGGTGGATCCTTTAAGATGAAATTTGATTGGAGCAGGTTAAACTGGGGCATAGAGACTAAAGGATTATGAGTTCTTGAACCTATGCCCTTCGCAAGGTGGGATGGACTCTCCCACAGTGAATCCTCAGGTTTTTCTCACCCGGTGTAGTTGTGGATTAACGGCGGTGATGTAGCAGTAGAAAAAAAAGGCCAGTAGTAGTCAGACATTGGCAACAGGAGAGACCCCCCAACATCCAAAATTCCACCGTATATGGAACCTGGACTTTCAATTCACGGGTGATAAATTTATGAATTTAACAGTCCTCTCTCCACTGCAGGCAGAGATCGCTCTTCAGCTGTGTTTCTGTCCAACAGGACGGGGGCCACATGCAGGCCGCAGGTTGTGCACCCCTGATTTACAGTAATCCCTTACCTAAACAGTTTTATATACTTTATTAAAACCTGTTGTAAATGCCAGTTTTTTTATTTTTATATACTTTATTTTTTTTATGTTTTCCTAGCTAAATAAGCACCTGATGTTCAAGTGCCATACTCCGATACGGTGCTGTGTATGGAAGTATGGACTCCCCTGTGCTGTACCGGCCAAAGTATCGCTGCTCTTGCAGGTTCCAGTGCTGCTCTCCTTAAGGGTACTTTCACACTAGCGTTAAAGTTTTCCGGTATTGAACTCCGTCATAGGGGCTCAATACCAAGAAAAAAAATGCATTAGTTTGTCCTAATGTATTCTGAATGGAAAGCAATCCGTTCAGTATGCATCAGGATGTCTTCCGGTCCGTCCTTTTTACGGTATTTGGCCGGAGAAAATACTGCAGTATGCTGCCGTTTTTCTCCAGCCAAAATTTCCGGAACACTTGCCAGATTGCCAGATCCAGCATTATTTTCCATTGAAATGTATTAATGCCGTATCCGGTACCAAGTGTTCTGGAAAAACTGATCCGGTTTTCCGGTCTGCACATGCACATTGAAAATGTGAAAAAAAAAAATACCGGATCTGTTTTTCTGGATGACATCGGAAAGACGGATCCGGTATTTCAATGCATTTGTCAGACAGCTCCGGATCTGGAAACAAATGATAACCGTTTGCATACGGATTTCCGCATCCGGCAGGCAGTTCCGGCAATGGAACTGCCTGACGGATTCTTCTTACGCTAGTGTGAAAGTACCCTAAGCCTGGCATAGACTGGCTATGTCAGGCTTTAGCAGAGGGGGCACAGGCGGAGGAGAGATGTCTTATGTACTGTAAGCTTCTACCCTGCACCCGCTTGCTCCTCACATAAGACATCGCTCCTCTGCCTGTGCCCCCTCTGCTAAAGCCTGACATACTGTAGGAGTACAGATCCGCGCAATAGGCACCTGGACATAACGTAATTTTTTAAAAGTATTTGGCAATATCATGGCATTTACAACAGGTTTTCATAAAGTATATAAAAGTTTAGGTACATTTTAACAGAAATCTCTTGTCAGTGCTGCTCCCTTTATGAATGATAGTTATTCTGATTATAGGTGGAAGAAGCTACAGGAAACTTTCTCAGCAATTTCCTTGCAGCCCATCAGAAGACACAGGCTGTCTTATAGCCATAGGCACTATTCAGTCTGCTGTGAAAGGTGGTCTACATTCTGCTGAAGTTTTGTACCTGCAAGGATTTAGCATGCATGTTCTGACAGGCTGGAGGGGTTTTGCTGGGAGTTTGGCAGGAATCGGTAGCAGGTGCTGTAGAGGGAGTTCCCTATTGTAAAAGCTCTATGGCTAAGAACGAGTGTTTGCACCTCTATTGACATGCATGAAAAGCTATGTGTGCCGTACAGTGATATACAAATGCACTGTGACTGTATGAGAAGACAAAACATTCCTGCAACTAAAGCAAAAATTCACAATAACAATTTTTTTTTTTTTTCCAGTTTAAATATTGATAAGCTATCCTCAGTATTGGTCATCAATATGTGATTGGTGGGGGTCTGACCCTGCCAATCAGCTGTTTGAAGGGACCACAGTGCTCAGTAGTATACATTCATAGTATATCAAGCACATCGGTGTCCATAGTATAGTGCAGGCATGCTCAACCTGCGGCCCTCCAGCTGTTGCCATACTACAACTCCCAGCATACCTCAACAGCCTACTGCTATCAGCCTATAGCAGGGAATTGTGGGAGTTGTAGTTTTACAACAGCTGGAGGGCCGCAGGTTGAGCATGCCTGGTATAGTGCCTGTAAAGGCCATGTGAGTCATGGAAGTGATATCACAGGACGAGGAAGAGGCATGTGCACTTGCCTGAGCACTGTGGCCCCTACCAACAGCTTACCGTGGGGGTGCGATGATCACTAAAATAAGCGATCAAGTGCCCCTATAAACATATAATCATCTAGATGCCAGTGTAGTACCGCAGATCTGGGGGTACTACAAATTGTATATTGTAATGTAATGCATTTCACTGTTTGCTTACCTGAGCACTGTGGACCCTTCCGCAGCTGATCATGGGAGTGCAGGGAATTGGACCTCCACACAATCTGATATTAATACTTCATCCTCAGGATAGGTGATCCTGGAAAACCCCTTTAATACAGTGCAGCATGATGGAAAACAGTGCTCTACATAAAAATAAATGAATATACTTTATTGATATCACAGGTAAAACTATTTTAGGGATCATATTAGTTTGTTTTAACATGTAGCACAAACTTCAACTGATCCTTTAACAGCAAAAGTTCCACTGTTGTCTGATCCTGGCACATAAAGCACTTCTGGAAGCTTTCCTTGGCTTTGTGTTAATCCAAAAATATATCTTAAAGCCATCTGGCACCAATCTGTGTGTGTGGCAATACAGACTCCAGTTAAGTAAACCTGTTCTATTGCACAGGCCAGCTGCCACCGTTCCCATTGCTGGAGGCCATCCCAAAGCTTAATAAGGGGGTGACATTAAGTCTCAGTTGCAGGCCTTTCAGGAGTCAATGACTTTATATTAGCATTTTCCGTTAGTATAAGACACTGAGGCATATACCGTGCAAACTATGTACATAGCCAGTCTTTACCAGGGCTGTGGAATCAGTTCTTGCTGGCATGTAAGTATTCAGGCTACTTAGATGGAACTTAAACCATATTTATTGGAAACTGGAAAACACTGTTATACACTTAATAATTATAAGAAATCTAGGAATTTGTCCTCAGAAAAAGTAAGAAAAGCTATATATGTATGTCCTAGAAATGTAGAGAATCATATGCAGGTCGAAATGAGAATAGAAGAAAGATGTAAGAAGTGTTTGCCATGAAAGGGTTGTCTGGGAATAAATAGCTTTTTCACAGGTGCCCGCAGCCTGCCTCCGCTATGGAAAGATTTATACTTACCTGCTTCCTCCCGCTCCAGTTCTGTGCACTGGCTCCCGTATGTCTATCTTCCAGTCTGCAGCTTGTTTACCTACTGTCTGGGATGATCATCTGCTCCACTGCAGCCAATCAATGGCTTCAGCGGTCACATGTCCACAAGAGATATATATATCCACTGAAGCCAGTTACCATCATGCCCGTGCTGGGTAAAAAGTAAAAAAGCAGCGAACTGTAAGCAGGAAACACGGGAGTCGGCACTCAGGACCTGAGCAGCGGGGAGTAAGTAAGTATGGTTCTTTCCATAGCAGAGGCAGGCGGACGGTTCCTCTGAAAAGTTACGTTTTCCAGGACAACCCCTTTAATGCAGTCTTCATGCTCTGTCTAGCAGTTCTGAGATGACTTCAGGCATGCCCAGTAGTTAACTTTCTCCTAGAAGAGGAACTTACTACTGAGCATGTGCAGCACAGTTTCAGGAATTGTAACTAAGGGTCTTGGAGGATGGAGATATTAGTATAAGGACAGGAGAGGTGAGAACTGATTTTCTATCACCACTTGAACCCCCTGCTTATCACGCTCGTTAATAAACAGGGAGCTTAGCTTGATGGAACATAAAATATATTTATGATTAACATCTGTAAACTTTTCTAACCTCCTATGAAAGTTAATACATTAATTATACAATATTAATGACATAATATTTTTAAAGCTGGATTCGGAGTTGGTACACTTCACCGGAAACTAGCTTTACAGGCCGGATTTTTACTGTACTAGTCAGTGGATGTTTGTGAATTGTAATACTGTCTGTGTTCTCTTTAAGGGCTACACAAGCAAATATGATCCAGAATTTCACATCACCAAGTCGCTGAACTTCTCCTCTGCCACTCTTCCCAACATGTTCCAGAGAAGTGTTGAAAGTTACATAGATAAAAGAATGGGCACCACCTATGGCCCTCCAGCTGGGAAGAAAATGACCGTTTTTATTGATGACATCAATATGCCTGTGATTAATGAATGGGGGGATCAGGTAATAGTCTTATTATATGTATAAGGTGGGAGTAAATGTTAGGCCGTTAATCTCCTGGGAGTCTTCTTTGCTTGCCAATACCATCTTAAGTATTTAGCTACTTTTAGTTATTACAAAGTAGCTGGTAAATATGCATAAAAACTAATTAAGCCTCAGCAATAAAGAATAATATGACCTGCTGCTGGAAAGGTGGACTTGATAATAATGACTCAGAGAAGCCTATCTATAAATGCACTAAATGAGGGGAAAAAAACGGATTTTTCTTATATAATTAAGCCCAGTGATTGCAGTCATTGTTTATCATCTGTAAAAAGTTCATCATGTATGTGACACAGCGTATTAAGAATAATGAGGTGAAGAGAATATAGAAGTCATTGACCTATCTGTGAAAGATGTGTTTAAGTAAAGAATAGGGATAAGAGTGACTAAGGACGTACTCACATGGCAAGCAGTGTGCCATGTGGTCGACAAACACGTGGCAAAAACACGTGCATTTTACTGTGAATTTTAATGCAGTTATTAGCTGCATGGTTTATTTTACTTAGATATGTTGAAAAATTACACATCTTCTACTTCTACTTTTAAAATATATCTAATGCTACATCTTGCCAAAATGTTTTTGATAATGCTAAGCCGCATCATTTGTTTGTACAGAACATTGTTCCCCCAGGCACAATCTGCTGCCACTGTTGGGAGCTAGTCTGTATATAACTGTGTAAGGGTATAATTACCCTTCTCACTAGAGTTGAGCGAACTTGTATTTTAAGTTCGGTGTCCAAAGTTCGGGTTCGGGTTATCGAAGCATCCCCTTATGGATTCCGCTACCACGGACCATAACAGCATTTGGAATCCATAAGGGGATTCTTCAATGAACCCGAACCTTGGACAACACTAAGGATCTGGGGTGATGTCACCGTCATGTGATCAGTGCAGGGGGCGTGGCTCAGCACTGGATTGGATAAGAGGTGATCCAGTACTGAGCCACACCCCCGGCACTGACCACATGACGGTGACGTCACCCCAGATCCTTAGTGTTGTCCAAGGTTCGGGTTCATTGAAGAATCCCCTTATGGATTCCAAATGCCGTTATGGTCCGTGGTAGCGGAATCCATAAGGGGATGCTTCGATAACCCGAACCCGAACTTTGGACGCCGAACCTAAAATACAAGTTGCTCAACACTACTTCTCACATCTTCTACCGTTTGGTTGCTGCAGTTATTTACAGCAAATGCCAGACTTTTTTGAAAATCCTGTTCACACATCCTGTTTTCCACAGAAACAGATTGGGAATATTTATTAGAACTGCTACAATTATTTATTTCCATCTGTTTTCGGATAAAAAAAAATGATTTTGTAATTCTCAACTGTTCATCTTCTGCAGCCTACGTGTGTTTTCACAACGTTGCAGGCTGCTCAGTCCTGTTCAGTGTCAAATCTGTGAGACAAGAACACTGATAGCTCTGTCTCCATTATTTCCGCTCTTCTGAGTGAACTTTTAAGCTGATATCTCTCCACCAAATAAAATAAACTTGAATCAAAAAGATGTGAGCTTACAACATTGTCCAGGAGAGCAGAGATCAGGGCTGCAAAGTGAGACATCAGAGAGCTCATCTGACAGATTTTCCTCTAAATGGGACTGGGCAGCCTCCCTTACAAACTGCAGGGGATAAATGGTAGGCACATTTGGTGAAAAACAGTAGAAATTATTTTTATCTCTTAATTGATGTAATTTAATAAACAATAAGACAAAGGTGTCACATACCGATGCTGCCATTTTGTAAGTAAGTTGCATATAAGATATTGCTCTAAACCTATAATGAGTATTGTACCATAAAACATTCAATGGCTGAAGCATGAGTTTCTATATTAATAACTGATTGTCATTTTCTATTTGTTTCTGCTGGGCTGATAGATCACTAATGAAATTGTAAGGCAACTCATGGAGCAAAAAGGGTTTTACAATCTGGAAAAACCAGGTGAATTCACCAGCATTGTTGACATCCAGTTTGTGGCGGCCATGATTCACCCAGGAGGGGGTCGAAATGACATCCCGCAAAGACTGAAACGTCAGTTCACAGTATTTAACTGCACCCTCCCATCCAACTCGTCTATTGATAAGATATTCCGTACAGTGGCTGAGGGTTATTTCTGTGAGCAGAGGGGTTTCCCTCTAGAAGTTTGCAAGTTCGCATCAGCCCTGGTACCTACAACTCGCAAAGTATGGCAGGCTACTAAAATCAAGGTTAGTGCGTATTTTATTCTCCTTCGTATGAATCATTTGTAGTAGTAGTTTTTGTCTCATTTTGTATAATTCAGCTCCCTACATGTACGTTAGCTTGAGGTCTCATGCATATGACCGTATTATGCCTCCTTGTCCATTCCAAGAGTGAGAGAGATTTCTCAACCGCCATATATCAGAAAACTGGGCGCAAACCACAAATGGCATTTTTAGGCCTTATGCACACAGCCGTTGTTTTGGTCAGCGTCCGAGCCGCATATTTTGCAGCTCGGGTGCGGACCCATTCACTTCAATGGGGCCGCAAAAGATTCGGACAGCACTCTGTGTGCTGTCCGCATCCGTTGCTCCGTTCTGTGGCCCCGCAAAAAAAAAAATAGAGCATTTCCATATGCTTGTCCGTTTTGTGGACAAGAATAGGCATTTCTACAATGGGCCGCGTTCTGTTCCGCAATTTGCGGAACGAAATGCGGAGCAGCTCCCGTGTTTTGCAGACCGCAAAACACATACGGTCGTGTGCATGGGGCCTTATGCAGCCCTCACGACTTTCTAAAAAGGGTGTGTTGTGTGGGTGGGGCAATAAGCCCTGGCAGATTTATCAATTTCTGGCGTAAATGATGACTGAGATCTACACCAAGTACTAGTTGAAATAGATTTCTAGGCACTGCTGGGAATATCAAGACCAGTGTAGAAAATAAAAATAGGGCTTTGCAACTTTTTGGGCTCACTTACTGTTTTGCAACACTCACTCCAGTTTAGCAAAGTGGACGGAAAGTGGTCATGGTCAGCTGTTTTATGAGTCCCACTCCAGATTTATCACTACAACTTTTGTAAACAGTCGCAAAAGAGTTGCAAACCCACTCCAGTTTGAGATCGCATAAAAAACTTGAGTAGTGTTTAGAGATGTGCTATTTGGACAATGCATGCCCCATGTGTGATGGTTTTGAAGGTAGGACAATGCAGACCTAAGCAAAACGGAGTACAAATATTGCCCTCATGATAAAGTCCCCCTACCTGAGTAAATACGTATAATGTATATGAGTTTTTATATGTGCTTCTTTCAGCTGGATCCACATGGGCCCTCATAATCTTTTCTGTTAGCTGCCACCATGGTCAGCCACAAGGTTGGAAATATTAACCCTAAATGAATAGACCAAATGTATAATAGATTCTAATTGCAGACAGGACCTTTGTATCTATTTAAGGCTGAGTTCATATCACAGTTTGGCTTTCCATTCTTCTGATCAGTGAGAAGAAGAGAAGAAAAAAAAAAAAAAACAGGATCCTGGAAAAACTGGATCCTGTTGCATCAGTTATTCATAGGATTGCATAGGATCCATTTTTTAGAGGTTCCTGTAAAAAAAAAAACGTTGCATCAGTTGTCATACGTTTGAGCCATTTCCATCTGAGATCCGTTTTTTTAGTCAGAAAAAAAGTGCATGCAAGACTTTTTTTCTGTCTAAAAAATTGGATCTCAGACAGAAATGGCTCAAACGGATGACAATTGATGCAACAGGAATCCTGTTTTTCTCTCACTCTCTCTTCTTCTGACAGATTAGAAGAATGGAAAGCTAAACGGCGATGTGAACTCAGCCTAACCCCTGTTCTATTTTACTCAAGCCCTTCTCCTCCAGTCAGTATAACATTCACTGTTCATTTAGATAAAATGAGGACACTTTTTGGCAGCCTATAGAACAAAAGTCAGTACTCTCCTAACTTGATAGATTAATGTCGTCTTTTAGTACATATTGCTAATTCTGGATAATTATTCTAACAAGAGCTCATCTTGGTTTCTTCTGCAGATGCTGCCTACCCCAGCGAAATTTCATTACATCTTTAACTTGCGAGATTTGAGTCGCATTTGGCAGGGAATATTAACAGTAACATCTGACATCTGTTGCAATACTGACATCTTGGTTGCGCTATTCCAGCATGAGTGCACACGTGTCATAGCTGACAGGTTTATTGACCAGAAAGACAAGGACTGGTTCGAGGGCATGATGCAGAAGGTAATTATCTTTGATTTACCTAGTTCTTTACAGTTCTTATTGGCAGTATCAGAACCCAGCTCAGCCTATGATTGGCTGAGCGGGCCTTTCCTAGCGCTTCCACTTTGTCATGACCAGGAAGTGAAGAGCATCATGTACTGAAGTGAGTAATGATTCCTTCTTATTTTTAACCCTCTCTGACTGATATCAGTGTCTGACCTCACAAATGCTTATGTGGATCAATGGGCAAAATTTCCCACAGACATGCTTCAAAACCTTCTAGAAAGACTCCCCAGAAGAGTGGAGGTTGTTTCAGATACAACGGGAGGGAGGCAAGCTGTAGTATTGCCAATGGATTTAGAATGGGATGTCATAAAAGCTCCTGTGAGTGTAATGTGTAGGTGGCCCGATACTTGTCCATAACCATAACCCACCTTAGATACTACTGGGTATGTGTGCTGTAGAGTATGCTTTCAATGACTGACCCAGACTTATGTGTGGGTCAGTTATTGAAAGTGCTCAAAGGTCACTTTTCTGATAGTTTTCTTCTGCCATTTGCACAGTAGCAAAGTGTAGCGTTCATTCATACATCATTTTATATTATTGCCTCATTTGTGTTACATTTCTAATGCTGGTGTGTAAACCACAGCTTGAAGCTTCTGAGGCACAGTACAAAAGACTCACTTTGACCTCAACCAATTACCAGCACCATACATTGGATACATATCACTGAGTTGGCTGTGTGTACACCATAAAATGAAGGATTTATATCCATAGTGGGATAGCTTGATTTTTTTATACATTTTATTCATTTTAAAGAGATGATTTACAAATTTGTTAAATAGTCACATCAAGACACAGTATAAGAAGGATGGGATAGCTTTATAAAATGGGATTATATTATAGCGGACCAGTATGGCCAATGTGGCCTTCAGGGTTTGGGGCCCAGTTGCTATTCCTGCGCTGCTTCTGTGTGTACTATGAAACTAGGCCTGCACAATATATCGCGAAAGCAATCGCAATCGCAATTAATCGCCATATCGCATTCGCAATTTGCTGACCCAAAAATGCTGCAATTATATTACCGTATTTTTCGCTTTATAAGACACACTTCCCCCCCCCCCCCCAAAAGTGTGGGGGGGGGGAATAGCAGAGCGTCTTATAAAGCGATGGTTGACTTTCTATGTGACACTGACACTGTATCTCCGGCCGCTATGCTGCACAGCGCGGCCAGCGATACATCAGTTACAGTGCGGGGAGGGAGGAGGGGTTGGTGGAAAGTCGCTATTTTAATGAACACATGTTCTTATCTATTTTTTTTATCTGTTCTGTGCAGCGCTATTAAGAAAATGGCAAGTTTTTTTTTTTTTTTTTACTTTTGCGGTAATGCAAATATGTATTTTGTTTTGAAAAACACTGCATTTCAGTTCTTGAGTTCAGCATAACTACATTTCACATCATCAGTCATCTGTGTGCGCTTTTACCTTGAAAATCCAAGCAGATAGACCTCTAGCACAATTCCCTTAAAATATCGCATCACATATTTTTACAGGCCCTAATCGCAATCGCACAAAATTCCCATATCGTGCAGCCCTATATGAAACTGTTCATTTTATTATCTTACAGATTTCAACAGAGGATCACGGACCAGAGTTGATGCAAAGCATGGCAAACGAGTCTTACTTTGTCGACTTTTTGCGAGATGCTCCAGAAGCAACAGGAGATGAACCAGATGATGCTGATCTGGAAGCACCTAAAATCTATGAAAATATTCCTTCATTTGAACAGCTCTCAGACAGGCTCAACCAGTTCCTGCAGCTGTACAATGAAACAGTCAGAGGAGCTAGAATGGATTTGGTGTTTTTCAAGGTAGATCGATTACAGCATTTGTAAATAATTCATGCAAAAGTCCTGAATACCTCTCTATATGGTAAAGATGTGAATGTCTTCAAACTCACATTTAATTCTCTAAAAGCAACTGAAAATAGCACACTTCGAAGCAATCTTGGCAGATGTACAGGCATATGATGTCACTAATTTACACCTTCTACACAAAGTTATATTTGGTACAGTTTACATGTTGACCCATAATCTTATTATTATATAGCCCTATATGTAGGAGTCACAGATAACAAAAAATTGGCTGAATGTAGAATTTTAAGCCACTGCCTTCCAAAGACTTGTATATTAACATGAATAGAGATAATCAGTGCTGCCCATAATTATTCATACCCCTGGCAAATTTTGACTCAAAGTTACTTTTATTCAACCAGCAAGTAATTTTTTTACGGGAAATGACATTGGTGTCTCCCAAAAGATAATAAGACGATGTACAAGAGGCATTATTGTGGAAAAAAAATCTCAGCTTTTATTTACATTTGAGCAAAAAGTGTCCAGTCCAAAATTATTCATACCCTTCTCAATAATCAATAGAAAAGCCTTTATTGGCTATTACTGCAATCAAACGCTTCCTATAATTGCAGACCAGCTTTTTGCATGTCTCCACAGGTATTTTTGCCTATTCATCTTTAACAATGAGCTCCAAATCTTTTAGGTTGGAGGGTTTTCTTGCCATCACCCTGATCTTTAGCTCCCTCCACAGATTCTCAATTGGATTCAAGTCTGGACTCTGGCTGCTAACCATTTCTTCACCACTTTTGCTGTGTGTTTTGGGTCATTGACATGCTAAAATGTCCACTGGTGCCCAAGGCCAAGTTTCTCTGCAGACTGCCTGATGTTGTCGTTGAGAATCCTCATGTATTGCTCTTTTTTCATGGTGCCATTTACTGTGATTAGGTTCCCTGGTCCATTGGTTGAAACCCCCCCCCCCCCCAAAGCATTAGGTTCCCACCACAGTGGGGATTGTGTTCTTTGGGTTGAAGGCTTCTCCTTTTTTACGCCAAATGAAGGAAACAACATTGTGACCAAACAATTAAATTTTTGTCGTCTTCTTTGTCCAGATGAGCTATTGCAAAAGCCCAGCGAGCTTTTGTGTGCCTTATCTGGAGAAGTGCCGTCCTCCTTGGTCTGCATCCGTGGAACCCAGCAGTGTTCAGTGTCCGTTGGATTGTCTGCCTTGAGACATTGCCACCAGCAGAGCCCAGATTCACCAGGATGGCCTTGGTGGTGATCCTTGGATTCTTTTTCACCTCTCTAACTATCCTCCAGGCCAGCACAGGTGTCACTTTTGGCTTCCGACCACGTCCTCTGAGATTTTCCACAGTGCGGAACATCTTGTATTTTTTAATAATACTTTGCACTGTAGCCACTGGAACTTGAAAACATTTAGAAATAGCCTTGTAGCCCTTTCCTGAATCCTGACTTGTGAGCAGCCACAATGCACAGCCGCAGGTCCTCACTGAGCTCCTTTGTCTTAGCCATGACTGTCCACAAATCGACTGCAGAGAGCCGCTGTTTTTCACTTGTTAAGTTGATTAAAACAGCGGTTCCCAATTAATCAGGGTAATTAGGATGCTTTAGAACAGCTTGGACTATTTGGAATGGTATAGAATTTTGGATTTTCCCACAGACTGACAGTTTGTGAAGGGTATGAATAATTTTGGACTGCACACTTTTTGCTCAAATGTAAATAAAAGCCCCAGAAATGTTTTTTTTTCCACAATAATGCCTCTTGTAAATCGTCTTATTATCTTTTGGGAGACACCTATGTCATTTCCCGTCAAAAAATTACTTGCTGGTTGAATAAAAGTAACTTTAAGTCAAAATTTTCCAGGGGTAGGAATAATTATGGGCAGCACTGTTACTGCCTCCCACTAGATCAGCACAAACCTCTCATTCTCTGGACATTCCAGGGAAACATGTTTGTCTGAAAAAGTTAGAGTACCCCAGACAGAAAAGTCTGAACACAATGTGGCTCTCACCTCCTCAGCCACCTCTTGTACATTACATTCTGCATTCATCTAACTTGTTACATATTTATCAAGTGCTTAAACATATGGAATAAGAATATTCTACAGGATTATGCAAGATAAATGCCCATCCATAGCCTATAGCAGGGATTAGCAACCTTCAGCACCCCAGCTGTGGTGAAACTACAACTCCCAGCATCTACACTTGCTTAGCTATTTTCAGAACTACCATAGAAGTGAATGGAGCATGCTGGGAGTCGTAGTTTCAACACATCTGGAGTGCCGAAGGTTGCTGACCACTGGCCTATAGGATGGCAACCTGATGGTAATTTAGGTTCTTTAAATAGCTGAGATTGACTTTCTTATGCTTTGCAAAAACATTGCTTGCAGCGGCTCCTAAATAATGCATGGCACTGAGCATGACAAACACAACAAAGCCAACTGTATGTAACCAGTTCCCTTCAAAGTGTGATTTCCTGTCTTTGTTCTGGTAAAAAAAAATAATGTGCAAATCCGAATGTCATTGTGTCTTGTACTAGTCAGAATAGGGAAGCGGCTGCTCTCCCACATCCCGAAAGTGAACTGTGCCTATACGTTCTGTGATAATGGGGTAACTGGGATATAAATTTCAGAGACTGATGGTGTCAGATGCAGTGCATTACAGGGTTCCATGGAATATGAGAAACAATATTATATTGTATTGTGATCTGTTATTCATTGTACCTTGTCATTATAAGTAGATGCACTGGTAAGATCTGCAGCATATAATAAAAAGCTCTAGGAAATAATTGAGGTTTTATATTAAATATACTTAGAGAAAAACCAAATGAATAAAATAATGGCAGTGTACAAAATATTAAAAGCAGTTAAATGAAGCATCCGTGCTATAATTATAGATAAATATGCAGAGATCAGCGATTAGAAAATGAAGATGAACTCTATGACTATGGTTTTTGTCAGGGGAGGGTAGCATTGATGTCTAACAGGTACCTTCCCTGCCATTGGCTGCCAAAAGGTCCGCTCTGTTACATATTATGTCATTTATGAGTTGATTGAAAATGTAAAAATAAAATTGAAAAGTTGTAATTCTGATGTGGTTCAAAAAAAGAATACCAACCTCCCATCTCAAATATTTCTCTTCGGTTTTCCCATTCTAGTAATGGAAAATCATCAGTTTTTACATCGACTGGTTTTAACACTGAAATCAGTGGGTTGACCAGTGGCGATTATCACACTTGACATATGTGTTCTCACCCATGAAATCTTTGGCTTCATTATTTTTAATTAGACAAAAACTGAAAATTGTGAAAGAAAACAATGGTGCAGTGGATCAGATTGCTGACATTGGTTGCACCGACATAATATTGTATGTTGCATTTCCCAGTACGTTCTTATCTTCATCACCATAAAACACCAGATGATGTAATTGTATCTAAATAGAATTCCATTCACACTGACAGTTTCTGATGTTTTTTATTAATTGAAAAAACCTTATTACAGAATTAGGTAATAGCCATAGGGTTATATAATAGGACTAATATAAAAGTTTTTTTACCTTTTTTTTGTTTAGGATGCAATGATTCACCTTGTAAAAATATCTCGCATTATCCGGACTCCTCAAGGAAATGCACTGCTGGTTGGTGTTGGCGGATCAGGGAAGCAGAGCTTGACTAGACTTGCTTCCTATATAGCAGGATACCAGAGTTTCCAGATTACTCTGTCAAGGTAAATACTGTATGTCATGAATCGTGAAACTTGAGGTGGATTTACATGTCCATGTATTTGTACAGATTATAGGGAGCGAACATTCCCAACAATCTGCCCGTCTAAAGGTGCAACTGATCACCCGATGAATGAGTGAAACACTTATTCATCGTGTGATTCTGTCATTCGTGCAGGCAAGTAAATTATCCTTTCTGGGCAGTATATCTAAACAGTGATCTGCTGCCCAGAAACAATGCAGCTGTATGAGGACGAGCAGTCGCTATTGCATGTAAAACGCTTCCTTCCCGACAATGTCCTGCTCATCTGCACGTCTAAATCCACCTTTAGAATGATGGCTGTAGAGCAGGGATGCTTAACCTGCGGCCCTCCAGCTGTTGTAAAACTACAACTCCCACCATGCCCTGCTGTAGGCTGTCCGGGTATGCAGGGTGTTGTAGTTTTGCAACATCCGGAGGGCCGCAGATTGGGCATGTCTGCTGTAGAGCAACTGGAGTCCTCTAAACAAAAACCTTGACATTGACCATTCTACGCTTTGGAACGTCTTTTAGGGGTTGAGGTATAAAAATGTAGGAATTACATTACTTTTGCAGACTACAAAAAATAACATTGTGTCAAGGTTTGCTTAGAAACCTGGGATCCCTTATTGGAGTGGACTTTAGCTTGGCTGGATTATAAAATATTCCTTCTGAATTGTCATTGTTTGCAAAGCTCTTCAGTCTTTCCTTGTGTTAAATCAATGACTTTAATAAGACCAACAAGACGCAGTTGTCAGCTGGCATCTGAAACCAGTCGGAGTGGTATACAATTGCATGTCTGCACCTTCAGCTGCCTAATGAGTTCAGTGGCCCTTCAGCAGAATGCAGGATAATTGCGGGTTTCTATATATGTTTTGCTATGATGACAGATTTTATGTAAAGGGAGACAGAAATATTCTTGACCGATAGCTGTTAACTGTGCAGTGTAATGGTTTAGCTACTAATGACTCTAACTTCTTCAAGACACTCATTAATGCAGACTGAAAATGGAGCAATTTTGTCTCTCGCAATAAGGACTCTTGAGCATTTCACCTCATGACGAGGAGACAGAATGTGCTAGCAAAGCAGATGTAGTATATTGACCTCCTGTAGCCCTCTGCTTTCTCCTCTTTTCATGTTGCAACCACAAATTTTCAGATAGTGAATTTCAGTTCTTGATTCTGGAAGTCCCTCAAAAGTTTATAAGGAGATTAGTTCTGCAGTTCTTTTTTCCATCTGTTTCTTGTGTCTTAATATGAAGGAGATAGATTTTAGTTTACTATGCACAGAGCTATGCAGTTTTATATGTTTCTTCTTACCTCATCTCATGCAGTGACTTTTTGACTTTAATTTACTATGGTATATATGTAGTTTAGAAAGAAATAAAATAGTTTGTTTCAGTAGTGTGTTTAAAAATGTCTAAATGATATGGGGGTCTAATGTAAGGTCCCGATGCGGGGGTTCTTATGTGAGGTCCTGCCTGATACAGGGGTGTGATCTGAGGATCTAATATAGGGGTCTGATCTAAAGATTTGATATGATGGCCTGATATGAGGTCTGATGAAAACTATTTTTTCTTTGTTTCCTCATCTAAAACTAGGCCTGCACAATATATCGCGAAAGCAATCGCAATTAATCGCCATATCGCAATCGCAATTTGCTGACCCAAAAATGCTGCAATTATATTACCATATTTTTGCTTTATAAAGACACACTTTTTTCCCCCCAAAAGTGGGGGGGAATGGCAGTGCATCTTATAAAGCGATGGTTGACTTTCTACGTGACACTGTATCTCCGGCCGCTATGCTGCACAGCGTGGCCGGCGATACATCAGTTACAGTGCGGGGAGGGAGGAGGGGCTGGTGGAAAGTCGTAATTTTAATGAACACTTGTTCTTATATCTATTTTATTTATCTGTTCTGTGCAGTGCTATTAAGAAAAAAGCAAGTTTTGTATTTTGTACTTTTGCAGTAATGCAAATACGTATTTTATTTTGAAAAACACTGCGCATTTCAGTTCTTGAGTTCAGCAGAACTACATTTCACATTATCAGTGATCTGTGTGTGCTTTTACCTTGAAAATCGAAGGAGATAGCCCTCTAGCACAATTCCCTTAAAATATCGCATCGCATATCGTCATCGCAATTATTAGGGCCCTAATCGCAATCGCACAAAATTCCCATATCGTGCAGCCCTATCTAAAACCTGAGGTGCATCTTATAAAGTGGAATATATGGTAGTTTTTATCATTGCACATCCAGGTAATATAAAATACTATGTATTATGTCAGTTGTGAAATGGTAATAAAATAGTAATAATAAAATGTCACTTCACTTCAGATGGCTTTATATGCTGTGGGTTTTCAGTGAACCTGTAATGATTTTGCCCCATTATAGTGTTATAACTTGGGACCACTGCAGGGTCCTCTGGTAGGCCAACATTTGTAGGCATATGTTTCGGGTCCTGTTCTCTTTTAACATATAAAGCTAGGCTATTTTTAGAGCTCTTTATGTGCATTTTCATGTTTTACCCTTTCACAGGTATGTAGCTATTGTTAAAGTACTAGGGGCACTTACTGTTGCATTTTTCTCTGGCCATTCATTGATTTGTGCAGTCTTTCCTGTGTTCCTCTGTTGCCGACCAGTAATTTCTATTACATGAAAAAATAAATCAATGACTAATTACATCAATATTTTATTATGCTGCTGCCATTAAGTGTCATGTCAAATTGTTTAATACTTTAGTGGTAATGGCTGTTAATACTGTAATATTATGTAATGCTTTATTCTAATGACTTTAGTTTCATTATTAATTCACTAATGTTAAATAAGTAAGACCATAAACAGGTGTTTAAAACCACAAAAAGACATGTTAATTTGCCTTTTGAAAGATATAAAAGCCAAATTTCTGTATATAACTTTGCCGGGAGTTAGGTATGTGAAAGACAAACAGTTTCATTACCTTGTGGAGGTCTAAACAATGAAATCTGAGTCAAAGTTCCAGATGGTGTTCTAGAGAAATCCCATCTTGTAAATGTTCTGTAATGATAACGTGTTGATTTTCATTTACTGCTAATGACTTCTCAATACCCCCATTTTCTTTAAGTTTAGTTCAGTCTGCAGGTTTAAGAATATCACTTTCCATTTTAGTTAAACATGAACTGTCCTATGTTTACATTTTTTTTATTAATAATTAATGTTAATATGAAAGTTCATCCCTTTATGCACGTGGACATAACTATGTCCAAGGTGTGAGAAGAGGGTATGGAGCAAGCTCACTAGCGGCATCTGCTCCATATGTAGCGAGTGCTGTCTGTGTAATATAACCCACCTGCTGCAGCCAGCATTGGAGATAACTCTCAAACAGGCCGGCCAGTCAGCCCTTCAGATACTGCAATCAATAGTGACCTCTGCAATCCTCAGATAGCCTCCCTCCAATAGGAAAACCGCAGAAACCCCATCAACTGGTATAAGCAATTGAACAATCAACATTCAACTCCTCTAGTGGCCGAAAAATAAAATGTTTTTAAACTTATTTAAACCCCCATAATTATAAAGCATTCAAGTTGTCCCCTTTCTCAATTTATAATATAAAAATAACAATAAAAAATTCCAGGTAGTTAAAATGTATTTATCCTGTGCACTGAATGGTAGAGATGAGCGAAGTGACTTCGGATGCTATACTGTACGGAGATTCGTCTCCGTACAGTATTAGAATGTGTTGATGAGCCACAGTAAGTAATTCACGAAGTTGCGCGAGACTTCTTTGAATAACTTTGGTAATTGATTATTACAATGAAAATCCACTTAAAACCGAAGTCGGCTTCAGGTCCGAGTGGTACCTTGGAACCAAATTTTTTTGCGAAGTGGCTTCGGATGTTGCATCCGAAGTTCGCTTCGCTCATCTCTACTGAATGCCATAATAAAAATCAAATTGGTAAAAGTACCTTTTTTTGGTAAACTTAATGAAAAGTAATTGAAAAGTTGTGTGTAATCGGAAACAAAATGGTACCAATACAAACTACAGTTCAGCCTGCAAAAAACAAGTCCTTGCAGAGCAATATAGACAGGGCTGCCATCAGAAATTTTGGGGCCCCTTACACAGCTCCATACCTGGGCCCCCCCAACCCCTCCCCCCCTCCGGGGCGGGACTACGGTGCCACGCGGCATTGCACGGCAGTGCATGTTGTAGTTTTAGTCAGGTGTCCTTTTTCTGTGCCCTGCCGCGCTGCGCCATAACTCCGCCCCCATTATAGTCAATGGGGGCGGAGCGGCAGTCCGGGGGCACAGCGAAATAGCAGGGGAGATCCGGAGGAGGGGCAAGCAAGTACCATATTTTTCTCCCCATAAGACGCACCGGACCATAAACGCACCTAGGTTTTAGAGGGGGACATTAAGAAAATAATATTTTTCATTATACCTCTGGTCAGACCCCTAATGTTAATCAGACCTCAGCTAACAGCCCAAAATAAGACCCCAATAAGACCTCAGATCAGACCCCAATATGAATGACCCCCAATCAGACCTCAGATAAGAGCCCCATGCTTCTCATCTGCCCCCAGTGCCTCTCTATCAGCCCCCAGTGCCTCTCCATCAGCCCCCAGTGCCTCTCACCAGCCGGGTTTTGAGTCTTGACATGGGCACGCATCTCTGTCTCCATCCAGCCAGGCTGGAGCGCTGGCCAATTGCAGCGCTCAGCTCATAGCCTGGGACCTCCCAGGCTGTGAACTG
Source organism: Bufotes viridis (assembly GCA_033119425.1). Taxonomy (NCBI): domain Eukaryota; kingdom Metazoa; phylum Chordata; class Amphibia; order Anura; family Bufonidae; genus Bufotes; species Bufotes viridis. The sequence goes on from CM065593.1 coordinate 227,446,044, forward strand.
AGCGCTGCGATTGGCTAGCGCAGTGCTTCAGCCTGGCAGATGGAGACGTGCGGCCCAGGGCATGGGAATAAGTCTCCTCCGATATGCACCGCACGCCCAGGGCTTCAGACAAAAATGACCTAGGAGCCGTTGGCTCCTAAACCGAAAAATTTAGCCAAATAAAAATTTTAGTCGCCAAATTTAAATACATACATAATTATAATATATAAAAATCGCCTAATTTACATCGTCCGTCAGTGATTTCCATCAGTGATTGCGAACGAAAGCCAAAAGTGAATGCTACACAGACAAAAGGTATAAGGGAAAGATCTGCTCCTGTTCTGTGGTTAGAGGCACTCCTGGTTTTGGCTCAAAATCACTGATGGAAATCACTAATCAAACACTGACTGTGTGAATGAGGCATCAGTGTTCGGTCAGTGGAGGATCCAATTCTGGTTTCGGCTCACAATCACTGATGGAAATCACTGACCAAACACTGATGTGTTAATGAGGGCTGTGTGAATAAGGCATTACTGTGTGCTGTGTTCCAGACACCCGACTGCAATGACAAGGTTTAGTGTCATCATCGTTCCCCATCATTGCAGTCGGGTGTCTGCCGCAGTCCGCTCCATCCATTGTCTCCGCACCGCATAGTGAGTGGGGCCCAGCACTGCCTGCACGGCTTATCATAAGCGGGGCCATGCCGGCAGCGGGACATTGGGAAAGCCCAGTGACAGCTCCTATTGATCCTTTCTATACGGGCCTTTTTTCTCTCTCTGTGCAGGAAACACTGACAACTGTTGCGGTCCGCATCTTTTGCAGCCCAATTGAAATTAATGGATCCGCAAATACATTCTGCAAAATTGCGGAACGGACTCAGAATTAGGCCTCTTGCACATGAATGTTTTGGTTCTGTTCCACAATTTGTGGTCCCCAATGCATGGTAAACGTCTGTGCAGCAGCCAGGACGGATCCAGACGCATTCAACTTAAATGGGTCCATGATCCATCTGTTCCGCAAAAAAATAGAACATGTTCTATATTTTTATGGAACAGAGGCACGGACAGAAACTCCATGGAAGCGCTCCGTAGTGGTTATGTGGAGTTCCGATTTGTGCTTCCATTCCGCATCTCCGTGATTGCGGACCCATTCAAGTGAATGGGTTCACATCCCTCATGCAGAGTGCACACAGGCTGCTGCCAGTGTATTACGGAAGCGCTGTTTGCGGGCCACAATACAGGCACGGGCAACACACATTCGTGCGCAAGAGGCCTTAGTCGTGTGACTAGACCCTAAAGGTGGGTCATCAGTGACACTTGGTGGTGACAGAAGCGCTGAGTGACAGTAGCTACTGACACCACCTACTAAGGACACGCTCTAAGGATTTAGAATGGACGAGTATGACTTCTCCATTCTAAGGCCTCTTCACACTTGCGTTGTTAGAATCCGCGTGCACTTCCGTCGCAGGAAATGCCCGCTGATCCGTCACAACGCAAGACAACTGAAAGCATTTGAAGACTGATCAGTCTTCAAAATGCTTTCAGTGTTACTATGGCAGCCAGGATGCTATTAAAGTCCTGTTTGCCATAGTAAGTAGTGGGGAACGGGGAGCAGTATACTTACAGTCCGTGCGGCTCCCAGGCGCTCCACAATGACGCCAGAGCGCCCCACGCACATGAATCATGTGATCCATGCTCATGGGGCGCTCTGATGTCATTGTGGAGCGCCCGGGACTCGGGAGCCGCACGGACTGTAAGTATACTGCTCCCCTACCTCCCACTACACTTTACCATGGCAGCCGGGACTTTAGCGATGCGCCGAAACGACGTTTAGCTTAATGCCGGATCCAGATTAATGCACTTCAATGGGCATTAATTCCGGATCCGGCGTTACGGCATGTCTTCCGGATTTTTGACGGAGACAAATCCGCAGCATGCTACGGTTCTGTCAACGTCCAAAAACGTTCACATACTGAATGTAAGACGTCCTGATGCATCCTGAACGGATTTCTCTCCATTCAGAATGCATTAGGATAATCCTGATCAGTATCTTTCTGTCCTAGAGCCCCGAGGACGGAACTCTAGGACGGAAAGCGAAGCGCAAGTGTGAAAGAGCCCTAAATCATACAGCGTGTCCTAATTATAAGTAAATGGGACATCATGGTGGTGCTGGCTGAGACTCGCTACTTGGCAAATTAAAGAAGCTCAGTCACTGTGACATGTCTGAGCCTGAAGGGGTTAAACTTTAAACAACAGGAGGAAAAAAAAAAAAGCACCTTACTAGTTTGAAGACCAATTCTGCAGGGGGGAGGGGAGGACAGCAGGAGGGCACTGAGTGTCACACAAGAACTCACTTGTCAGGAGAATAAGGACGGCAGGAGGCAATGATCAGGTCATTTTCCTGGGACCCAGCAGTCTTTCTGTAAGCTTCTCACTGCTCCACAATCCCCAGCACTCTCTTCCCGGGCTCTGTGGGGAGGCGGGGCCGAGGACGAGGCATAAGAGACAGGAGGCTGGATGTCAGGGGATGGGCTTAGCAGACGTGCAGAGCGTGGTGTCTGCTGAAGAAAGATTTTTTTTTTTCTTAAAGGTACAGCACCAGACGGACTGCCTAGTGACAAAAAAAAAAAAAAAAACAGCTCGGGACCAGCGGCCGGGCCCCCCCGGGGTCCGGGCCCCTTACTGGGCTATTGGCTGTACCCCCCTGATGGCGGCCCTGAATATAGACACAATTATAAAAAATGTATGGATGGCAGACAATGGCAACGCAAAAAAAAATAATTCTAAGAAGTATTAGTGTAATTGTGCTAAACCGTACAATAAGGTCATCATGTGATTTTTAGCGCACAGTGAATGAAAAACTAAGAAACAATGGAATTTCTTTTTTTGTTTCATCCCACAAATATGGTATAGTATTTTGTAAAATATGGTAAATTATAGTGTAACATTAAAAAATACGTGTCCTGCAGTTAGTGTTGTCGCGAACATAAAATTTTCCGTTCGCGAAAAGCGAACGCGAACTTCCGCAAATGTTCGCAAACGGGCGAACCGCCATAGACTTCAATAGGCAGACGAATTTTAAAACCCACAGGGACTCTTTCTGGCCACAATAGTGATGGGAAATTTGTTTCAAGGGGTCTAACACCTGGACTGTGGCATGCTGTAGGGGAATCCATGGCAAAACTCCCATGGAAAATTACGTAGTGGACGCAGAGTCGGGTTTTAATCCATAAAGGGCATAAATCAACTAACATTGCTAAATTGTTTGGAATAACATGCTTTAAAACATCCAGTGTGTGTATACGATCAGGTATGATCTTGTATCGATCAGGTAGTGTAAGGGTTACGCTTCACAGACATTGACAGACCAAACTCCCCTTTTAATGCACCGCAAACAACGGCAAACAGTTCATTTGCACAACCGCAAACTCCCCATTTGCACAAGGTTGGATACCAAGCTAGCCATGTCCCGGTGATGTCATTAAAGGTTTATTCCTCCACCCAGCCACGTACAACACCAAGGGTCCCCGAAAGGTGAATTGAATTGATTTTTCGAAAGGGGAGATGGTTAAAAAAACGCTGGCTCCCTCCACTCTGTTTTAATCCACGGTCACGGCGTCTGCGCCGTGCAATTTACTGTCACACCCTATATGAGTGGTATTTTCTGTAGTACTGTTCCTATCAGTTTAACCCCTTAGTGACCACCCATACGTGTTTTTACGGCGGTCACTAAGGGGCCTTGGGCTGGAGCGCCGCCTTTTTACGGCGGCACTTCAACCCAAGTTAGCGCTAAAATCAAGCGCTGTAGCTCCGTGCCCGCAGCTACCGGAGGTAGCTGAGGGCTCGGGGCAGTGATCAGAGACTGTGACAACCGGTCTCTGATCACGTGATCGCCGTGATACACTTTATCACGGCGATCACAGAAAATGCCGGCATCGGAGCTTCCCGCACTAAACTTTCTCCCTCCTCTCATGTAAGAGAGGAGGGAGAAAGTCTCCGGTGCAGCGATCGGGTCCCCCAGCACTCCTGGCTCTAAGCTGGGTCCCGATCCTCACCCCCACCCCCTTACCCTCAAGAAAGATGGCGGCGGCGGCCCGGCGCATGCGCAGATTGAAAGCCGGCCGCCGCTGCTCACAGAAAGGTCTCTCTCCTCAGGAGAGGAGAGAAGCTCAAGTTATTCCCCGATCGGGTCCCCAGCACTCCGATCGGGGCAATATGGCCCCAGATATGTCAAATAAAGTTATTAGGGCACCCCCCATACAAATAAAAAAAAACAAAATGGCGCAGACATGCAGCACTGGTTGCTGTGCTGAAGATCTGCCTTCAGCACAGTAACCATCAGGGACCAATAATAATGGTCCCTGATCATGTGGTCTCCATGATAACCCTATCATGGAGATCAAATCCATTATATTTACAAAACAGAGCCAGGACAGGGGCTGTGCTTCTCTCTCCCCTCAGCGCAGTTGTTCTGTGAGGAGAGAGAGATCAGACTTCTGTCCTGGCTCTGTGATTACATATTGTGAAAAAAATAAAAAAAAATCAAATTATAAACTGTCCGTCAGTAGCTGACGGTCAGTTGGTGTCCGTGATTAGGTGTCCGTCATTAGACACCTAGATTAGAGACGCTGTGTACGTCTGTTACTTGCGGTCAGTGGGTGTCAGTCCGTCAGTGGGTGTCAGTCCGTCAGTGGGTGTCAGTCGGCGGGTGTCAGTCAGTCGGCGGGTGTCAGTCAGTCGGCGGGTGTCAGTCAGTCGGCGGGTGTCAGTCAGTCGGCGGGTGTCAGTCAGTCGGCGGGTGTCAGTCAGTCGGTGGGTGTCAGTCAGTCGGTGGGTGTCAGTCCGTCGGCGGGTGTCAGTCAGTCGGTGGGTGTCAGTCCGTCAGCGGGTGTCAGTCCGTCAGTGGGTGTCAGTCATCTGCCGTCCATTACCATTTCTTTCTGAGCTTTACATAAAAAAAAAATGGCTCAGAGATTGTTAAGTGCGGAGCAGGCCTACGAATTTCTCTGCTCTGACCACTCAGAATCTGACACCGCTTCAGAGGCGGAAATATTTTCAGATAGCGGGGACTCCGATTCCATCCCCAGACCCCATAGCCCTATGGTGGTAGAAGTCACCACCTCCTCTCATTCTCCACCCAGCGGTCCTGTCCCTTCTGCTACGTGGGTTCCTGCCACTTCATTTACCCCCAAGTACCCCAATTTTTATCCACTCCCAAATTAATGTGGACGTCACCAATTTTGTCCCTTATGATTTTTTTCATTTATTTGTGGATGATAACGTCCTTGAGTTAATTGTGCAGCAAACTAATTTGTACGCTACACAGTTTGCTGCACAAAATCCCACGTCTATTTATGTAAGACGGTGGACCCCCACAAGTGTCCCTGAAATAAAAAATTTTTGGGGCTTACCCTGGACATGGGCATCGTAAAAAACCCTCAGTCCGATCCTATTGGGCTGCGAGTACTGTCCACTCAACCCCTGTGTTTGCAGCAGTTATGTCCCGTAACCGCTATGAAGTCCTAATGCGGTTCATGCATTTTTCTGATAATTCCCAAGTCCCCCAGAACTGACCCAGCCTTCGACCGCCTAAATAAATTGAGACCCCTTATTTCCCTCCTTACAGATTTATTCTTGAAATTATATACACCTGAAAAAATTTATCCGTTGATGAGTCCCTTTTAGTTTTAAAGGCCGCCTTTCCTTCCGTCAGTATATTCCCTCCAAGCGTGCCAGATATGGGGTAAAATTATATAAGGTGTGCGAGAGCACAACCGGCTACACCTGTGGTCTGTCTATTTATGAGGGCAGAGACTCCCAACTTAACCCCCCAGGCTGCCCCGAAAATATTGGAACATCAGGCAAAATTGTGTGGGATCTATTGGTGCCATTCCTGCACAAAGGGTACCACGTGTACACCGATAATTTTTATACCAGCATACCCCTTTATAGATCCCTCCATGCTGCAAACACAGGGGCTTGTGGGACAGTCCGCAAAAATAGAGTTGGATACCCACAACCGCTGGTCTCCAAACGTTTGGAGAAAGGAACATCCTTCGCCCTCGCAAGTGACCAGCTGCTTGCCGTAAAGTGGAAGGACAGGAAGGATGTCCACATGCTGACCACCTTGCATGCAGACACCACAGTGGCAGTTAGGGAGAGGGGGCTACAGCGGACAAGCACAAACCAGTCTGTGTGACAGACTACAATAAATTTATGGGAGGTGTAGACCTCTCAGACCAGGCGCTTCAACCCTACCTGGTGAAGCGTAAAAACAGGGCCTGAGTATAAAAGGTAGCAATCTACCTCATCCAGATTGCTACCTACAATAGTTTTATTTTATTTAAAAAGTCCCAGGGAAACCTCAACTTCCTCGAGTACCAGGAGAAGGTGGTTGAGAGTCTCCTGTTTGAGTCCCCCGCACCTGGGCAAGCCTTCGAATCGGAGGACGTTCGAAGACTTTCAGAACGCCATTTCCCTCACCCCGTCCCTGCCACTACCAGCAAAACTTACCCACAGAAAAGATGCCGGGTGTGCAGCAAACATGGAAGGAGGAGGGACACCCGAATTTACTGCCCCAGTTGCCCATCACAACCAGGCCTCTGTAATTACCCCTGTTTTGAAACATACCATACGGTTGCGAATTATTAATTTTATTTCATGCCAAAAAGAACGGGGGAGGTCAGGAATTCAATTTATTTTCATTTTCTGTTTAGTTTTTGGGTTTTCCAGGGAGGGAGGGATCCCTTTGGGATGGGTCGTGGAGCTAATTTTTTTCAGACATTTGATCTAATTTTACCTTTTCTGATTTGTTTCCTTAATTTTCCTAATTTCATTTTTTATGACTATGTCCTGCCACACAAAGCTGTTAATTCCATTCACATTACTGTATCGTGATATTGGCATGATACTTTTTTATTTGGAGGATCTCTAATCATTGAGTTATTCCTTACCAGTACACTAAGGGCTTTATCAAGAATTTTTTTGTGGACACCCCACTATCCATGAATGCCAGCTTGTCATTACAGCCCTATCCGTGTTCTTGTATCTTGTGAACAAACTGGAATTTGCAACATAGCTGGATACATGTTGCTCTTTTTCTTGGACTTGTTGCCTTTCACTACAGTTCAGTTTTTTTCCTCTTTTGTTTGGCGAGACATAGTCATATGTACACGCAAATAATCTGCCTCCCTTATAAGTGCACAGCTTTACTTCTCATCTGTAAGGGATCTAGTTTTAAAAATGGGGTCATTTATAAGGGTTTTCTATCATTTTGCAGCTCAATGCCATTACAAGTGTGCAATGGGGCCTGAACCATTTTCAGTTTATTATCTAAAAGACCCTAGGTGCTCCTTTATGTTTGGGCCCTGCCGTTTGTCAAGACATAAGATTAGGGCCACAATGGGGGTATTTCTGAAGACAGGAGAACTGGGGTGATACATTTTGGGGTGTACATCTCCATTTTCATGTGCTCTGTAGAAAAAATCTGTCTTTAAATTGACACTTTTGTGTAAAAATGAAAAATATTTTTTTCCGCCTGCTTTGCATTAATTTCTACAAAAACTAGGGGTCTAAATGCTCACCACACCCCTAGATGAATACCTTAGGGGTCTAGTTTTCAAAATGGGGTCCATTATGGTTTTTTTTATTGTTTTGGCAGCTCAATTCCATTACAAGTGTGCAATGGGGTCTGAACCATTTTCAAGCAAATTTTGTATTCTGAAAACCACTGGGTGCTCCTTTATGTTTGGGCCCTGCCGTTTGTCGAGACATAAGATTAGGGCCACAATGGGGGTATTTCTGAAGACAGGAGAACTGGGGTGATACATTTTGGGGTGTACATCTCCATTTTCATGTGCTCTGTAGAAAAAAATCTGTCTTTAAATTGACACTTTTGTGTAAAAATGAAAAATATTTTTTTCCGCCTGCTTTGCATTAATTTCTACAAAAACTAGGGGTCTAAATGCTCACCACACCCCTAGATGAATACCTTAGGGGGTCTAGTTTTCAAAATGGGGTCCATTATGGGTTTTTTTATTGTTTTGGCAGCTCAATTCCATTACAAGTGTGCAATGGGGTCTGAACAATTTTCAAGCAAATTTTGTATTCTGAAAACCACTGGGTGCTCCTTTATGTTTGGACCCTGCCGTTTGTCGAGACATAAGATTAGGGCCACAATGGGGGTATTTCTGAAGACAGGAGAACTGGGGTGATACATTTTGGGGTGTACATCTCCATTTTCATGTGCTCTGTAGAAAAAAATCTGTCTTTAAATTGACACTTTTGTGTAAAAAATGAAAAATATTTTTTTTCCGCCTGCTTTGCATTAATTTCTACAAAAAACTAGGGGGTCTAAATGCTCACCACACCCCTAGATGAATACCTTAGGGGGTCTAGTTTTCAAAATGGGGTCCATTATGGGGGTTTTTTATTGTTTGTCGAGACATAAGATTAGGGCCACAATGGGGGTATTTCTGAAGACAGGAGAAATGGGGTGATACATTTTGGGGTGTACATCTTTATTTTCATGTGCTCTGTAGGAAAAATATGTCTTTAAATTAATACTTTTGTGTAAAAAAATGAAAATTTAATAGTTTTTCACCTTCTTAGCATTAATTTCTTTAAAAAACTAGTGGGTCAAAAAACTCATTACACCCATAGATAAATACGTTAGGGGCCTAGTTTTTAAAATCGGTTCACTTTTGGGGGGGTTCTATTATTCTGACACCTATAAGCCTCTGCAAACTTGGCTTGTTGCAGGAAAAATATGTACTTCAAAAATGTTAAATTTATGTTAAAATGTTAAGTCTCCTAAATAAAATAAAAAAGTAAAAAATGTTTGTAAGTGCAGCCAAAATAAAGAAAAGATGTGGAAATATATTTCTGATAAAAAATTTTGAATAGTATTTAAGTATGTATGTGAAATATTGCAGTTGAAAATAGGAAAATGTGCCAATTTTTACAAATTTTCACATATTTTCACTTTTTTTATAAAAATATACATATTTTATCGGTAGAATTTTACCACCTAAGTAAAGTACCATATGTGACGAGAAAACAATGTCAGAATTACTTTGATGTGCAAAAACTGTACAAAGTTATTCTCTGCTAAAGTGACACATGTCAGATTTCCAAAATTTGGCTTGGTCATTAAGGCCCAAACAGGCTTGGTCACTAAGGGGCTAATCCCTGTTACGTCCCATATCAGGGATTGCCTTTTGTGAAAAAAAATTTAGGCCGGGTACCTTCGACTGCCTTCACAGTGACAGACCAAACTCTCTTACACCAAACTGAATTGATTTCAGGAACCGGGAGATGGAAAAAGCAGCTTGGTCGGTCCTCTTACTCCCAAATTGGGGCACTGCGCGTGCACAGAGCAATGTGCTGTCACACCCGATATGAGTGGTGTTTTAACTAGTACTATTCCTATCAGTTTAATCCCTGTTACGTACCCTATCCGGGGACGTGTCTCGAATTAGACTAATGTGTAAAAACTAAATGCCTTATTTATCGGCAAGCTACACACTGTGTGGCCTGACACACACTGGCAGCAGGCAAGCAACTGAATTTAGACTACTGTCTAAAAATTAAATGCTTTATTTATCAGCAAGCTACTGTGCCACCCGGTATCAGTGGTGGGCACTGGCAGTGGGCACACTACAGTCAGTGGAAGTCGGCCTGACACACACTAGTAGGCAAGCAACTGAAATTACACTAAAGTGTAAAAATGAAATGCCTTTTTTTGATGCAAAGTCCTGTGCCACACGGGATGACAGGGGTGGGCACTAGCAGTGGGCACACTAGAGTCAGTGGAAGTCAGCCTGACACACACTAGCAGCAGGCAAGCAACTGAAATTACACTAAAGTGTAAAGATTAAATGCCTTTTTTTGATGCAAAGTCCTGTGCCACACGGGATGACAGGGGTGGGCACTGGCAGTGGGCACACTACAGTCAGTGGAAGCCGGCCTGACACACACTAGCAGGCAAGCAACTGAAATTACACTAAAGTGTAAAAATTAAATGCCTTTTTTTGATGCAAAGTCCTGTGCCACACGGTATGACGGGTGGGCACTGGCAGTGGGCACACTACAGTCAGTGGAAGTCGGCCTGACACACGCTAGCAGGCAAGCAACTGAAATTACACTAAAGTGTAAAAATGAAATGCCTTTTTTGATGCAAAGTCCTGTGCCACACGGGATGACAGGGGTGGGCACTGGCAGTGGGCACACTACAGTCAGTGGAAGTCGGCCTGACACACACTAGCAGGCATGAAACTGAAATTACACTAAAGTGTAAAAATGAAATGCCTTTTTTTGATGAAAAGTCCTGTGCCACACGGGATGACAGGGGTGGTCACTGGCAGTGGGCACACTACAGTCTGTGGGCCTACAGCTTCTCACACACAGGCAGGCCAGGCAACTGCAATATATATATGGAAAAAAAGCAGACTAATGTTGCAGCCCTAAAAAGGGCTTTTTGTGGTGCTGTCAGGATGCTGTCCTTACAGCAGAGATCAGATGAGTCTTTCAGGACTGGAGTGGACACTGAATACACTAGCCTAGCTATCGATTTCCCTATTAAATCAGCAGCAACTACACTCTCCCTCCTCTCACTAAGACTGCAGATTCCGAATGAATCTAAAATGGATGCTGTGCAGGAGGTGGGAGGGTCTGGGAGGGAGGGTATGCTGCTGATTGGCTGGAATGTGTCTGCTGACTGTGAGGTACAGGGTCAAAGTTTGCTCAATGATGATGTATAGGGGGCGGACCGAACATCTGGCACATTACATGAAGGGTACATGATGTAAGGGTACATGGTGCACCCCCCCCCCCCCCACCCCCACAGCACTACACACCTCTTACATCTAGTCATTTCTAATTTCGTACATTCCAGTAATTGTGGTCACTCATTGTTATTTTAACATTAGAAATAAGTCACTTTTTTATATTTATTTCCTATGATATTTGTGGTATCTCTTAACTTTTATTTTCAAACCCTCTTTTTGTCGGTTTGATTCATTTTTTCATGAATATCTTCTATTCTGGCAGCTTTAACCTATACTTTGGTCCCACCTTCTCATCTCCCAATACACTAGACTATGGAGTGTGAAATAAATATGCTGTTTGTCTCAAAGGTGGATGATTCTATAACAGCTTTTCCTGCAGATCTCAGTTGAATACAGTAATGTATCAATTACTAATATAATGTCTGGCTGAAACTCAAATCTGTTTGGGATATTTTATGGTCCAGCAAATACCCTTGTGTCTGTTTCTGAGCAGAATGTATAAAACCTACTATTTGCATTTCAAGTAAATATTAAATGTGAACATTTGCTCTTTACCCTGGAGATAAAGCTTGATTAATTTTAGGAATAAGTGTGCATTTTCTGCATAAAACTTGTAGCTCAAAGGTACTTTCATGTTTTGATATTTAGCAAACTTAAGAGGAATAAGGGAATCTCTGAAAATAGGAGAATTTAATGCTGACACAGAGGAAAGCAACCTCGATAGAGTCAGATTATGCTTTCATGTTCAGTATTTTCATAGTATATTCAATATCTTTGAATATGACATTAAGACAGTAGGAAGGATTTCTAAAAGGGTCATCCAAGTTTTGCCTCTGGAAAAACCTTTTAGCTGATTTATTAATAAAGTGTTCCAGACAGAGAATTATTTCACTTGCAAATATTATGTCCTTTAAAGGTCAACTAAGTAAGCACAGTTATAAAAAATAATGAAATGTATATAAAACATTGAAGTGCAAAGTTTGCCCAGTTTCATACAATTGTAATGCGGGCACACTTTAGTGACTGTATTACGGCACAACACCCCAAACTCACAGTTGCAGTTATTGGGACTAATCCATTCCAGAGATGCCTTTGATTTTATTAGTCCTTATTATTAGCCCTTGAAATAAATGGGGAATTACGGTAATTCAAGGGGTTTCTTAAATTTTAATGGGAAAAAAAACATGGATTCAAGTTCACCATTATCTTCATGATATAAAATAATATGGTTCACTGGTATGACTGTTCTACTTTCAGATAAAACAAATTGCCACTATTAGTTAAAGGGTTTGTGTCACTAGAACTTTCACTATTAAACTGGCTGACATTAGCAATGTGCTAATGCCAGCTGCACCTAACTATGCTATTCTTGTGATTATTCTTGCCCTGGATACCGCAGAATTCTTACTTTTATAATATTCAAATTAGCCTCTAGGTGCAGGGGGGGGGGGCGTTGACCTGATCCTAGAGGCTCTGTTCTCCCACCTCATTGCACACTCTCCAAGTCTTGATTGACAGGGCCAGGCAGTGTTCGCATCCTCCTGCCGGCCCTGTACGCGAGGAAATATCGCGCCGTTCAGTATTCGGCGCAGGCGCGGTGAGGAAGCTGGCAGCCGGTGAGCGTCCTTCCTTCACCGCGCCTGCGCGGAATACTGAACGGGGCGAGATTTCTCCAGCGCACAGGGCCAGCAGGAGGATGCGAATGCTGTCTGGCCCTGTCAATCAAGACTTGGAAGGCGTGTAATTAGGTGGGAGAACGGAGCCTCCAGGAGCAGGCTCAACACCCCCCTCTGCACCTAGAGGCTAATTTGTATACTATAAAATGAAGAATTCTGCAGTAACGGGGGCATGAATAATCACAAGAATAGCATAGTAAGGTGCAGCTGACATTAGCACATCGCTAATGTCGGCCAGGTTAATAGTGAAAATTCTAGTGACAGAAACCCTTTAAAGAGGATCTGTCCGCATGACCAACCCTATTAAACCAGGCATATTGCCTGGTAGGGATAAACATGCTTATTAAAATGATACCTTTCTTTTCTCTGTAGGGTGAACGGCGGCAGTTATATCTTCTGTTTATATCTATCATATGCAACCTAGAAATTTAGAGCACCACAGGGTTGGCTGCAGCGCTTGGAGCACCACTAAAACAATACCCCTGTTCTCTGCATACTTCTCTCTGCCCTTTGTTTGACAGGGCTAAATATTATCTAGACCTGTGTTCTCGCACCTGAGAAGTCAACTCAGTGCTTGGGCAGTGGATCAGACGCTGCTTCTTGAGCTTGGGTAGAAGCATCAGATCCATTGCACAAGCCATAAATCTAAAATTAAAGATATTGCTGCAGCAGTTTGCCCTACAGAACTAAGAAAGGTAGCATTTTACTCAGCATGATCAACCCTCAATATGACTGGTTTAATTGGGTTGATCATGCTGACAGATGTTCTTTATGGTTTTTGACATAATAGGACTGTCTATGTGATGAATGTAATTATGAAAATTACTCAGATGTTGACTTCTAAGTCACCATTCTCACAGGCATAACTTTAATCTCCAGAGTTCCAATAAAAAAAAACTGTAACAGCTCCTCAATTATTTTTTATTTCTTTTCAATTTCCAAAACATTTTATTAAAGAAGAATATCAATAATACATAGCTAGATCTGGAATTTACATTTGACACTGTTAAACGGTCATATAGTAGAAAGATGGTACAGACATTGTTTTACATCATTGTTTTGAAAAACCTTACCAGGAAAAGTAAGGTTGGAAAGCTGGGGGGGTTAGGTAGTTAGCTTATCGTTTGTTATCCCTAAAGAGCTAGAGGGAGCCTTAAGCGAAACCTCTAAAGGTCTTCCAGGGTGTCCATATTGATAGAAACCCTTTTATTTTTCTCGATTCCCATCCTGCTATCTGTTCTAGCCTATATACTGTGTATACTGTCACATTTTATCAACCACTGTGAGTGTGTTGGGGCCTCCCTAGATAGCAACTAAGACCCTGAGGCCTCCACTTGGTAGCAACTAAACCCTGGCAGCAGCCAATAGGAGAGAGAGCAAAGTCTTCATTTGTCTGGTACAATTGACCTCTCATAATAGACCTAGAAGGCGTATAATACCATCTTGTTATTATTTTATATAGATTCTCCTGCAATTTTACACAGGGCGATACTTTTGGGTTGGATGATAAGAGACATTTTATTTCTATGTTCGAAAATGTAGTGTTTAAATCTTTCCTCCATTGGTGGGAGACCAAACTAGCATATATGTTAGTGATTTTCTTTTTAGGAATATTACCAGATAAGGCCATTATTTCAAATTGCATTTTGGGGGTATGAGGTGGGATTGTCCCTTTCTCCACTTGACATTTGAGATGCATTTTTTGTAGAAAAGTAAGTGAATTTAATTTTGGGTGTGTTTCCCAATTCTCCTGGAGAGAACCTGTTGTATTTAGTAAATCCATCTGCAGGACTGATATGTTGGAGTTTACTCCTGATAGTGTAGCTCTGAAGGTCGGAGATAAGTTCCATAAGACATCTGTTACCTGTTTTATTGGGGGTAGCATTAATGAGGATAGCAAGGTTTTGGACAGGGGAGTATGCCAGATCCTGATAGTAGTTTTTGTCTACTTTCAATGTGTTGAAAAGTAGTTACTGTTCAATGTGTTGGTGCATTGAATCAAGTCTTTTGGTGATGCAAATAGGTAATTTTGCAGAGGGAGTCTCATCTCCCCTGTCTCAGCCTGTATATCTAACCGATCATCTGCTGCCCTGAGCCTTTCTAAACACCTCATTCCATGGACCGCCCTATAGTACAGTGTCAAATCTGGCAGGCCCAGACCTCCTGATCTATTTGTCTGAATCAGTGTGTGGTGAGGGAGGCATGGGCGAGCTTTTCTCCAAAGGAATGTAGAAACACATTGTTTTAATTGTCTAAAAAAGGATCCTGAAAGTGGAATACAACTCCCCAATTTGATATGCAATGGAAATGGCAAGTTTCCAGTTACCTAACAGTGTGGCTGTTGGGCCCAGATTAGACTGCAATCTGCACACCGCCAATCGTTATTCTCCTGAAATTTTCCATAAGCATTTTGAAATATGACCCCACATTGAAGATTATGGATCAGTATTTTTAAATATGCTTGTATTCATTTTTAAGCAAATAAAATGACAAGCTAAATAAAAAAGGGGAAGTGGCTAGGACAAGAGAAAGAAGGAAGATGGGAGAGAGATTGTAGTGGATAAATCAAATGAAATCCAAGAAAAAACCTATCCAGATAGAAAGCAATATTACACGTAGCTGAACGACAATTCTGTCTGGAATTTTATACAACACTCATCAAGGTCCATCCAGACTAGCAAGAGTTAATGTAAAACATAACTTATTGTAAATTCCGTCCAGATAGATATAAAACAGTAATATGCAACACTTATCAAAAAGTCCATCCAGACCAGGAGAATGCAGTGTATTACATAACTTACAGATCATTTTTGTTAAAAAGTACCAAGACGGTTAACAAATTTGGGTTTGTTTACTCTGGAAAAAGGTTTAATCATAGTATACAGATATATCAATGGACAGTACAGAGACCGTGCTGATGCTCTTTTTCTACCTAGACCTGTAACCATGACAAGAAAGCATCCTCTAGGTCTAGAAGAAAAAAGGTTTCATCACCGAGACAGGGATGTAATATTACCACTTTATAAAGCTTTGGTGCGGCCTCATCTGGAATATGCAGTTCAGTTCTGAGAACCAGTCCATAGAAAGGATGCCCTGGGACTGGAAAAAGTACAAAGGAGAGCGACTAAACTGATAAGAGGCATGGAGGGTCTTAGTTATGAAGAAAGATTAAAATACATAAAATGTATTTTAGTCTTGAGAAGAGACGTCTAAGGGGGGACATGATTAACCTGTACAAATATATAAATGGGCCATACAAAAAATGGAAAGAAAAACATCTCAGCTTTTCTTTACTCACTGTAAAGCAGGGATGTCCAAACAGCGGATGTTCTATCATTGCCGGATATCTTACAGCTATCAGGGCATGCTGAGACTTACTTTATGTGGAGATTGTTGCTGTAAAGTGTTGTAGCATCCAGACCTTTTGCAAACAACAGTAACCCAGGGACATATATTTACTGGTGATTTTCCCCCCCCTTTTTTCTGTTTTGCAGAGAATCTCTTTTTAATTGAAGTGGTTCACTGATGTAATTAAAAATCCCAGACAACCTCTACAGTGTCTTTAGAAAACATAATATACTCACCCCTCATTCCATAGCCATTCTCTTCAGTGCTCTTCTGGTACTCTTGCCCTGCCGATGTTTGTATAGAAAGAGCCACGGCAGACATGCCAGGATACGGCACCAATCATTGTCCTTGGCGATCTAGACTGATTGGCGCATCACTGTGCATGTCACAGTAGGTGGTATAGTGTCCAGTATGGCCACACAAAGGCAGAATTTGTTCTGCAGTAATTGCAAATTTCACCCACGATGATGAAATCCACGGTAGATGTCCACACTATAAATTTACAAGCCGCAGATTTAAAATTTGGACCGCAGGTCAATCTATGCTGCAGATTTTTTCGCAGCAAATGGATGACATCTCTTAAAATATTATCCACTTGTCATGGTATTGTAAAGTTCTGCATATTTGCCACACGCAGTTTATTAAACATTTGGACGTACCCTATGTGTGAGTTTACCTATTGTGATTTTTAACCATTAAAGTATTTGGGTAAAATACATAGAATATGATTTAAAAAAGAACAGTAGGAAACCTATTTCTTCTAATGTTACTATGATTATCTTTCCTGTAGTGCATAACGCCAAAGGTAACTAGGTAAAAATGCATAGTGGAACTGGAAATAAGTGGGCAAAATTATACTTTATACATTTACAATGGGTTACTCCATTATACCAGAAATTCAGTTTAAAGAAATGATTCCGTAGAGATTCTTTCACACTCCCCAGTGAATACAACCATAGCTGAGCTGAAAATGACAGCGTAAAATGAATTTACTTAGAGTACTTCCACACTTGCGTTGGTGCGGATCCGTCTGTTTATTTGCACAGACGGATCCGCACCTATAATGCAAACGTTTGTATCCGTTCAGAACGGATCCGTTTGCATTAGTTTTAAAGAAAAATGACAAAGTCCAAAACGGATCCGTTTTGAATTACATTGAAAGTCAATGGGGAACGGATCCGTTTTCAAATGCACCATATTGTGTTATTGACAATGGATCCGTCCCCATTGACTTACATTGTAATTCAAAACGGATCCGTTAGGCTCGCATCTTCAGACGGACACCAAAATACAGCAAGCTGCTTTTTGGTGTCCGTCTCCAAAACGGAATAGAAGCGGAACAGAGCCTAACTGATGCATTCTGAACGGATTCTTATCCATTCAGAATGCATTGGGGCTTAACTAATCTGTTTTGGACCGTTTGTGAGAGCCCTGAAACGGATCTCACAAATGGAATCCAAAACACTAGTGTGAAAGTACCCTTAGACTTCTGCTAGCTGATACGTGATCGAGTTCCTGGGTGACAGGGCTGGATATGTGTGTCCAGTGTAGATGTAGGGTTGTCACCTGTATATGCACCCCCTTCTGAAACCTCTACCCCCAAAAGAAAAGAAAATCCCACTATCTAGCACGCATTTGTGCCTGCTATTTCACATCCACCTGGTAGCCAGGACACCTCAATGAATTGTGGGAAATTAAAATAAATTGCAATGGAATGGGTGGGCTTAGTGTTCTCCTGCTGGAGATTTTTAGTAGCCCAAAGGGATCACCATAGTTAGATTGGTAAGATGCTTATGTCTGATTGTTAACCCAGGGGTCTGTGCCGGTGCTGCTGCCCCTACCCGCGAGCTGGGCACCGAGCTCCCTCTTTCCCTCCTGCTGCCATGCTCCATGCTGACAAGCGTGGGCAGCAGGTAGCTCAACTCTTGTATCTGTGCTCCATGCCAGAGCTTACTTCCTGCTTGAGTCCTGTACTGTTGTAAGGACTTGCATGGGTGTGTCTCTCCTCCCTTGTGAGGCAGCACGTACACGCCCTCTGTCTCCCCAGCCTATGGCTGGATTGCAGGAAGTATTTAAAGGCGCTTCCTGCCCCAGGAAGTTGTCTAAGCAACTCATGGTCACTAGCTTGTCTAGTTCCAAGTGTGAAAGTGTTTTTGGAGTTCTGCTTTTCTGTGTACCGGACCCTGCTTTTGGATTTATTGGATTTTGCTTGTTTGCCGCCTGCCTCTGACCTTGGACTTCGTTTACGGACTTTGCTTTATCGCTGCCTGCCCTGACTTCAGACTTCCTGACCATGTACTTCCCCTCGGTGCCTGCACCGGTATCTCTGACCCCCTGGTCAGCTGCCACTGACTCAGGGTCTGCTCTGGAGTGGCACCTGGCAACTACCCTAACGGCCCAAGCCTATCCTCACCATAAGAGTCTCTAGTGAAGACCAGGTAGTTGCTTAGTCACGCCCCTCCAGGGTATAGCCAGTCAGTGGCGCAGTGGGTCCACACCCGCTTGCATAACATTCATGTATTGCATGTTTGCTGCTAGGACTATATATGTTACACATATGTGTTATATTTAGCTTTTAGCTAGGAGAGTGCTCTTTGTTACATTTCTAGAATATTTAGTTATCACCCTACACTTACAGCATAAGTGTCATTTAAAGCTGACTGCAGGTTTAATACATTGCCCTCAGTTTAGTCTATTTGTAGAATCCTGGTCATGCAGTCAGACGTAGCTTGCCAAAGAGCCATGTTAACGTCAGTGTGTTGATGTGGTATAAATACATCATAATAATCTTGAGGGACAAGATTGTGTGAGCTCACAGTATCCTCTCAGCATAAATATAGAGTTCACCTGTCGTGTGCTTAGATCTCCATGGTTGCTAGAATAAAAGAACAATTAAGCACCAGAATACAGAGAATTAATTGCAGCAATATCCTGCAGCTTCTATATTGCTAAGTCCTGTTGATTAATGCATCTATAGAACAAATACAGACCTGTGTAACTATCTGACATCCCTTCTTATGTAGGGGATTGCTGTGCTAAGTATCTGTGCATCACTATGTGCAAAAGTACAGTATCGATTGAGTCCTGTCCCCACAGCCCACTTCAGTTCATTTTTCTAAAT
Source organism: Bufotes viridis (assembly GCA_033119425.1). NCBI lineage: Eukaryota > Metazoa > Chordata > Amphibia > Anura > Bufonidae > Bufotes > Bufotes viridis. The sequence continues at coordinate 227,464,954 of CM065593.1, forward strand.
GTTCTAGTCACGCTGTGCCAGGCATGGAAAGCTCTTAAATCTCAGCCTGCACAATCATCACTGCTCCAAACCTGAACACTGCAGTACCAATCATTCACATTCAGAAGGCGGACAGACAATTGTGCATCCTTCTAACAGGACGCTTCATGTTCATATTCTCTCTCTAGGATCAATATCTCCCCTGAAAGTATGAATTGGGTCTTCATTTCCAAATCATTCTTGAAATATAAGAAGTTACTGTTTCTACTGCTATATCTTGCAAGCAAACAAGTTTCAAAAGACTTAAAAATTGAAGGCATTTTAAATTAAGAGAAGTGTTTTATCATCAAATATTAGTGTGTATGGGTGTATTAATCTAGCATTAAAGTGCATGCCCAGAGACTTGCCCAGGGAGAACCAAAATGAAGAGACAGCTGGGGAAGTTTTTCTAAGTCTGCATGATAGATTCCACACTGTAGTAGACAGAGAGCCTGGTATGTGTTCTGGACAGAAAATGGCAGCAAGAGAGGTGTCTGAAGACCTACGTGGGGAAAGCTAGCCATTCAGAGAGGAAGAAACTATGCAGAAGGCTGCAAGCTATAGTCACATTACAGAACCAGACCACTACCTTTGTAAAAGTCAAAGCCAGTCCAAATCATTAAGTTACAAAGGGCACCTGGTGTAAGGACTGTTAAACTATATCCTGTAGAAGCATATTCACTGTTCTGCATGCTTTAGTTGTCCCCAACACTTGAATATTGTTTCTAGAGACTATTCACATATACAAGTTTAAGAGACAATCACGTTGCGCTGGTTACATCTGTCACATTATTTAGAGCCTGTGTATTGTGAGGCTACTTTCACACTGGCGTTAGGTGCTGATCCATCTGGTATTTGCACAGACGGATCCGCACCGATAATGCAAACGTTTGTATCCGTTCAGAACGGATCCGTTTGCATTAGCTTTAAAAAAAATTGTCAAAGTCAAAACGGATCCGTTTTGAATTACATTGAAAGTCAATGGGGAATGGATCCGTTTTCAAATGCACCATATTGTGTCATTGAAAACGGATCCGTCCCCATTGACTTACATTGTAATTCAAAACGGATCCGTTCGGCTCCCCATCGTCAGACGGACACCAAAACGCTGCAAGCTGCGTTTTAGTGTCCGCTTCCAGAACGGAATGGAGACTGAACGGAGCCGAACTGATTCATTCTGAGCGGATCCTTATCCATTCAGAATGCATTGGGGCTCAACTGATCCGTTTTGGACCGCTTGTGAGAGCCCTGAAACAGATCTCACTTAACAGAATCCAAAATGCCAGTGTGAAAGCAGCCTAAGGGAAGATTTGATATACAGGTTGCCAGACATCCCCATGAGGCCCCCCCCACCAGTCAGAAAGGAGATCATTAACCCTTTAAATGCCATATGAAGGAAGAGAGGCTGTGGAGAATAATACAGCCAGACAGCTGCAAGGATTACTCTGTTTTTATGGCCCCTCTCTACAGAATAGACTGCTGTGCTGCATCGGAGATTATTCTCCACCCCCTCCACTACTTACCAGTGGTAGTGGTACATAGGCGTATCTACTAACTATGGTGATGCCCAAATCAGGACCTGCAACCCAAGTAGATTAAAGTCGGATGTCCATGTACTGGCTGACACTGGATGGTGCAGTTGCTACTGGAAAACTAACAACACCAAATATGTAATTGTATTCATTTTGTGTTGTGTAGAACTGGTATCTGACTTGCTGTCTCCAATATATTTATATATATTTTTGGGGCAGGTGGTTTGGTCAAAACTTATGTCTGAGGGCTTGATCTTTTAAGACCCTAGCAACAAAATTGTCTGCGGTGCTGTATTGTCGGGTCACATAAGTGACACATAAGAGAAATAGATGGGCTGCAGCTGGTAAAGGTGAGAAGTTGCACCTGGATAGCTGCAACTGAAGGTACTCTTATCATTATGGAGAGCACCAGGCAACGCTCCTCGGGGTGGATATATAATAATTTAAATAGATGTATATTAAAAAATGTTCAACATCCTATTCTCTAAATAAATAAATGTAATCATTAAATCTGGAATACCTCTTTAACTATATAGAAAATATAGCCTATATCTGATGTAAAAATATTAAGAATGTGTGTAAAATACCAGGAAAGCACAGCATCCTCCCGTGTGGTGTAAAGTGGGAATCGAATGTTCTGCACTTCAAGACACTAAATCCTGTGACTTTTGTGTTTGTTAAAATTTTGTATCACTCCATTAAAACACATTTATATATCCGGTTTATTGCAGAACATATGGTACGAACAATCTTCTTGATGATCTGAAGTTATTATACCGCACAGCAGGCCAAAAGGGAAAAGGAATTACCTTCATATTTACTGACAATGAAATTAAGGACGAATCCTTTTTAGAGTACATGAATAACGTTCTGGCTTCAGGAGAAGTGTCCAACTTGTTTGCAAGGGATGAGATTGATGAAATCACCCAAGATCTAATACCGATCATGAAGAAAGAATATCCAAGACGTGCTCCAACTGCTGAAAACCTTTATGACTACTTCCTGTCTCGTGTCCGCAGCAATTTACATGTCGTGCTGTGCTTCTCCCCTGTTGGAGAAAAGTTCAGAACAAGAGCTCTTAAGTTTCCTGGCCTGATTTCTGGATGTACCATGGACTGGTTCCAGCGGTGGCCACGGGATGCCTTGGTCGCTGTGGCCCATCACTTCTTAGCTTCTTATAAAATAGAATGCACAGATGAGGTGAAAAGAAGCGTGGTGAACACAATGGGTACATTTCAGGATATAGTGGCAGAAAAGTGTGTTGAATACTTTGAAAGATACAGGCGTCAGACATATGTCACTCCAAAGTCATATTTGTCATTCATTGCTGGATACAAAGCAATATATGGAGAGAAATTTGAATATGTTGGTAATCTGTCCAATCGCATGAAAACAGGTACATTATATGCTTTTTTTTTTTTTTACCATAGTTTACAGAAGTTTTATATTTGTACTTTTTCTTTTCCTCTAGAGTCCCAATTTACTGTCCTGACGACAATCTGAGAAACTGTTCCAGAAATTAGTGTTTGCTTAGCAGGAGCATAGAAGAGAACTCTTTCATTGTCGTGTTTTAACATGTACAGTGTAAATAGCTACTAGCTACATAAATTGATTATAAAGAAGGCAGCAGGTCAGAGATTAAGAAAAATCTTCAGATGATAGTAATACAGGAAATAATTTTGATTTTGAAAACTGATCTGTCTTATTAAATATGGTGTCTTATCTGCAGCAGGAGGAGGTGAGCAGATTCATATATGGTTTTGCGGGAAATGATTTGTCAGTGGAATTTATTTCATTGACCGCCTTTGCGGCATGAGCTGTCAGTTTTCTGAGTTAGAACATCCTCTGGACTCATAGACCTCAAGTGAATAGGGAATTAATTGACTTAGGCATCTTTCACATCAGCGATAGAGCACTCCGGCCGGCTGTTCTGACAGAGAAGTGGTGGTTGGATCTCCGCCGGATCCCATTATAGACTAATAGACTATGGGGTCCGGCGGGCATACGTTAACATCCAGAACAGCCTGCCAGAAAGGCCTTATTCACATAAAAGTACTTTATGTCCATGTGATGTATGCTTTTAATAACAGACAGCACATGGACCCATACAAGTCAGTGGGGTTATTCACACAACCTTTTTTTTTGGGCAGACCAGGTACATTTTGGAAAAACTCACGGCATGCCATATTCTGGTTCCTTATTGCGGATCAGACTCACCCATTAAAGTCTATTGGAGTGTGAAAAAACAAGCGGCATGCAGTCGTCATCCAGGTGCTGTTATTCACACACCTGTTGCTAAGCAACAGAGAAAAGGATAACCAGGAAACCGTTTTTTTACACGAGCAAGTAAAATTGATGACTAATAAGTGTAAAAATGGACCCAGAAGGATGCAACATGGATATCCATTTGGATGCCAAACTGTCATTTTTCTTTTTAATAGACACAAATCGCATACGTTCGTGTAAATGAGGCTTTAGTCACTAAATTAGTACACTGTACTGCACCTTTTTTCACATAACTATAGCTAAGTACAATAGGCTCTAACATGCTGCCCGCAGAATACCAAGGCAGATCTACATCAACTATATATATTAGGTTCTGCATTTTTAATCTTATTTATTTATTATTATCATAATTATTTTTCTCAGGTCTTGCAAAATTGATGGAGGCTGAAGTGTCCGTCAGTCAGCTGTCAAAAGAGCTTGCAGTCAAAGAAAAAGACCTTGATGTCGCATCTAAAAAAGCAGATGAGGTTCTGCAGGAAGTGACTCTGAAAGCGCAAGCTGCGGAAAATGTCAAGATGCAAGTGCAGAAGGTGAAAGACAAAGCCCAGGCTATTGTGGATGAAATTGCAGTAGCCAAGGCATCTGCTGAAGAGAAGCTGGAAGTGGCCAGGCCTGCCTTGGAAGAAGCTGAAGCAGCTCTGCAGGTAAATTACTTTTTTTTTTTTTTACAGTGCATTGAATCATTTTTTGATGAAAAGAGTACTTAGAAATTTGTGAAATTCTAGACATTGACAGAAGTCCATTCAAACATCTTTATGGCCAGTGTCTACATGAGTAAATTATAATACCACATGGTGAAATGTAGCTAAAACCAAACGCAGTAAACATTTGCATGTGGTCACATTGACCTAACTGTGGAATACAGTGAAATGATGTGCAGTACTAATATAACTTTCTGGATACCAAACAATCATAAAATCAAGGAGCACTTTTGCAACCTATTACACTTACAATAAAAAATATAGAAAATATTCAAAAAGCCTTGATTAATAATATGATTTTTTTTGTGAATGCAGCTCATCTTGAATATGCAGTTCGGTTCTGGGCACCAGTCCATAGAAAGGATGCCCTGGAGCTGGAAAAAGTATAGAGAAGAGTGACTTAACTGATAAGGGGCATGGAGGCATGTCTCAGTTATGAAGATTAAAAGAATTAGATTTATTTAGTCTTGAGAAGAGGCATCTAAGGAGGGACATGATTAACCTATACAAATATATAAATGGCCTATACAGAAAATATGTTGAAAAGCTGTTCCGTGTAAAATTCCCTCAAAAGACAAGGGGAAATGCCTCTGTCTAGAGAAAAAAAGTTAAGTCTCCACAGGCAACAAGGCTTCTTTACCATAGAACTGTGGATCTGTGGAATAGTCTACCTCACAACGTGGTCACAGCATGAAAAGTGGACAGTTTAAAAAAATATAAATTCTTAGAATTAAATAACATCAATGTTTGTGAAATGGGTAGAATTCTGATTTCTTACTCCCCTTCCCGTCATCCACATCTTCTCCCATCCCTTGGTTGAACTTCATGGATGTATGTCTTTTTTCAATTCTACTAACAATGTGACTGTGTAATGCTGGCCTGTGTGTCTCTACGGCCACAGACTACAAAGCTTGAAAATAGTCTGATCCTTGAGTCCACATGATTACAACTGAAGGTGGACTGCAGCTGTAGCTTGATAGTAGTATCAATCAGGTCTCAGTTTGATTTTAGATGCATTGCAGCAGAAACACAAATTGGTTGCACATACCCTTATGCAGATTTTTTTATTTATAAAAAATAATAATTGTATGTAGGCCTGACAAAGTCTTTTTATGTAGGGATGTAACTAGCTTCACCAATTTAACATGACCTGCTTAATGTAAAACAACTCTAACAATATCTTTTAGACTATCAAGCCTGCTGATATCTCAACTGTTCGTAAATTGGGAAGACCTCCCCATTTAATTATGAGAATCATGGACTGTGTCTTGCTGCTGTTTCAAAGAAGGATTGATCCAGTGACAGCTGACCCAGAGCGGCCGTGTGTGAAACCTTCCTGGGGAGAGGCTCTGAAACTAATGAATAATTCTGGATTTCTGAACTCATTACTAGAGTTTCGAAAGGTTTGTGGATCAACAATTTTTTTATACTAACATTGTGATACAAGCATGCATCTACAGTCTTCTAGCATTCATGAATGATAGTTAATTCCAAAATGAAAATCCAATGTTCTCATAATTTAGAAGAGTCCAGTCCATATAAGTGCTATAGGTTATGTGCCAGACTTGTGAGTGCTCAGAACTCGCTGGTTTTGCTGCATATTATATAACTACATACTTAAAATACTGTATTTGTTTTCATGGAATGGAGACAGGCTTGTTTCTTCTATTCTGTAAGCATCAGTGGACAAACATGAACTGAAAGCCCAAATAATGACAGAGACTACAGTTTTATATGAAATCTTTTTTTTAGCTCATCTGTCACAAAATTATTATCTTTTTTAATTTTTTTATTATTTCATCTCAATTAACATAACATAAAACAAGGCAATTAATATAACATTCCCATATGTTATTATAAACCCTTTATATTTAGCAAACAGCAGGCAGGCAGCAATGTTCTTTTTGGAGAGCAGCTTTCTTTTTGCAGTCCTGCCATTCACACCATTGTTATTTAATGTAGTCCTGCTAGTGGACTCATATACATTAGTTAATATGAGAAAGGCCTTTAGTTGCTTAGAAATTACCCTGGGTTCCCTTGTGTCTTTGCTATTGACATGGTCTTTCCTCCATTTGTACACAATCTGTCTGACTTGGATTGGATCTCTTTAGAGATGGTTTTGTAACCTTTTTCCAGCCTGATCCTTATCACTTCTTCCGAGGTCCTCAGAACCCTCTTTTGTTCATGTCATGAAACACTTTCACAAACATTTTTCCGAAGATCAGACTTTAATAAATCCCTGTTCTTAAAAATCAAACCGATCACCCACTCACACCAGTCATCTTATTGACTGAAAACACCAGACTCTATTTTTATCTTTAAGGCTACTTTCACACCTGCACTTTTCCTTTCCGGTATTGAGATCCGTCATCGGATCTCAATATTGGAGGTAAACTCTTCAGTTTTGTTCCTATTCATTGTCAATGGGGACAAAACTGAACTGAACGGAGCGCACCAGAAAACATTCCATTCCGTTTGGTGACGTTCCCATGCCGGACAGAAAAATGCTGCAAACAGCATTTTTAAGTGCGTCATGGGATGCTGAGAAAGACGGATCTGGCATAAAACACAATGTAAGTCGCAAAAGAAAACGGATCCGGCACCCATTGACTTACAACGGTTTTAGTGCCATGGCTATTTTAGTGATAATACAACTGGATCCGTTCATAACTGATGCAGGCGGTTGTGTTATCTTAACAGACGAGTTTTTGCTGATTTATGATGGGTCCAGCAAAAATGCAGATGTAAAAGTAGCCTAACCTATCTGCTAATCCTAAAGGTTCACTTACTTTTGACACTTACAGACGTGATATAATTTTATTCAATAAATAAATTAGCGAGTTTATTTTTGACTCATCTGTTTAGTTTATTTATCTTTGTCTAGTTTTAGGACTTATGTAAAAATCTTATGTAGTTTTAGGTCAAGTTTATGCAGAAATATAGAAAATGCTGAAGGAGTCACAAACTTTCAAGCACTGATCTAGGAGTAGAATATAAAATTATTTTACCATGTGCCTCTGTGAATTCTGTGCGTATACCTGGATGGAGCTTGTAATAAAGTGAGAAACTTATGGATGTAGCCTATGACCGGTGCATAGTAGCCCACTCGAATATGGTGCAGTGTATCAACAAAGTTTAGCTTAAGCAGTGGTTTACTCAAATTGAGGCAACAAGCATATGATTACGGTCTCTCACAGAGCGCACAAACGTAATGGTTGCACGTAGCTTGATGGTTACACACACAGGATTGCGTGCCACTGGACTTGGTTTCTAATGTCAACAGAACAGTCTCTACATGCAGTTGATTAATTAACTCCACTGGCAGTTGCTGACAGTAACAGAGCAGTCTCTTTACATGACAAGCAGATGTCAATGGCAACAAGAGCAATAGATTTTGCACTCCAGAGATGGTTGCTACAGGTAGCAGGACCATCTCTAGACTCCACAGACAGTTTCCATAGGTAGAAGAACAATCTCTAGACTTTACAAGGGATTGTTACTCAGCAGGGCACTCACAATACTCCACACACAGGGTACCTGTACCAGGTGGTAGCACAGATGCTTTTGGTACTCACTGTGTACTCACTCCAGGCTTGTCTGATAGTTGCCACTAGCTATAGGCTATAGGACAACATTTTCCCCCAGGCTACAGTTGATCTCTACTCACAATCTACAGTACACACTTTGTGAGTGGGTGCAAGACATAACTAGCTAGCATGGTCACAACCTATGTGTCCTTCTCCCTCCAGAGTATTAGGTTTCAGCCAACAACCACTTGGTCCACAACCACTTGTGTTACTCAGGGGACTATACTCATCAGGGGAGAGAACTCTCTCGAGCAGTCCAGTCAGTTGCAGCCATCCAGAGCAGGTCCATGGTGCAGTCAGCAGTCTTTACTGCCCTGTTAGATCTCAGAGTCTCTGCCTATCTCTGCAGGCCCAGCTTCAACCATAGATCTCCCTCACTGCTAACTTACTGACTAACTACTTCCTATTTCTGAGAGTGAAATCCAGGATATTAAAAAAAAAAATTCTTTTAGATAAATCTGACTTTCCCTAAACTTATTTATAGCATTATGAATTAGGATGGGCTGTGCTTTTAAATGTTTTATTTTGAATGTACTTTTGTAGGACACGATCACCGAGGAAATGGTAGAACTTTTAGAGCCATACCTAGATATGGAAGACTATAACCTTGAATCTGCCAAAAAAGTGTGTGGAAACGTGGCAGGACTGTGTTCATGGACGCAAGCCATGGCGTACTTCTTTGGAATTAACAAAGAGGTTCTTCCCCTGAAGGTATGGATTACATTATTTAAACATGTACAAACAAGGTTTCTGACTGTTATTTGAAGGCAGTCCTTCAAAGGTATTCTGTTTTTAAAATGTTTTACTAAGGGATAGTTATCATCAGGTTTGGACTGGCCATCAAACTTGCCAAATTATTTTACCAATCATCAGTTTCTTGGTATGTTTGACGCTAAGGGCAAAATGGCTTTATTTTCTGCTAAAGTTCAAATAATATTCCTCAAACACCCGCAGGTTTTATAACACAGCAAACCCAGAATACAAATTGCTTGCATTACAAACAATGTACTTTCATTTATGCTGTGAAATAATCCCTAGCAAATAGATTCCCTGGTGGGTCCGTCTTACCTTAGACACTGATTGTATTACAAAGTAGCACAGACAATAACAAAGAGGTTACAGCAAAAAAAATCCCTATCAAACTTTAAAAGTACTGTATGTCTTCACTGGCGCTATAAATATCATGTTGTCAAGCTAATTAGTATTCTGTGTTTTATTACTCTGTTGTTTTTTTGCCCTTCTTGGCTGATTTGTGGCATTGTGTTATGTTCCATTTCATTATATATTTATGTCGCTCCATCTCCCTCCTGCTAGTTTTCAGGCATATTCTCCTGATTAGCAGGAGTTATGCGCTGCACGCTAAGAATAATTGGCCCTTGATAGAGTTTAGACTGGAAACGATTGTGGAAAGAACTTTCAGCAGAGTTCATAGATACTGATTTTAGATTTACATCCCCCAGTTGTAATTTTGGGGTATAGCATTAGATACTGTAATCTATGAAAACACATAGGATCACCCGAGAAAATCAATTCTACATTCAGCATCACAAATGTCAGTGTTGTGGGATAATAATCTGCCGGCAGTAGAAGGAGTTGAAGATTTGCGCTCTGTAACAAGAGAAGACGTTTAAGATTCTGTAACCAAAGTGAAAGGTCTTTTTTTATTTATCCTTGAGTTTTTGAAAGGAACCTCCTGCCGTTTCTTATAATGGTTTAATAACAGCAAGACAGCAGGTTGTTGCTTGGGCAATAAGAATAGTGTGGGCATAACTATGAAGTATACACTTCAGAGTATGGACATACTGTATATACAAATAAATTTGTGATGAATACATCATGAACTGAGACTGGGCTTCTAGTCAACACACTGTATTGAGATACAAACGGTTTGCAGTCTTTCTTAGACCATAGAGACCAGTGGCCTTTAAAGGGCTTCTCTGGGAATAATAAGATTCATATTTACCTGCTGCCCTCTGCTATGGTCCTCTGCGCTTCCTCCGTTGTGTCCATGTTCCCTTTCCTGTAGTGTGTACATCTGGTGCTGCATGGTCATGGTCACATGCTCCACTGCCGCCAATATCTGACTTCAGCGGGACGTGGCCACAAGCAGCATAACTCTTAATACTTTGTTTGCTTGCTTCTATACTGATTTAGAGTGACGGTAAGTCATTTAATGCTGCCAATCTAACAGTTCTTGTTGCCTTTAAAAGCAGACAGTATTTTAGAGAGCGTCTGATGGATTTCACACTGAACAGGAATGAGCAGCCTGCAATACGTGAGAATACATGCAGGCTGCATAAAACAAGTAGAACAAAATTGTTAAGAAAAAAATGATTGCACATATGTTTTTTTATCCCATAATTCAGCTACAAACTGTAGCTTTTACCATATTATGTAGATTTATTCTGTAGAATGATGTCAATACACAGCCATCATGGCATATAATAGGTAGGATCACATCATTACCATCTGTTGTACAGGAGTGTAGTTTGTATTGAGGCCTTGCCCCCTCAGTCCCCTAGGCAGCTCTGCAAGTGGAGGCAAGCAGTCCTGCTCACATTCTAGGACCGGCTGCTGGAGGCCATGTTAAATCATTCCTGGAGAACCCCTTTAAATCTGGTGTGACACACTTCACCTAATGTTTACAGCACTGCTTCATATTAAATGCTTCTAGATTATTCAGCAGCCACACTCATCAGTAAATCACCAATGTCACCCTTTAAAGAGCACTATTGCTTTTTACTTCTACTAAACTATATTTGTACTATTTCTTCCTTATCTCAAACAAGTAAGAGGCACAAATTTAACATAATTTAGATCCCCAGAATACTGATTACTTTTATGTTTGATCAGACCTTGTCTCAATGGGTAGTCACAGGAACCGGTCAGAACCTAGGTTTCAGTGTGGTTTATATAATGAAGGCTGAGCCCTGATTGATTACTATAAGTAAGAAGGCCACTTTTCCTCTGAGACAGTTTTGGCACTTGGGGCCCACAGAGCATGAGAGGGCTGACAGCAATCACTGTGCAATGTATTCATTGTATGACATTATCTCTTTCACAGGCTAACTTGGCTCTACAAGGAGCCAAACTTGCTGTTGCCCAAGCAGAACTGAATAAAGCACAGAATCAGCTTGATGCCAAACAGAAAGAACTGGATGATGTGCAGGCCATGTATGATGCTGCAATGCGGGAGAAGCAAATGCTGCTGGATGATGCAGACGCGTGCAGGAGGAAGATGGTCAATGCTCAAGCACTGATTGAAGGGCTTGGAGGGGAAAAAGTAAGAAACATATCAATGTAACTTATTACTGCAGCAAGCTCCTGTCATATGATTGTTTTTCAGGAAAAGGTAGTGCTAGTACTAGTAAACTACATCTTAAGTTCATATTTTTATCGCACGTGATACTATTTTTTAACCATTTAAAAGGTCACTAACGCTTTGCTAAACTTTTGATATCTCAGAGACATATCAAAAGTTTAGATTGGTGGGGGTTTGACTGCTAAGACCCCCTCTTCCCCAATTGTCTCTAGGACGAGAGGCACGCAAATAGCACACTCTCTTTCCTTGCTGCAGGGGACGGGCTCCATAGAAGTCTATGGGCCTTTCTTGGTTCAGTCCAATGTAGCAAGGAGAGTGCGCTATTTGCGTGCCTCTCTCCCCTCGTTCTAGGGATCAGTTGGGGTTTTAGCGTTCAGACCTTCACTGATCTAAACTTTGAATGTGTCTCTATGCTCTATCAAACGTTTTTTGAACAATTAATAACTCTTTTTGTCACCAAAGAAAAATAATTGTGCTGGTTGTATATTCTAACTAGCCATGCTTCCCTTTCCCAGTGGGAGATAGTATGCAGTATGGTCTTGCAAGACTTAGTAGTTCTCACAAGATCATGCGGCAGCTGTAGGGTTTGTGAGATGGACGTCACAGTGGGGAAAAAGCAAAGTGTTTAGCCACACCTCTGCGGCTAGTCACTTCAGATTGTGGTGCTGGAACTTTAGGGGGACGTAACTGAAGAACAGGGGGTGCAGAAGCATAGAGTAAAGTATGCCATGCTCAGGGAAGCATGACTATTTAGATTATGCAAGCATTTTTTCTGGTTTGGTGACAGGCGCTCTTTAAAGTGAATGTGTCCTCAGAAAATTACATATTGTTTAAAGCCCATAAAAAAAAATATATATATATATATATATATTCCGCAGCGCTGCCCTTTAACAACTCAAATAGGTGAAATAAAGGGAGAGTAAAGAATAAAACAGAAGGAAAGCAGACATAATAGAAGATCACTGATAAAGATGTCTCAGTAAGTGGGCACTATGCTCCAACAGTTCTAAGGTGTTAAACATACTTGTGCCAAATGGGCACTGTTAACATCTACCATTAAACTACAAATATACATATACATGTACATACATTTATATATACAAAACACATACCGTACTTCTTTGGCCATGAAGTCTAGGGTCCAGATAAAAGTGGCACATGGTGAGGTATATCCAGGTAGATGTGTTTGTGAATATTAGGAGCATGTTGAGGAGTCTGTAGAGCACCAGAGCGTAAATCTTCCAAAAAGGACTACTTGATAAATTCACTACGACTAGGGAACTGCATTCCTGCTACCAATCAAGTCAATGTGAGCTGAGCTGCTGTGCCTGAGAATGGCTACTACACAGTGTGAAAAGCTGTTTGCTTCCAGAACCTGCGGCTGTCAGTAACAGCTGATCGGTATAGGTTATCAATATATTGGTCCTAGAAAAACCCTTTAAAAATGATTTCTCTTGCATATGCCCATGGTAGTAGTTAGGCATGAGTTAGGAGAGTTCTTCAGTTCATGCCATTGTAATTGGATCATTTAGATCAGGCATGCTCAACCTGCGGCCCTCCAGCTGTTGCAAAACTACAACTCCCAGCATCCTCGAACAGCTTACAACTATCAGCCTACAGCAAGGCATGGTGGGAGTTGTAGTTTTACAACAGCTGGAGGGCCGCAGGTTGAGCATCCCTGATTTAGATGGTGTGATGCCTGAAATAGCTATTTAACCCTTTATAAGGTTTGTTCAGTAACTAGTATGTGCAGGTAGCCTGCTCCCACTGATTGTCTGACAGTTCTTGGCTGCAGACTAAACTTACTCTTCACTCTACATTGGAAATGTATCTTGTTTCTAACATTGTACTATAATGCTAACTGTATGAATGCCAGTTATCTTGCTGTGAATGCCTTTTTCTGAGTGATTTTAAAATGAACATGATGTCTCAAAATATATGCAAATTAAAACGGTTGACTTTTTTTTATTAATTATTTTCCTTGCACCTAGATACGTTGGACAGAAAGCAGTAAAAACTTCCAGAATCAAATTATTCGGCTAGTAGGGGATGTTCTTTTGGCTACCGGCTTCCTATCCTATAGTGGTCCATTTAACCAGGAGTATCGAACTCTTCTGCTTCAACTATGGAAAAAGGAAATGAATCATAATAGAATACCATACAGTGATGTAAGGATCCTATCCCATTGTTTAGCTCCCTGATTGAGCATGTTAATTGTTTAAATTGTTAAAGAGGAGCGGTCACCTCTCCTCACATGTCTGTTTTCATAACTACCTCCATACCCCATGTGATAATGATTGGTGAGCATCTATTCTTATGGAGCTATGTTTTACCATTCATTTATTATTCCTGCTAGAGTTCTGGAATAAATAGTGAGAAGTCTGCAATGAAGGTCCAGCCAGGCGTTACCACTTCGAGGGTGTCCCTGCACAGTCTGATAGTATCCAACCAGTGCCGCCTGCGTCAGACTGTGCAGGGACACCCTCCCTACTGGTACCTTCCAGCTGGACCTTCACTGCAGACTGCTGGCAATTCATTCATAACTTCTAGTAGAAATAATAAAGAATGGCACAACATAGAATCATAAGAATAGATGCTCCAGAATTATTACATGGGGAAGCAAGTAACAGACATGTCTGGAGAGGAGACAGGTCTTCTTTAATTATGATATAACAGATGTACATGCAATTCATTCTTGATAACTTTGCGTTTGTTTCCTGCATTATATTAACAGTAACTGGCAACTGTCAGACATATCTAGCCTGTCTCGGTCCCTACTGAAATTGTACTGCATCTCTTTAAACTCCTCGTTTTTAATTTGTGAAACCATCAAACCGCCAGGCAGTGTACCGTTAATCTAGCATTAAGACTATTCTTGCTGGATTTGATGCAAGCACACACTCACATTGACCCACATTGACAATTATGGTAATGAGGTTCCTTTCACAGACTCGTTGAAGATCCTGCTCTGTGGGCGAGTCTGAAAAACAACTGTGCTGTGGCTCGCAACCCGTACGTGCCTACCCCGCTCTTCTAGGAGTCTTTTGGTAGCTAGATTAACACTGACAAATGATAGAGCGGAACAGAAGCTGTCACACAACGTCAACATGAGTCATGTCTAGGGCAAGGTCATTTTAGGTGAAATGGCAAACAATATCATTAGAATTTATTTCTGAAGACGTGCAGCTCAGTCCTGCATACTTATTGGCCAAGCTTTGCAATTGTGTAATGAAATATGCATCTTTCTTCACTAATCAAAGTGTTCCGCTTGTCAAATGATTTACGTAAGGTTATATTAAAATGGAGCGTTAATCTTTAGGATGTTCTTCAGTGCGCCCATGAAAGATTGAAAGACCTGACCTATGTATACTGTTGAAAAGGATTTCCATTTCACTTTACCTGCCATCCATTACAAGCTTGTTCTCCAGTGAGCTTATGTAACATTGCAGTGGTTCGTGCTTTCTCACTATAGCCTCTAATACCGTTTTCAGATACATAGATAACTAGGTAGCTAGGGAAAATATTCTAATTGCTATCCTAGTCCTGTAGCTAAACATCCTGCCTTGTTGATACGCCACCCTGTGCCTCTGTGCCATCATATTTAAGACCACAACTGAATTTTCTATCCCCAGTTTCATATCCGTGCCTCTATAAACCCTGTGTTGTTAGAGTTAATGCAATGGGCACTCAGTGCTCCAAATCACAGTTTGGATGGCTGCACACTGATTCCTCCAGTCAGCAGGCAGTTCAATCTAAGGGAATTGCTATTTCTCTTCTTATATTTGGTGAATCTGTAAGTACAAGAGAGCTGATGTGACCGCTGATTTTTCCATTTGCAAGCACATGGCACTGCCCAAAGGTCACTCCAGTGTCTGGGTGGAAGGGTGCCTAGTGAGTACTCATAGCGCCCACCCTTGTAACGCTACAAGGCATCCTTCATGGATTACACCTAAATAAAGGTTCTGGAATGGGATCTTTCAGAGTACAGCTCATACAGAAGCATATATAATATAGTTTATATAATGTATGAAGAAGTTTTTTCCAGGCTGTGTAAAGCTTATCTTGTGAAGCTGCTGAAATCTGACTTCTGCACATTACTTATTGATTTTACTGTCAGTCATACTGGATCTTGTTCTCTATTACTTGGTGGGACATTGCATTTCAGGTTCCATTTATAAAGTGTTTTAGACTGTGTCCTGATCCGTGTGTATACTGATGTCAATGCAACTTAACAAAAGGGAAGTCAAGATTGAAAGAAATGTACAAATGTAAACTGGTTTAATTTCGCTCTCTTCTCATTAGTTAAAGGGGTTGTGCCAAGTTTGTAAGTCCTATCAATAGGGGATAACTAGCTGATTTCTGGGGATCCGACCACTGGGTCATGCGTGTGCACTAACACTCCATTCATTCTGTATCGGAGCACCTGAGACAGCCAAGTGCTGTACTTGGCTATCTCTGGCTCGTATTTAGAGAATGAATAGAATGCTAGTGGGCATGTACGAACTGCTGCTCCATCAGAACTCCATTCTCGTGATTGGTGGAGGTCCCAGCAGACCCCCAGCAATTAGCTAGTTATATCCTATCCTGTGGATAGGGAAAAGCTTTAAGACTTGGCACAACCCCTTTAAGGATTTCTGATCAAAATATTTTTTTTAGTTCAGAAATTTTTATTTTATTTTAGAAGTGATTACTTACTCCCAGATTTTCAAATGTATCAGCAGCATAAGATAGACACTTAGGTGACAACACCTATAAGACCTGTAATTGAAGGCTGCCATTTGCTTCCACTCTTAGAAAACATAAAATGGAAAAGCCGTTATAACTAAAGGTGCCCATACACATTACACAGAATCTTATGGGGGAAGAAGGATTCTGCCTGCCTGATTCTTTGCTCCCAAGGGATAGGCTTTTGACAAAGATATCTGTATCTGTCAGTGTGTAACAGACGTTCCCGCGACAGGTGGCAGGAGATCGGTGAGACTGGCAACACGTGGTTTGATCTGACCGGTTTCATGTGGATCAATAGGTGTCTGTGTTGTTTCTGGTAATGGCCACACCCTTTGCCTCAGGTGTTGCTAATGTGGTCATTTAACCTTCCTTATTTATAGTTGCTTCTCCCACTATGCTGTGCGGTTTATAGTTTCGGTTTCAGTTGTGGATTGCTGTTGTGTGGATCTCGGCGGAGTTCCTGGTGCTTCCATTGCTCCTTTGAAGTTAAGTCTTTCCTTTACCTCCTATGTTCGGAGTGGTGTTTCCCTCCCACACCCAAACGTGACACAGTGGCTGTGATGTCAGTGGCTGATATCTCTGTCCTCAATGAAATAAACATTCATGCTATGTCAAGCTGAGTGTGGATGTTGATGTGCGATAACAGTCACACAGTTATTTTATATGTAGGGAGCATAGTATCCTGCATTTATGTGTATGGACAGACATGATACCACCACCATCTTAGAGACAACTGAGGAATAGAGAAACAGCTTGTAGAGGAAACAACTGCCAAACATGCAGATACAAGTCATATGATGGGCAGATATAGTGCTGCCACCCATGTGAACACACATGGCAGTCTATTCTGAAAGGATATCTGAACATACAGGTATGCTTTAAGGTAAGAGAACAACTCTATAGCCAAGGGTAAAAAAAAAAGAGTTGTTTTTTTAAGTCTTTTATATACTTGATTTACCTTCGACATTTCTTAGTCACTTTAGTGCTGTCTGCAAGGGGGTATACCCAGATTGTACACATTCCAGAGCCAATAATAATCCTTATTAATAGCATTTAGCCTTTTCATAGACTCCTTCAACAAACGATTTATAAAGGACTCTGCTAATGTCACTGACCCTGGATCAGGTTATCGTGATGCAGAAACTTGCTTACTACTTTCCAAAGGGACAATCACTAATTTTACCTTCTTTTATATAACTCTATCTAAAGTATCACTTTTCATAGTATAGGTGGTACATTCTGGACCACTATTACGAAATCCATGTCCTTCTCCCTATATTCCTACTGTACATTTTGTCAGTAGCTCTTGAAGTTGATGACTTGAGTTATAGTACCTTTGTGTGCAGCTCATTCTCTTACTTTGTAAGTGTCGATTCTGCTTTGTGCTTTTTTTTTCTGCAGACAGTTGACTAAATAAATCACAAAGTCTAGTCTGAGTCTAGTATGTATAAAGTGGACTACTCCGAATTCTCCAACCAGCATAAACATCCCAGTCTTCCTATGTTGTCATTTCGGATTGGAGGAAAATGATTGAAAGTGTCAAGCCTTCGTTGTCACTTTTGGTTTTGTCTAAGAGCAGGACATTTTAATTAATTTTTTCTCTGTCAGTTCTATATTTCATTGTTGCAAAAGCACAAAGTAGCTGTCATGGTTCAAAGACTCGAATAAATGACATTTGAGGTTTATGGACCAAAAAAATGACATTGTAATGGAAAAGTTCTGACTTGTAAGATTGAGTTCTTGTTGAAGTATTTTAGTCCACTACTTCTCAAAGTGCCATAAAGCTGTCAGACCTTCAGTGGAACCTTAAAAAATAAAGCAACAGCAAGAATATTACCTTTTACACCTGTTTTAACAGAGGTGATAGACAACTCCTGCAATACGACTGCAATATGTGATTGAACATATGTCCACCCTCCACCTTGACTGGATGCAGACAAGATTTGTTACTTAATCTCTCAGCTTTCGAACTGCTTCTGAGGGCATTGAAATTCTTATTTGTCCTCCCTTGATATCTTTTAAAAATCATTCTCTTAGGCTCACACAAAACAATTTTTCGCATGATGCAACAAGAGAATGGTTATTGTGCAAAATAATCCATATGTTACAAGAAGGAAATAAAATGGAAATAATACAAGTCTATTGACTCAAAAGTTACAGAAAGAGACATAGAAAGTTTATCTAATTTTATGTGTCTGGGGCATAGCGTTACTTTGGTGCAGCATGTGCCCAGGTCGCAGTCTCTTATTTGCAAAAACAGACAATGTACATCATTATGTTAATGTAGCACAACAATCATTGGACTGACCTGCTATCATAGCAAACCCTACTTTGTTGATGACTGCCCTTAGACTATAAATGTCTTGGCGGCCCACCCCTATCTCTGGATCTCCCTCCTTCATGCTCCCCCTGCTCCATTAGAGCTCCACGTGCTGTCTCTAATCAGTCACAGAGTTGTACTCAAAGACCAAACAACATAGACCCCAGGCATCTACTTGCTATGACATCCAGTCGCAGTAGTCGGAAAAAAACATTTATAGTGTTTGTACAACCTATCAAACGTATCAAAATTGTTCCAGCTTTAAACCTCCATCAGGTTTTTACCATATTTTTTTTACCCTTTTTTCTTTTTATATTTAAAAAATAGTAAAATAAGTCACTCGTTTTATTGCTCAAGGTGGAAGCTGTATATGTTTTAAGGAAACAAAGCTGTATATGTGTGCGTAGGCAGAGAAATAGAACAACAATTTGCTACATTGGCACATGATTAAAATTGAAAATGTGCCTGGTCAGAAGGGTGGTAAAGTTTGGTCAGGAAGTGTTAAAAAATGAACTGAAATTGAAGAAACCAGATTTATTCCCTCACGTGTAAACTTCTATTTTCTTTAGGATCTGAACCTAATCTCTATGCTTGTGGACAATGCTACAATCGGTGAATGGAATCTCCAAGGACTTCCCAATGATGACCTCTCTATCCAGAATGGAATAATTGTTACTAAAGCATCTCGCTTCCCCCTTCTGATAGACCCACAAGGTCAGGGTAAAATCTGGATTAAAAATAAAGAGAAGAACAATGAGTTACAGGTAACTTAGCCAAATATTTTCTACTTTAATTTTAATTAAAATCACACATTTTTTGTATGACTCCTTCATGTGGTCACATATTCTGTGCTGTATTGTCATGAGCGAATTGCATGTGGCTCCCCAAGTACAGAAAGAGGCATAACTTGGACACTTTGA
The DNA here is from genome assembly GCA_033119425.1 of Bufotes viridis. Lineage (NCBI taxonomy): Eukaryota > Metazoa > Chordata > Amphibia > Anura > Bufonidae > Bufotes > Bufotes viridis. The sequence continues at coordinate 227,484,368 of CM065593.1, forward strand.
ATGGGCCCTTGTCTAGTCACGCATCATTTCTAATAATGCTGATCCCTTCTGTGGCAGGGAGGCCATAGGGCAACCTCTAAGTTTAAATTCCTGTGTATATTGGAGATTCACACCATTGTTTCAGAAATGAAGACGTTCACCGGTAAAGGCATCCTTTTTAATGTGCATCCTATTATGTTTTAGTTTGATCCATATAGTCAGGCGCTTTATGATGATAATAACTATTCTTTTCTTTTTCCTGTGTGTCTCCGTTTCACTTACCAAAGATGTGCCTGCAGCTTGGTAATTAACACTGAATTCTGATGGCCCATATGTTCTTAATAAATCTATTGGGAAGCTATAAACATGAAATCCCAATTATAATTTTATTTATCTTATTCTTTGTTACAGAACATAAAACCCAGCCACATGCTGTAAAGTGTTAGGTATAGTTCTGAATTTCAGATTAGGCTCAGCAAGTGCTATTGTATTTTTTTGGGCGCTGTACTTTCTCTTGTTATTTTTATCAATATTAAATACATGATTTTTTATTTTATTTTATTTTACCTGCTATGTTATAGTATGTAAAAATATAGAATATCTACAGCCCTTCTGGCAAATGATGTCTGAAATGTTTTCTTTCTTGTAACATATATATTACATTATCATAGTATAATGTCTTATGATGACTTTAATAACTTGCCAATGTCAGAGGTCAATTAACAGCCTAGAAGAGTACTGCAATATGTTTTCAGAAAATTTGTGCACATTTTGATGCAGAAATTGTAAAATATACAGTAAAACCTCTTTGAGATAACCACCCAAAGTTACATTCATCCCTAAGGGGGATCTTCGCAAAGAATTTGGTAAGTATGCCGAATGTATGATGAAAGAGGTTTTACTGTAATTATAAAACATAATTTACGCACATAACCTAGTGTAGTTATCCCATGAAAAGTATTCTTATGTGATACATGGGGTGTTTCAAATGAAGTATTATTGCAATGTATATGCAATTATAACATAGTTTGTAAGACTGAAAAAAGACATCTGACCATCCTGTTCGGCCTGTTATCCTGCAAGTTGATCCAGAGGAAGGCAAAAAAAAAAAAAAACTGTGAGGTAGAAGCCAATTTTCCTCACTTTAGGGAAAAAATTGCTTCCCGACTCCAATCAGGCAATCAGAATATTGTTAGTTTCTAATGTACACTACATTTCCAGCTCGCCTACTGTTTATCCTTCTGGTCCATCTTCTCCTGCATTCAGTGCACCAGCATGTTCAGTATCCTCCTTGCTCCCTTCCACTCCCACCAGTGCTAGGGTAGTGATCCTATAGACAAGCAGGTGTAGTGGCAAACACTTTTCATTCATCCATCTCTCTTTCTAGATAACAGGGGAGGAAATTGTGGGGCATTGCATACCATTTTTAGCTCTGGGGTTGTATGTGAAGGATTATTTTCTTTGCCGGAGAGGAAAGGGTTAACACGAGCTATTTACAGTGCATACTGGGAGCTTCAGGTGCTTGATGAGCTACAACCCGCCAACAGAAGGAAAAGGAAGTCCTTCAAATGCATGACTAAAAAAAGATTTAAGCTTGTGGGAGAACCCCTTTAATGAAGACAATATGGAGATAAAGTGCAACCAGATTCGAAGCATATGAGAAAAGGCTGTCTGATTTCTTCCATTGTTTCTAATCACAGGTGACATCCCTGAATCACAAGTATTTCAGGACCCACTTGGAGGATAGCCTTTCCCTAGGAAGACCACTCATGATAGAAGATGTTGGAGAAGAACTTGACCCAGCACTTGACAATGTTTTGGAGAAAAACTTTATTAAGTCTGGATCTACATTCAAAGTAAGATGTCAGCAGTTGTACTTAGAACTCTGCCTGTTGCTACTGGAACCACCCAACGTGTCCGTTCATCTGAGTTCCTGTAATGCAGAGATCTCTGATGCACTGCATTCTTCATGAGTTTTCCATTGGTGTAAATACCACTTTACCAAATGCGAAAAACACGAACAATCTCTGCTAACGCTGAGCAAGAATCTAGATCTGGTGTAATTAAAGTGTATTGGTTTCTTGTAGGTAAAAGTTGGTGATAAGGAAGTTGATGTTATGAAAGGATTTACTCTTTACATTACAACTAAACTGGCCAACCCAGCCTATACACCTGAAATCAGTGCAAAAACGGCAGTCATTGATTTCACTGTTACCATGAAAGGTTTAGAAGACCAGCTTCTTGGACGTGTGATCTTGACCGAAAAGCAGGTGTGTAAACTATTAGTTTAAGTATGTTTTTATGTCTTGGTTGAAGTCATCACTTTACTCAAGTTCCTCGCATGTGCATGTCTAATATCTTTTGGTAAGTGACACCCACTCACTTTTCAATGGATGTTATACGTTTTAGGACTGACCTGCTCTTCAGGTAAGGGTGTTACAGAACATAAAACGCATTTCTTTCTTTACTCCCTTACTAGGATACAACTATATGATGACACTAACATTGTTAAAGAAAAATCTGAGATTTTTTTTTATCTAAAAACAGCAGGGGCACTGCTATAATGGTAATAAAATTATCTTTGTGGTTCCAAACCCACTCCATTTCAACGCTGCTGTTCCTATTCTCTCCACCACGGCAGCCATGACATAATGTTTTGGCTGCAGCGATGACATGCCTGTATACTGTACCGGCCTCAGTGGTATATGGCACAAGACAGCTATGACCAGTTATTGGCAGCCACAGTCAGGGCCGGTGCAAGGATTTTTGCCGCCCTAGGCAAAAGAAAAGTTTGCCCCCCCCCCCCATGTGACATCACAATGCCCCACCCATATGATCTGCCATATATTAAAGGGGTTCTGCAGTTTATTTAAACTGATCGGCAGGGGTCCGACACCTGGGACCCCCACCAATTAGCTGTTTGAGAAGGCAGCGGCGCTGGCAGTAGCGCCTCAGCCTTCTCGCAGTGACGTCACGATTAGTATCATTGGCCTGGGCGTGGCTAAGCTTCATTCAAGTGAACAGAGCTTAACCCCGCCAAGGCCAGTGATACTAGTCGTGACGTCACTGTGCCTGCGGTAAACAGCGAGAGGGCCGAGGCACTACTGCCAGCGCCGCTGCCTTCTCAAACAGCTGATCGGCGAGGGTCCCAGGTGTCGGACCCCGCCGATCAGTTTAAATAAACTGCAGAACCTCTTTAACTAAAGCCAGTTTTCTCTCCCCCCCCCCCCATGTCATTCTCTTCCCCCCCATGTCATTCTCTTCCCCCCCTATGTCATTCTCTCTCCTTTTCTTGTCATTCTCTTTCCCCCTTTTCATTCTCTCCCCCCCTTGTCATCCTATTTCTCAATCCCCCCACCTTGTCATCCTCTTTCTCAATCCCCCCCCTATTGTCATCCTCTTTCTCAATTCAATCCCCCCTCCCCGTCATCCTCTTTCTCAATCCCCCTACCTCTGGTGTAGCGTGGCCGAGCTCTGTATGGTCCACGGGTACAGGAGCTTTAGAGTTTCCTTTACCCGGGCGGACTGACAGGAAGTGCACACTGTGTGCGCACTTCATGTCAGTCCGGCCGGGTACAGGAGACAGATGCTCTCTGTACCTGCGGACCATACAGGGCTCGGCCACGCTACAATGAGGGAATGACAGGAGGGAGCGCTGAGCGCTTCCCTCCTGTCAGTCCCTCTCTTCATGCTGCGCCCGGGCGGTGCGCCCTAATGGACGCGCCAGCCCGGGCAGTGCTGCAGCCGCCAGAGTGCTCGGGCGGCTGCAGCATGAGGCAGGGCCGGCGCTCCTAGCAGCGCCCCTTCCCAAGGGGCGCTCTACGCGGCTGCCTAGTCAGCCTATAGGACGCGCCGGCCCTGGTCGCAGTCACCTTTGTTATTCAGGGACATCACCACTGAGGTAACAACAAAGCCCAACATTGAGGATGGAGCAGTGATGCTGGAATGAAGGGGGTTCAGCATGGCAAACATATTTTTTATTATTATTAGAACTGTCGGTGCTGTTTGAAGAAAAATTAATCTTGGACAACCCCTTTAAAGTAACTTCTTATGTACTTGTGCAGAGAATCCTCTAATAACTGATTTAATTCTGTTATACAAATGGTAAAGAACACATAAAAGACTTGTTTCCTCTCACAGCATGCACTTTATAATGCATATGAGCATTTTATACATTAAATGTATTGAAAACAGATTACCACTGCAGAATGCAAAATCATGGAAAAAGTAATAGTCTCAGCTATCTACCATAAAATTTAAATCTGTTGCAAATAAAATAAAAAAATATATTAGCTGTATGGTTAGAGTTTTTTTTTGTAATAACAAATAACTGAAATACATTCACCACCAAAAAAAATAAAAATACAATGCATGGCCAAATGTATGTGAATAGTTTACTACCACTATTGGTACTGAGAGCTCAATGACTTTTAAAGGCTATGGACACCTTTGTGCATTGCAAATCAATGACCCCATATCTTTCTGTAATGCAGCACATAATAAAATTGCACTTGTTTGTTTACTGGTATCAGCTTTGATTCACATGCTCTCAGAAATGCTCTTCTGAGATTCACTCAATGTTCGTGATGACTCCTGAGTCTGTGCGGGTGTTCCTGTTGATTTAACATGCACCAGGACAGCTCTGCTCCACAGCCCCCACATCCTGTTACACAGCACAGCTCTGCTCCACAGCCCCCACATCCTGTTACACAGCACAACTCTGCTCCACAGCCCCCACATCCTGTTACACAGCACAGCTCTGCTCCACAGCCCCCACATCCTGTTACACAGCACAGCTCTGCTCCACAGCCCCCATATCCTGTTACACAGCACTGCTCTGCTCCACAGCCCCCACATCCTGTTACACAGCTCTGCTCCACAGCCCCCACATCCTGTTACACAGCACAGCTCTGCTGCCCTGCCCCCACATCCTGTTACACAGCACAGCTCTGCTCCACAGCCCCCACATCCTGTTACACAGCTCTGCTCCACAGCCCCACATCCTGTTACACAGCACAGCTCTGCTCCACCGCCCCACATCCTGTTACACAGCTCTGCTCCACAGCCCCACATCCTGTTACACAGCACAGCTCTGCTCCACAGCCCCCACATCCTGTTACACAGCTGTGCTCCACAGCCCCCACATCCTGTTACACAGCTCTGCTCCACAGCCCCCACATCCTGTTACACAGCACAGCTCTGCTCCACCGCCCCCACATCCTGTTACACAGCACAGCTCTGCTCCACCGCCCCCACATTCTGTTACACAGCACAGCTCTGCTCCACCGCCCCCACATCCTGTTACCCAGCACAGCTCTGCTCCACAGCCCCCACATCCTGTTACACAGCACAGCTCTGCTCCACAGCCCCCACATCCTGTTACACAGCACAACTCTGCTCCACAGCCCCCACATCCTGTTACACAGCACAGCTCTGCTCCACAGCCCCCACATCCTGTTACACAGCACAGCTCTGCTCCACAGCCCCCATATCCTGTTACACAGCACTGCTCTGCTCCACAGCCCCCACATCCTGTTACACAGCTCTGCTCCACAGCCCCCACATCCTGTTACACAGCACAGCTCTGCTGCCCTGCCCCCACATCCTGTTACACAGCACAGCTCTGCTCCACAGCCCCCACATCCTGATACTACCCAGCTCTGCTCCACAGCCCCCACATCCTGTTACACAGCACAGCTCTGCTCCACAGCCCCCACATCCTGTTACACAGCACAGCTCTGCTCCACAGCCCCTACATCCTGTTACACAGCACAGCTCTTCTACCTGCCCCCACATCCTGTTACACAGCACAGCTCTGCTCCACAGCCCCCACATCCTGTTACACATCACAGCTCTGCTCCACAGCCCCCATATCCTGTTACACAGCACAGCTCTGCTCCACAGCCCCCACATCCTGTTACACATCACAGCTCTGCTCCACAGCCCTGCCCCCATATCCTGTTACACAGCACAGCTCTGCTCCACAGCCCCCACATCCTGTTACACAGCACAGCTCTGCTCCACAGCCCCCACATACTGTTACACAGCACAGCTCTGCTCCACAGCCCCCATATCCTGTTACACAGAACAGCTCTGCTCCACAGCCCCCATATCCTGTTGCACAGCTCTGCTCCACAGCCCCCATATCCTGTTACACAGCACAGCTCTGCTCCACAGCCCCCACATCCTGTTACACAGCACAGCTCTGCTTCACAGCCCCCACATCCTGTTACACAGCACAGATCTGCTCCACAGCCCTGCCCCCACATCCTGTTACACAGCACAGCTCTGCTCCACAGCCCCCACATCCTGTTACACAGCACAGCTCTGCTTCACAGCCCCCACATCCTGTTACACAGCACAGCTCTGCTCCACAGCCCCCACATCCTGTTACACAGCACAGCTCTGCTCCACAGCCCCCACATCCTGTTACACAGCACAGCTCTGCTCCACAGCCCCCACATCCTGATACACAGCACAGCTCTGCTCCACAGCCCCCATATCCTGTTACACAGCACAGCTCTGCTCCACAGCCCCCACATCCTGTTACACAGCACAGCTCTGCTCCACAGCCCCCACATCCTGTTACACAGCACAGCTCTGCTCCACAGCCCCCACATCCTGTTACACAGCACAGCTCTGCTCCACAGCCCCCACATCCTGTTACACAGCACAGCTCTGCTCCACAGCCCCCACATCCTGTTACATAGCCCCTAGAAGTGAATAGAGCATACTCTGCAATGCGGGATCAGCCTCTTAGTGATGAATGGAGAGGTGGCTTTGCATGCACGATATACCCTCCTTCACTTCAGGGTCCCCGTTTTGGAGATAGGACCTATCTGATATTGATGACATATCCCAGTGATATGCCATCAATGTCCAAGATGGGCAAGCCCTTTTAATGTCTGAAAGATTGGGACACCACCTACTGTATCTGGAGAACATGTGAGTGTTAATCGAGCAGCTGCTCTCACAATTATTGTCAATTGGTGTTGCGTGGACCAATGTTGGTTGGGATACTTCTTTAAATGCTCAATTTTCTTTATGGTAACAGTATTCTGAAAAGCCTTTTCTGTTTTGCTACAAAATGATGGTTTACCAAGTTTAGTGTTCCAAGTTTATAAGCCCAAGTCAGTGTTTTTTACCTTATTAAGGCTCCAGTGGATGAATAAATGTGAATTTTCATAGCTACTTTCCAATATGTAGTGGAAATCCCCCTAGAGCTGAGGCTTGTGTAGCAGCAGTCACGAGAAGTATATATGCAGTAGATTTGATGTCTACAGACATTTGGTTGTTTGTGATACATTTACACACATTTCATTTTTGTTTTCACATTATCAAATGATTTTCCATTTTTTTGGGTACCAGCATAAACCTTGGCATGACTTTGTGTGCCATTTAATGTGCCAATTCAGTGCCATTTAAGAATGATAAAAAATGGACATTCATATGTACACCTAGATATCTGAGCAGGAAGTGTTTCCTGTGGATGTATCAGAGTTCAGCGTAATTGAAGATCTGAGAAAATCTGTTTTCACAAACACTTTATAACGTTTTACATTTTAGCAAAGCTTTACACAATTTCTTTGAGAATTTATTCCCATCACTCATTCCATGATGCCTCTGCAGAGCAATAAAGATCTTTCTCTGTAACGGAACAATTGGAAAGGATCAAAGTGTACCATGGTGCTCCATCTGGCCACTTATTTCTTTATTGTAATGTTCGATGCTTCTGGCAATGCAATCCATATTCCCTTTGCCTCAACAATCAGTGCTGTGAATGCTGCTGCTGCTTTGGGCATTTTAATAAATGCACCGTTGTGTACACCATTTATGCTACTTTAAGTAGCTATTCTTTACGCTGAAACATTTACTATACCATTATATACTTGAAGCAAAAATCAAAGCTTTGGTTTATACAGGAGATCAAGACTCCAATATTCACATAATATTAAGTGTCTTGTTCACTAGTTTTCTTTAATGGTGATGGCATAAGTAAGGGAAATAATTTATAAGGTAGCCCTGAATTCAAGTAGTGACAGTCGTTTTCACATCTGTTTTATATACAGTAGTTGCATACCATTGTACCAGTCACAAACCATAGCATTGTCCATAGCAAAACTACTAACAATAGTGGTGACATAATGGAAGCCGAATTTTGACGGGCTACCTTGGACAACATCACTGTTTTCACCTACATTGTTGGTCCAAATTGGACAGGTGTAACCCAATGAAGTATTTTATGAGGCAGTCTGGTTAAGGCAATATAGACGAAGCAACTCAAGCACTTCAGAAAGGAATGGCATAGTACTCCAGTAGCTTCCAGCCAAGTGTAGAATTGTTTCATAGTTTACAGTACAATGTTTCCGCTCCTCAGTGGAGCCATTTTCAATTCCTTTCTATTATGGCTCAATCAACGACCTTAGAGTCTGGTCATTTGAAGCTTTGAACCCACTCTTGCAATTGGTTTTGATTACAGCGCTGCTCTATTTATTTCATTTGGCTAGTCTAGGCAATGTTACTCACTAACTCAAAGAGATTGCCCGGGCCCCTAGTATACAATATACTTACCTGCTCTCTGGCACCCGCTTCGCTCCTGATCCACGCACTTACTAACTCAAAGAGATTGGAATTGGTTGTACAGAAAAGACCAACTTCCACCATATAAATTACATTACTGGTACAGCAGGTGCCTACACTGTTTCTAAAGTCTGTTCAGTGTGTCACATGTGAAACTCTTAAAGCACATTTTGCAAGGGATCATTTTTACATGGGTAAATAATAGATTTAGCACACACCATAAATTTGTTACATATTTTAGCCTTGAGTATATAAAGAGGAGGGAAGGTCTATTTGCAGCATCAGGATTTATCACCCCTGTCCTAGTAGACACCATAACTCAACAGTGATGTGATAGCTGCAGAACAGGGCACAAAGGCTAGAATAGAGAATTGTCACTTGAGGGAAGTGCAAGTGCTCTTTTACTGGGCACGTTAACTATTTTGAGCAAAACATGTAAAACAGTAATCTCGTCTGGGTTTCTGCATTCATAACTAGGCATTAAATAAATCACTTTAAATTGTGCAACACAGCATGTATTAGTAACTGCTTGCATACAGGGATGGAAATTCATACTCTGCTAGGAAAAATGTGAAAATTATAACTGAAAATGAACGTTTCTCCATGAAATTGCTGTATTCTGCGTTGGGATGATAAGCCCACATTTCCTTGCACTTATGTTATTAGGAGCTAGAAGCTGAGAGGGTCAAGCTAATGGAAGAAGTGACTTCAAACAAGAGGAAAATGCAGGAGCTCGAAGACAATCTCTTATTCCGTCTTACCAGCACACAAGGTTCTCTTGTAGAAGATGAGTCTCTAATCGAGGTTCTTAGGATTACAAAAACCACAGCAGAGGAGGTATGGCATATCAGTTATATATTTCACCTAGTTGGATGTTTTTGTTATAATGTGACTGCACAAACTAACAGCCTAAAATATACGAGGATCTCATGAAATACGGATAAATAATGATGATGTGGTGCTAATGGGACTAGAGATGTAGATATCAACAAATCATACCACAATCTGGCTCCATGCATTTTATTATTAGTGTTGCTGAAACATTTGCCAAGACATAGTACAATGGATAAAAAAGTTATTGTATCCGTCCCAGATGCGATTAAAAAGTAGTCATAATAAATGCATTACAATGAAAGTTGTTCCAAGAAAATGAAACATTTATGTCAGAGGAAAATATAATTCTGCCTGCTGTTTAAAGACTTATTTGGCTAATATAGTCTTCATTTGTAAGAATAATTTGCCTTCTGGAAGCCGTCAAGTAGTTTTGTGGGTAACATTTAGCAGTAAAAATTGCTCAGCATTTAAATATCTCCTTTCACAGTATATATTGCAGGATTAAAATAAAAAAGAAATATGAAAATGTGTGTTGGCATAGATTTATGGAGGTTCTCAATGTGTGGAAATGTGAATAGCATGTAAGCCTATAGCCAAAGGTTCTGATCTGTATGGCCAAGTTCGCAACACATTTTGCATCCTATTTGAGTATAGAGGAATCATAGGCTTATTAGATTTAAGTCAAATCTGTGATTTCATGGGGCCATGGGAGTAGCTATAGGGGTGCAGAGGTAGCAGTCGCTACCGGGCCCAAAGACCCTTGTGCCGCATAAGAAGACACACAAAGCACTGAGGGAAGGGGGCCCAAGCTGAACTCTTGCACCAGGGCCCATGAGTCGTTAGCTACGCCCCTGCATGGGGCTCTACTATCCCTCCAATACAGATTTCTGTCGTACATACAGTTCCATACATCATGGCATGTACCAGCAGCTGCTTTATTGCAGAGGTATGCTCCTCTAGAAGCATTACTGTAGGCATCACGCAGCAGCTCATAAAGGACTACCTATGGGTCCATGTGTTGGGAGACCTCAAACACTTTTACATTCAGAAGAAATAAATGAGTTTAGTTTTGTTTGTACTACACAAGATTACAATGCAAAGAGCATTTTTACTGATATAAGATAGAAAGTAGCCCGAGATTTCTAAATGTCTGCAGACAAGACTTCCTTTGCTTCATATAAATGAATTATAAATGTGCTGCGGGTCTTGGTTTTTCAAGGTCAGTGAGAAGCTGACGATTGCAGCAGAAACAGAGTTGAAGATTAATACAGCTCGAGAGGAGTATCGCCCTGTAGCAACGCGTGGCAGCATCCTCTACTTCCTTATTGTGGAAATGAGCCTGGTGAATGTAATGTATCAGACATCACTCCGACAGTTTCTGGGTATCTTCGACTTGTCGATGGAAAGATCGGTGAAATCTCAACTGACCGCCAAGAGAATTGCAAACATCATTGAGTACCTTACCTTCGAAGTGTTTAAGTACACTGCTCGAGGCCTGTATGAAGACCACAAGTTTCTGTTCACTTTGCTCATGGCATTAAAGATAGACCTGCAAGCTAAGAAAATCTCTCACAATGAATTCCAGACTTTCATTAAAGGTACAATATGCAGATGTTCTGTCAGTACTTGCTGCCGGGTTTTATAGTTTATTGGGCAACAGTTAATCCCAAAGAAGAAGAATAGATGCATAAAATTACTACTAAATAACATTTTATATCAACAGTTAAAGTAATTTTCACTGATTTAACACTTTTCTGCCCTGTGTAGTAGCCTAGCCATACAAGCGCCTATGCAGTATTATCTCATCTGGTATGCAACAATGCCTACAGGTGGGTCTACCATTTTAAGCCACCTTGTACACATTGGATTAATTCCAGCAGATAGAGGCCAGCGAACCCTCAGGAACCTATGGTCTGGTGGCTGCTTCTTTATTTTGCTCCTCTATAACAATTATCATGTCCTATTAAGAGAGGCACAAATTTCCTGCCCAAAAATGTTTGGTTGGCAGTCTTTTATATCTATGGCATGTAAGACTGCCTGTCTGTTCACTGCAGGCAGACAGGACATAACCTGTGGGAGATACCACTCCATATGCATGATACATTTTTATTAAAATTGTGCAGTAGATATAATGTGAGCATAGTATGTAAACCTAATGCCCAAATATTGAACTTCATAGTGAACATAAACAGTGCTGAATCCACACTAATAGTAAATATAAGGCCTGATTCACACGGCTGTATTTTCAGTCTTTGTCTGATGTGCATTTTTTGCATATAGTATGTGGACCCATTCGTTTCTATAGGGCTGCTAAAAATGCGGACAGGACATGGATATCATTGGGATGCACATGGCCGGCATTCGCATTGTGCGGATCCGTGGATTGTGTACTGCAAAATGGATACAGCTATGTGAATGTAACCTAACTTGGAAATGGGTTGATGAATAGGCTCAAATAAATAAGTCACGTAGGATAAATTTAGTGTGATGGTAAGGCAACGTTTCCCAGATGGTCATATGTACATAACTCCAAAATTAGCAAAATTAGCTTCTTCTCTCTCCTTCCAGGTGGTGCAACATTAGATCTGAATTCTGTGGAGCCAAAACCGAAAAAATGGATACTTGATATGACCTGGCTCAATCTAGTGCAGTTATCTAATTTGCCACCTTTTAATAACCTCCTTGGACAGGTGGCTAGGAATGAGAAAGCATGGAAGATCTGGTTTGATGAGGAAGCCCCAGAAGAGGCAACATTACCAGATGGATATGATGGCCTGTTAGATACTTTTAGAAAGTTGCTTCTTATTCGAAGCTGGTGTCCTGATCGTACTATCGCACAGGTATAGTTGCGTGTGATCTGACCCAGTTTTCATTGCATATTATATTTTATATGTTTTATTCAGGGCCAAGAGCCCGATAAGCAGTGAACATGTACAACTCACTGGTTATTTTTGAAGCATAAATGTATTATCATTGTAACTAATACTTATACATTTGCTGCTTCTTCAAATGATGTCCACATCTGGGTGGCCATACACAAGAGATTTTGATCAGCTTTTTGAGTAGTCAAAAAGGCCGATTCTGATAACCATCGCTGTTTTTTAATGGCATCAATGAGCATTATAGATGCCAACTAATGGCAGATATCTGTTGAACAGTTGATTTGCTGTGTTTGTTTTTTCAGTCCTTAACAGGTTCTGCAGCTGATAAGTTGTTTATGCCAAATTGCTGATCTGCATTCCATCAATGCAAACTGAGATTACACCACAGATTGTGAAAGTGGCTGTCTGAGAACCCTAATGTATGTCCAGTCTACAAGTGACATTCTTCTTTTTTTTTTTCTTATTCTTTTTTTTGTTGTTGTTGTGTAGGCCAGACATTACATAGCGGAATCTTTAGGTGTAAGATATGCTGAAGGTTTTATTCTTGATATGGAATCCATGTGGTCTGAAAGTGATTGCCGAACTCCTCTGACCTGCTTCCTGTCCATGGGCTCAGATCCCACAGAAAACATTGAGCGCCTGGCCAAGTCCAAGGTACTGTATAATGCTAACACAAGATCCGTGTACATCTAAAGCCTACTTTGTATACCAACCAAAAATGAAGAGATATTTTTGATAACACTTTTGGTAGTACTTACCAAACATACTTCACTGCATCTATGTGAATGTTCTCTATGCACATCTTTCAGTTCTCTAGCGAGGAGCAATGAAGCTGCTGTATCCAGAAAATGCTCATGGCCTTAGCCTTTTAGTATATTCAAGAGTGACTAAAAGAAATTAGTTTCATATCAATAATGCTTTTTTTTGTTCACAGAATGCTCCGTGCCGTGCCATTTCTATGGGCCAGGGGCAAGAGGTTCATGCTAGACGTCTTCTAAGTCAGTCCATGCAAGACGGTGGATGGTTACTCCTTCAAAACTGTCATTTAGGACTGGACTTCATGGATGAATTACTGGATACAATTACTGTCACAGAAACTGTACATGAAGGTTTCAGAACATGGATCACCACAGAAGTTCACCCCAAGTTTCCTATAAATTTGCTACAGTCATCAATAAAATTTACTAATGAACCACCTCAAGGTACATTTTTCCTCTTTAAAATTATATTGTTAAACAGTGGCTTGCATTCAGACCATTGTACAATTCCCAAAGTTGATTACACAAGGTGGGATCTGATCCCCATTGGCCTGTAATAAAGACACACAAAGACATATAAGGCAAGTTCACATTTGGTGGAAATTTTCTGCTGTGGATTCATCATGGATTTCACACCTGATACATATAAAGTGATAGAAGTTCTTGGTGAAAGTCCATGGTGTTTCCACTACAGAATTGCAGATTTGAAAGTCTCTAGTATGCTTGCTTTTTTTTAAAAGTCTCTTCTATTTGCCTTGTACTGTATTCAGTGGAAGATTTTACCTGTGCCAATTTATTAGTAAAATACGCAGGAAATTCTGCATGTGTGAGTTTACCTTTATGGGGGTCTGGATGTAGCCTTAGGCCTAGTTCACGCAGTCATTGTTTGGGCAGTAATTTCCATCAGTAATTGTGAGCTAAAACTAGGTGTGGGTCAAAAAAACAGAACAGTTTCAAAACTTTTCATTATACCTTATTTCTATGAAGGCTTCACCTATGATTTTAGCTCACAATCACTGATGGAAATCAATGACCGAACACCAAATCATTGAAGTGTGAACTAGGCCTTAAGGTGCATTTACACCAACATATTATCTGACCAATTTCTGTCCAGTCAGACCAATAGTTGTGTATAACAAAAGATCTGTGTGTGTAAACGGCCATCTGACCAATGATTGGTCAGAAAATCTGTTGATGTAAATGCACCCGTACTTGCAGCATACCAGATATTGTTTGTTAGTAATAATAACTATAATTACTACTATAATATTGTACAGAGAAAGAGAATCGGGCGGCACTGCTTTATTAATAGTCCCGTAGCCACTAGTGAATCAGCGCTAGTTCAGACTCGTAGTGATGGTGGTATTATGGTTAGCGGTGTTGCTCAGCTCCAGTGATAGAACATAGATATATTCAAAAGGAGTAATGAAAGAAAACGAGCGGCACTCACCAAGTCCATTAAACAAACCTTCTTTATTTTTTCATAACGTGCAGGCAGACCCATGTCAAGGTATCGGGGGGGACACACAAAAGGTTGCGGTAGAAAAGCGGCGACGGCCGTTTTGCGCTAACTCGCGCACGTCTTCAGGCCTGAAGACGCGCGCGAGTTAGCGAGAAACACCACTGTGTACTGGAGTACGGATTCCCCTGCAGCTGCACTGAGCGCAGTATAGGCTTGAGTATTGCTGCTGTATACAGTGTATTAGCAGAGTGGAGCAAGCGCAGGCAGGAGCTCCCATTTTGCATTGTTGCTCTGCATGTGCCCATTCTGCTAAAACCTCAAATGCTATTGATTTCACCAAGAAGCCAACCAGAAACATCTATGACAGGCTTGAGAAGAGCAGCGCTGCTACAGGCAGAACAGTGATGCTCCGGCCTGTACAGCGCTCAGTGCAGCTGCAGGGGAATCCAGACTCCAGTCCACAGCAGTGTATGGAAGTATGGATTACAAAGTACAATAGGCACCTGAACTTCAGGTGCCCATTTCACTAGGAAAAGTTTTTAAAAAAGTGCATTACAAACATTATTTCCCTCACATTTAGAATAAATGTTAATGACGTGTAATTGAAGGTTTGGGTACACAAGATCCTGCATGAAAACAGGAGCATCTTCATTACAATAATTCACTTTCTCTATTGGTCTGTAAAGCCATGCTCATGCTATCTAGACCAGTGTTTCCCAACCAGTGTGCCTCCAGCTGTTGCAGAACTACAACTCCCAGCATGCCTGCACAGCCAAAGGCTGTCCGGGGATGCTGGGAGTTGTAGTTTTGCAACACCTGGAGGCACACTGGTTGGGAAACACTGATCTAGACAATATAGTAGTACGGAGAAGTGTCTGCTGATCCCAAGGTATTTGTCTTTTCCATGCATGTTCCTACTACTGGATTACAGGTAATTGATGTTATTAAAGAGGATCTCAGAGCTCTCCTAGCATGTCTGTTGTGACAAATACTTACATTTGCCATTGAGATATAATCCAGGAGCAACTTTTCTTGCTGAACTCTACATTGTGCAATTTCTCTTCAGTTAACAACTCCATGTTAACATTCCCCCTTTTCATACTGTGACACTGTCCAATCAATATGGACACATCCTATTGACAAGGGGATTGGTAACACCTAGTTGTCAATTTATTTGTACATTTCCAGGACAGATAATAAAGAAATAGTGCTAGGTATTTGAGAAAAAACACTTCCGTTCCCTGTGATGTAGCAGTGGTAAGACTGACGTAAATTCATCTCCATGGAGAGATAGAGATAGATAGACTGTACCAGTTTGTAACTTGCTTATTGCAATTGTCTGTATTATGTATGTATACCCCTGTTAATATGTACAGTGCTGTGGAATGAATGACACTTTAATAATAATAGTAATAATAGAAAGATCGATTTGACATGTGTAAGATACACTCCTCAACATTTAAATTGCAACACCAGGAAGGATAACTGTAAGGTTTTCCAAATCGAGGAAGTAGCAGGTGTCTCTAAGATCTGCAGATTATCAAATTTTCAAGCACCTAGTTCCAATTTGTAGCATGTGAGAGGGGCATACAAACCAGATTGAAAGCAAGGTTTTTTGCCCACATGAAATCTCAAAAATCAGACCAAGTCATGTGGGATGATTGTCTGATGCTTCCTGTTCATCGACATGCCAGCTATAGCCACGTGTCACAAACTGAGAAGGACAGAATACTAGAACTGAGAGACCTTGGTTCATCACTCCAGCAGATTGCTATGCACCTGGGCTGAGATATGAGCACTGTTCAAAGTTGGGTGTCCCAGTGGTTGGCAGAACAACGACGAACTGGAATGTCAGCAATAGGTGCAAAAAGGTGAACCTCTGCATATATGGATTGTCTGATTAGAAGAACGGTGCGTAGTGATCCTTTCTGTACTGCAAGTGAAATTGAATGTGACATCCCAAGCTTTGGGTTGCAAACAGTGTCTACACGAACGATGAGAAGGCATGACACTGGGCTATGAGCCAGACATCCAGCCAGGGCCGGTGCAAGAATTTTTACCGCCCTAGGCAAAAGAAAAGTTTGCTGCCCTCCCCCCATGTGACATCACAATGCCCCACCCATATGATCTGCCATGTTAAATAACGCCGGTACTGCAGTGCCGCCGTGTTTACATTAAAAAGTCTGCAGGGACAGGCTATAAAGACCAGAGCCACTACATTAAGCTGCAGTGGTTCTGGGGACTATAGTGTCCCTTTAATGTGAGGTAAATTAGAGACTAGTGCCATGAATAATATACTAGATTACCTACTTACACCCAGATGAGGATGATGATGGGCTCTAGCTGCAGTCTGGCTCCACTGGTCTTGTGTAGAACAGGCTCTCTGGAGGCTGTTTGTAACTGTGGTCACAAAAATCAATGTTCTGGGAGAACGGGAAGCAGCTCCCTTTTTTGGGACACTTTATACAGCTCAAGGTCTGGGCCCCAGGGCCTGACGGAGAGTATGCCCATAAGGCCCACCCATAAGTCCACCTACATGTTCCACCCACAAGTTAGTTCACAGGGGGTGGAGTGTCACTCTCTTTCTCCCCCTGTCACTTTCTTCCTCACCCCCTCCCTTGTCACTCTCTTCCTCCCCCCTCCCTCTAATGTAGTGTGGCCGAGCTCTGTATGGTCCGCGGATACAGGAGCTTTTTGTTTCTGGAACCCGGCAGACTGACAGGAAGTGCACACTGTGTGTGCACTTCCTGTCAGTCCGGCCGGGTACAGAAGACAGATGCTCCCTGTACCCGCGAACCATACAGGGCTCGGCCATGCTAAAATGAGGGAGTGACAGGAGGAAGCGCTGAGCGCTTCCCTCCTGTCAGCTCCTCTCCTCTTGCTGCGCCCTGGCGGTGCGCCCTCATGGACGCGCCAGCCGGGCAGTGCTGCAGCTGCCTGAGGCTCTATATAGAGCTCTCGAGTGGCTGCAGCATGAGGGGGGCCAGCGCTCCTGGCGGCGCCCTAGACGGCTGTGTAGTCCGCCTATAGGATGCGCCGGCCCTGCATCCAGCTACAAGTGTCCCATTGATCTCATGCCACCGCTCTGAAAGGCTATCATGGTGCAAACCAATACAGCAATGGAGGCTGGAATGGAATTCTGTCCTCTTCAGAGATGAGTCTTACTTTTTTCTCAGACACAATGATAACCAGTGATTGGTCTGAAGACCACATGGATTCAAGGGATTCTCCTACTCCGGGGATTATGGTGTGGGGTCGCATAATGTACAGTAGCTATACCCCTCTAGCCTTCATTTCAGGAACACTAACAACTCAGTGTTAGGGCTCATTCATTCAACCGTATGAATGGGTCCACATCCGTTCCACAATTTAGGATGATTGTCTGATGCAGAACAGTGTGCCAGAACATTCCTCAGACAATAACCTGATTGATAGCATGCACCCATATATTGATTTGGTCGTGGAACCAGCGGTAAGCCATTTATAAACAGAAAAACACCAGGTCGCATGTTGCTTGTGTTACTGTAAGCAGCCTTGATGATATAATTGGTTGGCAATGGTAAAGGGAGCTGCCAACTGCGGATCTTGAGGATTTGCATGCCTAAATGTAATCAATGGGGCAGAATGTTCTTCAGACAATAACCTCATTGATGCCAAGGCGTGTGAGTGTGTTTATTTCTGCATGTGGCGCTAATACTCAATGCTGAATAAATCAAGATGTTTTAAACATTTAGTATTTTTTTTATCATTTGCATATTATTAACATGTCTGTCGATCTTGTGATTTCAATAAATCAAAGACTTTTCCTTCTTAGTTGCAGTTTCAATGTTGAGGAGTGTAATAAAGTGGGCGGATAGACATTTAGAAATGCAACATAGAGACCTGACAATACAATATCTTGATTGTATAATGAATAGATAAAGCCAAACAGTTTGACGATTGAACACTGAAAGAACAGCATATGTGCTTTTTGTAAATGTTTAGTAGCATTTTTTGTGCAAACACATAGAACTAGAGATAGTTTAAATGGGGAATGAAAAGCACTGCCTTTCATTCTGCCCTCTGTATAACATTAAAAGGCCACATGACGGCTTTATAGTTCTCAAATAGCTTCCGAACGTGCTGCAGCAGGAATTATGAGACTGGACCATAAGAGGTTCCCCCAACATTAGCACTCCTGCAGAAAAAAGCTGTTACAGTAAACCCTGTGGAGCAATCATTTTTGAATAAAAATGGATGATTTTAGTTGTTTCATTGAATGTGCTGGTGTGACCAGCTTATTGTGGTGTGCCCATTATTACTAGGGCTGGTCAGCAAGGCTTGTAAAGAAAATAGTCTACAGTGGAAGTAAGCAATCAGAAGTTAATTTCTGTTACATTTGTGGTAGATGTTTCTGGTATGAATTAAAGACCGCGGCTACATCTCAGCTACATAAGTTCTGCTTAGGGTACTTCATATTTACTAGGTTTACATAGATTTACTAGGTTTTGTGCTTCGGTTTATCTTATATGCAAAACAACAGAAATGAATCTTTTTTTACTGTTGACTCAATATGTTATATTTCATAATGAACTAATCCTACGTTGTCCTTACACTGTATACAGTTGACCAGTTACTGGTGTACACTTATATCCTAATTGTAGATATGATGTAGCTTTCTTGATTCCTAATGGTAGGTAATGTGCGTATACAAGGGTATTCTGATAATTTAGATTTTTGCCTCTATAATAATATTTGGGCACTATAGAAAAACAGCTAAACTAGGGCCCCACTTATGCATAATCATAATCCATAATGTCAGGTTTTGTAACACCTTAAAAGGAGTTCTCTGAAAATTCATAAAATTACTTAAAATACGTAAATGCTAATTTATGATAAATATATTCTCAAATACCTTTTATTAGTTATAATTACATGTTTTGTCTGGGGAGCAATCTTAAGGGAAAATAAATTGGCCACCGTCCTATTAGTACACACAAAACCTATCCTCATCACACAGCAGGACAAGTTACTTCAGAGCACTGAGCTAAAGAGCTGCCTCATCCTCCTACTCTGCTCTACTTGTCAGGAAATATGATCCTGAATAAAGCTGATCTTTAGCTGAATCTCTGGGAATGGAGTTCATGAGGAGACATGACTTACAGAGAGGATGGACAGGACAGGCTGTGGTAATGTAGCCAACTGCATACAAGAACTGCTGCTCACTAGCCACATCCCGACCCTACTCTCTTCATGTCTCCTTATGAACTCCATTCCCCAGAGATTCAGTTGAAGATCATATTCAACTGTATTTAGGATTATAATCCCTGAAAGCAGAGTAGAGAGGAAGATGAGGAAACTCTTTATCTCAGTGTTCTGAAGTAACTTGTCCTCCTGTGTGATTAGGACAGGTTTTGTGTGTACTTGATTGCTCTCCAGACAAACGAGACATTATAACTAATGAAAGGTTTTTGGGAGTATATTTGAATTACCAGAGAACCCTTTTAATGTTAATGTTGTTTTCATTGTTGGATAAGTAAAACACAACATAGAGACACCTGATCGTGACTTTCATGGCCAGAACAGAGCAGAGGACAAGGGCTGAAGATAAAGTGGGCATGCCTTTTGTGGGAGATCATTGTAAATGATAATTTTTTTGTTGTTGTTGCAACAATTAAACAATGTGATGCCACTAGTGCGGATATACTAGGACTAAATGTGTTCTATCAGACACATCATCACAATTTTCACAATTTGGGTGCCCCATATTGCCCAGTATGTGCAGGCCTGTTAGACGTTTAGTTTTACTCAACTAAAATTATTTTTGATATTGCTCATGTTCACAAAGTATTATTGGAAAAGAGGCACCATGCTTCATAAAAATGTTCTTTTTTGCCAATAGGTGTAAAGGCAGGATTGAAAAGGACATATTCTGGGGTTTCTCAGGAACTACTGGATGTAACTAATGTGCCACAGTGGAAACCACTGCTCTATGCAGTTGCTTTTCTCCATACAACAGTGCAGGTAACAACAGTATAGCATTATTAAGGCATTCTTTTTCCTTTCCAGTCTTGTACTAGTCATTTATTTCTTTCTCCCTATACCCTATTAGTATTCAGAGGTTTACATTAAAGTGGTTTACCCTGGACATGCCTCCATTTTCACCCAGACAGCCCCATTGACTTGAGCATCCGAGCAGTTCATGCTCTGATGCTCTCCTTTGCCCTGCTCTAAAACGCGCAGGGCAAAGGCATTTTCCGGAGTTCCGGTGACGAACCGGGCTCTCCATGGGGCTGCCAGGAAGCCCGGTGACATCACCGGCACTGATGGGCGGGCTTTAGCGCTACCCTAGCCTGTAAAACGGCCTGAGTGAAATTATGGGTATGTCCAGGTTCATCCCTTTAAAGGGATATTCCACTTTCTGCAGATCAATTTTATTGTTCGTGTAATTAAAAGTATTCAATTTTCTAATATAAGTTCCACACTGTTCAGCATAGCAGTTAATATCCCTGCTTTTTGTGATTCATTGGGAACATCGTTGTGCATTTCCTTTCGATAGAAATCTGTTCTGGTCATACAATGGTTGCCGATGTCTTTGAATGGTAAAGGCTTGGTTTGAATAAAAGCAAGCAGAGATCATGAAATCCATGCAGAATTCCGAAAGTATGTTGCAAAATTGAATGTTTTCATTGTATAAATGGATTGATTTGCTAAAATTGGAATACCCCTTTATTTACTCCTGAGTTTGTCCACTAATGTGCATAACGGCAGCCCATTTACATTGTGTACGGATTCACATTTTATCATATAAAACTTACAGCATGTTTTTGATGTATTTACATGATTAGAAATGTGTGTTCTCATAGCAAAGGCATGCTTCTTTGGTTATGAAATATGTGACTTTTGTAGTAATGTTTTATATTTCTTGTTTTATTATCCTGTAGGAAAGAAGAAAGTTCGGTCCTCTAGGATGGAACATCCCGTACGAATTTAACCAAGCTGATTTTGCCGCCAGTGTGCAATTTGTCCAGAACCATTTGGATGACATAGGCACCAAACGTCCAGTGAACTGGAACTGCCTGCGCTATATGCTGGGGGAAGTGCAGTACGGTGGTCGTGTCACCGATGATCTTGATAAGACATTGCTTAACACGTTTGCTAGAGTCTGGTTCGGAGAGCACATGTTTTCTGACAAATTCTGTTTCTATAAAGGCTATGGAATACCTAAGGGTAAAACAGTTGATGAGTATCTCCAGCAAATAGAGCAGTTGCCAATGGTGGACACACCACAAGTAAGAACAAGATACCGTACATATATGAGATGCATCTTTTAGAGTTACCACAGACCCACAATTCCATTTTTTTCTGTTGCTTTACCCTAACAATAAGTAGAAAATACACATCCACATGAGATTACTGTCTGCCCAACAAGCTTGTTCAGCTGTCTCTCCCGATCCCACCATACACATGAATGTTCAGCTTGGCCAAGCATGCATGTCTTGTGAATAGCACAATGGGGAGAGCTGCTGCCAGGCAGCTTATCTCCTCCTGACTCTAAAAAGATCAGGCATGTTGGAATCCATCATACTCAGCCCTTTTCTTTCCTGACATCTGTTGCCAGGGAAGATTCAAATGGCCCTCCTACACATTAGATGGTTGCCTGACCCACTGAAATCAGCGGGTTTGTCCTATATTCAGTATGTCTAATGTGTATGGCCAGCTTGTATAAGAAGCTGCCAGAGAAGTTTTGCAGTGGCTTTCTTCCTTCTCCCCAGTCAGAACACATGCATCCTCGGCCAAACTGCATGTATATGTGTGGGGGGGGGGGTGTAAGAGAGATGAAATGCATTCGGAAAGCCTTCAGATCTTTTCACTTTTTTACATTTTGTAATATTGTGAGCTTGTGCTAAAGCAAAAAAAAAATGTTTTCCCTCATCAACCTGCATTCAATACCCTATAATAGGAAAGTGAATAAATACTTGCAAATTTATTAAAAAGTAAAAACTAAAATTTTTCATGGACATACCTGTAAGTATTTACACTTATTGATGTGGCCCTTGAAATGTAGCTCTGGGGCCCTCCCATTTCTCTTGATCACCTTCATTGGTGTCCATCTGTGGTAAATTTAGTTGATTGGATAAGATTTGGAAAAACATGGCGCTGTCTAAATAAGGTCATACAGCTGACAATATATATCAAAGCAAAAACCAAGCCATGAGGAGAAAAAAACTGTCTGTAGAGCTCAGAGACAGGATTGGGTGGAGTCACAGATCTTGCGAAAGGTACAAAAAATTTCCGCTACACTTAAGGTTCCTAAGAACACAGTGGCCTCCATAATTCTTAAATGGAAGAGTTTTAGAACAACCAAGACTTTCCCTAGAGCTGTCTCTCCCACCAAACTAAGTAATTGGAGGAGAAGGACCTTTGTAAGAGAGGTGGCCAAGAAGCAAAAGGACACTCTGGCTGAGCTCCAAACATCCTGTGTGCAGATGAGAGAAACATCCAAAAGGTCAACCATCACTGCAGCAGTTTAGCATGGTGGTGGTAGCATGGGCGTAGCTATAGGGGGTGCAGAGGTAGCAGTCGCTACCGGGCCCAGGAGCCTGAGGGGGCCCAAAGACCCTTGTGCCGCATAAGAAGACACACAAAGCACTGAGGGAAGGGGGGCCCAAGCTGAACTCTTGCACCAGGGCCCATGAGCTGTTAGCTATGCCGCTGGGTGGTAGCATCATGCTGTGGGGGTGGTTTATCAGCTTGGGCATGGAGGCTGGTCAGGGGTACGGAAAAGCTGAAAGAACCAAAGTACAGAAATATTCTAAGTCTACTTTCACACTTGCGTTTTGGTTTCCGTTTGTGAGATCTGTTCAGGGCTCTCACAAGGTCCAAAACGGATCAGTTTTGCCCTGAATGGAAAAGGATCCGCTCAGAATGCATCAGTTTGCCTCTGTTCTGTCTCCATTCCGCTTTGGAGGCAGACACCAAAACGCTGCTTGCAGCGTTTTGGTGGTCCGTCTGACGAAACTGAGCCAAACGGATCAATTCTGACACACAATGTAAGTCAATGGGGACAGATCCATTTTCTATGACACAATCTGGCACGATTGAAAACGGATCCGTCCTCCATTTACTTTCAATGGTGTTCAAGACAGATCTGTCTTGGCTATGTTACAGATAATACAAACAGATCCGTTCTGAACGGATGCAGATGGTTGTATTATCTAAACGGATTTGTCTGTGCAGATACATGACGGATCCTCACCAAACGCAAGTGTGAAAGTAGCCTTAACGAAAACATGATCAAGAGTGCTCTGGACCTCAGACTGGGCAGAAGGTTCATCTTCCAACAGGACAATGACACTAAGCACACAGCCAAGACATCACAGGAGTGGCTTAGGAACAACTCTATAAGCTAGAGCTGTGAATTGAACCCAGTCAAACATCTCTGGAGACACCTGAAAATGACTGTCCACTGATGGTCCCCACCCAAACTGACGGAGCTTGAGAGTATCTGCAAAGAAAAATGGCCGAAAATCCCCAAATCCAGGTGTGCAAACCTTGTGATATCATACCCAAGAAGACTGAAGGTTGTAGTCACTGCCAAAGGTGCTTTAACTTAGTACTGAGTGAAGGGTCTGAATACTTATGTCAGTGTAATATTTTCATTTTTCCTTTTCCTTGTCATTATGGGGTATTGAGTGCTGATTATGGGGAAAAACATGATTTTTTTTTTATAAAAAATGTGAAAAAAGTGAAAGGGTCTGAAGACTTTCCGAATGCAATGTAACTTGTTCAGCTGACAGCTATGTAATGTGTGCTCCATAGCTCAGGCTTTATCAATTTATGTATGTATGGTTTGCTTATTCTTTACACAGCACATTCTTGTTTTCTTTTGCAGCCTTTCATGTTGTGTTTGCTCTAGCATTAGGCCTGCAATCAATAATTAATATGTTTTTCTTAAAGGTGTTTGGATTGCATCCAAATGCAGACATAACCTACCAAACAAACATGGCAAATGAGACTCTGAGCACAATAGTCAATATTCAGCCGAAGGACAGTGGGGGAGGAGCAGGAGAGACCAGAGAGACTATTGTCCAACGTCTTGCAGATGAGATGTTGGAGAAATTACCAGAGGACTACATTCCACACGAGGTACCTGCGTGTTCATCTTATTGGCTTTCTGTGTTTGAGAATGGGTGGCCACATAAATATCATTCGTATAAGTGAGTGTCACCCAGCTATGTTTAGCTTCGAGTTTAACAATTCGCACTAAATATGGTGCAGCCCCATAAAAAGCCAGCTGTGCATGCTTGCCCACGTGTCCGAGATTATTTCATTACCACGCGTACATGTCTTCATGCATCTGCTGCTGACATCACTTTACCTATTGATCTTTTATTTTAGTAACATTACAACATATTCCTTAGGTACTGTAAGCCTCCAAGACTTGACATTGCTACATCTGACACCCAAGGCTGGAAGGCTACACACAGCCTTGAGATATCCAATCAGATGAAACTATTGATTTGAGCTTCTCAAAGGAATTTTAGAAATAATTGCTTGTTTTTCATATTGATCACATCTCAGGTCTCCAACGTGATGCATAAAAAATACTACCCAACATTAACATACAAGATTATTTTAAAGATCTTAGCCTAATGTTACACTCAGTGTAATAAAACCTAACTTAAAATTTCCATAAATTGGTGGAATTCCAATATACATTTATAGGGAATTTCTAGCAGACATGTCCCCAGCCCCTAACTTACAGGAGCAGCAGCGAGGTCTGCAGAGACACCACCAGTAGGTGATGTGTGCACAGCATTGGGCACATTTCTACTGCCTGCATCAATTCACCGCCGCATTTTTTTACGGAAAATTGATGCAACTATATGTAGCGAGCAATGCTAACATGGTTGCCAGGTACAGTTCTCCCATAACAGTCCTATCCACAGAGCAGGCACAGCGTCAGTCTACAATGGTGTTTTATTGAGAGGTTTTCTTTCTAATGCTGCAGGGTGTTCATTATCTCGCATGACATAGTCATTCTAGTTGGGTACTTAATGCTCGGTTATATCTTACTACTAGGACTTTCCGGTGACATTTTGTTAACTGGATGAAATCCAAAGCTAATCAGAACCATATAGAACAATTGATTAAAGGGCATCTGTCAGCGGATTTGTACCTATGAAACTGGCGGAGCTGATGCATGTGCGCTTGGCAGCTGAAGGCATCTGTGTTAGCCCCATGTTCATATGTGCCCGCATTACTGAGATGATTTTTTTTATATGCAAATGAGCCTTTAGGAGCAACAGGGGTGTTGCCGTTACTCCTAGAGGCTCAGCTCTCTCTGCAACTGCCGTACCCTCTGCACTTTGAGTGACAGGGCCATACAGTGCAAACATCATCATGCCTGGCCCTGTCAAATCTGCTGATAGGTGCCCTTTAATGCGTCCCTAATGTCCGTATAGAGTGTTTTTCTAATTCCAGGATAGATTATTTGTTTCAGGAGCCGGCCTCCCCCTTAATAAAGACATGCATTTGCTTTATATTAAAATGATGCAATAATTGTGAATGATTGTGGCAGGATAAGTTGTTTGGCTGATTATTGACTGCAATTAAGAGCATTCACTTTATTTTGCTTTTACGACATCAAGCTAAATATTATCTTTGTATTCCTACTTGTCAAGCGCTATATTCATGCCTGCGAGGAGAGACAAATTGCCTGTCTTTATCTCCTTTGGGCTGCATTTCAGCACATTTTAACAGTATGAATGTATTAGTGTGAGGGAAAAGTCTGTTGTCTGTCATCTAAATGCAGAGGAGAATTAGATGCTGAAAATGTAGATGAGCAAATTGTATGAAGGTGGGTTGAAAAGAATATGTTAAAATCAGCTTTCATTATGACTCCTGAAAAAACCTGTTCATCATTGACGAGAATAGTCAGGCTCTTATAAAGGAGCCTTTACAGTGGGAATTTCATCCCATATTGGCAGAGCTATAAACACAACGTATTGGCCTTCACCCAGCTGCACATAAACCGCCTTGAATTAACATGATATAAGGATATAAAATACAGCTTTTAAAGCACACTTACCATTTGGTGGGTAACATAAGGGCCAGAGCAGTTGTTCCCCAGTTATATTATCTGACCCTTAAGACAGATTAAGTAACACTATTGTGATGAAAGAGGCTAAAGGCAATGCCATTTACAGGACTCTGCACTTATGCTCACTCCTTTTGGTTGTGCAGATGTAGCAAATCTGAATGTTATTTAGTTCTAGAAAATGATCACACTGCATTGCTAACACACATATGTGATAGTTCCCTGCGTAGAGAGCGCTAGTCGCATTATCGATAGCGCTAGACCGCACTCATGACCAGAATGGCACCACACGCTCCGTTCTGGACACGAGTGTCAGTCTAAAGGCAGGGGGTGTCGTTGAAGCGGTGCGCGAACTGTATAAGCCCGCCTCCTGGTGCTCGAATAGTTCATTTGCATCATTTTAAAAGCTCATTTTTCTCCGCAACAAAACCATCAACAGACATAAGATTAATCAGAGTCATCAACCAAGGTTGATCCAAGTGACAGAGCCACTTTACGTTGTGCCTCTTCCTCCATATGTCCTAACAATGGGATAGTATCATAAAATATGGATTCTCAAGCCATCTCTTTGTTTCTACTCTAGATCATCGCCTTGAAATATTTCATGTGTAGTAATCTTTGCAATCCTTCTCCAATATTTGTAGGTTAAAGCT
The DNA here is from genome assembly GCA_033119425.1 of Bufotes viridis. Taxonomy (NCBI): domain Eukaryota; kingdom Metazoa; phylum Chordata; class Amphibia; order Anura; family Bufonidae; genus Bufotes; species Bufotes viridis. The sequence continues at coordinate 227,511,598 of CM065593.1, forward strand.
CGACTCCAGAAGATGGGCCCCATTCAACCAATGAATATATTCCTGCGGCAAGAGATTGATCGCATGCAGCGGGTGATTGCAAGAGTCAGGAGTACGCTCACTGACCTTAAACTGGCAATTGATGGTAAGATGATTTGTTGTCTGATACCTTTCCATTTACACAATTAATCTGATCTGCATTTTGTCTGAAAATTCATTTATTAGATATGGTGAGATTAGTAGGAAATAATGATTTACTGTCATTTTGGTCCTGGTAGTAAATTTCGAGTTACTGTATTGCATAAGAATACATGACAATGTTTAGTTCCCACCATGCCTTAAAAATCAGTCACCTTGATGATATGGTAAGGGGCGAGACTTGTTATTTTTCTGCCTTTTACATTGTAGCATTTACCTTGCTCTGACGTATGGAAAGAAATAATGATCTGATACACTGCAGGCCTGGTACATGCATGGAAATGACTGATGTACATCTAACAGCTATCTCTTTCACTTCATTGCTTCTTATCAAATGCTATCTTCCCCCGAGGTGCACAGTGGAGGCTTTCTAAATGATGCTTTATTAGTGGGTCGAAGAAACTTCATTATCTCTGTAGTGGATAACATAATGGATGATAGGGCCCAGATATGAGCCACATAACAAGTAATAAGCCAGTTATTGTTGAGCATAGATCTTCATGGGGTTGTGGGATACAGATTATTGTGGACATGGCTTTAAGGGTCGGACAATTCATCTACATATACGGATAAGTGACAGAATGAGAGTTGGATCCTTGAATGTTCCAGTATCTGTAGTGAACCAGTGTCCAGTTTAAGGAAAAGACTTAATGATAAATAAAAAAAAATGCAACTTTTTGCAGAGGTCCAAAGTTGTTACAAATGTTATCCGTTAAAGATTTTTTTAAAACATCTCCTTTGTATCTCTTTTTTACAAATGCCACCTGGTTGTGAAATATCATCCTCCAGGTAACCTTTTCAGTAATATGCTCGGTAAGCAGCAAAACCTAAACTGAAGCTTTTAATATTTTTGATAGAAAGGGTGCACTTTCTCAGGATCCAGCGCTGTGAATAAATTGTGGTTGGAGAAATTACACCAAAATGCTACATCCAGTACACGTATTTGTACATATTTTCTGAAATGTGCCTCCAAGTTCATACAGCATAGCTGAAGTACCTCTGTGCAGATTTGCTAATTTTACATTAGTTTTCAGACAGACATAACAGAGGCTTTATGTTACTCCCCGAAGGTGGGAGAGTGGAGCACAGAACCTATTAAACCTGTACAGTCTTCCTGCCAGGGCTCACCATTTTCTATTCTGTTTTATGACTATACCCAAATGGGGAAGCATTTTACAAACTGCAGAGGGCTGGAGTGTCGACAACATACTGTTTTAGGAAAAGGAAAAATAATTTTTTGTGCTCACAGCTTTTTATTGTAATGATAAATTGTTAAAGATTTATTTGAACAGCTCAGCCTGGGTGATGTCCAATATGGTCACCATCAAAGGTCTGTGAGGGTATGTAATGATAAACCCATTACACATATGGTTTTAAAACAGACGTATTGCCATCCAGTAGTCTGAGAATCCTATACGAGCAGTAATGGCAACCATTAATGGATGTCCTGCTTAAAATTCTGTTTGGAGTCTCTATCAATGAATAGAAATTCCTAATTTCTTCGTATTGGAATTACTGCCTTCCTGATGTTATAATAAACCAAAGGGCTGTGTGGAATAGTAGCGGACACATTGGGGTGCGTTCACTAAGGGCTCATTCACACGGCAATGGAAAAAAATGGCTGTTAAAAACGTGCATCCATTTTCTGGCTGTCCATCCGTTTTTAATGGCCGTTTTGCGTCATCTTTGCATCCACTTTATATAAAACAGATGTAGTTCATTGTTTTTTTTTTTTTTTAACCCAAACTGGCACTGCCCTTAGTATACATAATGCCCACTATCGTGCCCCTGGACATCCAGTGGCCCCACCATAGTACCCACCGTAATGTCCCCTACATAGTGCCCGAGTATTTATAATGTCCCCCACATAGCTCTTCAGTATTTATAAAGGCCCCCACATAGTACCCCAGTATTTATAATTCCCCCACACTAGTAGTAGTGCCAACAGATCCTTTAAAAAAACTCACCTCATTCACTTGTATGAGAGGGAACACTTGCTCCGCACTGGAGGCACCAGAAGATTCTCCAGCCCAGGCTCCCATAGTGGGCCCCAAAGGTCCAGGAGAGAGAAAAATATTTTGTGCTACCACTGGAGCCAATAACTTACCTGTTTGAATAAAAATCTATTAGTCTTTACTGATGATATAGGGAATGGGCCCTGAGAATAATTTCCTATGGTGGGCCCAAGGAACCCCAGCCCGACCATGGGCACCAGGACCTGATACTGCCAGTGACATGACTTCAGGATGCTGAGACCAGGTCCTGCCGCCTCCAGTGTGGAGCAAGTGTTCCTTCGCATGCAAAGTTATTTTTTTATTTTAACCTCTGAAAGACTTTTTTTTTTACACAGTGTACTCGTTTTTTTATGGCCATTAGACGAGTGCGTCTAAACGTCCATTAAAAATGGGCCCGGTCGATCTGGCCAAAAATGGGACATGTCCTATTTATTTAAAGCTACTATTCACTGGCTGTAAAAACCGTCCATGTGAATAGAAAATGGCTGTGTGATGGCTGTTACAAAAATGGCCAACACACAGCTGTTTTTCACTGTTTTCAAACAGGGGATGTTTAATCTGGCACAAATCGATCCAAATTTATCAAAAGGGTGCGCATTATATGTTACATGTGGTGTAAGTCAGACATGTTTCCTTCCTTATTCCACCTTATGGATGGCATACATCTATGCCAATATTTTGTGCCACATTTGATTTATGTGCCCCAGTTTGGATCTGCAGATGTGTTTTACAGGCGTTGACTACCCCTTAATTCAATGAGGCAGAAAGCTCCAAATAGATTAAAGCAGGGATGCTCAACCTGCGGCCCTCCAGCTGTTGAAAAACTACAACTCCCATCATGCCCGGCTGATAGCTGCATGCTGGGAGTTGTAGTTTTTCAACAGCTGGAGGGCCGCAGGTTGAGCATGCCTGGATTAAAGGAACTGTGTAGGATTTTTCAAAATGCCCCCCTTCACTTGTGGGACCTGGGAAGAGGACTTTAATTACCTGCTCCCCACCACTCAGTTTGGGTTCTGTGGTTTCCAGTGATGTGCTGATTGGGGACACATCACTGTTGGGGCCAGTCATTGGCTGTAGTGGCGCATGTTACCCCGTCTCTGGGGACTGAAAGTCTGGTGAGGACAACTCATGGTGGAGCAGGTAAATATAGTTTTATTTACAGGTCCTGCTGGGAAATGGGGACATTTAAAAAGAAATCCTAGACACCCCTTTAGAATAAGAAATGGTCTTAGATTCACCTGTGCTACAGTGATCTTCCACTTCTTTAAGTGACCCTATAGACAATCTCTGGCATCAGCTGTGATGTTGGTCGATGCTAGATAATATACTATAATCTGCTGATAGCATCTGCAGGCCAAGACTCGAAAATATGAATTTCCACACCTGTGCCTCTCTTAAATGGAGTGACTAAAAACTCTGTTTTAGAAATGTGTCATTTATCTCGCGTCCTAACATAATATATGAAGTGACCTCTGGCCAGAGCTTTGCTTTAACTTGGTTCCAAATACACAGTAACACCATAATCCATTCTACTGTACGCTGCATAGACCGCAGTAGAAACTGAAAACGGAGGCATTAAGGCTGTTTCCCTAAATGAATCTGTGCAAGGAGCGATATCGACATATATCTGCCTAGTAATGAAATGTAGAAATGATGCTGTGATTTATGTTCTCTGCTATGAGAAATCTAATTGTGGTAATTATAATGGAAGTAAATGATAGCAATAACAGTTTGACAAATGTGTGCTCATGTGATTGCTGTATTGTGGATGAGCCTGTCAGGATCAGTCCCGTCAATATTTCCTTTGTTCTCAGCTAAGGAAACGAATCGCTATATTGAATATGATTGTTTGCTAACTTGCATGTCCATAGAAGAAGCCCAAGTTCTGAACACTCTGGGGATGGTAATGAGGGAACATACATAAGTGTTTTCAATTGATGATAATCAGTGTTTTAATTATGTTAAATCAATGTAAAAAAAAATGTATTGTCAAACCATCCAAATTGTGGTGCTGTGTGGGAGTGTGCATTGTCAATGACTGGCCTCCCAATATCAGACTGCAGTCTATGTTATAAAGCAACGTTCCTCAACTCCAGTCCTACCTACCAGTCATGATTTGAGAATATCCCACAGAATGAATACCTGTGGTAAGTCCTGATGTATTGAAATGAATTATATCACCTGCTCAATAGTAAGGAAATCCTGACCGGTAGATGGGCTCTGAGGACTGGAGTTGAGGAACAGTGTTATAAAGGAACCATTTTCATCCTATAAAACAGTCCCTACTGACCACTCTCTAAGTACAGTTTACATATGTATACCGTGGGGCTGTACTAGACTGGCCAACTGTTGCCAGTTGATCATTAATGAGCGTTTGCGGGAATGCTCATTAGTGGTGATCTGGTAGTTTAATACTCCACCATGGAGTGTAGAGAAAGGTAATTTTGGGGTGACCTGGTAGGGTGGTACCTAAATATTAGATATAAATCAGTAAATCTCACAGTCTGCAATAAACATGTCTTAACTCCTTAAGGACATAGGACGTATGGGTACGCCCTAATGTCCGAGTCCTTAAGGACACAGGGCGTACCCATACGTCCTAAATTAAATCCCGTATATAAAAAAGAAAAAATCGCTAGAAACATGGTTCCTGCTGCTATCATGCAGCAGGAACCATGTTCATATGCCGAGGGGGGTCCTGTGACCCTCCTGTATCGGCGATCACTGCAAACCACAGGTCAATTCAGACCTGCGGTTTGCAGCGCTTTGCGATGTATCTGATCCCCGCGATCTATGACCGCGGAGATCAGATACTTTGAAATGCCAGGAAATGTTTTTTTTTTTATTCCTATAACCTCCCCCCCTGTGCCCTCATTGTGATGGGGAGGGGGGGAGGTTTGCGGGCGGTGCGGGGGGCGGGCGGGTGCGCGATTCTATGCCCGCCCCTCCGCTCATTTTCAGGATGGCCGAGCGTGACAAGCAGAGTGTCAGCACATTGCTGACACTCTGCTTGTAACGGCTGACATAAATAAATAAAAAGTAGACATATTGTGTATCACCGCGTCCGTAAGAACCTGAACTATAAAACCCCTCAGTTATCAAAAAGTCATATGCACCCCAAAATAGTGCCATTAAAACAGTCATCTCATCCCGCAAAAATTTTTCCCCTACCTAAGACAATTGGACAAAAACTAAAAAAAACTGACTCTCAGACTATGGAGATACTAAAATGGTTTTTTGTTTGTTTAACAAAGGATATTATTGTGTAAAACCTAAATAAATTAAAAAGAGTAGACATATTAGGTATTGCCACGTTCGTAAGAATCTGCTCTATAAAAATAATACATGACCTAACCCCTCAGATGAACACAGTCACAAAAATAAAATAAATACGGTCCCAAAACAGCTATTTTTTCCAAATTTTCCATTTTAATCATTTTTTTCCAGTAACAAAGCAAGGGTTAACAGTCAAACAAAACTCTATATTTATTGCCCTGATTCTGTAGTTTACAGAAACACCCCATATGTGGTCGTAAACTGCTGTATGGCCAAACGGCAGGGCGCAGAAGGAAAGGAACGCCATATGGTTTTTGGAAGGCAGATTTTGACGGACTGGTTTTTTGACACTAGGTCACATTTGAAGCTTTTCTGATGCACCCCTAGAGTAGAAACTCCATAAAAGTGACCCCATATAAGAATTTACACCCCTCAAGGTATTTAAAACTGATTTTACAAACTTTATTAACCCTTTAGGTGTTCCTCAAGAGTTTATGGCAAATGGAGATGAAATTTCAGAATTTCTATTTTTTATTACCTTGTCTCACAAAAATGTATTATAGAGCAACCAAAAATCATACGTACCCTAAAAATAATACCACCAAAACTGCCACCTTATCCAGTAGTTTCCAAAATGGGGTCACTTTTTTGGAGTTTCTACTCTAGGGGTGCATCAGGGGGGCTTGAAATGGGCCATGGTGTAAATAAACCAGTCCATCAAAATTTGCCTTCTAAAAACCATATGGCGTTCCCTTCATTCTGTGCCCTGCCGTTTGGTGATACAGCAGTTTACAACCACATATGGGGTGTTTCTGCAAATTATAGAATCAGGGCTATAAATATTGGGTTATGTTTGGAAGTTAACACTTGCTTTGTTCCTGGAAAAAATGGATTCAAATGGAAAATTTGCCCAAAAAAAATCAAAATTATGAAATTTTATGTCCATTTGCCATGAACTCTTGTGGAACACCTAAAGGGTTAACAACGTTTGTAAAATCAGTTTTGAATACCTTGAGGGGTGTAGTTTCTAGAATGGGGTCATTTTTGGGTGGTTTCTTTTATGTAAGCCTCACAAAGTGACTTCAGACCTGAACTGGTCCTTAAAAATTGGGTTTTTGAAATTTTCAAGATTTGCTTCTAAACTTCAAAGCCTTGTAACGTCCCCAAAAAAATAAAATGGCATTCCCAAAATGATCCAAACATGAAGTAGACATTTGGGGAAAGTAAAGTAATAATTACTTTTGGAGGTATTACTATGTATTTTAGAAGTGGAGAAATTGAAACTTGAAAATTTGCAAATTTTTCTAAATTTTTGGTAAATTTAGTATTTTTTTATACAAAAAAAATACTTTTTTGACAAAATGTTACCAGTTTCATGAAGTACAATATGTGACGAAAAAACAATCTCAGAATGGCCTGGATAAGTAAAAGCGTTTTAAAGTTATCACCACATAAAGTGACACTGGTCAGATTTGCAAAAAATGGCCTGGTCCTTAAGGTGAAATAGGGCCGTGTCCTTAAGGGGTTAAACACAATTTTCCCTAAACTCCCATGGCACTTCTCACATGCAGTATACTCTGTACCGCGCAACTTGTAGGCTTTTTCTGGCTGTCGCTAGAAGTCTGAGAACAAAAACTATTAATTAAATGTATCTAATCCTTCATCCCTTCTTTTATGCTTAAAGAGATATGTCTGTTTTAGTAAATACTTGTATTCTTCATGAAATAAAAATTCTAGAGCATCTCTTCTTAGAGCTCTGCATTCTAAATAATTGACAGCTGGGTGTTACCAATTGTGGGTGTGCACCTACATATAGTGAATTAGTCTAATCAGTGCTGCCAGACTCTGTAAAATCACACCCCTCTGACAATAGATCTCCAGTTGTTAGCTAATTTATACATTTCTAGGAGGAATAGCAGAATATTCATATAGCTCTAAGAAAACATACTCCAGAATTATTGTATCATACTAACACAGTAGTAACATAGTATATAAGGCCGAAAAAAGACATTTTGTCCATCCAGTTTGGCCTGTCATCCTGCTAGTTATTAGTTTATAAACGAGACCTGTCAGGAGAGGTGGCAGGTTCTCTTTAAACCGACTACAAACGTTTCTTCCAGCACACACTTAAGCTCATATATAACATAAAATAAAAACTGAAATGTTAAAGATGTGTTGAAATGCGGCCATTTCTGATGCCCTGCGCGTAGTTTCATGCTCAGTGCAGCTGATTTGTAGTCACTTGACAGATGCAGGAGTCAAAGGTATTCTTATTTCAGTACACACCTTCATTCAAAGCAAGCAGGGTCACCATACACATGAAGTGGAGCCGCTGTCACCGCCTAGGGCAGGGATGGGCAAACTGCGGCTCCCCATCTGTTGCAAAACTACAACTCCCAGCATGCAAAGACTGTTTACAGCTATCGGCCTACAGCAGGGCATGGTGGAAATTGTAGTGTTATAACAGCTGGAGGGCCGCAGTTTGCCCATCCCTGATCTAGGGTGTTGTGCTGACAGGTCCGGGTGTGCTGGTGCTGCCTGAGTATTCTGTCTCATTCCTCATCAGACCCCCCCATTCTAGTCAACTAAACAGGTAGCATTACACTCTGGATGCAAACTGATTGCAAAATTGACAAGACTTAATATAAATTTTCACCTGAGCTATTATAGTGAAGCTCGGATCAGAGACCCTTACATACACCTATTCACCTCCCACAATCCAGACCATACAATATGCTGGCTGCTTGCTGCCGCTGGAGAATAAGTAGAAATATAGTTCAGCATATGCTCTGTATGCGGATGAATATTGTCAATGCCTTTTTAATAATTGACACTGTCTAGAAATGGGAAGTTCTTCAAGTTGGCTAGAAAATTCTAGGGCTCAGAATCAAAGCTGCTGGCCTCTGAATGAATGGATTCCACTGCTGCTGGAGCTGACGCCCGCATACACAGAAGCTGAAGAGCTCTCTTGGAGAGGATCTGCTCATTCCTCTGCCTCCTACGCTGAAAGCTTAGAAGGATTAGATGAAGCTGGCTAGGGAAATTGTGACTAGAGGACAGCTGGAGCATATGGTAATCTGTTGATTTTCTTAGTAATCTAAAAGCTGCCAGCGTAACAGACAACTGGCCTGCTAAGAGGCAGATGGCAACTTTCTCGTGCAAGTCTTACAAAGTTTATAGCAAAGCACAGCAAAGTTTACTCATTTACAGACTGCGGAGAACTAAAGGCTCATATGTGTCCTGTGCACTAAAACTGACCATTTTCCATCCGTGATGAACCAAGTCAGACCAAAAAAGTGTCTGCTGTGATTTACTCTGCACGGACCAGGGTTCTGTGAGGAAAACTGGGCGTGTGAATAAACCCACTGACGATGATGTGTCAGTTTCAGACCGTGTGTTGTCTCTTCTATACTTGGACAGCACGTGGTCTGAACGAGTCCTAAGCCATATGTAGTTCATGTGTATGCCACATCAAGGAGTCACAGTAGAGTCACATAAGGTGACCATTAGGGGACATTGCTGCCTTAAAGGGACCTGTAACCCAGAGGATATGCAATGTTGTGGGAAGGAAGCTTTAACCTATAACTTATTATTTTATGTACAGTATATATCCTGGCCATGCTGGTGCTGCAGTAGCTCACATACAGTACACTTATTTTTGCCCGCACAGGGGTGGAGGTTTCTTGTCTGCTCTTTCCTTGTGAGCTGGTCCATTCCACAGTCCTGAGTCAGGCTGCAGGCATTGACAGAAGTCTCCGTGCTCCAAACATGATCAGCAGCTAACAGATGTACCTTTATGCAGAAAGCCGTAATTCTATGGATGCTTATGAAGGTCACACTATAAAAGAGGCTTTCAAATAAATCGGCATTAGTCTACTTCACTCACATTCGCTCTTATCCTTGGCACAGTTCTTGTTGCCAGCCGCTATCATTTTGGTTAAAAAATGCTCTTGTTTCTGTGATCAGGCCAGAGGTGTAAATGACTGTCCTAAAGACAGTTAGCATGAAATCTGTCCTCCACTGGAGTCACACCAGGCAAATAGGATTAAGTCACTTAAACCATAAGCAAAAGTTCAAGTATATCCCCAAGGCTCCTTCACCAGGAATATGATAGAACAGTTACCACCTCCATGCACAGGGTGGATCAGTTCTGGGATCAGTCAGTGCAAGAATTAGTTTTTCCATCCAACGTATGGAGGTAGTGATTGGCACTCATTCGGTGTAATTGTTTTGTCATATTTCTGGTGTGGCAGCCTCGGAGGATATATTTGAACTTTTTACTACCAGAAAGGCATAAAACCACCTTAGGATATGTGAAGGAAATAGCTTCCTCTGTTGGTTATCATCAGAATTTGTCAATAAAAAACAAATATAGTGGCTCACCCCACAATAAGACGGAAGGTGCTACAAGGTCCTGTTGATCCCCCACATCAACAAGAAGGAATATACTTAGTAAAATGGGCCGAGCACTCACAACCGGATATAAAATTTGAATTTTGTGAGTGCTCGGTCCATTTTATTAATTAATCATCAGAATTTGTGACTACAGGTTGAACTGATGAGGGTAGTAGGTTGTCAAGGTTCTTGAGCTATTATTTGCTTCCAGGTTATGCCCAGAGTTTCACAAAATTAGTTTGTGGATAATCTTCTACCCAGCATAAAATAATGGCACTGATGTATAATATCAGAAATTTTATTTAAAAAAAATGTCAGTGACATTATGTTTTCTGGATCGGAGACAATACTAATGTGTTAGTAGTTGAATTCCACTGACAACTGGAAACCATTAGGAATTATAGAAATCCTACTGTAGTATGCATAGACTGCATGTAAATCCCCACAGAACAACCTCTTCCCACTCTGGAATTCCCTTAGGGCCGGGGTCCTGGAATGAGCAAGTTGTCTTCTATGTGCCGTTATTTTCAGATGGCTAGGAGTCTCTCTGCAATCCTTAGCTATAACTCACACTGGTCACTCCTGCATATTTGACATTGGACGACAGCCCAAATAGTCATCTCTCCTCTGCTTATTTTTATCAAAGTATTTATTCTCGTAAGACAGATATCAACACCCAGCGATGATATGTGATCTTTGGTGATGTTGAAAGTCACTTTTGGATTTTGTCCCAAATGCCATTCACATATCAGCTATAGGTTGTGTTCTTTTTGTCTGAATGTATCTGTCTGGAATTTATGCAGTTTTGTGGGGTTTTTCTGTATATTTACGGTTGTTGATAATTGTGGCCATGGTTTATCTAGCTTGCTGGCTTTGATATAGATCATTATGGCACTTTTTTGGAAACTTACTTTTAATAAAAATCTTACACTTGTTAATTAAATGATGTTATCTAGGATTTGGTATTGATGGCCTATCCTCAGAGTAGGGCATCAATATCAGATTGGCGGGATTTGGACTCCCAGCAACCCCACCGATTAGCTGATGAAGGAAGATACCATGGCTTGGGCCTTTTCGCATGCTAGTGACGTCACTGTACATTGGTCACATCCCCAAGGCACCATTGACTCCCATTCAATGTACGGTGCACTGCTTGGTAAACTGTGAGAAGACCACAATGCTCCCCAGCACTCCGGTGAGTGCAGTGACCTCTTCAAACAGCTAATCAGAGTGAAACCCCTGCCAATCTGATTCTGATAACCTGTCCTGAGGATGCTGGATAACCCCTTATATTAAATTCTAAGAGGAGATACTAAGAAACTGTATGGTCCCGACAGAAAAAAGCTCTATTTGGCTCTCATATTGGAGGTATACGGACGCGGAGTAAGGGCTTATGCACCTCTATAGGGTGCCCTTTTATGCCTCCATACAGCATTAGGCTACAATATGACCTTGTGCGTGCGGTATAAAAATAATTAAGAAATGCCATAAATGTACTATTTTTCAATTTTTTACATTAAAGAATGTAAATAAAAACATAAAGTCTCTGTTGCTCTATTTCAGGAACCATCATTATGTCCGAAGACTTGCGAGATGCTTTAGACAACATGTATGATGCTAGGATTCCTAAACTCTGGTACAAGATTTCCTGGGATTCTGCCACATTAGGTTTTTGGTTTACAGAGCTGTTGGAAAGAAATCAGCAGTTCCGAAGCTGGTTATTTGATGGCCGCCCAAATCAGTTCTGGATGACAGGGTTTTTTAATCCACAGGTAAGCCTTCAGAAGCAACTGTTTTGCATAATAACAGCCCGTGAAAGATATTTTGTTACTTCAAGAGATTTTTCCAGTTTAATATAAACACCGCATGTTAATTGTACAATGAAAAGTCCTGCAAACTGTTTAGGGCTGTAACGATTAATCAACGTTTTCGATAATATTCCATAACGGGATAAGTTAATCCCGTTATCTAATAATCGCCTGATTCTTTGCTATGCGGGCGGGAGCGGGCGGTCAGGCTTATGCGGCTTCTTCGTCAGAATCCCTTACCCACCTGACTTCCAGTGGAGGAGCTGGGCTTTACTATGGCTTAGCAGCTGAGGAGGGGAGGGGCTGTGGCCACCAATGAGAGCGCAGAGGGAGGGGCTGAGGAGGGGGCAGGCGCACTGTACCACCAATGATTACTAACGTCTTACATTACAAATGCAGGTGGAGGCAGAAACAGACTGCCTCTGACAAGGCGCTGTGATCAGCGGGAGTTAACCCCAGTTATCGCAGCTCCCTGTCAGAGGTCAGGTGCCAGCAATCTGTTTCTGCCGCTACCTGCATTTGTAATGTAAAACGTTAGTTATTATTGGTAGTACAGTGCGCACGCCCCTCCCAGTATTAAAATCATTGGTGGCGCAGTGCGCCCCGCCCAAGTATAAAAAGAATTGGTGGCAGTGGCCACAGGGTCCCCTCTACATTGGTTGCGCAGTGGCAGCTGCTGATCGGAGCCCCAGCAGTGTAATCCTGGGGCTGATACGCTACTGAAGTCCTGGTTGCCATGGTCAGCTCCCTGCTGCTGTGTGCACTATGCACAGGGCAGCAGGGAGTGTGTGAGATCCTAATCACCCTAACAGATCTGTATTAGGGTGAATAGGACAAGGGATTAAAAGATCCCAGGTTCTAGCCCCTAAGGGGGGAAATAGTTATTAAATAAACTGTAAAAAAAAAAAAATACATAAAAATATTAAGTATAAATCACCCCTTTTCCCTTATTTTAAAAATATAAACAATAAATAAATAATTATATATCGCCACGCCCGAAAATCCCAAATATAAAAAAATATCTTATACGGTGAATGCCATAAAAGAAAAAAATATATAAAACAAAAACTGCGTGATTCGCCATTTTTTTTTTGTCAACTTGTCCCCTTAAAAAATAGGATCGGACTGTTCGATTAAGGGCTGGACGTTCCATAAAATGCAGAATGTACGCAGCTTTTTTTGGTGTTTTATTTTTTTTGCGTGGTATCGAGTATCGCAATACTTTTTTATGGTATCGAAACCGAATCAAAATTTTGGTATCGAAACAGCCCTACTTAGTAAGTACACCCCCGCTCCTCCACCGGAAGTCATGAGGGGGTAAAAGATTCTGACGAAGTAAGGCTTTTTGATAGAACACTGGCACAATGTCAGACGGCTCTTTTCCCTGTGAAGGAAGGCGGCTCCTCGATCCCCGACCACTATATGGAATTTAACCACACACTGAGGATACACGCCATTAACCCCTGCACACCTGGAGTGCCACCACACCGCCCTGACTGTTTATACTGGGGGGGCTGCAGCCATCCACCAGTCTGTCCAGGGATAAGGACTTGTCCACACAGAACCACATGACAACTGCATCCATCATCTCTGCGCCTGAGAGGAACTGGCAGAGGAGACTGACACACAGGGGGAGTGGGTGCCGGACAACTTGGGGGGCTGGGTAGTATCAGTGGGCACCAGACAATCCGGGGGATGGGTAATATCAGGGGGCACCAGACAGTGCAGGGGGGCTGAGTAATATCAGGGGGAACCAGACAGTGCAGGGGGGCTGGGTAATATCAGGGGGCACCAGACAATGCCGGGGGGCTGGTTAATATCAGGGGGCACCAGTCTTTTTTACATTCTAATGCACAATTTTTATAATTATGTAACTCCTAAAATTGTTTTATCATGGCCTTTGTACATAATTTTTTAAGTAAAGTCATATAAACCCGTTTTTGTAATTTTGGAGTTTTTCCCGATTAATCGATGAAATTATCGACAACTAACAGATTATTCAAACAAACGTTAGCTGCAGCCCTAAAACTGTTAATATACCTCGGTTCAATTCCCCACCATGTTTAAGGTGTCTGCTTGCTGTCAGTGAATGGAAGCATCTGTTGTTTACATCTTGAGGCTGAACACCTGTTTTGATGATGTCCGACTGAGGTTCCTTTCTATACCATAATGTACATTTAGGTCACAGTAAGAAGGCCTCTGCCTCTGTTTCTGCCATGTATGGCAGGTTGTCAGTAGAGTACTACATTTAGACCTTTTTCTACGCCTAAAATAGTGATAGAAAATGATAAATGAGACAGGCCTGCCGCCTCCTCTCCTTCCACGTCCATACCACGGCCACTTTTTTTAAACCTGGTGTGAATAGAGAAAAATTGCAGGTTGCGGCGCAACTAACCACTGCTTCGCAATCTGCGCCTGAAATACGTTTAATTTAGGCGGATTTCAGATTGATAAATTACCCCTATGTGTGTAACCACCCATAACTATAAAATAAGCTCATTATTTGTTTTGCACAGTGGATGATGATAAAAATAAAAACAAATTAGTGATCAAAAAGTCTTATGTTTCCTAAATGGTACTAATGAAAATCACAGATTACCCTGTATCTAGAATACAAACCTTTAAATTATGGTTCTCAGAATACTGGGCAGATTGGATGTTTTTTTTCGTGTAATTTCAAGTAACTCTTTTGTGCGGTAGTACAATATAAAAATAGATATATTTGCTACTGCCTTAGTTTTGCTGTCCTGCAGAATAAGGTTATTTATTCAACATGGACAACAGAGCAAATTTCAAATGTAAAAAACCAAAACCTTGACACTTTTTTTTTATTTCCCTATCAAATGTTAATAGAATGCAAACAACAAGATATATGTAAAACTGAAAGATACAAATCCCGCATAAAAGCAAGTCCTCAAATGGCTACAGTACATTAACAGAAATATATGGGTATTAAAGTCCACAAATTAAGAAATTGTAGCGTCCTTTTCTACCAAACTAGGCTGCATCCTTAAGGGGTTAAAAGAGAGAGCTTTTTCAATTCCACATGGTCAGGACAGTGGTCTAAGTATCTGGACTGATAATTTGAAGAACATAGATAAATTTTTAAACTAGTATCAAACTAATCACAGTGTCCATTACTTCTTATGCTAGAAATATCTAAACCTTATATATGATGCAACTTTTCCCATCTAATCAACATCATTTTTCCAATAGGGTTTTCTGACTGCTATGAGACAGGAAACAACCCGAATGAATTTGTCAAAAGGCTGGGCTTTAGACAGTGTGATTTTACATAATGATGTCACCAAAATGATGAAAGAAGATGTCACTGCCCCTCCTCCAGCTGACATCGGGGGCGTGTACATTTATGGATTGTTCCTTGATGGCGCTGGATGGGACCGCAGAAACACTAAGCTTGTTGAGGCTCAACCAAAGGTACGGTACATTTGGAAAATGGAGATGACAGAAATATTAGTTAGGGTGCTTTCACACTTGCGTTTTTACTTTCCGGTGTAGAGATCCGTAGTCAGGTCTCTACGCGGGAAAGAAACTGGTCAGGATTATCCCCATGCATTCTGAATGGAGAGAAATCCGTTCAGGATGCATCAGGATGTCTTCAGTTCAGTATTCTAAAGTTTTTTGGACATTGACAAAACCTCAGCATGCTACGGATTTTTCTCTGTCCAAAAATCCGGAAGACTTGCCGTAATGCCGGATCCGGAGTTCATGCCCATTAAAGTGCATTAATGCTAAACGTTGTTTCAGCGCATCGCCGGATCCGACGTTTAGCTCTGCACAAGCGCAGCAGCAGTTCCAATCGGGATCAGTTACCATGGCAGCCAGGACGCTACTGAAGTCCTGGCTGCCATGGTAAGTACTCCGCAGCAGTGTACTTACCTGTGCTGCGGCCCCGGACACTCGTTCATGACGTCACAGTTCCGGGCAGTGCATTGATCTATGCGCCACAGGGACCTGTGACGTTATGAAGGAGCGCCCAGCGGCCGCAGCGCAGGTAAGTACACTGCTGCGGAGTACCATGGCAGCCAGGACTTCAGTAGCGTCCTGGCTGCCATGGTAACCTGAAAGCATTTTGAAGACTGATCAGGATCCTGATCAGTCTTCAAATGCTTTCAGGCGACTTGCGTTCTGACGGATCCGGCGGGACAGAAGTGCCTGCCGGATCCTCAGAACGCAAGTGTGAAAGCACCCTTATAGCAGTAAGAATCTGCAGAAAAGCACAGTAAATGCTCCATATTCATGGTCTCTCATCCTTTACCGTCCCTGATGTCCTCATAGACTTATTTGTCACCTCCGTTTTGATTTTCTTTCAGTCACTGGAACCTGCCACTAATAACAATTTTACCAGTTATGATTCTGACATGAGCCTTTAAAGCCAGTTCAGTACCTGTGAAATTTTGTTTTTTTTGCATCTGATGTTTTAAAAATCAATGGAAGTTGTACATGTAAAATGTCATTGTGTACAGATTTTGGGATGAAAGCCAGCACCGACTTGCTCGTAATTCCATAATCCCTACATATAGCAGACATGTATTAAAGTTAGTAGTGGCGGTAACAGCTGTGCCATGATTGATATTTTAACTCTGATCCTACCACAGAGAGTTAGATATTGGTGGTGACCAGCATATAAAACGTCCAGAAATAAATGCACCATGGGAAACTACGCTATCAAACAGCATGAACTTATTCTGGAACCTTACCTTCTGGAACAGTAGGCATTTATTCTACTGGTAAACACTACTACAATAGATACACCCCTAGCATCAAGGTATATTAGGGTCAATATCTGGGGTCTTGTAACCTTTATAAAGAGCATACAAACATTGAAACATGGGGACATTAAAATAGATTTTCCAGTTTGGGCACCACTTTTCCACTATAAGAGGCAACCACAGACTGCAGTTACCACTGAAATAAAGAAGTCATCTATTTAATACACTCAGATATGTTCTGTCTAATCAGGCTGATAGAGGGTTCCCAAAGAGAAGACAAGCCCTTTATGTCATCTGATGCTGTGCTAGGGCATATGGAAATGACTGCCCAAACTAGACAAAGTTGTGAAATAAATACCTGATAAGGATCAATCAAATAGGTACATACAGTAAGTGGGCATGTCGAGGAGACTGGAGACCCCAATATGCTTGGGTCTATTTTGAGCTAGGGTAGAGGGGCGGTGGGAAGTTAATGGAGAAAATGTTTTTCCTTCTTGCTTCAGCTTTTCAGCAGGCTTGCTGATAGATGGCTTATATCATGTTATCCAATAATAGTAACACAATGTAATAAATAAAAAAATAGCCAGGACTGTACTGATAGGGATGAGGTATATTATGCAGTCCCATTGGGTACAAGGCTCTGGCCAACACGGGAAACATTTGTACACTGAGTAGGGATGAGCGAAGCGAGCTTCGATCTAGTTCCGAAGTCCCTTCGTTCCAAACTTTGTTTTAATGCCGTACGGAGATCCTTCTCCGTGTGGCAGTAAAATGTCTTTTGGGACTTCGGTGAATAACTTTGGCATTTGATTATTAATCTTGAAAAACATTTTAAAACAGGTATCGAAAGTGAGCTTTGGTACTGACTGGTACCTCAGTACCAAAGCTGACTTTGAAACCAAGTTTTAAAATGGTTTTCAAGTTCAAAAATCAGATTCTGAATCTATTCACCAAAGTCCAGCGAGACTTTAGTAATAACGAATTTACCTTGCTGGAGCCCATATTTTTTAATGCTGTACGGAGACGAATCTCCGTACATCTTTAAAGTGAAGTTTTGAGTGAAGAGACTTTGGATCTAGGATCCGAAGCTCGCTTTGCTCATCCCTAACATTGAGCCATGTTAAAGGGAGTCTGTCAACAGGTTTGACCATACAACTCTGCTGACAGTTCTTAGTAGGGGCTTGGGTGAGAAGGGGAATCATACCTTTATTGGAGCTTTTATTATCAGGAGTAGTGTGAGTATGAGATTTTATTCTGCCATATTCTGCTCCTGGGAGTCCCCAGGTGCCAGAACGTCAATGAGAAGTGCTCTCTACATGGAGCTGCCCCTCCCCTCTCCTCTATAATGGTCTCGGGTTGGTTGCTACAGCTGTCACTCTGAGCAGAGGGGGGTTTGTAAAGCAACTCAATGTAGACATTTCATAGTGAAGCTCTGCCCCCTGGGAGCTTATAGGAGCAGAGTGTGGTAGAATAAAACTTCATATTCACATGACTTCTGATAATTAATGCTCCTCATAATTTATATTTGTCTTTCTCTCCCAGCGTCCATCTAATGCTGTTAGCGGTTTTGCAGGGTCAAAACTGCTGACAGACACCTTATTAGACACTGCTAGTGATGACTGTTAGTAGTTTACATTGTGTGAGCAGTGGAGAGCTCTAAGCAGGCATCGATACAATTGGAGTAGTTTGAACAACTGCTGCTGAAAACACCCACAATCTGCAACACAACTGTCTTTTCCTGCGAGGCCATGCATATGTACACCAAGCAGTCTTGGAGGAAGAATAGGGAGTGAAGTAAAGAACTTGGCACACTTTACCTATCTTTTAGATTTGCCTGGAGTTTCACTTTAACATCCTACTGATCAAATATTGTATACAGCTATTGTTACATTTCTTTAACGTAACCAGAAAATAAGATTTGTGTGACGGTTCTGACTTCAGGTGACAGTGCTGTCAGTGCAATAGCTCGCTGTCTTCTGTGCACAGTAGATTCAGGACAATTTGGGAAATGTAACTCTGATCACTAAAGCTGGCAATGAAAAGCATTTTTTTCACGAAGGATTATGGACTACCAGTCTGACTGATTAAACTCTGTCATTTTTAGTTTTTTGTTCATTTGCAGCTGTCACAGTCAGTTTGATATGACATGTCCAAACAGGACCTAGACTGAGATTTCATTTAGTGGCAATCTCTGCTTCTAACTGGCCTGGTGCTTTGACACCTACAGGTTCTGAGAATTACACAGGCGACTTGCAGCAGTTCGTCTAGTACATATTGTTCTGTGGGAAGACCACCTCTGATCTCAAAATATTGTTGGTTTTCTCTTTAATATCCTGCTCTTCACTTGACACAGTTCTAAAGTATATAGACAAGCTAAAATAATGCAGCATATTATTAGCATTTACTCAGTGGCGTAACTACAGGGGAAGCGGCTGCTTCGGGGCCCGGGCTGACAAGGGGCCCGGGCGCCTAGCAGCATAACATCAAGGAGTTAATAATTAATAAAGTTCCTCAGGCCAGCCCGGGCCCCTTGCAGTGTCGGCCTGTCCATCATCTGAGTCTTACTTAGCCCCCCCCCCCCGGGCCCCTGTGTGTCTCTGCCCCCTTGGCCCCTGCATGTGTCCCCCCTGGCCCTTATCTGTGCCCCCCGTGCCCCTGTCTGTTCCTCCCTGGCCCCTGTCTGCACTCCCCTGGTCCTTTTCTGTGCCCCCCCCCAGCCTTTGTCTGTGCCCCTGGCCCCTGTCTGTGCCCCTCTGGCCTCTGTCTGCGCCTCCCTTGCCCCTGTCTGCACCTCTGGGCCCTGGCCCTTATCTGGTCTCACCCTGGCACCTGTTTGTGCCTCCCTGGCCCTTGTCTCTGTCCCGTTGGCCCCTGTGTGCGCCACCCTAGCCCTTATCTGTGCCCACCCCTAGCTGTGCCTCACTGGCCCTTGTCTCTGCCCTCTTGGTCCCTGTGTGCACCAACATGGCTTTTTCTGTGCCTCTCTGGCCTCCGTCTGCGCCTCCCTTTCCCCTGTCTGCACCTCTGGGACCTGGCCCTTATCTGGGCTCACCCTTGGGCCTGTTTGTGCCTCCCTGGCCCTTGTCTCTGCCCCCTTGGCCCCTGTGTGCACCACCCTGGCCCTTTCTGTGCCCCACGGCCCCTGTCTGCACCTCCCTGGCCCCTGTCTGCACCCTGGGCCCTGGCCCTTATCTGTGCCCCCACTGGCTGTGAAGCACGGGGGGCCCCATACAAAAATTTGCTGTGGGGCCCAGTCACTTGTAGTTACGCCCCTGTAGCTCCTTCTTATATGCTGTGGTAATAGGGCACCCACATAGGTGTATGGATCTTCACTGTACCTCTGTATGCCTCTGATTTCATACAGCGGCAGTACAGAGGATTCTTCTGTATGAACCCATCAGAAAAAATGATGGCATTTTATATTTGTCCTTGAAACAAAAGACGAGTGACTCCAGCTCTGTAGTTTCAAAAAGTGTCGTTCTTTGTCTTTATTGAAGTGCTTCCAATAAAATTACACAGGATACACAAACACATGGTTGCGGCTGTTGACGCGTTTCGAAAAAAGACAAAGAACGACACTTTTTGAAACTACAGAGCTGGAGTCACTCGTCTTTTGTTTCAAGTGTGAACACAGGCTTATCACCTCAGAACTCCGTGCACCTGGGCAGAGAAAGCTATACATCATAGGTGAGCTGGATCCTTTATTTACATTTGGGACTATTTTATATTTGTCCCCTAAAAGCAATGAGAATGGTCCATATGTTCAACAGCCCATTAGGCATTTTGAAACATTTGCAGTCAAGGGACAAGTTGGATGCCCTCATGCACATTTGATTGTTATTGGATAATGACATTGATGCAATATGTGTGGGCAACTTTAGCCATCTGTTACTGAGTGACAACCATTATGGATTGAATCACAGCTTCCAAATGAGTTGTCATCTATGTGGCTTCCCGATACCTGTGAAGGTCAAATTTGCCTAGTGATATGGCGATATATCATTCAGTACCCGTTGCTACATAAACGATTGTATCACTTGACAAATCAGCATTTGCTCAGTTATCAGGTGATCGGCAGCACATTTACACATGGTGATTATCAGGAATGAGCGTTCGCAGGAATGTTTGTTTGCGGTAATTGCCTGATAATCTGCCCATGTAAATGGACCCTAAGTAAAACCAGTGTTTTAGTTTATATTGGCATCACCGTTCTAGTCTTCCTCTCTATGAGATCGTATTTTGCAAGGCAGACCATACTTCCTAATCTGTATTCTCTGAGTACTGATTCACCTAAAGTGGTGGAGCTGATGAATCCATCGATTTGTGTCCTGATTCACATATCTCATTACTGCTGCTAAAATGTAGTCCCAGAATCCTTTAAGGAGCACTGCCTACTTTCCAGAGATACAATGATATCTTAAGCTGTAGAAGCGTTGTGATAAATAAGGTCAATTATGTGGTAATTAACAGCTGTCCCAGGATGCACAGCCAGAGTGCTCAAAGTTTCAGCAGCCTGTGCCACAAATAACATTCTGGTTCTTTCTGGATTCTTAGCATTTCAGGTAGTAAAATTAGCTGCTCGATGGTTTCACCATAAATAACATACAAAGCCTTAACAAGAGAAAATATGTCTGGAAAGTGTGTGTGTATGTGTAGATATAGATATATATATACACGAAGGTTACGAAGACATTGCTAATTTCTTCCAAAAACAGCACCACACTTGTCTATGGGTCGTGTGGAGGGCTGTGTCTGGCATCCGTTTCACTGAAGTGAATAAGGATGAGACACAACAGCACTATATGTGCTAACAAAAAGCAGCAACAGGCTGAAAAACCCGTATAACCCCTTAGTGACCACCAATATGCCTTTTTATGGCGATCACTAAGGGGCCTTGGGCTTAGTCACTGCCTTTTTTTGGCGGTGCAGTCTCGGGTCTCCCATGCAGCAGAGAGTGGGGGCACAGCTGTAACGTAACAGCCATGTTCCTGCTCTAACGGCCCAGACTGGCAGGAGCACCGATCCTCGCCATTAAGGCCAAAAACAGGCTGGTCACTAAGGTTTTAACATCAGAATGGCCTAGTTATATATGTATGTAAAGAAGTTTTTATAGTCAACTACTAATTGGTAAACTGGCAGAGGAGCAGCATCCTCCCTGTGCTATTGACAACTTCTCCGCTCTCTATTACCATTACATCCAGTGACGTCTCATCTTCTCCTTTCAGACCAGATCGCAATGATGATTTCTTTCAGCTGCATCTTGTCTCTGCAGAGTTTGACAAACAAACATCTTAGTTTCCCACTTTTTCATCATCCTCCTACCTTCTGAACACACCATCCTGCCAACCCAATACTATGCCAGCTGTGCACCCCAATACTATTCAGCACAAAGAGTCCTCCAGAAAATACTGATACCACACAGATGGTACTCCCTATTTCCTTGGTGCCCTAAAGAATAACTGCACTAAGCAAATAGTGCCCCTGACACTAATAGTGTCGCAAACATAATGTCTCCAAAAAAATAAATTGTGCTAAGCTAATACAGTGCCAGGGTTCCCCCCACAGTAATGGTGCTCTCAAAAGTCCCACTAATAGTAATAATTCTCTGCCAGAGTGCACTTAGTTGTAATACGGCCCCTACAGTGCCCCCAACTTTACAAAGGTCCCCACTGTTCCTCAGAAGTAATAATGCTCCCATAGTGCCCATACTAGTTCATATTCCCCATAGTCCCCCAGTTTTGATAAAGCTCACCATAACTCCCATCAGTAGTAATAATTATCCTTAGGCCTCATGCACACGGCCGTTGTTTTGGTCCGCGTCCGAGCCGCATATATATTCACTTCAATGGGGCCACAAAAGATGCGGACAGCACTCTGTGTGCTGTCTGCATCCGTTGCTCCGTTCCATGGCCCCGCAAAAAAATAGAGCATGTCCTATTCTTGTCCGTTTTGCGGACAAAAATAGGCATTTCTACAATGGCCCGCGTTTTGTTCTGCCAACTGCGGAACGGAACGCGGAGCAGCTTCCGTGTTTTGCGGATCCACGGTTTGCGGACCGCAAAACACATACGGTTGTGTGCATGAGGCCTTATAATGTGTAACAGTAGAAAATTGCCCCTAATGTGTGTCAGTACAAAAAATGCCCCTTCTTTGTGCCCTCAGTTGTGCTAATGCCTCCATAGTGTCCCCATAATGTGTGCCAGTATAAAATACTCTTACATAGTGCCCCTCTCCCTCCCTTCCAAATAATGCCCCCTATAAAGTGTACCAGCATAAAAATGTCCCTATATGGTGCCCCCATAGTGCTCCCCTTCCCCAAAATGGCCCCATAGTGTGTACCAGGACAAAATGTTCCCAGTATATGCCCCCATAGTGCCCCTCTCCCCCCTTCCTGATAGTGCCCCCCATAATGTATGGCAGTATAAAACGCCACTATATAATACCCCTGAGGATGGCAACACAGTTGAATATAGAGAGATGAGCGCGTCTACATTTCTTTCAGCCCTGCCGCCGCCCCCACTTATCTCCAGGGTTGCGCCCTGGAAACCACATCTGAATGTTTCTCAGTTTGGGGATACATGGTATTTAGCTGAAGAAGAATGGAAATAGTAATGTCACCATTCCATTGCTATTCAGTTTGTAATATATATAGTGAATGTGCACATATAGAGCAAACAATACTTAACCGAAGCAGACATTCAATGGAATTAACAAATAATGCTTTTATTTTCAGGTACTGTTCACCAATCTGCCTGTAGTTCATGTCTATGCAATAAGTACCACCGGTCCTTCGGATGTCAAGAAACAACTGAGTAGCCTTTACTCATGCCCAGTGTACAAGAAGCCACGTAGGACTGACCTGACATATGTTTTCTCCTTGTACCTGAGAACGGTGTTTGTGCCGGACCACTGGACAATGAGAGGCGTCGCTCTACTTTGTGACAACAAGTAAATGATCATAAGTGCGTTTCCTGGACAGTTGGGAGCATGAATGTCCCTGCACTATAGCACTTTGTAACATATCATCGTCATCTCCACTTGGCTAGTATCATATCATAGGAATTATATAGTAGGATTATAATAAAATGTTAACCTTACACCAGATGAAACAGACTGATTCTGCATGTCTTAGCCTTTCTGCTGTGCTTAGTAAGTGCCTTGTGTAATGGATATCTCTTTCAACGCGTTTTACAATAACTTAACATGAATTTTTTTCCAGAAAACATTATTCCCAATCATAGACGTGTTCATTGGAATGTGATCTCGTGTGATATTGAATAAATATTGATTGTGACGAACAAAGTTATCCTGGTCTTCTTTATGCAGTGGGCAGTGGTGTCTTCATATGGTAGTATGTGGAGCTACGAGAAACAGTACTAATTGGGAAAATGTAAAACTATGGACTTGAGATTCCCTTCTGCAGAACTATTATACATTATAAAGCAAAGTAATTTATCCCACATGATACTGCAATATAATATAGTGGATTCAAGAATATGGTAACAGATTCTAAACTACTGCAGAACAATATTACTCATATTTAAAGCAAGTGTCCCTGTAAAGGATTTAGGGTTTATTCAAGGGGAGGTTGTTCTCTCTCTCTCTCTCTCTGTTAAGAGAGTCTGCAGTTTTAAATTTCGCACAAAGAGGTTGTTTACCAAACCTTTTACACCACTATTGTGGTATATAAGTTGCAAATGATGGTGCATGGCATACTTCTGTCATAATTTGCAACTTTTTGAGCTTCTTTCAACTTTTTTAAAGTGGCGAGAAAATGGGTGAAACTTCCTGCAGCCCAAAGGATTTACTGTAGCTTACGACAGAAACAGGTGTAAGTTTGAGCTCCAATCTACACTAGCCCCCAGCTGATGTAGATTTGCGTTTCTGGAGCATCCTACTCCGGTGCACAGGGGATCAAGACTAGTGTATGGAAATGTCTCTCAAAGTGTCTCAATTGTAGGTACTTGTACAAGTCTGTTTTGGAGGTTTGAAAAGAATCATGCAGATGAGAGAAAGGAAGATGTGGTGAATTCTGTAGGATATCCCCCAATGTTTCTACACCTTTACTGTATAGTTTGAGTTCAGTATATTATAATAGATAAATTCATTGGGGAGATTGCTTATAGAAGTATAGCACTCAAGTGATTCTGGAACTCCCATAGATATGTGGTCCCTGTTCTCATGATCAGTGGTGTCCCAGAGGTAGGAACCCCACTGATAGAGGATAACTTGCTAGGACTAAAATACCACTCTAACCAAGAGAGAGTTAATTAAATAACAGAGGGATTATTATTTATACAAATAGGAATTTCTCTGTTAATCATATGAGAATGGGATATTTGAGGACGATTGAGCCTAAAATTGTATATTCTAGTTAAATCAATCATTTGGAGTAGTCATTAAGCCTATAATTCTACAACTGGTCTACAAGTAAAGAGGTTAAATAACACTGTGCGATACATGGACAGCCTAACCCTCTTTGAGATGCCAAATTGCAAGATAACTTTCTAGATACTGGAGTGAAATGTTTTAGACAGCAATGGCTTGTTTTGGAGAAGTCAGGAATATCTTTTTAAATGTAGTAGAGAATAAAAATTAGTCATGGCTAATTATTTTAAAGTATACATTTGAGTGGCTACATTAAGAATCTATTTTCTAATAGCTCACAGAGCTAAATTCTTTAATAACTTGCAAAACATGATTAATATTAATAACATAATAATACATCATCTGTAAACAATGCTCTGATAAGGAGAATATTACACACTTTCCATGATTACAGAAACAGAATTCTTAGTTGAACATTACATAACAGCATATAAACAACATCCAACCATCCATCAACAATCAGCATCTAGGGAGAAGAATCATTAAATATTAAGAAACAAAAAAAAATGTATTACAAAGTCCATCCTGTTTGTATCAGCTGACTGTCGTCAGGTCGACCACAAGCTTTCCTTGTGAAAATGTTCTTATTTACTACAGATAGGTCCATATATATTTGGACAGAGACAACATTTTTCTAATTTTCGTTCTGTACATTACCACAATGGATTTTGAACAAAACAATTCAGACGCAGTTGAGGTTTAGACTTTCAGCTTTAATTCAGCGGGTTGAACAAAATAATTGCATAAAAATGCAAAAAAAGCAAAAAAAAAAGCATTTTTTAAACTCAATCCCTTCATTTCAGGGGCTCAAAAGTAATCGGACAAATTAAAGAGTGGCAAATAAAATGTTAATTTCTAATACATTGTTGAAAACCCTTTGTTGGCAATGACTGCCTGAAGTCTTGAACTAATGGACATCACCAGACGCTGTGTTTCCTCCTTTTTAATGCTCTGCTAGGCCTTTACTGCAGCGGTTTTCAGTTGCTGTTTGTTTGTGGGCCTTTCTGTCTGAAGTTTAGTCTTTATCAAGTGAAATGCATGCTCTATTGGGTTCAGATCAGGTGACTGACTTGGCCATTCAAGAATATTCCACTTCTTTGCTTTAATAAACTCCTGGGTTATTTTGGCTTTATGTTTTGGGTCTTTGTCTCTGAAAGACCCAAGACCTTGTTCACGGCCTTAGTGTGGATGCAATTGTTGGACCCTGGATGGCAATGAGGGTCCAACAATAGCATCCACACTGAGGCCGTGAACAAGGTCTTGGGATAAGACCGAAACGTTGGCCAGTGATTATAACTAATTCCTGGATGAAATAATAAAAATAGCAATCTGTTTAACTGCAACAACGTGTGCCGTGGTCTCTACTCATTAATGATTGCCATAATTATCACTGAGCACCGTACCTGAATTAAGGAGTGCCGTCCAATCACCTCACTATTTTATTATATAACTGTATCTTGAATATGTTTTAGTAAACAGGTAATAAAAACAAAATTTGTGTCAGTGTCCAAATATATATGGACCTAACTGTATATTCATTTGCCTTCATTTGATTATAGCTAATGGATAACATTTTCACATTCTCCATTTTGTCATACAATGTACAGTGGCGATCAAAATTAGAGAACACACAATTTCCGAAAGGTCATAGTGTAGTCCTATGTGAATATATCCTAACATAAGTAAAATTGCAGTATTTTAATATTATTTTATAAATTGTATTTATTTTAAAGCACAGAATAAAAATGTAAATGAGATCATTGAAAAAGAACACTGATCAAAATTAGAGTACATTTTCAGATACCTGCAAGTTATTGGTGTTAATCTGGCAACTGGTGCTAATTTCCTTAATGATCTGACAAACCTTATTTAACTGGCAGCCTAACTTTCTAGTTTTCACTGACTTTGCCAAAATGGTTTGCTGTTCTAAAGTGACCGAAACCCTCCGGCAGCAGGTTGTCCAGATAAAGGCCGAAGGGGTGATCCTATCAGCCATAGCAAGAGAAGTTGGTCGTTCCAAGTCTGTGATTTCTAGAATATTGCATCTTTGCAACATCACAAACTCATTAAAGTCCCCCAAGAATGTTGGTCACCCTCGAAAGACAAATGCAAGAGAGGAAAGGATAATGTGGAGAATCTCCATGGGTAATGGTTTCAACACTGCAGCTGGAATTGCTCGCCAGTTCAGCACTGAACGCGGTAAGGACAGGGGTGTAGCTAACAGCTCATGGGCCCTGGTGCAAGTGTTCAGCTTGGGCCCCCCTTCCCTCAGTGCTTTGTGTGTCTTCTTATGCGGTACAAGGGTCTTTGGGCCCCCTCAGGCTCCTGGGCCCGGTAGCGACTGCTACCTCTGCACCCCCTATAGCTACGCCCCTGGGTAAGGATCTGTCTTGTCATACAGTGTCTCAATGTTTAAAAGCATTTTGACTGAAAGCCTACTCTGCAGTGACCAAACCTCTAATTAGCAGAAAGAATCAAAAGGCTAGACTCACCTTTGCTAAGGAGCATGTTGTGTGGACAGAGGAGAATTGGTCCAGAGTTCGTTTTAGTGATGAAAGCAAGTTTAATTTATTTGGGTCTGATGGGAAACATTATGTTCTGCGACACACTGGGGAAAGACTGAACCCAAAGTGTGTAAAGAAGTCAGTGAAAGGTGGAGGAGGAAGTGTCATGGTTTGAGGAATGTTTTCTGTAGCAGGAGTTGGCCCTCTCATACAGCTACATGGCAGAGTGAATGCAAGTGTGTATCAAAACCTTCTTCAACAACACATGGTTCCTTTCTTGCATTCATCACTCAATCAGCCTGCAATTTTTATGCTGAACATTGCCCCCTGTCACACAGCAAAACGGGTAAAGCAGTTCCTTGAAACTGAAAACATTGAAACAATGAAATGGCCAGCGCAGAGTCCTGATCTAAACCCAATAGAAAACCTCAGGAAAATCCTTGGTGACAAAGTTATGGTCAAGAAACCCACAACAGTCACAGAACTGTTGAAGAGATTGGAAAAAGAGTGAACCAAAATCACACCATAGCAGTGTGAGAGACTAGTGATGTCCTGTGGCCGCAGATGTGCTGAAGTCATTCAAAGCATGGGCCTGTACACTTCCTACTGATTGGTGACTGTTGTAACCTTCAGAAAATTTAGTTTGAATCTAGTCATTGCTGTTCTCTAATTATGATCATCAGGTTTTTTGAAAAATAATGGTTTAGGTTGATATACTTTGGTTATTTTGGAAAACACTGTTCTAGTGTCATGGTGTACCCCTTCCAAAAAATCCTTCAAATGATGATCAATGTAGATTACATTATTTCTGAAAAAATCAAGTGTTCGTAAAGTGTTCTCTAATTTTGATCGCCATTGTATATAAATTATAAATATCACCTCTTATCCAATCCAGTGTTGAGCCACGCCCCCTGCACTGATCACATGACTGTGACGTCACCCCAGGTCCTTAGGGTTGTCCAAGGTTCGGGTTCAATGAAGCAGCCCCTTATGGATTCCAAATGCCGTTATGGTCCGCGGTAATGACGCGCCGGTATCCTCCATTGTATGCAATTTTTGCTGGGGATAGCTGTTCGCTGCGAACCACATGCGGAGGAACTGCCCCCCCAGTTAGAAACACGCCACAGTGTTTGGGGTTTGGAGCAGTCCCACCCATTTAGGCCACGTTTATTTCTGTGATTTCTGTTTTATATGTATTGAATGTGCCATTGCATATGGCTGGTAAACATTCTGTTGCACCTGGAAGCCGGTGTCACATGGTCTGTTGTAGGTGTAGCTTGCAGCCTCATTTGTTCCCCATTGCATTGTTGGTTCTGCAATGCAGGTGAGTGGGAGGTGGCTGTAGGCTGCTTAATACCTTTTCAGACCTTGTTCACACACCATAGGTAGTCTAGTGGTAGGACCCCATGTCATGCTGAGATACCGTGAAGTGGTGCTTGAAGGGGCTCCGATATGTTCCTGATTGGAAATATTGGCGAATCTCTCAGCTTTTAACATCAGAGTGAGGGATTAGCCAGTGTTGTCAGTTGCTTATCCATGTGGTGCATCTTTTTTCTGTGAGTTATGTGTTTATATATTTTCATCCGCACATGGTTTATTTTGTGTAAGATGTTTGTGTGGTGCTTGTGGTTCGCGCCAGTATACTCCATTGTATGCAATTTTTGCTGGGGATAGCCGTTCGCTGCGAACCACATGCGGAGGAACTGCCCCCCCAGTTAGAAACACGCCACAGTGTTTGGGGTTTGGAGCAGTCCCACCCATTTAGGCCACGTTTATTTCTGTGATTCCTAGAATGACAACTTGTATTGACAACTTGTAGGGGTACATGGCAGGAATCAGAAGGGAAAGAGCGCCATATGGCTTTTACAGCGCAGATTTTGATAGATTGGTTTTTATTTTTTGAGCTATTGTCTTATGTGGAGGTTAATTTTTTTACGAGATGAGTGACATTTTCATTGGTACTATTTTGGGGTACATATGACTTTTTGATATTGCGCATTTTGTAAGGCAAGGTGTTCTAGCACAGTTTTTATTTATTTATTTTTACAGCGTATATCCTGACAGTGTATATCATGTGATACTTTTATAGAGCAGGTTGTTACAGATGCGGCGATACCTAATATGTTTATTATTTTTAATTTTGTTAAGTTTTACAGAGTACAAACATTTTTGCCAAGAAAAATATCTTGTTTTTGTGTTTCCATGTTCTTATAGCCATATTTTATTATTTCTTGAGCAATTGTCTTATTTAGGGTTTAATTTTTTTGCAGAATGAGATGACGATTTGATCGGTACCATTTTGGGGTACATATGACTGTTAACCCCTTGGTATTACACTTTTTGTGAGACAAGGTCCATGTTTTAGCACAGTTTTTATTTTTATTTTTTATAGCATTCACCTGAGGGGACATATCATGTGATATTTTTATAGAGCAGGTTGTTATGGATGCGGAGATTCCTAACATGTCTATTATTGTTTTTTTGTCAGGTTTTACACAGTAAAAGCATTTTTGACAAGAAAAATATCTTGTTTTTGTGTTGCCATTTTCTGGGAGCTATATTTTTTTTTCTGGCGATTGTCTTATTTAGGGTCTAATTTTTTTGCAGGATGAGAGGACGGTTTGATTGGTACCATTTTGGGGTACATATTACTTTTTGATCCCTTGGTATTACACTTTTAGAGAGGCAAGGTGCCAAAATAGCCATTTTTATTTTTTTACTTACGTGACGGGGCATATCCTTTAATATTTTTAGAGAGCAGGTTGTTACGGATGCGGCGATACATAATGTGTCCATTTTTTTTTTTTTTTGTTAACATTTACACAGTAAAAATATTTTTGCCAAGAAAAAAATCTTGTTTTTGTGTTTCCATTTTCTGAGAGACATATTTTTTTTATTTTTTGAGCGATTGTCTTAAGGTATTATTTGGGGTATATACGACTTTTTGACAAGAAAATGGCTGTTTTGGCACTATTTTTTTTTTAGGTGTTCACCTGATGGATCATGTGATATTTTTACTCGATATGGACAGAGCGATACTTAATATGTCTACTTTTTCCCTATTTTTTCCAATTTTACATTACTTAATTATGGGAAAGGGTGCTTTTTCTTTACTTGGAACTTTTTTTTATTATGTAAAATACATTTTTTAAAACTTTTTCATCTTTGTTTTTTGTCCCACTGTGGGAGTTCCACCCACACACTGCTGCAGAGTGATCTTTGCCTGCAGGGGAGAGAGGACTGTGAGCTTCTGCAACAGGATAAGGTGAGTAGTTACTGTGCTGTTTTGTTTTGTGTTTTTTTTTTAACAGAAGACATTTCTACCATGGAGGGGGCACAGATGGCATTTCTGCCATGGAGGGGACACAGAGGGCAATATAACTACAAAGGGGGCACAGAGGGCAATACTACTACAAAGGCGAACAGAGGTCATTACTACTATTAAGGGGGCACAATGGGCATTACTACTGTGGAGTGGGTGCAATTGGCATTGCTACTATGGAGGGCGCACAATCGGCATTACTACTAAAAATACGATACAATAGGCATTATTACTATGAAGGGGCAGAATGGGCATTATTACTGTGAAGGGGGCACATGGGGCATTACTACTGTGAAGGGGGCACAATTGGCATTATCAATATGAAGGGGCACAGAGGGCATTACTACTATGAAGGAGCACAGAGGGCATTACTACTATGAAGGGGGCACAATGGCCATTACTACTATGAAGGGGTACAGAGGGCATTGTTACTGTGAAGGGGCACATAGGGCATTGCTACTATGAAGGGGCATGGGGGCATTGCTACTATGAAGGGGGCACAATGGTCATTACTACTATGAAGGGGACACAATGGGCATTACTACTATGAAGGGGTCACAGAGATTTTCTTCTGTGAAGGGGGTGGACATAGCTGTTACGTGACACTGAGTGGGCATTATTACTGTGAAAGGGGCACAATGGCCATTACTACTGTGAAGGGTCACAGAGGGCATTATTACTGTTATGGGGCACAGTGAGGGCATAACTACTCTGAAGAGGCACAGAGAGGGCATTACAACTGCGAAGGGGGCACCGATAAGGCATTTCTTCTGTGAAAGGGGCACAGAGAGGGCATAACTACTGTAAGGGGGGCACAATGAGGACATAACTACTGTGAAGGGGGCACAATGAAGACATAAGTACTTTAAGGGGGCACAATGTGGGCATAGCTACTGTAAAAGTTGTACAGTGAGGGCATAAATACTGTGAGGGGGCACAGTGTGGCAATAACTACTGTGAGGGGGCACAATATGGGCATAACTACCGTAAGGGGGCATATATCTGGACAAAACTACTGTGAAGGTTGTACAATGAGGGCAATACTACTTTGAAGTATTGTATTGGGTGGGTAGTGCCAGAGAAAGGACCCGCCCCGGGTGCCAAGCACCCTAGGCACGCCACTGCATAGAAGGCAAGCCCGATGTCTGTGGAAGGCATCGGACTGTCTTCCCAGCCATCGGGTCCCTGTCACTGCAACGCTGACCGTGACATAGCAAGGATTAATGCGCAAGCATCAGTGTTTTCACCAATGCTGGCATATACAGCAGGGGCACGGCTGTCAGGAACAGCCGGACCACTGCTGCTGATCGGCGCGGGCGCAGCTCCTGCACTCGTCTGATCAGCACTGCGCTGGGGCTTAAGTCACGTCCCGCAGCGCCGTACATGTACAGAGATGGTCGGGAAGGGGTTAAACACCTCGATAAGGGAAATTTTTTGGAAGCTTTGGAAAATTAAAAAGCAAGTTTTTAACCCCTTAAGGACCCATGACGTACAGCTAAGGTCCCTAAACATGGCGCCCGCTCCTGCTCACTGCGGGCACCATAGCCGTGGGTGGCCACCTGCTTCTTGAAGCAGACACCCGCGGTTAATGTCCGCGACCGGCAGTAATGCCGATCGCGGACATTTAACCCCTCAGATGCCGTGGTCCTGACCACTGCATCTGCGCACGCAGATTTCAGTTTTGCTCCGGCCCCTTCGTGTGTCGATCGGAGGAGCCGGAGCCTGTATGCAGCAGCCTGGGTCTTTGTGAATGACACAAGGCTGCTGCATAGTATTTCCTATGGAGCTCTAGTCTGTAATAGAACTCCATAGGAAATAAGCAATTTTCTCACATATTCAAATGCTAGTGCATTGGAGTATATAAGAATAGCAATCAGATGATTGATTGTTATAGTTCCCTTTTGGAACTATTGAAAAGTGTAAAAAAAATAAAAAAAATGAAAAATACATAAAAGTTCAAATCACCCCCCTTTTCCCAAAATAAAAATAACAGAAAAATGGAAAAAAGCGTCCAAATGGCCGATTCGCCATTTCTGGGCACTTCATTTCCTCCAAAAAAAATTAAATAAAACATGATCAAAAAGTCATATACACCCCATAATGGTATCAATGAAAAGTTCAGATTGAACCGCAAAAAATGAACCCCCATACAGCTCCGTACACATAATTACAAAAAAGTTATAGGTGTCAAAATATGGTGACAAAAAAATAGAACAGATCTTTTCCCACTTTTGATTTTTTTTTCATTATGAAAACGCAAGAAAAACTATACATATAGGGTATCACCGGATTCGTACTGACCTGTAGAATAAAACTAACTGTTCAGTTTTATCGCACATCGAACATTGGAATTTAAAAACCCGTAAAACTGTGGTGGAACTCCTTTTTTTTTTGCAATTTCACCCCATTTGGAATTTTTTTCCTGCTTCCCACTACATCATATGCAACATTAAATGGTGGCGTTGGAAAGTACAACTTGTCCCAAAAAAAACAAGCCCTCATATGGCTATGTGAACGAAAAAAAAAAAAAAACGGTATGGCTCTTGGAAGGTCTCGAGAGTTGAACTACAGCCTGCCAGCGATGATCAATCGCTGGCAGGCTGTAGATGCGATATAAATCGCATCAAACATGTATACCAGACGCTGTTTTGTGAACAGCGTCTGGTATACCTGCTACCTGGTCCTCTGGTGGGATCGACCACCAGAGGACCAGGTAACTATGTAAAGTTGCACCAAACACTACACTAACCCCCCTCACCTATTAACCCCTTGTTAACCCCTTGATCACCCCATCTAGACCCCCTGATCACCCCCCTGTCATTAATCACACCCCTTGTAAGGCTCCATTCAGACGTCCATATGTGTTTTGCGGATACGTGGATTCACGGATCCGTGGAACTGATCCACGGATCCGCGGATCTGCAGATCCTCAAAACACGGACACCGGCAATGTGCTTTCCGCATTTTGCAGATCCGCACATTGCCAGAACTATATAGAAAATGCTTTTTCTTGTCCGCAATTGCGGACAAGAATAGGACATGTTCTATATTTTTGCGGAACAGAAGTGCAGACCCGGAAGCGTGGATCCGTAATTCCGGATCCGAGCGGGACAAAGTCTGTCCCCATAGAAATGAATGGGTCCGCAATTCCGTTCCGCAAACAGAATTTCGGACGTGTGAATGGGGCATAAGGGTCCCTTATCACCGCCAGTTAGTTAGCTACTTGTTAGGTAGCTAGCGCCCAGCCCACCGCACCGCAGTCACTGATTTTGGCAGAGATTTTTTCATCCACATTGATTGATGCGAATGAAAAAATCTGTGCCAGAGGCTGAACGGAAAAAAAAATCTCATTACCCGTATGCTCAATATAAGGAGAATAGCAGAAACTCCTAATGCTGGCCATACGTGTAATTATTGCGGAGACCCCTAAAATGCCAGGGCAGTACAAACACCTCACATGTGACCCCATTTTGGAAAGAAGACACCCCAAGGTATTCTGTGAGGGGTATGGCGAGTTCATGCAAAATTTAATTTTTTGTCACAAGTTAGTGGAATATGAGACTTTGTAAAAAATAAAAATAAAAATCAATTTCCGCTAACTTGTGCCAAAAAAAAAAATTTCTGTGAACTCGCCATGCCCCTCACGAAATACCTTGGGGTGTCTTCTTTCCACAATGGGGTCACTTGGAAAGTAGACACCCTAAGGTATTCGCTGATGGGCATAGTGAATTCATGGAAGTTTTTATTTTTTGTCACAAGTTAGCGGAAATGTTTTTTTTTTTTTTCTTACAAAGTCTCATATTCCACTAACTTGTGACAAAAAATAAAATTTTACATGAACTCACTATGCCCCTCACAGAACACCTTGGGGTGTCTTCTTTCGAAAATGGGGTCACATGTGGGGTATTTATACTGTCCTGGCATTTTAGGGGCCCCTAAAGCGTGAGAAGAAGTCTGGAATCCAAATGCGTAAAAATGCCCTGTGAAATCCTAAAGGTACTCATTGGAATTAGGGCTCTTTGCACCCAGGCTGCAAAAAGTGTCACACATGTGGTATCGCCGTACTCAGGAGAAGTAGGGCAATGTGTTTTGGGGTGTATTTTTATATATACCATACTGTGTGTGAGAAATATCTCTGTAAACGACAATTTTTAAATTTTTTTATACAAAGTTGTCAGTTTACAGAGATATTTCTCTCACCCAACATGGGTATATGTAAAAATACACCCCAAAACACATTGCCCTACTTCTCCTGAGTACGGCGATACCACATGAGTGACATTTTTTGCAGCCTAGGTGCGTAAAGAGGCCCAAATTCCAACGAGTACCTTTAGCTTTTACATGGCGGCTCACAATTTAGCCTCGCCCAAAATGCCAGAACAGTAAACACACCCCACAAATGACCCCATTTCGGAAGTAGACACCCCAGGTATTCACTGAGGGCATAGTGAGTCCGTGGGAGATTTTTTTTTTTTTTTGCCAGAAGTTAGCAGAAATGGAAACTTTATTATTATTTTTTTTTCCTCAGAAAGTGTCATTTTCCGCTAACTTGTGAAAAAAAAATGAAATTATACATGAACTCACCAAGCCCCTCCGTGAATACTTTGGGGTGTCTTCTTTCTAAAATGGTGTCATTTGGGGGGTATTTATACTTTCCTGGCATTCTAGCACCTGAAGAAACATGACAGGTGCTCAGAAAGTCAGAGCTGCTTCAAAATACCGAAATTCACTTTTTTGCACCATAGTTTGTAAACGCTATAACGTTTTTCCAAACCAATAAATATACACTTATTGGATTTTTTTTTATCAAAGACATGTAGAACAATAAATTTAGAGAAAAATTTATATAGAAATGTAGTTTTTTTTGAAAAATTTTACAACAGAAACTGAAAAATGTCATTTTTTTGCAAAAATGTCGTTAAATTTTTATTAATAGCAAAAAAAGTAAAAATGTCAGCAACAATGAAATACCACCAAATGAAAGCTCTATTAGTGAGAAGAAAAGGAGGTAAAATTCATTTGGGTGGTAAGTTGCATGACGGAGCAATAAACGGTGAAAGTAGTGTAGTGCGGAATTGTAAAAAGTGGCCTGGTCATTAAGGGTGTTTAAGCTAGGGGGGCTGAAGCGGTTAAACATGTGTTTACCCATAGCTATGTATGTCAGTGTCACCCAGACATGATTTACTATTGCTGTCATTGCCTTCAAGAGCTTAGGGAGGAGGAGAGAAAAAGCAAAAATTCCTAAAAATTGAACGAAAAGAGATAACTTGTTTCCTAAAAAAATCCTAGCAAAATAGGGGGTGTTATAAACCAATTTCCAGGGCAATCAGAGCCAATCTGGTTTGGCCAGAAATAATTTGGGTCCAAACCAAACTTTTTAAAAAATCCGGCAAACCTGAACCGACCCTTTTTGATGTTTTGCTCATATCTTCTGTGGTCACATTTGATGGATTAATGGTCTGTAATTGGCATTATTGCTGATTGTAGACATTAGCTCCAGGCTGCTACTGTGGAAACCTGGTAGTTATCACACCCATTGCGCTTGCAAGTGGGTGCCTCTTTAAAGACTAAACTTTCTCTGTACATGTATGGCAGAGGTCCAGAAGGGGTTAACATGAATTTTCTCTCCTTTACTGCAGCTGGGAGACCTTCAAGATGAAGAGTGCTTTTTAATTATTTTTTATGCAGTTTTTGAAGCCAAAATCAGGTGTGGATCATAAAAGAAGAAAGTATAAAGGACAGACACTGCTTCTCTTGTTGTTTAAATCCACTCTTGGTCCTTTCCATGTGCTGAATGATGGTTCAGCCTCTTCTCATGCCTGGATTGATCAGAAGAGAGAGAAGTGTGCAGATGCACGCTCTCTCACTGATTAGGCAAAGCGCTGTATGAGTGGTCTGCTAGATCATCAAGGAAGCAGTCAGGGAGGTCTGGCCCTGCTGAACCACTCTGACTATGAAAGGATCTTATAGTCCAAACAATATGGTAATTTAATCTCATAAAATATTTCTTTCTGAAATACATATCCCTTTTTTTGACTCCCCAAAACGTGCTGTGAAAAAGGGTAATTAGGTTTTATGATCTTGTACAAATTTTGGTCACGGAGTATGGCAATAGGTCGACAAAAATTTCAGTGACTGAAAATGCATTTCATACGTGTGAACAGGGTTGTTTCTGCAGATTTTTGGAACAGTTGCACGCATGTGAACGTACCATGCTGTCACTGTCTAGATTATCAGCTCAGCTATAGCGGTTCACATCAGAAGAGCTTTGTAAAATAGGTCAGACTCAGAATGTGAAAATGAAAAAAGACCAGAAATATCAGGACAGCAAACACTGGAAGGCCTAGATCTTACATTGGCAAGCTTCCCGTGCAATCATTTATCTCAGCTGTCTGGTCAGATACGAGCATAGTCACAGAATTAGACACAGTGTTGTACAAGGGGCAGTAAATTGTAGCAGCCATAATGTCCCCGATGCAGTGAGAGGTTTACCTGTACAGTTATTGCTTATACTCGATGGGGGTCACTTATTATCTTTTTGGCATATTTATGTCGCAGACTTTGTCGCAAAGATGTTTTGCAGGCAAAATCTGCAACTTTTCACCGCTCACGCCACTTTTGCAAAGGGGCAAAAAAGGGGGCGTGGTGTGGGCGGGGAAGAGGGCGGACAGGCAAACCCGTCTCAGACATTATTTTCCACGCTAGTTTTAGGGATGGAAAATGATCTTAAACTAAGCCAGCAAGGGAGCAGGCGTAGATTAAAGCATGTCACACAGCCGGCCACAGCAAGTGCCAAAGTTATGTAGAGGCCATGTCTCAAAATAAGTTTGGCGCATCCATCTCCAGCTAACATGGTTTAAAAATGGCGTATCAATCGCCAGTCTTAATAAATGTCCCCCTATGTGTTTATATAAGGAAGGTGGAAAGCTCTTGTTTCCAGCATTATTAGCATGTCTCTCCTCCAACCAGCTGTGAATATTCTACATGCATGGTATAGGATTCATTGTGAATCTGCATGGAGATGTGTAAGTGGCCTCTCTAACAGCCCTTGTTCTCCAGGCATTGGCTGTTTTCAATCCTGTTAAATATGTACACTCTAATGACACTGATTTCTGGACTAATTAGTACACAATGAGGAAAGAAATTTCATAAGATTTATAATCCTGTTTATGATTTATTTTATCATTCAACAACAGGCAGGTCTCATTCAACAAAATACTTTAGTTTATGATTTAGAGACAACATTCCAGTGAATTGCATGGAATGATTCATTTCAAAAGATGGGAATTTATTAATGGTGTTGCATAACAAATAATCAGATTCTGTCATATATTATTGCTTAGCAATTCAAATGAAGCCATTTCCAGTAGCATGCTACAAAATGACAAATTGTTTATGATCTGAACAAAATAATTACATTATAGGTTGAGATGCAAATAATCCTTCTTCTTTATGCCCAAACCCAAAGAACTTATAAATCAGACTTGGTATGAAGGGTTAACTGTACGCAAATACAGAAATTAAACTTGAGGTTTGGAGCCTGTCCAAACATATAACACATAATATTTTATGGTTACAATATAGATGTAGCAATGCTGTGTTTGTCATTGTAGTAAAGCTGATTTTGAAATGTATAAATTGTAGTATCCGATAGAATGGTGTTTAAAGCTTATCTACCCCCATCCCTGTACAATGATCTCTGCACAAGTCACAGCTTGTCTGCAAATCTTCCCATAGAAGTAAATGAAAATCTAGTCCACTTAGCTGCTGTAAAGCATATCTCTAAATGCTGTAAACAGCAGATTAGATAAAATGGCAGTACCCATAATATTCCACAAAAAATGAAGTATAAAAAATTGGAAAATAAAGCTAGACTAGAAAAAGGAATATATTTCGCTGTCTGGTTTTACTGAAAGAGCTATCAGGATGTACACAATAACCAGGTAAATGCCAAATCCATGTCTGCTACATCTGCATATACTGAGTTTGTAGCTCATAGTGCTCCACTGACACAGGTTGTTCATACATTGAGGTTTGGACCTGATGACTACTTGTCCATTATTCAGAGTAGAGGTAAATAAACAATTTTGCCAAATTTATCAAAGTGTCACAAATCAAAAGATCTGCAGATGCCATTCAGATTACTGCTTTAATTTTCAAAGAACTTCTGGAAAGTCTTCTGAGAGCAGATACCAATCGGCTGTTATGGCTTACTGCTCTGATTTCCACTTGCACTGATTTTGATAAATCCCCCCCCCCCCATTTAGTATTTAGACAGTGTGCAATGATATACTGTAAGCAAGACTGAATATACCAATTTATATGGTTAACAGTAATATAGCAACATACCTATTCTATATAATATAGCTGCCAATGTCATCTTTATATGTAGCCACTTTATTGAAACCCACAGAGGCCAATATATATGAAAAACACAACGGCAGACAACCCAACCCATCCCAAGAGCACCTATCATATTAACAGTGCCCCTGGCTACCAAACAACAGGCTGTATGAGAGCAGCTTCCTCTGAAATACAGAGGCAGTCCCCGACATTTGACATGTGTATGTAATTGTAATAATAATAATGTAATAAGTATGTAATTACCCCTTTGCATAATCAGGCACCAGAAAACTGTAAAAAAGGAACATATATACCAGACCCTTTGCCTTTGACACCTGAACGCAGCTGAGCTGTTATACCTGACACAGCCACAGATATTTTCTATTCTTTAACTGGAACCTGCTGTTCAGTTTGGTATCTATTGAGAACATCATATCTGATACACTTACAGCTCCTCCTAGATATGGAAATATCCTATTTTTTTATTTAGTTCTACATTGCATTTCAAATCCAGCTCTGGATCCCGCCAGGTTTAATCCGGACGTTGATGACCATATACAGATTGCAAGCCTTATATTTCATAACAATCAGCATATATGCTTTATAGTTGTTGCGACTGCTCACAACATCAACAGGTGAGCGACCTAACCACTTCTGCTATCACCATGTGTTGCGTATCACGCTATGTCTGCGCTCTTAGTTTTCTCCTAGTCTACCCACTGCTTTCCTCATGATTTTCACCTTCTACTGCCTTATAATTAAAGTGTAACTGTCACTCTTTTTTTTATTTTTATAATGTGTAGGGACAGTGATACTGACCATTTTTGTAATATAAATTAATTACTGAAATCGTACATTTCTATTAGAAAAATAGCTCTAAAGTGGCCCAATTTGAGCCTTAGTAACGCCCCCCGGTCTTCTGTTTACATAACAGTGGAGACTTGCTAACACTGACTGTTGTGTAAACAGAAGACGGGGGACGTTGCTAAGGCTCAAAAAGGGCCACTTTAGAGCTATTTTCTAATAGAAATGTATGATTTCAGTAATTAAAGTATATTACAAAAATGGTCAGTATCACAGTCCCTACATATTAGAAAAATTTAAAATAGAATAACAGTTACGCTTTTAATTAAAAATTCACATGGTTATGAGGAAATTGTTCATGTCAATTTACACACTATTCACATGCAGTTTACTGTACCTCATGAAAAATTCCACCTGTGTTCTGGATACTTGACCTGACATTAGCCGTAGCTTGCTGGCTACTAAAATGATCATAAGAACAAATGCATTGTCTGTAAATGATATGCAGTGTTTCCTTACTGTCTTTATAATCTGCACCCAAGATATTCACTACATATGTAATATAAAAGGTCCACTTTCATTGACTGCATAGATCATATTGTATTATTGAAGTATATTTCCACATAGAATTGAATTTTAAGGGTACTCCCATCTTAAAATGTTTGCCAGGATATGAAAAAACATTGTAATCATGGTAGTATGATCTTTGGACATCTCATTTATCCCTTCTGCAAATCTCTTCTCCAGCCAGGATTTAATAAATTAATACAAATAGTTTTCCATCAGAGGTTCTGGTATTTTTGATGACAAAAATAGTCTAGAGTCAAAAATAATGGAACCTGACAGAAACCTAATGGACCACATTATAGTCAATGGATTCCATCGAGATTCTTTGGGATCTATGCTGCTAGCTTGAACAGAGCCTAATCCAGTGACAGGAGACACTACCAATCATGCTTCATTCCCACGTAATACAATTTATGACCAGATGTCTATTTTAAGTAAGTTACAACACTACACTAGTCTGACCCAGGTCTATGCTTCCTCAAGAAAAAATAAACTAAAATCACTTCATTGTATTTATACACACCCACACATCTGTATGTATATAATTCACACATATAATAAAAATAATAATTCATTAATCAAAAATATCCCAAAACATTAACATGCTATGAGATAAGGGTTTGGTTCCTTTCTGATATCCTATATCCCATACCAACCACATGTAGAGCAGAGCACCATAGCCAATATTACCTCATATCTTCATCATCATTGATATCTTTGTATAACAACTAATCACACTCATACTTTTTCTGCTTTGATTTCATATTTTATATTTAATTTCCTTATATAAGTAAAGATGGCCAAATTAAATTTAGTGCCCTCAAACTGACCGGATTTCATAGATGTGTTGAAGTTCTAAAAAAAAGATCAGTAGTTAAAAATATCATAACGTATGGATTAATCTATTGGCATACAATAGCAGTCTTACAATATTTGGGCAGACTTATAGAGCACCACTGTTTTTTAACTGCTTGAAGATACACACCTAGAGGGGCATGTTACAAATGTAATGCAAACTCTTCCTTTCAAGTTCTTTGTCTATGACAGCTTGATGTCTACAAGTGGGGTCTCTTCTGCACCTAATTTTGTTTCCAGTTTCAGCAAAGGTTTTTCTGAAACTGGAGCGGGTTTCTCCTCTTCTTGATCTGGCAAAAGTTCAGCCTTATCTTCATTCTTTTTCTTCTTCTTTTTTACAGTGACCACTTCCGTGTAGGTGACTTCTGAGATGGGCTCAACTAAGGGACCCTCTGAGACGGATTGAGCATCCTCTTTCTCACCTTCTTGGCCTTCTGCTGTGGTGCGCTGTTTTTCTTTCTTCTTGCTTTTAAATGTTTCTTTATTGGGTGCTGCCTTTGCTATGGACTGCTTGAATCTTTCTCCAGACTGTTTAAGCCTCTCACCGGACTGCCTTATTCTCTCTCTCCTTTCTGGAGTCACTATTCTGGTGCGGATACGGTTTACTTTCTTTCCAAAACTTTGTTTCGTTTTCTGCATGTTTTCCTTAGAAAATGCCTTTTTGATATTATCGATGCGCTGCTTGCCAGATTTTTTCAGTCGAGAGGACCTGGACTCTGGAACTTCGTACTCCTCATCAGAAGAGAGGTCATTAGGGGGGTAAAGTTTATCCCTTAAAAGCCCATCTAATGATGATTCCTTAGCAATGCTCACTTTAGTAGGGCACTCGATATCTTCCTGCAATAAAATAGAAATGTAAATGTTTGAGATAATTTCCATAACATGGTACAGCAATGAAAATGTTATCAACTTGTGGGAAAACAGGTTTTGTTTTTGCATGTTCTTGGTATTATTTCAGTTTTGAATATGCTACAAAACATTCTTTGGTGACAATAC
Source organism: Bufotes viridis (assembly GCA_033119425.1). NCBI lineage: Eukaryota > Metazoa > Chordata > Amphibia > Anura > Bufonidae > Bufotes > Bufotes viridis. Next base: position 227,553,781 of record CM065593.1, read on the forward strand.
AATTTCAATCTTATGAAATCTTGCACAGTAGAAGTGTTCTAAGCCTGTTATATTATTGTGACCCCAGAAGGATGCACCATCCAAAGCAGGAGGTACAGCATATTCAATGACAGATATGTGTCTGTGTGTTATTTTAAAGAAGACCTGTCACCATAAAATGCAATGCAATCTGAAAGCACTGTGCTGTCAAACAGCTGAGAAGATTGAGATGTATATATATATATATATATATATATATATTATAATAATATTTTTTTTTGGGGGAAAGAGCCAGTAAAACCTCTAATTTATATCTTTGCTTTTTCACCTTCTGTGACGAGCTATCGGTACAGGGAGGATGGGTTATTAGTGACTGACAGCTATCCCTCTATTCACACTTATACACAGAATGCTATCAATCACGGATAACTCCTCCTTTCTGTACCGATAGATGTTCACAGGAGGTGAAAAAAGCAAAGATATAAATGTATAAATTACAAGTTTTATCGAATCTTTTCCAACATATATATATATCAATCCGCTTAGCTTATCCTGCTTGCTGTGTATGTGCCACAATTTTTTTTCATTTACAATGAGCTAGACACAAGTTTTTTGGACAACCTTTCGACTAGTCCTCTTCTGCGCCTTATTCATGCATTTTTTGGACAAAAATTAGACCAGGTCCAATGTAGTATAAAATGTGGTGTAAATTCTGATAGCATAAAGGCCCAAGACAACATCACAGCTTAAAGGGGTTGTGTCACTTCAGAAAGTGCCATTTATCATGTAGATAAAGATAATACAAGGCACTTACTAATGTATTGTTATTATCCATATTGTCTCCTTTGCTGGCTGGATTAATTTTTCTATCACATTATACACTGCTGGTATCCGGGGTTTAAAATTATGACCACTGCTGTAGCACAGGTACAAGGTGGCTGGGACAGGAGCTGCTGTGCATGTGTGTCAATGCATGCTTCCACAGTCCTGGCCACAGAGATGCCGGTGCTTTTTCTAATAGTGTGCAAGAACAGCCACCGCTGCTGGATTTTAGGAAAGCACATAGGCAAGCGAATGCAGCAGCTCATGTCCCGGCCACCTCGTATCAGCGATGCAGCAGTGGCCGGAACCTTAGCATACAAGTAGTGTATAATGTGATGGAAAAATGATTGAAGTGAGCAAAGGAAGCTACAGTATATGGATAATCACAATATATTAGTAAGTGCCTTCTATTAAAGGGCTTCTGTCACCCCCCAAAAGTCATTTTTCTTTTTTGGGCTTACTAAAATCCTTATAGGGCGATTATTCTATATATACTGTTTTTACCTTTTTCTGTTGGTTATTTTCGCTAAAAAACGCACTTTTTAAATATGTAAATTACCTTGCTACCAGCAAGTAGGGCGGTTACTTGCTAGTAGTCGCCGCATCTTCCTTTCCAAACGCCTCTCCTCCTGTTGAGTGACAGGCCAGCGAGCGCCTTCTCCTCTGGCTGGCCCTGCCTCGTTCCAATCTCGCGCCTGCGCCTCCCGGTCATCAGTCGGCGCAGGCGCACTGAGAGAGGAGCTGCCGTCGCTTCTTCAGTGCACCTGCGCCGATGACATCACATTTACACCCGGAAGAGAAGTCGACGGCATCTTCTCTTCCGGGTGTAGATGTGACATCATCGGCGCAGGCGCACTGAGGAAGGAGCGGCCGAGCGAGCGTCCTCCTCTCAGTGAACTGAAGACTGGGACGGCGCAGGCGCGCGATTTGGAACTGAGACAGGGCCAGCCAGAGGAGGAGAGCGCTCGCTGGCCCTGTCACTCAACAGGAGGAGGGGGCGTTTTTTGGAAAGGAGGATGCGGCGGCTACCAGCAAGTAACCGCCCTACTTGCTGGTAGCAAGGTAATTTACATATTTAAAAAGTGCGTTTTTTAGCGAAAATAACCAACAGAAAAAGGTAAAAACAGTATATATAGAATAATCGCCCTATAAGGATTTTAGTAAGCCCAAAAAAGAAAAATGACTTTTGGGGGGTGACAGAAGCCCTTTAACCTTCTCTACATGATAAATGCTTTTGCTGAAGTAACAAAACCCCTTTAACAATCCACATACTGGTCACTTGACACAAATAAAAATGCGAAAGACATAGGTGGACATTTATCAATAATGGCATAATTTGCGGCAAAAAAATACATGATTTATGGTGATTTATGGTGATGGTGATTTATTTCACCCCATATATCAAAAGGCGCACGCCACTTTTAACCACTTCAGCCCCCCTAGCTTAAACACCCTTAATGACCAGGCCACTTTTTACAATTCCGCACTACACTACTTTCACCGTTTATTGCTCCGTCATACAACTTACCACCCAAATGAATTTTACCTCCTTTTCTTCTCACTAATAGAGCTTTCATTTGGTGGTATTTCATTGCTGCTGACATTTTTACTTTTTTTGCTATTAATCAAAAATGACCGAAATTTTTGCAAAAAAATGACATTTTTCACTTTCTGTTGTAAAATTTTTCAAAAAAAACTACATTACTATATAAATTTTTCTCTAAATTTATTGTTCTACATGTCTTTGATAAAAAAAAAGTCCAATAATTGTATATTTATTGGTTTGGGTAAAAGTTATAGCGTTTACAAACTATGGTGCAAAAAAGTGAATTTCGGCATTTTGAAGCAGCTCTGACTTTCTGAGCGCCTGTCATGTTTCTTCAGGTGCTAGAATGCCAGGAAAGTATAAATACCCCCCAAATCACACCATTTTAGAAAGAAGACACCCCAAAGTATTCACGGGGGGGGCATGGTGAGTTCATGTATCATTTCATTTTTTTCACAAGTTAGCGGAAAATGACACTTTCTGAGAAAAAAAAAAAGTTTCAATTTCTGCATAACTTCTGGCAGAAAAAAAGAAATCTCAGACGGACTCACTATGCCCCTCAGTGAATACCTCGGGTGTCTACTTTCCGAAAAGGGGTCATTTGTGGGGTGTGTTTACTGTTCTGGCATTTTGGGTGAGGCTAAATTGTGAGTCGCCATGTAAAACCTAAATGTACTCATTGGAATTTGGGCCTTTGTGCACTCCAGGCTGCAAAAAGTGTCACTTATGTGGTATCGCCGTACTCAGGAGAGTAGGGCAATGTGTTTGGGGTGTATTTTTACATATACCCATGTTGGGTGAGAGAAATATCTCTGTAAACTGACAACTTTGTATAAAAATTTTTAAAAGTTGTCGTTTACAGAGATATTTTTCACACACAGTATAGGTATATATAAAAATACACCCCAAAACACATTGCCCTACTTCTCCTGAGTACGGCGATACCACATGTGTGCCACTTTTTGCAGCCTGGGTGCACAAAGGGCCCTAAACCAATGAGTACCTTTAGGATTTCACAGGGCATTTTTACGCATTTGGATTCCAGACTTCTTCTCACGCTTTAGGGGCCCCTAAAATGCCAGGACAGTATAAATACCCCACATGTGACCCCATTTTGGAAAGAAGACACCCCAAGGTATTCTGTGAGGGTATGGTGAGTTCATGTAAAATTTTATTTTTTGTCACAAGTTAGTGGAATATGAGACTTTGTAAAAACAAAAAATAAAAAATAAAAACAATTTCCGCTGACTTGTGCCAAAAATAAAAATTCTGTGGACTCACCATGCCCCTCACGGAATACCTTGGGGTGTCTTCTTTCCAAAATGGGGTCACATGTGGGTATTTATACTCACCTGGCATTTAGGGGCCCCTAAAGTGTGAGAATCCAAATGCATAAAAATGCCCTGTGAAATCCTAAAGGTACTCATGGGATTTGGGCCCTTTGCATCTTGGCTGCAAAAGTGTCACTCATGTGGTATCGCCGTACTCAGGAGAGTAGGGCAATGTGTTTGAGGTGTATTTTTACATATACCCATGCTGCGTGTGAGAAATATCGGTGTAAACGACAACTTTTTACATTTTTTTATTCAAAGTTGTCAGTTTACAGAGATATTTCTCTCACCCAGCATGGGTATATGTAAAAATACACCCCAAAACACATTGCCCTACTTCTCCTGAGTACGGCGATACCACATGTGTGACACTTTTTTGCAGCCAAGATGCGCAAAGGGGCCCAAATTCCAATGAGTACTTTTTAGGAGGGCATTTTTACTCATTTTTCTTCTCACGCTTTAGGGCCCCTAAAATGCCAGGGCAGTATAAATACCCCACATGTGACCCCATTTTGGAAAGAAGACACCCCAAGGTATTCCATGAGGGGCATGGCGAGTTCATAGAATATTTTTTTTTTTGGCACAAGTTAGTGGAAATTGATTTTATATTGTTTTTTCTCACAAAGTCTCCCTTTCCGCTAACTTTTGACAAAAAGTTTAATTTTTCATGAACTCATTATGCCCCTCAGCGAATACCTTGTCTTCTTTCCAAAATGGGGAAAAAAAATAAAATAAAAGCGCAAAAATAATAAAAAAACCTCCGGTATCCTATGCGTAAATTGTCCACAACAATTTGAGCCATTTCTGCCGATAAGAGGATGAAAAATGAGGTGAAATATGTGCCAATTTGATAGCCTCGCCCACTTTGACATTTATAATACTTTTCCTGCGTGATGCATTCTTTATGGTGAAAATTCTGGAGAAAATAGTTGATTTATTTGGCGCAAATCAAAGTGTGGTACAACATGCTTGGTAAATGCCCCCCATAATCTTCTGGCTCAAAATAAACTATTACCTAATACAGTATATCTACCCTCAATGTTTTCTGCAGATTACCGTACCTGATACATTTGTGCAATATGGGCATACAATTTGCTGTACACATTGAACTGGTTCCCAAACCAGATTGGCTGCTGATTTGATGTGTACAAGGATACTTTTTACAGTCCCCTAAAGGCAAACATCAGGTTAGATATTGATTAGATATATTAATTTCTGCATTCTGGATTGCAACACAGTCAATCCTTTGGTCCTATGGAAATTAATTTGTTGTTTGTAGGGATCTGGCAGCAGCTTTATTTCTTCTCCTCATTTAGGAAATCAGGAAAGAACTTGGCCGATAGCTTTCTAACATATAAGTAGCTGTAATTGTCTGCAGTTACTCTCCGAAAACGAGCCATCTTATAGAATCCTCAGGACAAAGAAGTGAGGTGGATCATAACTATACTTTACTACACTAAACCGATAAATGGAAGCAACTCCTTGTCAATTTGTCAAAAAGGGGTCAAAAACAGAGCCTAGAAACCACAGTTTGTTAAGTCTAACTTCTGTTGTGGGCAAACTGTTTTTTTTTTTTTTTTAAGAGACGCTATCTTGGATAACCTCAATGAAAATAAGCAAATAACGCCGTATCAGCATGGCTTCATGAGGGATCGGTCATGTCAAACTAATTATATCAGTTTCTATGAGGAGGTAAGTTCTAGACTTGACAGCGGCGAATTAATGGATGGCGTATATCTGGACTTCTCCAAAGCATTTGACACTGTACAACATGAAAGGTTAGTATATAAAATGAGAATTATTGGACTGGGGGAAATGTCTGTAAGTGGGTAAGTAACTGGCTGAGTGACAGAAAACAGAGGGTGGTTATTAACGGTAGATACTCAGATTGGGTCACTGTCACTAGTGGGGTACCTCAGGGGTCAGTATTGGGCCCTATTTTCTTCAATATATTTATTAATGATCTTGTAGAAGGCTTGCACAGTAAAATATCAATTTTTGCAGATGACACTAAACTGTGTAAAGTAATTAACACGGAAGAGGACAGTTTTCTGCTACAGAGGGATCTGGATAGATTGGAGGCTTGGGCAGAGAAATGGCAGATGAGGCACATGGGAAGGAATAATGCAAGTCACCAGTACATACTAAATTGTAAAACACTGGGTAACACTGATATGAAAAAGGAGTTAGGAATTTTTGTAGACAATAAACTTAACTGCAGCAACCAGTGTCAGGCAGCTGCTGCCATAGCCAATAAGGTTATGGGGTGCATCAAAAGGGGCATAGATGCCTGTGATGAGAACATAGTTTTACCACTTTACAAATCACTAGTCAGACCACACATGGAGTACTGTGTACAGTTCTGGGCTCCTGTGAACAAGACAGACATAGCAGAGCTGGAGAGGGTTCAGAGGAGGGCAACTAAAGTAATAACTGGGAATGAGGGAACTACAGTACCCTGAAAGATTATCAAAATTAGGGTTATTCACTTTAGAAAAAAGACAACTGAGGGGAAATCTAATAACTATGTATAAATATATCAGGGGTCAGTACAGAGATCTGTCCCATCATCTATTTATCCCCAGGACTGTGACTGTGACGAGGGGACATCCTCTGCGTCTGGAGGAAAGAAGGTTTGTACACAAACATAGAAGAGGATTCTTCACGGTAAGAGCAGTGAGACTATGGAACTCTCTGCCTGAGGAGGTGGTGATGGTGAGTACAATAAAGGAATTCAAGAGGGGACTGGATGTATTTCTGGAGTGTAATAATATTACAGGTTACAGCTACTAGAGAGGGGTCGTTGATCCAGGGAGTTATTCTGATGGCCTGATTGGAGTCGGGAAGGATTTTTCCCCCTAACATATGGAAAATTGGCTTCTGCCTCACAGGGTTTTTTGTCCTTCCTCTGGATCAACTTTGCAGGATAATAGGCTGAACTGGATGGACAAATGTCTTTTTCAGCCTTATAAACTATGTTACTCATTCTTTCAAGGAGCACAAATGAATTTCTCACATAATAGAGCCATCCTTCTTGTTCTTTTTGAATCCTTTCTCTCATAGAGTTTGTACATGTCCATTCTTACAAAAGTCCAATTTTTCATGGGACAATTATTGAAATGTGATATTGTCATGTAGTACTCAAAAGATCACTGCCATTGAAGATGACAGGCAGGCAGTGAAAGGTAAAAGAAGACCTGTCACCTGTTCCACTATTAGTTCTGCTAGGGGTTTATGAATGTATTGCCAGCAGTCTGTAAATAAAAGTCCAGATGGATGTTACCAGTGGGTCCCCGCGCAATTATTGAATAGTGTTAGGCTATGCAGAGATAGAATAACTCCAAAAGAAACATTGATGGTCAGCTCACCTTAGTCTGTTAGTGTCACAGTACATATTCTGTTTTGGCTGCATGTGCTCTTCCGTAATGACTGTGGTTGACGTTCCCGTGTATGCTGGTTTCTTGGATGGTGCATAGTGGCTGCGGTCTTCTTACTGTGTGAACTGTGTCATGTGAATATTCTGCTTCTTGTGTTTGTATCGCAGTTAGGTCCTCTGTGACACTTGCTGCCATGTAGACTGGATGCATGCGCTCTTGCGTACTGGCTGGGGTTGATGTTTCCGAGTATGCTGGTTGCTTGTGTGGTGTGTGCTGGCTGCGGCCTTTATAGTGTGTGTACTGTGCCCTGTGAATTGTGTGTTCCCTGTGTCTATATAAGGTTAATGCTTCCCTGAGCTTGTTTAAAATCAAGAGGTTGGGTGCCTTTTTTTACCCTGTATTTAGACCTGTGTGTGATATGCCTGGGAGTTCAGTCCGTCCTCAGAAGTGCAGAGTGGAGGGTGCTTGCTCTCCTGACCAGTGTCTTTATTACCCTACCCTGACTTGTGTGGTCAGCCTGGTTATTCATTAATGTATTTATGTCCTGATCTGTCTGTGAATGTTATGCTTCGGGTTCTGCATGAGTTCAAGATATGTTTGCATGCCTGTCTGAGGAAGCCATGCTTCCTGTACTGCATGGGTTCCAGCCCTGTTTGTATTTCCTGTCTGTGAATGCCATGCTTCTGATTCTGCAACGGTTCCAAGTATATTTGTCTGAGAACACCATTCTCCCTCTTCCGCATGGGTTCCAGACATGCTTGTATTTCTCTGATTATGTTCTGATCTGTCTATGTTCGCAATGCTCCATGTGTCCTATATAGTATGCCTGTATTTCTGGTGCCTTGCACTAGCATCTCTGTTTCCTTGCAGGTCAGCTGCCAAGTGTATCGGGACCATCCCAGGAGGTAGCAGTCCGGTCACCCCCCTGTGACGAAGATCAGATCCCTGTATAGGGGTTAAAGTGTGAAAACCAGTGGAGTACCAGAATAAAACCCTTAGGGTTTGGCCCAAAGTCAAACCGGTAACTTACACTTACCCTGATCCGTACAGCTTGCTCATGATTCTCGCTGTCCATCTTAGTTGCGGTTCCTTCCTGGCCTGGTTTATTTTTATTGTTTATGTCTGGTACTTTTGTTTATTAAGCATTTATTTTGGCTTACTCTGGATCTTGTTGTCTGTTCTGCGTATGCTTATGATATGTTCAGGGGTTTCCCTGACCGCTGAACATGACAGTTAGTCCTCAAACTGGAAACCTGAGTGTAAGGAGACAATCCTGGATGGGAAATAGGTTTCTAGAGAACTTGCAGAAAAATACATCCACTTCTCCAGCACTTCCATAAAGCATATCTTTATTCAGTTTCTATTAAAAACATCTTGTACAAAAGCAAACAGTAGCTAACATATTTCAGACTCTGAATGTCTAGTCCATAGTCATGGAAGGACTAAAAACTGAGGATAGAAAACAGAGCTGTCCTCAGTTTTTACTCATCTAAGGACTAGACTTTCTGAGTCCGAAACATGTTAGCTACTGTTTGCTTTTGTACAAGATGCTTTTAATAGAAACTGAATAAAGAAGATATGCTTTATGGTAGTTCTGGAGAAGTGGGTGTATTTTTCTGCAAGTTATACTGAGACACACCCCCATCTGGTAACACAGAGATGGATCTCTATTGTACACTGTTGGCAATTAATTCATGAACTTTGAGCAGGAATAACATAGGAATTAGATAGGGATATATTGGAATATGCTCCAGAATTATTACATTATGGGGAATGCAAGTACCTACTAAAGCAGACATGCCAGGAGAGGGCTAGGTCCTCTTTTGTGCTACCGCTACAACCCTATAAGGCCAGCAACAGATTATTAGGTTTCTTAATTATCATAATCTTTAAAGTACTATTGCTAATGCAGTGATTTAGTGGGTAAGACTGTACATTTTCTGCAAACTCACAAACATAAAAAGTAATCCTTGCAAAATTTGTCAAAAAGTTGAATAATTTATGAAGAATGCAATAACAGAAGAGTTTGCCGAAATTCTCATATGACAGGGTATGATGTAAGTTTTGAGTAATGGTACCATCCTGGTTTTATAACACCAACCAGTGCAAAATGACCTGAGAGTCATTCTTTTACCATCTTCAAGATAGGCAAATAATGTATGGTCTGTGAAAATGTATGCTCAGCTTTAAATAAAGATGCATCAGAAAAAACGACAGATTACAAAACTTTGTAGGTAAAATAACTCTGTAAATGCAGATTGTATTGTCCTCTTTGCTAGACTGTTAAAGGGCTTGGCCAGTATCTTTTACTAGATGCACATGTGCTGGGAACAGCAGATGCAAGCAGCTACGTAGTAATAAGCATTCTTAAAGGGTAACTGTCATGTTTTCATCAAAAAAATTTTTTTAGCATATGTTACTGCTGCATCAGCATTATGCATAAAGCAGTCTTTAGTTTCTTCACATACCACTGTTTTCCTTAAGTTTTTCCCATAGTTACGGCTGTTTAAACATTTACAATATGAGGACCTTCTCAAGATGGCTCCTCTAACAGTTCTCTGAGGCCAAAACTGCTTTCCCTCACTATCCATACACACTTGCTGTAGCCAGCAGCTCCCTGCCAGCCAATCAGATTGGATTACTGAGAGACACGCCTCCTTACTCTGAAGCTTAATGCAGACATGCAGTATAAAGGACTGCCCCTCTGTCTTCCTGTCTTTTTAGCCAGAGACAGACAAGCCATAGCAACTGTTTTTTAAGAAAGCAGTGGAAAGGGACAGGGGACATTAATGAAAGCTGTTATTATAAGGTAATTACAGATATTTTGACAATCACTGACAGGCTAACTAAGGTATACATGCCTAGATCTAATAAACTAGCAAATAAAAAAATATAAGACAGTTACCCTTTAAACTATCGGCACCAATGTCTGATAGTTTATATCAGGCATGCTCAACCTGCGGCCCTCCAGCTGTTGCAAAACTACAACTCCCATCATTCCCGGACAACCTACAGCTATCAGCCTACAGAAGGGCATGTTGGGAGTTGTAGTTTTACAACAGCTGGAGGGCCGCAGGTTGAGCATCCCTGGTTTATATGAATAATTCATATGTACAGGCAGATCAGCTTGCCTGTGCTCTGAAAATGGCTGCTGATTGAGGGTTCTTTTGATCAGTGGCCTCGATGGAAACATAACGTGCATGCGGTAATTTCCATGTCCATCCTCAGTGTAAATAAATAGAGGCCATTCATGGATGGAACCCTGCATAGCAGCCATTTTTGTGAAGCAGTCAAGTCCATTTAGAGCCAAAAGTTGTCCTCAATAAGTTAAAACAGTGGTGCTAGGTATGCCCATTAGACCTTCTACAAATCATAGGCTAGAGAACTGCACCCTGCATAATCAGTATGATGGAACACCCATGTATCTCCTTTTTCTTAGTGACCCAACTCCACCTGCATGTGGGCAGCCTTTTGGCATGGCTGATGTACTTAAATATGGTACTAGTAAACCGGTAAGTTTTATTTCCAATCAATCCTGAGATACGATTTTCTTCATACCTATTTTTGAAGTGAATCAATATAGGCTTGCTTTTGTATTCTGTAAAATGCAACATTAAGAAAGGTGAATTTACTTTATATACAAAAGCTGTAGCAATGAAGAAGAAACTTTGGACCTTTGCTGGTATTGTCTTGAAGGAATGGAGCTTTCAACTACATATAGAATAAAAAAAATAATTCACTTAATGTTTATTCTAAATCCAATCGAAAGCTTCACTTCAAGACAGCACAGGCAAAGACCCAAATTTCTTCTTCACTGTCCTTTGTATTCCTTCAGTCTGAGCTACCAGAATTGACAGGACCATTGGCTGCAGTCACCTAAGGAGGTTAAAAACAATAGGTCCAATTAGCTGTTGTGCCTATATGTACAACACACAAAGGTTAGCGCTACTGGTCTATTGATGCCCTCATCTTTACTTTCACTTGAAGAGTTCCTCTTTAGATATACAATCTGAATCTATAAGCAATGTGCATTATAGAGTTTTCATGCCTTTTTGAATATAAATAGTGTTTAGTTGAGATTAGAGAAGAGTGAATTGTCCCAAATTCGTTTCAGGTCTCTTTTGAATGAAGCACCTGTCAGATTCTATTCGGGTCCCAAAAGTGTCCCCAACTGCTCTAAAAAGTTGTGTTTAACGCTCTGGGGTCTCCTGGGACGCTATCCAACTCCTTTCAAGCTCTTAAACATCAGACAGCATCAATAATGTCAAAGTGACAGTGATATTTATGGCTGTGGGTAAACGGATGATAGCTGGTGGTAACAAGCTGTATAATAACATTGTCAGATGTTATGCTTTGTACAATTAAAAAGTGGTCCAGAAGTGATCCCTTTAAGGTAGCAGATGCCTGTTGGTGTTTATACACACACGGGGGTAAAGGAAAAGCAATAGATTGTTTTGAACTTCGAAAAAGCTTTTTGGTACAAGTACCCCAGTACAACATACAGCAGCTGTGACACAGTACGTCAGGGGGTACACCATCAGAGCCAGGATTAATAGCTTTGTGTCTCTGATTGTGAATTATGTGATGGGGTGACACATATTAATAAAAAATAAATAAAACTGTTGACAACTTTCTAGGTAGTATTGATCAATGTGAATGTAAAATGACTATATGACATATATAGCCTTGTTAATATTCTGGCCCATATGCTATGTTTTATAAGCCATGTTCCCTTGTTGAGCAAATCTTCTGTGCTGTCTACATAGAGGTCCTGTCCATAAGATGACCTTTATTCACACACACTGCACATGCACTAAACTCCCAACAATGCAAGCGCAGTTGGCAGGTGCAGGGTATTTGAATGGAGGAGGCTGAATGATGTGTCTGGAGTCATTTTTTTCGGTCGCAAAGGGGATTTGCGGCCAAATCTGCGACTTTTTCTCATTCACGGGAGGGCTAAAAAAAAGGGGGCATAGCGTGAGTGAGGAAGGGGGCCAGCTGGCCTGTCTCACTTATCATTTTCTATGCCTGTTTTAGGCCGGCGGTGGATGCGCCTAAGATATGTAGCAGCCACCAACTCTTCATAATTTACATGTATCATGGCACAGCGCATGGGGTATTAAGACCGACGTCTAAAAAGCTGGTCTTAATAAATTACCCCAAAGATCCTATGCAATGTGTCGGTCCACATACATTTCTCAGTTGGCAAATTATATAGTGCCAATGACATGTCAGTATAGTCCTTTCTGATTGGCTGAGGCTGACTACAAGGCATTATGGGCAAGCCTTCCGGCTGGGGCACCTCCCAGGGTCGTATGATCCTCCTTCTTTATGTTCCCTGCTGTCTCAAGACTTGGAATGATCTGCAAAATGGTAAACACCATTTTGAGCAATTCATCTGAAATTAGTCCCAACAGATTAATATTCACTGGAAAACAAAGTTTTGGGCTAATTTGTGCCAAATTTGATTAATTCCGAATCAATCTGTTTATCTCTAGTAGTTGAGTGGTATTCGATCCTGGACTTTTTACCACAATTTATCAAAATCTATTCCAATACTGAATATTTTAGCTTACGATATTGTGTTAATGATAAGATATATACATGGTATCCATGTAATAACCACTATTAGGCTTATTAATTTGTACAGAATACTGGCCTGATTGTTACGGAAGGAATATTGTTTGTGCTTTCTAAACGACAGTTCCCTTTCAATAGTAGTATGAGTATTTTACCTCAGGCAAAATGTAATCAATATTTCTGTTTGCTACTGTGATACACAAAATATAATAGACACAGAAGTATAAGCTATGGCATATTGTTCTGCTACCATTTCAATTCTCTCAATGCGCCGATGCTCTCCTTTGCCCTGCGCTAAATCACAGAATGTCACAGAAGTATAACTGCAAAATCAAAGTGACCTCAACCAAACAGGGAATGAATGATATAAAGTGTCATTTGGAGGTGTTAAAGGGTTATTACCATCTTGTAAAGTGGTGGTATATTGTTAGGATAGGCCATCACTTTTGTGTAAAAAAAACTGTTGTTCATTCTGTGTGCCATATTTATGAAGTATTTAAGATACTTGTTTTTTGGCTGCTCCGACAAGACTTGTCAGAAATGGGTGTGGCTTAAGTGAAAGATTTATCAAAACTGTCTCAAAGGAAAACTGACTCAGTTGCCCCTAGCAACCAATCAAATTGATATTTTCATTTTCCAAAGCAAATTAAAAAAATTAAAGGACGGAATTTAATTGATTGCTGGGGGCAACTAAGCCTGTTTCCCTTTGCACCAGTTCTGATAAATCTCCCCCATTGTGAACCAATTGCACAAAAATTTTGGTGCAAAGTAAGCTACCTAATATGGTTGTATAAACTTGATTAGGCTAGTTTTACACTGCCGCCCTTAGCTCCGGTAGGCTGTTACAGCAGAGAACAGCCTGCCAGAGTTGTCTGGATCCTGCGTTCCCAGCCATTACCAGAATACCACTGCACGCAGAGGTATCTGTTTGGCCAAATCCTGGCATATTTGCCAGGTACTGGCCAGATCTCGACCAGACAGCATTATGCCAGATCCAGATACCTCTGGAGGGCTGTTCTCTGCTGTAACAGCCTGCTGTAACTATCCTGGCAGTGTGAAAGAAGCATTAGATAGTCCAAAGATGCACCATACAAGCTGCTTCCATATATGATGGAATTACTGTGCATTTTCTTTATATATATATATATATATATATATATATATATATCCTCAATAGTCTCAAGTTACCATTCACATAGGCATTAAATAGGACTAGCTACTCTGCTTGGTGACAGAAATGAACACATCTAAATGTAGAATATATGATCAGAATCTTTCCCCCACACAATCACAGCAAACCACCTGTCCTACCATCGGTCCCAAGTCCCAGCAGTTTGGGTGAATTATGCAGTAACTACCTCTTGGTGAAGTTGCTTATAGTTAGAGGTTGTGTATGTTTTAGATAGTTTACTATGACCTGAAATATGTTTCAAAATTTTAGTGAAAATGTTAAAGGGATGCAAGGGTGGAAAAAAAACAAATCTGGAATAAGTCCAACAGTAAATGTATATATAATTACATAATAATACTTATCACCATAAACATAATTAGGGAAAATCGCAAAAAAACGAAGTACTTATTTCTTCAAAATGACACAAGTAAATTTTATGAAACATTCAACTCCAACAACTGGCAATGCAGTTTATTTTATTACCTGAAAAATGACAACTCTGAATTTGTTCTTTCTCAGCATCTCTTCTTGCTTGGATTCTACTTTTTGGACCTGATCACTCTGTTTATCTACTCGTGATCTTACATCTTTCACATTGGTGCTTACTTTACGGGTCTTTTCAAGTAGTTTGTTAACAGTGTAGGTAGTATTGCTGTGAGCCTGTGCAAGTTTCAGCAGATCAATCTGGATAGTCTTGATGGCATTCTCCATTTCTCTGTGACGTTCTTCAATTCTTTTCTGGCTGGCTTGCACAGCCTCCACAATGGAGGCTACTTTGTCAAGAACAGTAACAATAGTTAAGGCAGAATCATGGTCTTCATCATCTTCGGATACAACCGACAAACGGTTGAGGTTAATGCTATCAGAAGTCGTTTCATGATGATCCATGATTAGTTGTTTGCTGGAGCTGAAGTCCTCTGGCTGCTGTTTAGGACTCAAGAACTAATTCTGGCATCAGAGCAAAGAGACAGCTGCTTCAGTAGACCTTCAACATGAAATGTAAAGCTCCACCCTAGGAGGCTGGAAAGACATTTATAACTACCCATCGTTCAAACTCTGTGGTGAACATGCCTTATGAAATACCAAACCGCTAAAATTAGATAGCATGCTCTGAGTAATAAATCCATGAAAGAAAATATCGTGGGCTACTTAACTGCAATATCCAAACCATCTGTTGAACCAGAGTGAATGAAGATACTAGAACTGGACAGTGTAGTGGACAAAACCACTGCATTACTGCTGCCCTACACCAAGCATAGCTATGACACTTTTCCTTTCTAAAAGCTAATGCAGCACACACATATCCCAAGTCATAAAGCGGCCCAGCTATGTAGGGTAGCATACAAACGGCATCATTACTTACATATTAAAAGCATTCTGCATTAAGGGAAATTTTTTTTTTTTATTAAAGCAGACTTTTATTTTTTGTAATGGTGTTCAAATAAACATATGTATGCTGATCAACAGTTTCAAATTTTATTTTACATGAATTTTAACATTTATCTAAATGTAACAAAAGTATTGTGCGGACCTTAATGTAAGAGCCAAGGAAACATTTTCTCCCAGTAGTATTAAATGCTATAATTGTATTAAAAAAAGGAAATAATTACTTTTCAAGGGTCCGTGGTGGCATGGGAGCAATTGGGATTGTTTGTGTGGTGTCTATTTTTTGGTGCCCAATTACATGTTTTATTTGTGGTGTAGAAAATACGGATAGTCACAGACACAATCAACTAAAAAATAAATAAAAGATAATACAAAACACTTACAGATATGACACCACAGAACAATGCACCTACTGCAATCCCTAGCCCCTGAAGACAGACCCCAATGGGTAAATAATGTCAGGATTAGAAACCATTGAACATATTTAACGTGTTACCACTACTCACAGAATACAAGTCACATATCATGCGATAGCCAGTGTTTAAAAAAAAGTCCATAACTAATTCTATAAAACATTGAAATATCTATTAAACACAGTATCCTCTATGAAGCTCGGTAAGAAAAAAAATTGTAAACATTACCTTTAGCTCATGCCTGGTTTGTAGGGTATTTCTTACATTTTTCATGTTTGTCCATTATCTACAACCACAGGAGGCCTGAGCCTGTGTTCCATAGGAGCAACCAATTGTGGGGATGTAGTGAACGTTTCATCCACCATTTTGTGTTATACATTGGAGTTTCAGATCGAGTTCCCGTTTTTTCCATGCTTAAAGCTTCCCATATCAGTTTACAAAGTGTAGCTTGATCTTGATGGTGTTTTTACACAGTTACATTTTTGATTGCAGTTTTTAGCTGAAACCACGAGTGGATTAAAAAGAAATAGGAAATTTAAAGGAGGGACTTATATTTATTCTTCCTGTTGGACCCACTTTTGGATTTTGGCTAAAAAACTGCATCAAAAACTGTTGTTGCTTTCTTTATAGCAAATGCTTGGTGTTACACCATCCTGATTATACTTCAATCTTTCACCTGCCCTAAATTAACAAATCTTTCGTCAGTTTGTGTCTGGACCCCAATGCTGCCAAAATTGAGATGTTTTAATAACAAAATATGGGTAACAAACAACCATGCGAAAGCACACACAGAAAAATACTGAACTGTGTTTCCAGAAAAGGAATATAAAAGAAATTAAGAAAAATAATGAACGCTGTATCAGTCCATTGCTGCCAGAGCTGATGTTTTGCAAGTACAACAGACAACCAACAAAGCTAAACCATAATATGTCCAAAAATAAGGCCTCTGAAATAAATATTTCCATTCTTTAAAAAAAGATATAATAAAAATGTACAGCACATGGTCAATGTAAGTATAAAAAATAAACCAGAAAAATAAAGAAAAAGAAAACACTGGGGCTACACCATCCGGGATGAAGCATCTGAAGTGAAGTGACCAAGATTTTGCTTCTGTCGACGTCCTCTGTTGTTCTTCGGACATTTCCTGCAAACAAAACCAGACAAGGCCTTTAACTAACTTTATTCTATGCAAATATACATTCAGAGTTATGGGCCCTTTACACGGGCAGACAATTGAAATGATCATCGCTAAGCAGCGTTACTACTTTGTATTTTCTTTAAGACTATCAATTGCATGTTAATACAAAATAATAAAGGCTGAGAATAATTTATGCTTCTGTCAGTCTGGATCCTGTAACTCATCCTTTTCAATGGCAAACAGTCATCTTTTCCTGGAGAACTGGGACTTTGTTCTTAAGATCAATAGAAGTCCCAGCAGTCTAACCCTCATTAGTGAGACTTCATGACATGCCATAAGGGTACTTTCACACTTGCGTTCGTGTGATCCGGCAGGCAGTTCCGTCGTCGGAGCTGCCTGCCGGATCCGCCGTTTAGTGTCACAACTGACAGCATTTGTAGACGGATTTGGATGCGGATCTGTCTACAAATGCATTGCAAGAATTAATCCGTCCCTCCGCTTGTCATGCCGATGGACGGATCAGTCCTGCACTCTATTTCAGTTTTCCCGGTCTGCGTATGCGCAGACTGGAAGGACGCATCCGTCCTTCAGTTGTTTCGCAATGCCGGATCCAGCACTAATACAAGTCAATGTAAATTAATGCTGGATCCGGCATTTCAGCGACTGATCAGGCATTTAGGACGGACATAATACCGCAGCATGCTGCGGTATTATGTCTGGCCAAAACGCCTGACAGTGACTGAACTGAAGGCATACTGATGCAAACTAAACGGATTTCTATCCATTCAGATTGCATGGGAATATGCCTGATCAGTTCTTTTCCGGCATAGAGCCCTTTTGACGGAACTCTATGCTGGAAAAGAATAACGCAAGTGTGAAAGTACCGTAACTTGTTTAACCACCTCACATCTGGGCCATTTACCCCCTTCCTGACCAGGCCTAATTTAGCAAATCTGACATGTCACTTTATGTGGTAATAACTTTGGAACGCTTTTACTTATCCAAGCCATTCTGAGACTGTTTTCTTGTGACACATTGTACTTCATGTTAATGGTAAATTTGAGTCAATATGTTTTACCTTTATTTATAAAAAAAATCCAAAAGTTAATGAAAATTTAATTGAAAAAATTCCCTTTTTTCTAAATTTGAATCTCTCAGTTCTGAAGTCACTTTGTGGAAACCCCCCATAAATGACCCCATTGTAGCAACTACACCCCTCAAGTTACTCAAAATTCACTTTAGGTGTTCCACAAGAATTAACGGAAAATGGAGATGACATTTCTAAAATTCACTTTTTTGGCAGATTTTCCATTTTAATCGATTTTTTTCTTTAACACATCGATGGTTAACAGCCAAACAAAACTCAATATTTATTACCCTTATTCTGCAGTTTACATAAACACCCCACATGTGGTCGTAAACTGATGTAAGGGCACACGGCAGGGTGTAGAAGAAATGGAGTGCCATATGGTTTTTAGAAGGCAGTTTTTGCTGTACTGGTTTTTAGATGCCATGTCCCATTTGAAGCCCCCCAGATGCACCCTTACAGTAGAAACTCCCAAAAAGTGGAAACTAGGGGATAAGGTGGCAGTTTTATTGGTTCTATTTAGGGGTACATATGATTTTTAATTGTTCTATATTATGTTTTTTTATGAGGTAAGGTAACCAATAAATGGCTGTTTTGGCACTGTTTTTATTTTTTATTTTTTACAACATTCATCTGACAGGGTAGATAATGTGCTATTTTTATAAAGCAGGTTGTTATGAACCCAATGATATCAAATATGTCAACTTTTTTGTTTGTTTCAGTTTTACATAATACAGCATTTTTGAAAAACTATTATGTTTTTGTGTCTCCATTTTCTGAACGCCATATTTTTTTATTTTTCTGCCGATCGTCTTGAGCAGGGGCTTGTTTTTTGCAGGAAGAGTGGACGTTTTTATTGGTACCATTTTTGGGTACATATAATTTTTTGATCATTCATTATTACACTTTATGGGGCAAGGTGACCAAAAAATTGGTTGTTTTAGCACAGTTTTTATTTATTTATTTTTACAGAGTTCACCTGAGGGGTTAGGTCGTGTGACATTTTTATAAAGCAGATTGTTACGGACTTGGCAATACCTAATATGTATACTTTTTTATACACAATAATTTTACAATTAGTTTTACACAATAATAGCATTTTTGAAACAAAAAAATGATGTTTTAGTGTCTCCATAGTCTGAGAGCCATAGATTTTTTTATTTTTTGACCGATTGTCTTAGTTAGGGTCTCATTTTTTGCGGGATGAGGTGACGTTTGATTGGTAGTATTTTGGGGGGCATATGCCTTTTTGATCGCTTGGTGTTGCACTTTATGTGATGTTAGGTGACACAAAATGGCTTTTTTGGCACTGTTTTTATTTAAAAAAATTTACGGTGTTCATCTGAGGGGTTAGGTCATGTGATATTCTTATAGAACAGGTTATTACGGATGTGGCAATATCTAATATCTCTACTTCTTTTACATTTATTTCACTTTAACACAATAATAGAAGTTTTGAAGCAAAAAATAATTATATTTTAGTGTATCCATTGTATGAGTCTTTTTTTTTTACCTATTGTCTTAGGTAGAGTCTCATTTTTTGCAGGATGAGGTGACGTTTTGTTTGGTACTATTTTGGGGGGGCATACGCCTTTTGTATTTTTAACATTTTTTTTTAATTGGGGATATTTAATTTTTATTTTTTATAAAACACTTTGTTTTTTTTATTTTACACTTTGTTTCCCTCATAAGGTCATACAAGACCTCTGGGGGACATTTAACTTCATTTATTTTTTATTTTTTCCACTATTGATTTCTCCTGTAACTGGGGCTGACATAGTAGCCCCAGTTACAGGGGAAATACACCCTACAGAGAGGCTGTACAGCAGAATACAATGGTGTACAGCCTCAGTGCAGGGCTGATCGAGGTCTGTGGAAGAAACTGACAGCTCCTGCACTCTCCCGGCTCCGGCGGTGACATGACCACCGGGCCGGGACAGGAAGCTCATTAAGTGCTGTGTGTACTGCGATCTAGAAGTCAGGGACACCTTGGGACTGTCTCTGCCTTCTCTCTAGGTTGCCCTGCTGTCACTGACAGCGGGCCCCCTGCTAGGTAGCTGCACGATTAGTGTGCAGCTGCAATCTCTAATTGGACGTTCAGAAACGTCCATTCAGAGATAAACATCCATCCATAGGACGTTTATATCCTATGGGCGGATGTGAAGTAAAAAAAAGCTCCTATGTTTCTATTTGTCAGGTACAACTCTAAGGCCTCATGCACACGACAGTTGTTTTTAGCGGTCCGCAAAATGGGGTTCTGTTGTTCCGTGATCCGTGTCCTTTTTTGGTTCCGTTGTGTTTCCGTGGTCCGCCAGAAAAAAAGGAAGGGAAAAAAAAAGTGTAATTTTAATAACTCCGCCCAGGATAATGGAATATACATGCAGGTCACGGACGCGGATGACAGTCGGATGTGCCCTTGCATTTTTCCAAGGTCCCATTGACTTGAATGGGTCCGCAAACCGTTTTTCGCGGACAAGAATAGGACAGGTTATATTTTTTTGACGGACAGTAATCACGGACCACGGAAGCGGAGGACAAACGGCGCACTGAAAACCAATGGGTCTGCAGAAAAGCACGAAAAACAACTCAATGGACACGGAATCAAACCACGGTCGTGTGCATGAGGCCTAATGCTGGATTTAGACTGCCTGACCTGTCAGGCAATTATCGGGAAGGGATCAGTACTTGCTGATAATTGACTGCTCGTCATTGGAGGTAAAGAGCCGCATTTACATGCAGCAATAACCTCCACTGAATGGGGATGAGCGATGGCTACTGCAGATACAGATACATTGTTTCTGGTCAGCAGGGCGCTGTTCACACAGCCCAGAAATGATGATTTAATATGCTTCATGAAAGATCATTTCACCTGATGAACGAGCATTTTGCTCATTCATTAGATAATCGGTAGAACATTTACACAGGCCTATTATTGGGAACTAGCATTCGTGATAATTTTTGTAACCAATGTTCAACCTGAGAATTGGGCCTTGTAAATACAGCATTAAAATGTGTGACATTCCCATCTTAAAGGATATGGACACCTTTGAAATCATAAATTAAATTCATATATCAGTGACCAAGCCTGTTTGGGCCTTTATGACCAAGCGTTTTTATTTCTTTTTTCATCGCCGCGTTCCAAGAGCTATAACTTTTTAATTTTTCTGTCTCGGGCTTTCTATTTGCGGGACAAGTTGTAGTTTTTAATGCCGCCATTTTGGGGTACACATAACTTTCTGATTAACTTTTGTTAACTTTTTCTGGGAGGGAGATGGGAAAAAAAGCAATACTGCCACTGCGTTTTTACGTTATAAATTTTACAGCGTTTATTTTTCAGTATAAATAATATAATATCTTTATTCTCTGGGTCAGTACGATTACAGTGATACCAAATACATATAGTTTTTTGATGTTTTAGGCCTCTTGCACACGGGCTTCATGTTTGACGCCCAGATAAGATGCGGGTGCGTTGCGGGAATTGCCGCGATTTTTCCGCGCGTGTGCTAACGTTTGTAGTGCGTTGAGCACGCGCGTGAAAAAATCCGCATGCTTGGTACCCAGACCGAGTCAGACTTCATCACTGAAGTCCGGTTTCGGATGAGTATTCTGTATGTGTAATTATTTTCTTTATAACATAGTTATAAGGGAAATAACGCATTCTAATTACAGAATGCAATGTTCCCGGGCTTTAAAGGGTTAGAATAATAAGAGTTAACACCTTCTCCATTGTGCGCAGAGCTCCAGAACGTCTTCTCTGATAGTTTGGATGCTTGAGACCTGTGGTGACGTCACAGGGTCACATGGTCCAATCATAGAAGCATTTGAGTGGACCATGTGACCCATGTGATCCTGTGACATCACGGCAGGTCCTTCATCAACACTGTTGGATAAAGGACCTGCCGTGATGTCACAGGATCACATGGGTCACATGGTCCACTCAAATGCTTCTATGATTGGACCATGTGACCCTGTGACGTCACCACAGGTCCTCAAGCATCCAAACTATCAAGAGAGAAGACGTTCTGGGGCTCTGCGCGCACAATGGGAGAAGGTAAGTTAACTCTTTATTATTTTTAACCCTTTAAAGCCCGGGAACATTGCATTCTGTAATTAGAATGCGATTATTTTCCCTTATAACTATGTTATAAAGGAAAATAATAACGATCGGGTCCCCATCCCGATCGTATCCTAGCAACCATGCGGGAAAATCGCAACGCATCCGCACATGATTGCGGATGCTTGCGATTTTCCCGCATCCCCATTCACTTCTATGGGGCCTGCGTTGCGTGAAAATCGCAGAATATAGAACATGCTGCGATTTTCACGCAACGCAAAAGTGATGCGTGAAAATCACCGCTCATGTGCACAGCCCCATAGAACTGAATGGGTCAGGATTCAGTGCGGGTGCAATGCGTCCTCCTCACGCATTGCACCCGCGCGGAAAACTCGCCCGTGTGAAAGGGGCCTTACAACTTTTTTGCAATAAAACCCCTTTTTTTTTTTGCATTGCTGCTTTTTAAGACCCATAACTTTTTTTTTTTTTTATGGAGTTGTGTGAGGGCTTGATTTTTGCAGGATGACTTATATTTTTCATTGGTATCATTTTGGAGTAAATGGTGCTTTTTGATCGCTTGTTATTACGTTTTTTTGGTGGCCACTAAGGATAAATTAGCAAGTCTGTCTTTTTTATTGAAATTGTTTTCTTTTTATGGCATTCACCGTGGGGCAGGGGTGCACAACCTACGGCCCGGGGGCCACATGCGGCCCTTGATACCATTCTGTGTGGCCCCCAAACATCTGGTAAGATACATGTAGGTCTATGTCTTATGGCTTCTTACATGTATCTTTCATGTATTCTCCTATTAGATAAGAGTCCTAGAGCTGTAACTAGATATTTATAGTATATACTGTATGATCAATATGCTAAAAATACAGTATTTCAGTTGGTAATACCCCTTTAAGTTTTATTTTCAGCCCTTGGAATTGGTGCAGGCTGACAATGTGGCCCCCAACCAGAAAAGGTTGTGCACCTCTGCCGTAGGGGATAATTTATGTGATATTTATATAGTCCGGGTCGTTACGGACGCAGCAATACAAACAAATGGGGAGATTTTTTTTTGCTATTTTTTTTATTGAAGAGCGTATTTTCAATGGGAAAAAAGCGCATTTTTTTATTTTATGGAATTTCTTTATTAAAAAAATGTGTTTCTTTTATTGTTTTTTTACCACTTAATAGTCCCACAAGGGGTGCATCCAGCCCCAGTTGTAAATGTAAGCCAGCTTCTGAGCAGTCTCACATTTAGACCATTTCCTACACCTCAAACAGGTGTAGAAAATGATGAATGAGACGGGCCCGCCCACACTCCTCTCACTTTTTTAGGCCTAGCGTGATTTTGGTAACTGATGATAATATAGGCGGATTTCAGGATAATAAATGACCCACAAAAAGTCTATTATTAACACACAGTGTGTTTTACTGAGAGGGAAATGTTCACATTGGAAAATCTTGAAACGAACATTGGGTTACAAACTGAATATTAGGGGTCTGAAAATTAATAAAGGATTGAAGATAGCAGACTGAAACTTTTAACTCAAGGTAACTGCAAACATATATATATATATATATATATATATATTTGTGTCGAAAACATTTAACTCCATGCCTCACTGTATTATATGTAAAGCTCAGCAGCTTTAAGAGCACAATCTCATTTAAGGCATGAGAGTCCATTATTTAGACTAAACATGAATGGTAAGGCTGGGTTTCCATGTTTAGGTTTTCTCATGCAGTTTTTGAAGACAAAACCTGGGATGGATTCAAACATAGAGGTGAGGTAGTATTTTTCCTCTACACTTACTCCCTCTTTATGAGCCACAAGTGGTTTGAGAATAAAAAAAAACCTTAATGTAAAAAACCCAGGCTTATGCATTAAAAGTAGTAAACAAAAGTATGAATATTATATACCTTGTTATGCACATGACAATGGCAACTATAATGGCGATCTGTACAGCTCCAATAATGGCTGCAATGAGGACATGAGTAAGCTTTTGTCTGCTTGGCACCACATAAAGAATGTTGAAATCTGTCTTGTCACAGTATTGGCCTGTGTATCCTGATTCACACCTGGGGAGAAAAGAAGCATAGGAAATTATAGTTTCTTTAGTTTCAAAACATGCTCATGTTCCCTTTCACATTCCTGCTGCTGGGACCCCATCTAACACTATCAGAAAATGGTCTATGATTATGCTCCTTATGCATACATGACAACTGCTTCCATTGTAAAATGATGGCCATAATGGTACTTTTTTCTACCTTACATTTATCTAATATCTTCAGTGCCCTGTAAAGTTATTCACTCACTTGGTATTTTCCTGTTTTGTTGCATTATAATCTGTAATTTTAATAAAGTTTTAATTTTCATTTTAGTCCAAGTGGAATAAAAAATACCTGGTCTAAAATGTAAATTAAAACTGGTGAGTGCACTGAGTGCATATGAATTCATCCCCTTTGATATGAGATCCTGAAATAAAGCCTAGTCCAGCCAAATAACTTTCAAAATCACATATTTAGTTGAATAATGTCCCCTTGTATGCAATAAGTGTCATGATGTGAGTATAAATACTCTAAAAGGCTGCAAAATTACTAATCAAGCAGCATACCAAAGAGCTCTTCAAACAGGTCAAAGGCAAAACTGTGTAGTAGTATGGACCAGGACTGGGTTACAAACAAAAATCCCAAACTTTGAACATCCCACAGAGTACCAATAAATTCATTATAACAAAATGAAAAGAACAGGGCACAACTACAAGCCTGACAAGAGAAGGATGTCCACTAAAACTCCAGTCAGGACAACAAGAGCATTAATCATAGATTCACCACCACAATAACACTGTACGAGTTCCAAAGATCCACCGCAGGGGTGGAAGTATCCACAATATTCATTCAAAGGACCACTCTAAGCCATTCACTTCACAGAGTGGTGCTTTGTAGAAGAGTGGCCACAAAAAAGAAGTAGTTTAAAGAAAAACTTTTTGGAGTTTACTAAACAGCAGGTAGCAGATGCCCCAAATACATGGAAGAAGACTCTTTGGCCAGATCAGTGTAAAATGTTACTTTCTAGCCATCATGGGAAATGCTATGTATGGCTCAAACCCAACATTTCCCTTCACCCCAAAAATACCATACCCACAGTGAAGCATGGTGGTGGCAGCTTCAGGCTGTGGGATGTTTTTCATCAGTACTGTACTGGAAAACTGTTCAGGATGAAAAAAAAAGATTCTTGAGGAAAGTCTGTTTAGTCAGCCAAAGATTTGAGACTAGGATGGAGGTTCACCTGGTTTGACAGTCAGACCATGGTGTACTTAACTGCTCATTTTCATATGAAGTAAAGGTACATGTTACCTGTGAAATGTTATTATTAGAATCAGTTAGGTTAGCCCTGCATTGCATTGTGCCTGATTTAACAGTGAATTTCATGGTCACAAATTCCCTTTGAGGGGAAACATTTAAATGTGTTGAAATGGCCTAGTCAAAATCCAGACCTCAATCCAACAGAAAATCTGTGGCATGACTTGAATATACTCTACACCAATGAAACCCATGTAAATTAAGTGAGCTGGAGCAATTTTGCCTGGAAGATTGGGCAAAAATCCCAGTGTCTAGATGTGCCAAGCTAGACATACCCCAAGAGACTTGCATCTGTAATTGCAGCAAAAGATGGCTCCACAAAGCATTGACTATCAGGGGCTGAATATCTAGGCACAGTAAGTTCTCGTTTTTTTTTGTCATCATTATTGTTAGTGTCACAGTAAACATTACTTTACACCTATTGTGGCAGGGATGTTTTGTGTAAAGCAAAGAGTACAAAACCTAGTGTAAGCCAGAACGATAACAAGAATAGAATAGCACATACTGTACTATCCATAGAAGTACTGTATGTGTCCCAAGGTCTCATGATGATAAAGGCCCATTGTGAAATGCACCTTTTCTCAAGTACACTAAATGCAGTCTTTAGGGAATCCTTATCTATTTAAATCAATCTATCAACTAATCTATCTATCTACATATTTATTTTATCATTTTCCACAAATTATTACTTCATTTAAGGATGGAATGATTCTTTGGTAAACCAATAACCTGAAGTGAAAGACAAAAACTGTGACTGAACCAAGCTCATGTTTATTTCAAGTGTATGCTTATTGGAAACAGTATACGCTGAATTATTGATGCCCACTGCCAGTGTTATTACCGTATATTTATATGGATATTTCATCTGTGTATTAAATGTATTTTTTCTACATCTTAATCATTAAAGCCCCAGTAGAAATAAAATTTAAGGCTTAGCAGGTCTGAGATATTTTGCCCGGCAGGCATCTCTTTTGCTAACGGCATTCAACTACATCTATTTTAGAGACTTATATTAAAATGACAATATCATACAGAGCTAGTTTTCCAAGATAAGATTAAGAGATTAAACAAGATGCGAAATGGAAATGTGTCAGCAACTTTATTGCTAGAAAACATTTTTCAATTTCCATCTTAAAGGGGATCTCATAGAATTTTTAAAGGGCTCTTAAATAACTAAGCCCTAGACATTATCTAACTTTCTAATACATTAGGGTACAACATTCAATTGTTAAACTAAAACCATTGGCAGGCCAAGGAATGGGGGCACGTTCTGCCCTGGGTGCCAACTATACCGGGGGTGCTGGGGGCCATCAGACTGTGTGTGGGGGGGGAGGTGACAGTTCACAGCATGGCAGGCCAGCCTGTGACTCCAGTCCCTGCCATTCAGACTCATAGGCATCAGGGCAGTAGGCCTCAATCTTATAAGGCAGGAGATGGTGATGATATCACCGTGACCTCCTGCATTGTGTCTCAAGAGACAACGTGATGACATAGCGCAGGAGTGCACAGTGATGTGTTTCCTATCACATTCCCCAAGACTGCAGAACTCAGGACAGTGGCGGAAATGGAGAGCGGAACGCAGGTTAATATTTTTTTTAAAATTTATGTCTGCTAATGCTGTAAGTACTGGGAAGCACTACAGGAGTGTGGGAGAACATTACAAATACAACAAAGGAGGACTATTATATAGTAGTAATACAGAGAGGGTCATTATATATACTAATAATACAGGGGTGGCCCTTATATATTCTAATAATACAAATGGAGACATTATATATATATATATATATATATATATATATACTACCAATATAGAGGGGGACGTTATATAGTATATGCTATCAATACAGAAGGGGAATTATACATATGGGCACTACAGGAGGCATTATAATGCACTACAGGGGATCCTTATAACTACAGGAGACACTGCAGCGGGGCTTTATCAATACTGGGACTACTACAGGGGGAATTATAACTGGAGACACTATCAGTGGATACACTATAGGGAGCTATATTACCACTGTGCGCTCTATAGGGATGCCTTACATAGGGGCCTTATTACTACTGGGGGCTCTATACGTTGGCCTTATTACTGCTGGGGAACTATAGGTGGCCTTATTTCCAGAAGTGGCCCTAAGGGGGCATTATTAATATTAGAGGGTGACTATCTGTATGACACTGTTGTTTCTGCAGTATAGTATTTGGGGTATTGGGGAGCACAGTGGGAACAGTACTGAAAGAAACAGCAAGATGACAATGTTGGGGCATCAGGAGGGGAAAGATGATAGAAAAATGAGGAATCTAAGATGTCTGTGTGGTAAACTCAGCAGAGACAAGACGCAAGTGAGAGAAGTTATCAAGGCGGTCTGATCTCCAAATGGTGAAGATGAGGAAATAGAATGTCTACCTCAGGCGGGATGTCATTGGATGTAAGAGGTATGGGGTACTGTATTCTGTATGTTTCATAGCGATGTATGTAACATCCACCCAAATATCTCTTTAACAGTGGGGGAGGGATTTCAAATTTCTTGCCTTCTCTCTCCTCACCAAACACAGCGGTGACCATTTGATAGAGGCTGTGCTTGGTATTGCAACTGAGCCCCATTCACTTCATTATGGGGGTGCCAGAGAATATACCAGCCAGGTGTCAATTACCTTAGGTACACCACTGACTAAAACTATTATTATTTTACTAGTGCACCTTGTGGAATATCTATTGCATGACTTCAAGAATGACATGCCTCTCTCTTATGTTCTTTATCCATCCCTCACTACAGTAAATCTGATGCAGCTTTTCCTTACAATGATGGACTATTCTGAGTGAGTTAGATGTGAGCAGCATTTACTTCAAAAGAAGCTGCCAATGCACATTATTCCCTTTAAAATCTATAGTTGCAGGTACAGACATCAAAACCTGACAACCATGAAACCTGAACTAGACATTCAAGCAAGGAGCGTGGAGGAGGAAGCACTGGTGCATGAAGACGGCTGTGCTCAGAGTGCCCAGATCACGCCAGTGCTATGTGTAAATGAAGGACTTCAGTATAGACATGATTGTTCAAGAGCAACAATGGACGCTGTCTTCTTCCCTTAAAAACATTTAGAAAACAGAAAAAAGGAATTGGCTCCTCCAGGTATGAAGATTACTCGACAAAGAGAAAGAGAACTGTCTGAATGTACTTTTAGGTAAATCATATATTAGTAGAGTAAATATATTTAAAGGGCTTCTATAGTTTTTACTCATCGATGGCACTGAACAAATCCTTGCACTGGCTTCTCCACAGTTCACAAACTGGTCTTCAGCACATAAACTGGTGTTCATAGCGATCAGTCCCATTTCTTTGATTACTGTTACACTGAAATCTGATTTTGTATTTGCTATAGGCCACAATTACACCATTTGAAACCACTTTCACCCTTTTCAGATTTTATTATGAGCGTTACAAGGGGTGGTCACTGGTCAGATGACAGGCTTTCTTGCAGTGAACTGCGGGGCAGGTTTATTAATCCTGTGTTTAAAGTAAACTTACGGTGGACCAGGCAGAAGTTCATCACATGGGCTCATACTAGACACTTCTGTTTAACCTTACACCACCTATTGGTTGACTTACTTTGCACCAACATTTTGGTCCAGATTGTTGTAGTTTAAAGCAAACCTCTGTCAGCGAAACCACGCCACTTTTCCCTGTTAGTGACGCCTCTAGTGAGGCGCAAAAGGTGTCTAAAACACATCATGTGGTGTAAGGCATATATGTAAGTTTACTGAGCCAGTATTAATAGCTTAGTAAATCTCCCCCATTGTTTACATACAGTATCTACAGAAGATCGGAGATCAGGAGAAAAAAAGCAAAAAAGGAAAGCGCATTTTTATTCTATACTTAAAATTTATTGAGCTACGTCAATACATCCAGATATAGTGGGGCAGATAGAAGGTGTGCAAAAAACCCTGTACCTAACAGAGTCAAATGCAGTTGGATCTTCATCACAGCAGAGGAAATATCCAATAAATGGCACACATTTTTAGAATTCTTATTCCATATATAAAGTATTTTTGCTGTAACTTACCGGCATGATGCTTTCTGTGTAGGATAGCTTAATTCGCATGTTCCATGCACACAATATCCATTATAGTTTTCTGAACATGGCATATAATTCCCCATGTAGTCATCTTCCCTTTGGTCACTAGAATCTAACAAAAAAAAAACAAAAAAAAGGTTACAAATAGGGAAACTGTATAATAAGATGGCTACATTAAGAGGCGAGAGCTTGTTGAAGCACATACTTCTGAATGAGCCAAGTTATAAAAAAAGAAAAGTTTCGTAGGCTTTGTTCATATTGCATTCAAGTATTGAAGGTTTATGTCGACAAAGTTTCCCAACGTAAACCTCCAAAAGAAGACGAAAGATGTATGCTGCTGTACAGGCATACAGTGCCATATGTCACTCATAGTCATCCATGTTAAAACCTGGGAGATTTCAGTAGTGAAGCATGCAAAATTGTAAAAATAGTCAACATACTGTAGCTCAGGATCAGTAGAAAATAAGTATTACAATGGCTCACATTTATGTCTGCGCCATAAATCTGTCTAAAACGTGGCGCCTAATCTAGGGTTTCTACACTTTTTTCCCACATGCCTAGGGATGGGGCTGATCAGAAAGGGACTTTGAGGAAAAGAGGTGGGTCTAAGATGTGCCATTTTGTGCCAAGAAATGGCATAAAAAATCAGTCTCAAAGTAAGCCAACCAATAGCTGGTATAGAGAGAAGTGTGTATCATCCAGCCTGAGCCCCTGTGATCAATCTGGTGTCTAAGCTTACACCATCTTTAGGATTAGCAAATCTGGCAATGTATTTACAATGTTTCTCAACAACAAGTTACTGATCGAAGGGGAAGATAATAATCTCACTAAATGACACTGAATAATCACATGGACAGATTCTGATATTAATGTAGTAGGGACTGTACTAATAGAAATGAAAAACAGCAGACAAGATGTCTATTGTCATTTCTACAGGCAACATAAAAATAACTGCTCTCTTTTCTGTCCTTTAAGGACACGGCATTTACAAAACCGGATTATTAACTATTATTCTTCTTCTTAGTCTCTTGTAACAGAGAACCAGAGATGATTGTGCAGCCGCCTCTCTCTCTATGTGAATATATATATATATATATATATATATATAACTGAGTGATCTAACATGCTAAATCACTCTCACAAAAATCTGAAGAAAAGGGAGAGGACAGAAGCTTTCTTTATACAATGTGAGTTTATATTCTATACATTACCCCATCAATTTTACAGATCTGCCATATGTTAATTAAACTAAACTCTCCCGGTATCATTAGCTTCATGTTTATGTCTGCCATTACCCTTCATGTAAGAGAGCTTTACCTATAGGTGGGGGAATGGTATTAGTTTAAGTTCATAGTATTCTGCTCTTCTGTATTCCAAAACATGACTCACGATCACGATATATATATATATTTCAGAAATAATTGCAGCTCTGTGACAGCCTGACGCATGGCTGAGCACTGAGCTACAAATATCCTTTGTCCAGTAAAATGAATGTGGATCATAAAATAGCACAATTCTGCAGCAACAACCTGCTGTTGTCAAAGGTGTGAACCTAACATTTACATTAGGATCGTCTCAGGCAGGCTACTGGTGAGTTCTGACTTCAGAAATGAGCAGAGAGAGGAAAGTGAGGAGTGTCATGATGGTGTCTTTGGAAATACCAGGCAGGAGGGGACCTACCTTTCACCTCAGGGCGGTACTGTAAGCCATCATCTTTCTTTCCAACTGGATTGGTGTCATCTGTGACTGAAAACAAAAAGCAGATATAAAGCTAAACCCTGTGAGAAACCTATTGCACTAGGATCTCTCCGAGCCACAAATAATATAACACTTCTAATTGCACAAAAAGGGCCCATACATATGGCCTTATTACTAGTGTTGTACAGAACCATTATATGGAGGACATAGCCTTCTATAGCCTCATTCTGCACCTCTGAATTTACAGAGGAACATGATTCATATGGATTATAATGCATGTTGTACTACGGGTAGGTATTCTCCCCTATTTTTCAGGGATGATTGATCTAATAGTAAAACACTGTATGGCTCATTGATTAAGGGTACTTTCACACTAGCGTTTTGGATTCCGTTTGTGAGATCCATTTCAGGGCTCTCACAAATGGTCCAAAACGGATCAGTTAAGCCCCAATGCATTCTAAATGGATAAGGATCCGTTCAGAATGCATCAGTTCGGCTCCGTTCCGCCTCTATTCGGTTTTGCAGGCGGACACCAAAACGCAGCTTGCTGTATTTTGGTGTCCGTCTGACGATGCGGAGCCTAACGGATCCGTTTTGAATTACAATGTAAGTCAATGGACAATGACACATTTGAAAATGGATCGGTTCCCCATTGATTTTCAATGTAGTTCAAAACGGATCCGTTTTGGACTTTGTCATTTTTCTTTAAAACGAATGCAAACGGATCCGTTCTGAACGGATACAAACATTTGCATTAAAGGTGCAGATCCGTCTGTGCAAATAAACAGACGGATCCGCACCAACGCAAGTGTGAAAGTACCCTAATAGGTAAAAATCTGTATTATGTAATTATGTAATAGGTAAAAATCTGTATTATGGAAACTGCTGACATACAGCTACACATTTATGTTATATCTAATCAATATTCCATAAAACAAGGAATAGGTAAAACCGGGCAATAGGCAACATCAGAGACTAAGTGTGGATTGTCAGAGCCTAGGAAGACATCTGCTATATTGTAAAGCTATATGTATATATTATATATATATATATATATATAATATATATATATATATATATATATTGTAAAGCATGGCCAACCTGCGGCTCTCCAGCTGTTGTAAAACTACAACTCCCACCATGCCCTGCTGTAGGCTGATACCTGTAGACTGTCCAGGCATGATGGGAGTTGTAGTTTTGCAACAGCTGGAGAGCCTCAGGTAGGCCATCCCTGCTATATACGGTAGTTTTTATACAAAGAGTATTTTGTACCTGTACAGCTTCCTAGGTGTTTCACATCAATCTGCTCCTGCTTGATGCATGACGCCTCTCTCACCATACATGGATTGGAATACGAGTTTCCATCAGAGGCACAGACAGGATTAAAATTATGTCCGCTGCAATCTATGTTACACACACACCTGCCAGAGAAAATAGGAAAAGGAATAAATGAATCTGTAGGAAAGGAATGTCCGTGTCACTATATCATTTCTATGTATTCATCAAGTAGCATGCTTTGTGTGGAAAGACAGCAATACTGATTTGTTTCAATGTATTGTCCTAGCTGAAAACCAATATAAATCAGTGGTCTGCAATCAATTATAGCTATGGGAACCAGTGGCGAGACAGCCACAGAAATAGGTCATGTTGTTACTATGGGGTCAGTGAAGGTGTATGTATGTATGTATGTATGTGTGGGGATTCTAAATTCTTCTGCTAAAGGCATCTCTGGATAAACAGGTCTTGTATTAGAAAGGACCATGTCACAAGAACCATTACTAGTAAGTAGACGTAGTTTTGATTTACTGTACCTATGGGGCTCCTGTCTATGCATACCTAGGATGTGAGTACATATGATATAAAATGCATGATAATATGTAATATATACACAGAAATAGGTAAGTTGATCTTCAAATAATATAATAGCTATAGAAATATGGATGCATGGCTACCTGTCTCAAATTTCAAGATTACCGATTAAACTGTCACTGTCATGCCTGAACGGAGTTTCACTCCAAATGGCACAGTCAATTCAACAGTACAGACTCGCTGACAACAGCTCATATCAGCTCCCAGTGAGTGAACAAATCCTTGGGTGTCAACCACCTTCAACATTTGTTTTATTGTCATGCAGGTTTCAATGTACAGCATTTACCAGATCATGTGGGACGCCAAGTCTAGCATCATCCTACCCTCCTCCCACCCCATGCAATGTTTCGGGAGTCATCCCCCTTATCAGCATCATGCTAAGACTGAAGCAGGAAGTGGCATGGCTGCTTCCTGACCTGTATATACAGCACTCATTAGGTAGTGTGTATACAGCGATAGTGAAGGCAGGGATGGTAAAAAAAATTACAGCGGGCTCTCAACTCCCACAGCTCCATGATTAGCATGGAGTTGCTGGGACATTCAAAAACATCCTTGCACAGTTAAATGCAGACCACCTGGATGTATATAGTCAACAGCGTGTTTGCTGAACTCTGCCGGATCCAGCAAAAACGCTAGTGTGAAAGTAGCCTTACAGGAAAAGTCCAGGTACAACTGATGTCATGTATAGTACAGTGCAAAAGTGGGCAGTACATGATACAAGAATTATCCCTTTGCTGTTCTTTGCAGAGTAACATACATAGTAACATAGTAAGTAAGGCTGAAAAAAGTCTGTCCATCCAGTTCAGCCTGTTATCCTGCAAGTTGATCCAGAGGAAGGCAAAAACCCCTGTGAGGTAGAAGCCAATATTCCTCATTTTAGGGGAAAATAATTCCTTCCCGACTCCAATCAGGCAATCAGAATTACTCCCTGGATCGACCCATCTCTAGTAGCTATAGCCTGTAATATTATTACACTCCAGAAATACATCCAGGCCCCTCTTGAATTCCTTTATTGTACTCACCATCACCACCTCCTCAGGCAGAGAGTTCCATAGTCTCACTGCTCTTACAGTGAAGAATCCTTTTCTATGTTTGTGTACAAACCTTTCCTCCAGACGCAGAGGATGTCCCCTAGTCACAGTCCTGGGGATAAATAGATGATGGGAGAGATCTCTGTACTGACCCCTGATATTTTATACATTGTTATTAGATCTCCCCTCACTCATCTTCTTTCTAAAGTGACTAACCCTAATTTTGATAATCTTTCTGGGTATTGTAGTCCCCCCATTCCAGTTATTACTTTAGTTTCCCTCCTCTGAACCCTCTCCAGCTCTGCTATGTCTGTCTTGTTCACAGGAGCCCAGAACTGTACACAGTACTCCAATGTGTGGTCTGACTAGTGATTTGTAAAGTGGCAGGACTATGTTCTTATCACAGGCATCTATGCCCCTTTTGATGCAACCTATTATCTGAGTGTGTACCATTAATAACCACCCTCTGTTTTCTATCACTGAGCCAGTTACTTACCCACATACAGACATTTCCCCCCAGTCCAAGCATTCTCATTTTATATAGCAACCTTTTATGTGGTCCAGTATCAAATGCTTTGTAGAAGTCAAGATATATGACATCCATTGATACTCCGCGGACAAGTGTAGAACTTACCACCTCATAGAAACTGATTAAATTAGTTTGGCATGACCGATCCCTCATGAAGCGATGCTGATACGGCGTTATTCGCTTATTTTCATTGAGGTACTCCAAGATAGCATCTCTTAGAAAACCTTGAAACAGTTTACCCACGACGAATGTTAGACTTACCAGCCTATAGTTTCCGGGCTCTATTTTTGAACCCTTTTTGAATACTGGAACCACATTTGCTAAGCGCCAATCCTGTGGAACACTCCCTGTCAGTATAGAGTCCTTAAATATCAGAAATAAGGGTCTGGCTATGACATTATTTCATAAGATATTGGGGTGTATGCCATCTAGTCCCTGTGATTTGTCTATTTTAAATCTTTTAAAGGTGCTGCTGCACTTCTTCCTGGGTCAGACAGGGCACATTTAATAGTTTTTTCTTGTTCCTCACTCTTTTTCCCATAAGGTATGTACCTCTCACAACTGGAGTTTAGGATGGTTTTAAAAACATCCTATTTTGTAGGACATTGTCCCAGTTAGTGAGGCCAATGGCCTCTCTTAGCTGGTCAAATTTAGCTTTTTTGGTATTTTGGTATTTTTGTGCTTCGCTGAAAAAAAAAAACTCTTTTGAATGACAATTGGAAGGTTATTATTTTATGGTCACTATTTTCCAGGTGTCCTCCAACACATCTGTTGCTCTGCCAGGTCTATTGGTTAGTACTAAGTCTATCATGGCCGTCCCTTTAGTTAGGTCCTGAATCAGTTGGGAAAGGTTTTGTCTTTGGTTATTGTCCAGTTTCCTTTATGAGATCTAAACCTTTCAGTTGAAGTCCCCCATAGTAACAACCTCATCTATACTAATAAAAGCCGTGTGTGAGTGGCGTCTGTGTGTGTGCCGAATACTCAAGTGCGCATGCACGGCGCACTGACCAATCGGCACACACTCCTTGGACACTACAGTGCGGCATCCTACTGTAATGGCAGCGGGGCCCGGTGCAGTCACTGTATTGCACCGGGCCGCGCTCAGAGAGGTAATACTATGAGTAGCTGTAATAATAATAACGATCTTCTCTTCTTAACTTACTACATGGTGAGGCACGAGGCCGGGCGGTTGGGCGGCCACTGGCAGCGTAACTCCCTACACCAAGTGGGCGGAGCAGGGGCATCACTTAGTGAGTTACTCTGCCAGTGAGAACCCGCCCGCCAGGCCTCCTGCCTCACCATGTAGTAAGTTAAGAAGAGAAGATCGTTATTATTATTATTACTGCTGCTCATAGTATTACTTCTCTGAGCGGGGCCCTGTGCAATACAGTGACTGCAACAGGCCCCGCTGCCATTACAATCACACTAAACAGCGACACTGTTATGGGGGATCTGTGGATGACACATAGCATAAGATGCTATGTGTCATCCATAGATACCCCAATAACAGTGTCAGCCACAGACCACACCCATAACAGTGTCAACCACAGACTCCCCCATAACAGTGTCAACCACGGATGCCCCCATAACAGTGTCAGCCACAGACCCCCATAAGTGTCAGCCACAGACCACCCCCAATAACAGTGTCAGCCACAGATACCCCCATAACAGTGTCAGCCACAGACCCCAAAAAGTGTCAGCCACAGACCCCTATAACAGTGTCAGCCACAGATCCCCCATAACAGTGTCAGCCACAGACCACCATAACAGTGTTCCATCCACAGATCCCCCATAACAGTGTCCCATCCATGGATCCCCCATAACAGTGTCCCATCCATGGATCCCCCATAACAGTGTCAGCAATAGACCCCCATAACAGTGTGTCATCCACAGATCCCCCATAACAGTGTGTCATTCACAGATCCCCCATAACAGTGTCCTCCACAGACCCCCATAACAGTGTGTCCTCCACAGATCCCCCATAACAGTGTGCCATCCACAGATCCCCCCCATAACAGTGTACCATCCACAGATCCCCTATAACAGTGTCCTCCACAGACCCCCATAACAGTGTGTCCTCCACAGATCCCCCATAACAGTGTGCCATCCACAGATCCCCCCATAACAGTGTACCATCCACAGATCCCCATAACAGTGTCATCCACAAATTACCCTCATAACAGTGTCAGCCACAGATCCCCTCCTTAACAGTGCCACCCACAGATCCTCCATAAGAGTGTCAGCCACAGATCCCCTATAACAGTGCCATCCACATATCCCACATAACAGTGTCAGCCACAGATCCCCCATAACAGTGTCAGCCACAGACCCCATAACAGTGTGCCATCAACAGATCCCCCATAACAGAGTCCCATCCACGGATCCCCCATAACAGTGTCAGCCATAGACCCCCATAACAGTGTGTCATCCACAGATGCCCCATAACAGTGTCCTCCACAGATCCCCCAAAACAGTGTGTCCTCCACAAATCCCCCATAACAGTGTGCCATCCACAGATCCCCCCCATAACAGTGTGCCATCCACAGATCCCCATAACAGTGTGCCATCCACAAATTCCCCTCATAACAGTGCGCCATCCACAGATCCCCTATAATAGTGTCATCCACAGATCCCACACAACAGTGTCAGCCACAGATCCCCATAACAGTGTCATCTACATATCCCCCTCATAACAGTGTCAGCCACAGATCCTCCATAACAGTGTCAGCCACAGATCCCCTATAACAGTGCCATCCACAGATCCCACATAACAGTGTCAGCCACAGATCCCCCATAACAGTGTCAGCCACAGACCCCCATAACAGTGTGCCATCCACAGATCCCCCATAACAGTGTCCCATCCACGGATCCCCCATAACAGTGTCAGCCATAGACCCCCATAACAGTGTGTCATCCACAGATGCCCCATTACAGTGTGTCATTCACAGATCCCCCATAACAGTGTCCTCCACAGATACCCCAAAACAGTGTGTCCTCCACAAATCCCCCATAACAGTGTGCCATCCACAGATCCCCCCTAACAGTGTGCCATCCACAGATCCCCCATAACAGTGTGCCATCCACAAATTCCCTATAATAGTGTCATCCACAGATCCCCCATAACAGTGTCATCTACTATCCCCCTAATAACAGTGTCAGCCACAGATCCCTTATAACAGTGCCATCCACAGATCCCCCATAACAGTGTCACCCACAGATCCCCCATAACAGTGTCACCCACAGATCCCCCATAACAGTGTCAGCCATAGACCCCCCATAACAGTGTGTCCTCCACAGATCCCCCCCATAACAGTGCCATTCACAGTTCCCCCCATAACTGTGCCATCCACAGATCCCCCATAACAGTGTCAGCCACAGGTCCCCTCCATAACAGTGTCAGCCACAGATCCCATAACAGTGCCATCCACAGATCCCCCCATAACCGTGTCAGCCACAGATCCCCCATAACAGTGCTATCCACAGATCCCCCTCATAACAGTACCAGCACTAATGTTCTATTGCCTGTTATGGTAACGGGCATAATGTCTAGTTTTTATATATTTCCACCTCATCCATTTCTTTTAGTAGTAGATATTCTGTGGACTCTGTTATATTAGCATGTTTAGGTTTACGTATTAGGTTTACAATAAACTCCTAATTGTGTTTTATTATTGTTTTTGCCTCCATGTATTTCTACCAACAGTGACCCACATGTTCATTTCCCTGACTTATATCTTCCCGGAGTAGGGGCTTTAGACAGGACTTTACATAAAGGCAAACCCCTCCCCCTCTTCCTCTGTAACCCTGTATGTTAACTACCCAGTCATAGCTATCATCCACCATGTCTTAGTTATTCCCACTATGTCATAGTCCTCCTCACACATTAATACTTCTAGTTCGCCAGTTTTATTGATCAAGTGTCTTTCATTAGTGTACATACAATTAAGTGTTTTTTGTATATTTTTTTAACCTACACCTTTCCTTATGAACTGTTCTAGTCCCTCCTTCCAGATCTCTTTCTCCATCCTACAATGTAGTTACTGTCCTCCCCAGTCCCTAGTTTAAACACTCCTCCAACCTTCTAGCCATCTTTTCCTCCAAAACAGCTGCACCTTCCCCATGGAGGTGCAGCCCATCCCTACGATAGAGCCTGTATCTCCAGAAACCCAAACCCCTCCTTCCTAAACCAGTTCTTGAGCCACTTATTAATCTCCCTAATCTCCCGCTGCCTTTCTTTTGGGTCTCGTGGTATAGGTAGTATTTTGGAAAACACTACCTTTGAGGTCCTTGCCCAGAGCTTGTTGTGACCTAAATCCCTAAAATAATTTTTAAGGATGTTTCACCTATCTCTAACTTTAGCCATGACCGCTGGATCTTCACCAGCCCCTCCCAGTACTTTAGCAACCCGATCCTCGATATGTTGAACTCGAGCGCCAGGAATACAACACACTGTTTGACGATCGCGATCTTTGTGACAGATCACCCTATCTGTACCCCTAATAACTGAGTCTCCCACTGCCAGCACTTGTCTGGCCTGCCCTGCTCTCTTGGTCCCCTGGTTTCTGAAGCTGACATACTCCTGAATGGCAGAGAAAGTGTCTTGCTACACTAGTGCTATCTCTGAACTGACATCCCCCTCATCTGCCAACCTTGCAAACTTGTTGAGGTGTGCCAGATCAGGGCTAGCCTCCCTGGCACTCTTCCCTCTACTCCGCTTTCTAACTGTCACCCAGCTAGCAACCTCACTTCCCTGATCCTCCTTACTACTACCACCCTCCCCCGCCTCTACCCCATAGGGTGCCTGTTCAGTGAGCAGCAAATTATTTTCCACATTGCCAACATTTCTCAGTGTCAAAATTCGCTTGTTTAGATACAGGATGTGCTATTCCAAAAGGGCAATTTGTTCACATATTGAACAAACATATGCACCCTCAAGCGGCTGTTCCAGGCCTGCATACGTTAGACAAGATGTGCACTGGACTGTGTTGTCAATATTGCAACATATACTAATGGGGATTACACAAGAAAAGAGAAATAAAAAATACAATAATGCAGTGCAATGAAAAGCAACTGATTTAGTGTAGTCCTTTACTAAAGTCTCTTAATCTCAAGTCACTTAATCTGAAGTCCCACACTTAATACAAACACACACTTAAAATGAAAAATGCAAATGTTGAGAAACTCACGTTGTTTGTCTGCTTGTATAGGTGCTGCTCACAAACAACTTCAAACCAGACTGCTGTTTTATTTCCTCTGGATTCAAAAAGAGTCATGCACAGACCCCTTAGGCCCTCCACCAGGCATAATATAATGTGTACATTTTGTATAAATGTTCCTTTAAGCTTAATTTTCTGTAAAACTCCTGCTTATCAGTTACCAATCAACATTAAATTTCCATCAAATCCCTTCCTGGCAGCACTGTAAAGTGTAGTTGACTATTGTGAACAACTTATAAGAGAAAGAAATTGATTGGCAGCATTGGATTTTCCAAGCCTAATCCATTCCTACAGTTTTCTACTGAAATAAGAGGTATTGGCCGTGTCTGACAGCCTCTTATCGTCCCAACTAAACTAAAATGTATGCTCACGCATAGACAGACTGCTGGCTGAACTTACTGAACTTTGCCTAAAGACTATTTGTAAACACCCAGATTTAAAGGGAATATATCACCAGGTTTATACTGCCCTATCTGAGGGCAGCATGACGTAGGACACCCTGGTTCTAACTGCGTGTCATTTACTTGTCAATATGCACTCGTTTTGTATTAAATCTCAGTTTATTATTGAAGCACTGGAGTCCTCTCAGTGATGAGCGCATGCTCTGGAGGCAAAATTCAGAAGTTTCCGGGTCCCCCACCCATCAGCTGCTAATTGAAAGCTTTCTCCCTATGCTCACTTGGGGACATGTCACTGCCGAGGCCAGTGAATGGCTGTAAAAGTCCATGTGACCAAGGATGTGACGTCACTCACTGCCCATCCACTGTAGAGATGCTTTGAAAAGGTTAATGAGATTCCTTCTTTTCCACATTAGTGCTTACTCATTTTTTGGGGGTCATAATCTCCCTTAAGTATTAGGAAGGATACAATGTTGCAGAAACATTGTAATAGCAAACATATAACTAGTTCCAGATGGTACACTATAATAAGTATATGCATATAAAACATATACTATTTGGTTGTGCTTTAAAGTATAAATGTCACTTCAAGTATTTTTATGCATTGGGGAAGTGATTTTGTAATACACTTTATTAAGTGATTTTGTTCAGTTTTA
Organism: Bufotes viridis; assembly: GCA_033119425.1. NCBI lineage: Eukaryota > Metazoa > Chordata > Amphibia > Anura > Bufonidae > Bufotes > Bufotes viridis. The sequence goes on from CM065593.1 coordinate 227,594,493, forward strand.
TTTAAAAACAACCAGTCTCTGAACTTGAGCTTTGCTTAGGAACACCCTTCTTCAGTGTTCAGCGTGTGCTGTGCGCTGAAGACAGCTCCTGAGCCTGCCCCTACCCTCCTTGCTATATGCAACAATATAAATATCCCTATATACTGTATTATTACTTCTCCTTGTCTCTCTGCTTATCATATTGGCTGTCAGTGGTGATCAATGACACGCATCTGTTTTTTATCTTCCCCATGCACTCACTACCTAACTAGCCGCTGGGGAGGTACAAGAGAGAAGAGCTGTCAGTGCTCAGTGTAATGCTCATGGAAAAAGGGAGAAACTGTTTTACAGTACATGAGGGCAATTATATATATATACATATAATAGTGCATCTCAATAAATTAGAGTAACGTCAATTTATTTCAGTATTTCAATTTAAAAAGTGAAACTCATATTATATAGATTCATTACACACAGAGTGATCTATTTCAAGCTTTTATTTCCTTTAATGTTAAAGATTATGGCTTACAACTAATGAAAACCCAAAAGTCTGTATCTCAGAAAATTAGAATATTGAGTAAGCACTATAATCAGCTCATCAACACAAAACACCTGCAAAGGTTCCCTAAGCCTTTAAATGGTCCTTCAGTCTGTTAGGCTACACAATCATAGGGAAGACTGCTGACAGTTGTCCAGAGGACAGTCATTGATAAGATATTTTTCGATATTTATATGCACTAATTATATATATAGATATATACCTGTCTCTTTATATTGTAAATCTGGTTCTCCCTGTCTCCATGAGTATTACACAGACTGTCAGTGTTGACAGTCAATATAATAAGCAGCGAGACAGGGAGAAATGATGTTAGAGTACATAGGGACATTTATATTATATAGCAAGTATGTAACTCACTGCATGTAACAGTCAGCTGTTTTTAGTGCATAACTAAACATTGAAGACAGGTTTTCCTTTGCAATGTTCATTTCAAGCATTACTAAGGCCTCTTTCACACTTGCGTTGTTAGGAACGGAAGTGCACGCCGGATCCGTAACAATGCAAGTGAACTGAAAGCAATTGAAGACTGATCAGTCTTCAAAATGCTTTCAGTGTTACTATGGCAGCCAGGACACTATTAAAATCTATTACTATGGCAGCCAGGACGCTATTAGTAGTAGTGGGGAGCGGGGAAGCAGTATACTTACCGCCCGTGCGGCTCCCGGGGCGCTCCAGAATGACGTCAGAGCGCCCCATGTGCATGGATCACGTGATCCATGCGATCACGTGATCCATGCGCGTGGTGCACCCTGACGTTACTCTGGAGCGCCCCGGGAGCTGCACGGGCGGTAAGTATACTGCTCCCCCGCTTCCCACTACACTTTACAATGGCAACCAGGACTTTAGCGTCCTGGCTGCCATGGTAACCATTCAGAAAAAGCTAAACGTCGGATCCAGCGATGCGCCGAAACGACGTTTAGCTTAAGGCCGGATCCGGATTAATGCCTTTCAATGGGCATTAATTCCGGATCTGGCCTTGCGGCAAGTGTTTAGGATTTGCTGCGGTATTTTCTCTGGCCAAAAAACGTTTTGGTCCTGAACTGAAGACATCCTGATGCATCCTGAACGGATTTCTCTCCATTCAGAATGCATTGGGATAATCCTGATCAGGATTTTTCCAGCATAGAGCCCCGACGACGGAACTCTATGCCGGAAAAGAAATACGCAAGTGTGAAAGAGCCCTAAGGGATGATGTTCTTTTTTTATAAAACTGAACAAAATCACTTAATAAAGTATATTACAAAACCACTTCCAAACACATAAAAATACTTGAAGTGACAGTTATACTTTTGGTAAATGATCTGTTTTTACAGCTTGCTGATGAATGGATAAATGTATAGAGAACAGCATGGCACCCAGGTTGGAAAAAATCCATATATTAATGAACAATGAGATCTTCTTTCTATTGAGTGATCAATCATTTAAAAAACCTGCTGTTTATGCTATGTGAACTCATTCTATCCTTACTCTCATGATTAGGGAAATGCTTAGGGGTCTAGAAGTAATTAGAAATTTATGATCACATATTTCCACATAAATGTTACATGTGAAACTTTGCAGGGAAACAAGGTGATTGTGTAAAGGCTATAACCAGGTCATGTTTCATTATAAGTAGGCCATTTCACAAATTATGGTAAATGATGGTAATTATACAGCTCAAATGATGCTAAAGCACTGTTAAAACTGGTCTGCCGCTGAAGACAGTGATTGCCTGCAGGCTGCAGTAGTCAAGAACCGTATCCTGGCACATCACTGAAACTATGGCATGCACAGTAGACAGCTGAGGACAGTGATTGGCTGCAGTGGTCATGTGACATTTCCAGGTACATCACCTTTGTTGTTTGTAAACAAACAGCTACAGAAGGACCAGATCAGAAATGCAGAAAATGGCACAAGAGAAGGGGCGAGTACAACATGTCTTTTTAACCCCTTTACGCATAATCACGTACATGATAATGTGTAAGGGTTGTATGGAGTGGGCTGCTGCAGTGAGTCTGTTAGGGTGAATGGCACAAGGTATTAAAAGATCCCAAGTTCTAGCCCCTTAAGGTGGCTAATATTTGTTCAAAAGGGTTAAAAAAACAAAACAAAAATCATCCTTTCCCAATTTTACATATAAACAAAAAAAAAAAAATCAAGTATTACCACGTCTCAAAATGTCTAAACTATTAAAATATAAATAAAATTTTCATGCATGTTGTACACCGTAACAGAAGAAAATAAAAAATACACAAATCACCATTTTTAGTCACCTTGTCCCCCCAAAAAATTTAATAACAGTGATCAAAAGTCATAAATAGCACATAAACGGTACCAATAAAAACTTTGTTCCGCAAAAAGCAAGCCATCATACTGCTCAGTGGATGGAAATTAATAAAAAGTTATGCCTGTCAAAAAATGGCGATGCAAAGGAATTCTTGATTTCTCTAAAAGTTTTTTTGTTTTGTTAAAGTAGTAAAACAAAATAAAAACTATACAAATCTGTTATGATATTGACCCACAGAACAGGGGCGTAACTAGAAATGACTTGGCCCCACAGCAAATTTTAGTATGGGCCCCCCTGTACACAGGGGCCAGGGGGCACAGACAAGGGCCAGGGGGGGGCACAGATAAGGGCGAGGGGAGCAGACAAGAGTGAGGGAGGGGTCACAGATAATGGCCAGGGTGGCGCACAGAGGGGTCAAGGGGGCAGAGACAAGGGCCAGGGGCACATACAAAGACCGGGGAGGGCACATATAAGGGCCAAGGGGGTGCAGACAGGGGCCTGGGGACAACAGGCCAGGGTGGGCACAGGCAATGCCCAGAAGGGCACAGTTGGGTCAGGAGCTGTGCTGAAAGGGCCAGGGGCTGGCTGACAAGGGCAAGAGGAGCATTGCTTTAATTACCTGTCCTGACCTAATCTATCTTTTTCTTTTACATTCCCAGTTTCCCACATAGGAACTTCTAGGGGCTGGGAAAAGATGGTGGGTCCATTGCCATGCTGGCTGGTGGGTCCATCGGGACTCCCCATGGACCCACCAGCTAGCACGGCAATGGACCCACCATCTTTCCTAGCCCCTGGTAGGGAGAGCTAGCTGGTGGGTCCATGCTGGGGAGAGCTAGCTGGTGGGTCCATGCTGGGGTGAGCTAGCTTGTGGGTCCATGATGGGGTGAGCTAGCTTGTGGGTCCATGCTGGGGTGAGCTAGCTTGTGGGTCCATGCTGGGGTGAGCTAGCTTGTGGGTCCATGCTGGGGTGAGCTAGCTTGTGGGTCCATGCTGGGAAGTGCTAGCTTGTGTGTCCATGCTGGGAAGTGCTAGCTAGTGGGTCCTTCAATGAGAGGGGGGAGTTGGCATCCAGGCAAACTTTATTAGTAAATCTATTAAAGAACCAGAGCTAAGCAGCACAGACTGGGAGCCAGCCAGGACACAGAACAGTGGCAGCAGGAGCTGAAGGGGCAAGCAAGCAGTGCATCCAGCAGACAGACACACACATCACATACCTGAAGCCCTGCACAGGGACTGAAATGGTTAAGGTGCTCTCTGCTCTGCCGCTGCCTTGCTGTGCTCCTCTCCTGCCTGTCACACTCTTATTCTCCCGCCTGCTGCTCAGGTCAGGAGACGGACTGGAGACGGACTGACTCCGGTGGGTGGGGGCCTGGGGGAGGTGGATTCTTCCACATGATGGTGTATTTAAAGAGGCCAGGCCTGGCCTGAAACACTTTATTAGATAAGTTAATTAACTCCTTGCTTGGACAGTGTCAGGCTGCTGGGCGCCGGGCCCCTTGTCAGCCCGGGCCCCGAAGCAGCCGCTTCCCGTGCTTCCCCTGTAGTTACGCCACTGCCACAGAATAAGGATGTCATGTCATTTTTAGCGCACAGTGAACGTCGTCATGTCAAAACTTGGGGGGAATTTGGGAAAATGCTTTGGGGGAACTTGGGGGTTTTCATTTTCAAATTCACCCTACAATGAATTTTTTTTTCAATTTTCCAATACAGGATATGATAAATTAAATGGTGCCCTTAAAAAATCAACTTGTCCCAAAAAAAAAAAAAAAAGACTTATATGGCTATGTAAGTGAAAAATAAAAAAAAGGCTCTTGGAATGTGAGGAGGAAAAAATAAAAATGTGAAAATGAAAATGGTCTTGGTCTTGAAGTGGTTAATTTAAGCCATTTTAGGGCTTGTCCAAAACTTTGAATTATCTCGGACAATGCCTTTAAAGACCTGTCTGTCACATCTCCTGACATGTCAATTTTAGTAACTACTTGCATGCCTCATGTAATAACAATTCCGCAACATCTATTCTTATGACTCTATGTTGTGCCATTCCTGTATTATTCCTGCTAGAAGTTTACACATAAATTGCCAGAATTCTGCAGTAAAGGCACTGCTGGGTGTTACCAGTATTGGGTGTGTCTAACTCTGTCCAATCAGTGCTGCTGGTGTCAGATTGTGCAGGGACACACTCCCAACTGGTAACAACCATCTGTACCTTTACTACAAGCTGCTGGCAATCTAATATATAAAGTTGAGTGTATGTGTGTATGTCTGCTAAAGGAATCCGCACCGTCGCATTTACATTTACAAAATTTGGCACACAGGTACATCAAGTGTCCGGGAAGGTTTTAGACCAGGTCTCAGCTCTCTAACACGTACCGTTCCTGAGATATTCCCAAAAAATGCATTAGCCAATAGAAGCCTGGTCACATGACCCTTATCATCCAATAGAATCTCGTAGGTCCTTCGTCTCCACATACACACAGCTTTACACCAGGTTTCCATAACAACCCATTAAATGAAATAAATTAAATGTACCTGTGCAAAGCCGGGTCCTTCTGCTAGTTCATTCATAGAAATAATAAAGGAATGGCACGACATAAGATTCATAAGAATAGATGCTCCAGAATTGTTATTACATGGGGGGTGCAAGAATTTACTACAACTGACATGTCTGTAGAGGTGACAGCCCCTTTGTAAGGGCTAATAATATATAATCTGATATTTTTCTCTATACAATAAATAATCTTTGAAGCATAGATGAATTGGTTACTGGGAGCACAGGGATGGATTTATTTACAAAGTTGGAAGAAAGCAGCGTGAGCATTGGTTTGGATGTTGTGAATAGCAAAGTATACAAATTGTACTGATCACGGCAACCAGCTAATGTCATACTGTCAACATTAACCCCTTCCTGACATTCGTCGCATATAGAAGGCACAGCGGGAAGGGAATTAACAACCCATGCCGTAGACAGGCACAGGAGCTGTTCTTGTCCAATCAGGGAAGGGGCCTGGTTGTTACGGACATCCAGACCCCTGCTGTAACTGCCATCAGCAGGGCTGCCATCAGAAATTTTGGGGCCCCTTACACAGCTCAAGGCCTGCCCCCCCCCCCCGACACTGCCCCAGTGGCGGATCCAGAGCCTGGTCTTTGGAGGGGCACTTCCCCCAGGAATAGGAGATCATGGGGCCCCTGTGTCCCCGTCCACCTTCAAGCCACACCCACACACAGCCCCACCCATATATCGCGCCCATACCTCTTACATCCAAGGACGTCTCCCACACGGCCCTCCACTATGTAGTTCACCCGCCACACTGCGCCCCACTGAGTAATTTGCCCCCCCAAGTTAATTTTGCCCCACACAAGTTAATTTTGCCCCCAGACAGCCCTGCATTATGTAATTTGCCCCACACGGTCCTCCATTATGCAGTTTGCCCGCCACACTGACCCCCTACTGACTAATTTCCCCCTCACAAGTTAATTTTGCCCCAGACAGCCCTGCATTATGCAAGTTGCCCCCACTAAGTAATTTGCCCCCACACTAAATAATTTTGCCCCCACATGCCCCTCCATTATGTAGTTTGCCTGCCACACTGACCCCCACTGAGTAATTTGCCCCTCCCCCACAAGTTAATTTTACCCCCAGACAGCCCTGCATTATGTAATTTGCCCCCACTAAGTAATTTGCCCCCACACTAAGTAATTTTGCCCCCACATGGCCCTCCATGTAGTTTGCCCGCCGCACTGACCTCCCACTAAGTAATTTGCCCCCACACAAGTTCATTTTGCCCCCAGATAGCCCTCCATTATTGACCCCCCACCCCCTGTACTTGTGTCGCTGATTCCGGCCAGCTCGCTCCCCAGCACCGGCTGGAGGTACCCTTTCCTTAAATCCAGTCTCTGTGCATGGGCGTCTGCAGAAATTTTTCCAGGGGGGCATACTTTATTGACATCCATGCTCTGCTTGTTTCTGAGAATGTAATGAAGGGAGGGGCGATGTGATGGAAAAGCTTAAATGTATATTAGAAGTGCCATAACAGGAAAATATTGAAAATGTTTATTTTTTGTGAACAACAGAAAACTGGTCAATTAAATAAAGGCTTTGGACCCAGGGGCTGGGCCAAGAGTAGATGGGGCGTGAATTAATATAAATTAAATTTAAATTTCATAACATTAAAGGTTTAGTTTATTTCAAGATAGAAAAGCATAAAAAGATGCACCTAGGTTTTTGAGGAGAAAAATAAGAAAAAAATTATTTTTAACCATAAGGTGAGCATTTCGTGGGATTTGAACTAATGGTGGCCTGTGGATGGCTCTGTTTTGGGGGATCTGTGGATGGCACTGTTTTGGGGGGATCTGTGGATGGCACTGTTTTGGGGGGATCTGTGGATGGCACTGTTTTGGGGGGAATCTGTGGATGGCACTGTTTTGGGGGGATCTGTAGATGGCACTGTTTTGGGGGGGGGATCTGTGGATGGCATTGTTTTGGGGGGGATCTGTGGGATAGTGGTATAATAAAGCAAAGACCTTTTTTTCTTCAGAATCGCGCCGCACTCCGGAGCCCAGTGCCGCCTCCTAGTTAATTTATTACATAATATAGATTACAGCGCTTCTCTTCAATTATGTCAGCGCCAGTGAGGTGAGTAAATTAGCTAGTTTGCACGTCAGACAGACACACACGCAGGGACAGACAGACACACACGCAGGGACAGACAGACACACACGCAGGGACAGACAGACACACACGCAGGGACAGACAGACACAGACACACACAGGGACAGACAGACACACACAGGGACAGGGGACAGACACACATACACCATGGCCCTCAGAATACACCTGGATCTGTGCTATAAACCCCCTTAATTGCACCAGATTCCACTCCACTTAAACCCCACTGCTCCTGAGTGCTCCACCTGTTCCCTCATACATGAGCTGCCCCTCACCTGCTCTCCATGAAGCTCTGTGGACTCCAGGACTGCAGAACATCCTCCATCACATAGCAGCCTGCAGGCACACAGCCCCTCCTCCCTCCACAAGCTGCTGCTGCTGTCGGGGTTTGTCCATGTGACTATTAAGGAGCATGTGACCAGTGATGTCACAGACCTCCTTCTAGCAACTACATTCTACCCATGGATCTGCTGAGACTCCAGCTATCTTGTTCTCAGAACAAGATAGCTGGGGCCCGGGGCCCCGGGAGATAAGGGACGGGCTGCAGAAGGAAGAGGGGGAGGAGCACTGGGCCCCAGAGCCGGCTACCACAATAAAAAAAAATAAAAAAGTTTCAGGACTGGCCGGGCCCCCCCAGGGTCTGGGCCCCTTACTGGAGTATGGGCTGTACCCCCCTGATGGCGGCCCTGGCCATCAGTGAAAACTCTCATGCTGATTAAGCCCTTAGATGCAGCTGTCAAGGCTGACTACCACATCTAAGTGGTTTACAGAGGGAGGGGCCTTTCTCACTCACCCCATCAGCTCTCTGTGATGCGATCAAAGGGTGCCAGGGGTTGCTATTGCAGCCAGAGGCCTTAGGGTACTTTCACACTTGCGGCACGACGGATCCGACAGGCTATTCACCCTGTCGGATCCGTCCTGACGCTATTTTGCCATGCCGCCGGACTGCTGCTCTGTCCCCGTTTAACTATAATGGGGGCGGGGGCAGAGCTATGGCGTAGCATGGCAGTGCACGGCGAGAGGCCGCCGGACTAAAAGTACTGCATGTCCGACTTTTTAGTCCGGCGGCTTCTGCCTTGCACTGCCGTGCTGCGCCGTAGCTCCGCCCTCACCCCCATTTTAGTCATTGGGGTCGGAGTGGCAGTCCGGCGGCACAGCGAAATAGCAGCAGGACGGATCCGACAGGGTGAACAGACTGTCGGATCCGTCCTGCCACAAGTGTGAAAGTACCCTTAGAAATGCTTCAAGACATGCCAACTAGAAGAGCCTATGAGGACTAACCTTTAGGCTGAGTCTTATATGTCAGTGTATTGTACTGTATTGTAAAAGCGATCAGATCCTCAAAAGTTGAAGTCCCCAGTGGGACAAAAATAAAAAGCAAATAAATAAATAAATAAATAAATGTTTCAAGTAAAAATGTGCCCCTTTCCCCCATCAAGTCATTGACTATTCTAAAAAAAAAAATAGACATATCAGGTATAGCCACGTTCGTAACCGGCTCTATAAAAATATCACATGATTTACCCTGCCAGGTGAACAACGTAAAAAAAAAAAAGCCAGAATAGCCATTTTTTTGGTTACCTCCCCAACAAAGACCATAATCTCAATTAAGTAAAAAATCTTATGTACTCCAAAATGTTACCACTGAAATCGCCAACTCACCATTCAAAATCAAACCCTCACATAAGCCCATTGGCAAAACAAAATAAAAAATATATGGTTCTCAGCAGGGGTCAAGTCCTGGGAAAAAAAGTGTGGGAACTCACCCAAGTGCCTCCGTGTAACGTCACGGCGTGCGGCGTACGCAAATGGCAGGGGAGGTCAGGAGGAGGAGCAAGCACCATATTTTTGGCCCTATAAGATGCACCTAGGTTTTTGAGGGGGACAATAGGAAAAAAAATATTTTTTATTACACCTCAGATCAGACCACCAATCAGACCCCCAATGTTAATCAGACCTCAGCTAACAGCCCCAATAAGATGCCCAATGTTAATAAGACCCCAGATCACACCTCAGCTCAGACCCCAATATGAATGACCCCCAATCAGACCTCAGATAAGACCTCTCCACCAGCCCCCAGTGCCTCTCCACCAGCCCCCAGTGCCTCCCCACCAGCCCCCAGTGCCCCTCCATCAGCCCCCAGTGCCCCCTCCATCAGCCCCCAGTGCCCCCTCCATCAGCCCCCAGTGCCCCCTCCATCAGCCCCCAGTGCCTCTCCATCAGCCCCCAGTGCCTCTCCACCAGCCCCCAGTGACCAGTCAATCAGCCCCCAGTGACCAGTCAATCAGCCCCCAGTGACCAGTCAATCAGCCCCCAGTGCCCCCTTCATCAGCCCCCAGTGACCCCTCCATCAGCCACCAGTGCCCTCTTCATCAGCCACCAGTGACCCCTCCATCAGCCCCCAGTGACCCCTCCATCAGCCCCCAGTGACCCCTCCATCAGCCACCAGTGACCCCTCCATCAGCCACCAGTGACCCCTCCATCAGCCACCAGTGACCCCTCCGTCAGCCACCAGTGACCCCTCCGTCAGCCACCAGTGACCCCCTCCGTCAGCCACCAGTGCCCTCTTCATCAGCCACCAGTGACCCCTCCATCAGCCCCCAGTGACCCCTCCATCAGCCCCCAGTGACCCCTCCATCAGCCACCAGTGACCCCTCCATCAGCCACCCCTCTATCAGCCACCAGTGACCCCTCCATCAGCCACCAGTGACCCCTCCATCAGCCACCAGTGACCCCTCCGTCAGCCACCAGTGACCCCTCTGTCAGCCACCAGTGACCCCTCCGTCAGCCACCAGTGACCCCCTCCGTCAGCCCCCAGTGCCCCCTCCATTAGCCCCCAGTCAGTGCCTCTCACCAGCCATAAAATCTAAAACAAAAAAAACCACTTACCCTCTCCTGCTCCTGGACGCCGCCGCTCCTCTCTTCCTGGTTCTCGGCTGTGCTGTGAAGGCTGCGCACAGCGTGAGGTCACAGAGCGCCTCACACTGTGCGCAGCCCTGACAGCCGACAGCCGATAACCAGGAAGCGGTTAGTACAAAGTCTTCACCGCTTCCTGGTCATTTTGCCCTTAAAGGGAACGGCGTTCCTGCTGTGAAAAAAGTGCAGGAACGCCGTTCCCACCCGTTCCCCCTGGACTCGAGCCCTGGTTCTCAGAAAATAACAACAGCTTTAATTGTGTAAAAGTAGCAAAAAAAAAAATAGATATATATAATTGGCATTTCTGTAATCATACTGACTGTCTGAATAAAGTTAGCATGTCATTTTACCTGCAGGATATACGCCGCAATAAAAAAAAGCCCTCAAATAGCTCAGTCAAGGGAAAAAAAATGTATGGTTGTCAGAAAATGACTGTACTGGTACCTCAGAGATTGTGCGAAAGCAACATAGAGCCCAACAAAATCTGAGCTGCAAAATGCAAAAGGTGGTCATTGACATCTGAACCTTGCAGTGTACCCAATCAGCAGTTTACATCCACATTTATGGCATTTCCTTACCCAGTAGAACCCACCTAAAATTTTAAGGGATATGGTAATAAGCTGGGCACTGAAATGCCATATCTGTGGGAAAAAAAGGCAATTTTCACTTTGCATGGTCTACTGCACATAAATTTCTGCAAAATTCTTGTGGAATTCAAATGCTCAATCCACCATCAATACCTTGGGGTGCAGAGTTTAAAAAATGAGGTCACTTCTCTGTGATTCCAATTATTATCTTACCCGAGGGTCTGTTGTCAACACAAGCCGAGTAAATCACCACACTGGGCCTCAAATTGTGAATGGTGCTCTTTTACTCCTGAGCCCTGTGGTATGTCCAGGCAAAAGAATAGGATTACATGTAGGGTGTTTATAAAACCAAGAAACACACCATAATAATAAGAAGGCTGACTTTTCACACTGGCACACAATGGGCACAACATATTGGGCACTGAAATGACATATCTGTGGAAAACTTGCAACTTTCAGTTATCACAATCTGCTGTGCATCAGTTTTTGCAAAACACCCGTGGGGTCAAAATGCTCACTACAACCCCCACTTCTTGGGGGTTTCTTTTTTTCACCTCAGAACCTGTGCAGTTGTTGACCAGTGCCATACAAAACACCAAACTATGTCCCAAATGCACATAGTGCTCTTTCTCTTTTGAACCCTGCAGTGTGCCTAAACAGCAGTTTATTACCACATAGGGGGTATTGTTGTACTCTGTAAAAATTATGTAAATTAGATAATAAAATTTGGGATGCTTTTTCTCCTATCAGCATTTGTGAAAATGAAACATTTTGAAGGAATAACTACAGATAGTTGAAATAAAATGTAGTTTTGCATTTCATGTCCCAATTTTGAAAAAATTCTCTGAAACATGTGTGAGGTCAAGCCAATCACTATACTCAAAGTGAATTCCTTGAAGGGTTTAGTTTACAAATAGAGGGTTTACACTGTACTGGTACCCCGGGGTCTCTGCAAATGTGACATGGCACCCGAGAACTATTCCAGCAAAATCTGCCCTCCAAAAGCCAAATGACGCTTCTTCCCTTCTGAGCACTACCATGAGTCCATAGAGCAGTTTATGACCCCATCCTGGGTGCTCCTGTATTCAGGAGAAAATGGGTAACAACTTTCACCCATATGTGATTTTTCTTATGCTACTCTTAGTGAAAATGAAAAAATGTAGGGCAAAAGCATCATTTTCTAAATTCTATGAAAAGCCTGTAGGGTCAAAGCACTCACTATACCCCTCAATAAATTCCTTGAGGGTTTAGTTTCCAAAATGGGGTCACTTTTTATAGGTTTTCACTGTAGAGGTACCTTAGGGTCTCTTCAAATGCAACAAGGAGCCCAAAAACCATTCCAGCAAAATGTGCCCTCCAAATTTTAAATGGGGGTTCTTCCCCTCTGAGCTGAGCAGTGTGCCCATGCAGCACTTTACAACCACAAATGGAGTGTTGCCATATTCAAGAAAAAAGCATAACAAATTGTGGAGTGTTTTTTCTTGTGTAATTGAAAACTTGGGGCTAAAGAAACATTATATTGGAAGAAATGACATTTTTCATTTTCTCAGCCAAATGTCTCTAAATTTGATGAACAGCCTGTGGGGTCAATGCGGCCACTGCACCCCTTGATAAATTCCTTGAGGGGTGTAGTTTCTAAAACGGGGTCATTTATTGGTGGTTTCTATTATGCAAGTCCCTCAAAGTCACTACAGAACTGAATTGGTCATAAAAGAATCAGCTTTGTAAATTTTCTTGCCTCTAAAATTCTAAGCTTTCAAACGTCCTAAAAAATTACATAGACATATGGTGAATGTTAACCACTGTCTTGAAAGCAGAGAAAAACGTTGGATTTTTTTTTAAATAAAGATATAACATAGTGACCTTAATTTACCACTAATGTGAAGTACAATAGTCTCAAGATAGTCTGAAAAAATAAATATATATATATATATATATATATATATATATAACAATGAAAAGGCTAACAGAGATACTTATGAAAATTGGAAAAGGGGTAATCCAACAAAAAAGACAAATGTCCACCAAATTGGGGCAAGCTTGTTTTGATTTTACAAGAAACTAGGGACTACGGAGATAAATGAATGTAAGTGTATTGGATGTATAAATGTGTGCCTTCCGCAATTAAGGAGCATCTATTCTTATAACTTTATGTTGTACCATTCCTCTATTATTTCTGCTAGAAGTTATGAATGAATCGCAAGCAGTTTGCAATGAAGATCCAGCTACAAACACCCAGTTAGATCTTCACTGCAAACTACTAGCAATTCATTCATAGAAAGAATAATTCCTAGAAGGAATAATAAAGGAATGGTACAACATAGTGGCATAAGAATGGATGCTCCAGACTAATTATTACATGAGAGATTCCAGTAGGTGCTAAAACAGACATGCCGGGAGAGTTGACAGGTGTACTTGTGCAGTACTACAATATTAGGTCATCAATATCAGATCGGCAGAGGTCCGACCCCTGGCACCTATTACACCCCACCACTTCTACAAAGATGACGTGTAGGTAATTTTTAAAAGGAAGCAGGGCTCACCCAAGTTCCGCTAACCCTTCAAACAGCAGATCATTGGGGGTGCCAGGTGTTGGAATCCCACCAATTTGATATTGATGACCTATCCTAAGAATAGGTAATCAATATTCAACATGTCAAAAGAAGGGGGAAAGAAACTAAAATGCAAAGTTATTAGTTTATGATATAAAGAACATCAGGTTCAATATGTGGTTAAAACCTATAAGAGATTGGCTGACTATTAGCATAGGGGATATGGAACATGTGTTTACTCTGTGGTTGCACTGACTCCAGGGATTGATGGAGTATGAGATCTGTAACATCTAGTTTGCCCTAAATATTTTCTAGGTTGAGTTGGCAGACTTTTAATCATATTGTTGTCCATGCAGTACTGTATTAGTCATGCCTCCCTGTTTCATATAATCATGATAGGCACTGCTTAGAAGTCCCAATAAATAAGCATACACTCTGATGCTAGTATGAGCAGGCAGAAGAAGCGCCTGTTGGTCTCCATTGAAACTATGGTCAGCCCTACCAGTGACCTGCTCCACAGCAGCCAATGGGAAAACTCTGGGAATTTCTGGGAACTCTACCTTCACCCATTGGATGGGAGCAAGATGAGCCTACAGAAAAGGAGTGGCCAGGTTGATAGAGCTACAGTTTAAACAAAGCCATTGCCTCTAGCACTCACTAGACATCATCATCCTGCCAGTTGTCTTCCTGATCAGCTAGCCTAATGCGCTGGAGAAACACATAGGAGAGAAGGCCAAACAAGTGTGAAGGGTGCAATAGATAGCACAGATAGGTCCAGGGGTTGCCCTTATCAATACTCTGCTTTGTCCAGTTTAGGGCTTAGCTACTGCATCCTAGAAAGTATTTAAGGCAAACTAGGAGTAATAAATCTTATACTCCATCGATCCCAGGATGCAGTGCAATCACAGAACAAACACATTTGCTCCATATCCCCTATGCCATTAGTCAACCAATCTTTAATAGGTTTTAACCATATAATGAACCTAGTATTCTTTTTATTACAAACTAATAAAAGTTATAGTTTTTTCCCCCCTTCTTTTGACATGTCGAATATCTAAATGGGGAAGCCTAGTCAGTAAGGCATATATAACGCTATTTAAGCACATCTAGGCAATAGGTCGTCAATATCCCAGCTCTGCACAACTCCTTAATAAATTAGGACCAAATTGTTTTGTTCATGGTCAACGTGTTACTCCAAGCGAAAAGTAAAAAATTAACATTTGGCCAGAGTTATGGAGCTTTTTATACTTCCAAAGTTTCATTCTCATGAATGGTACCATTACAGAGATCGATTGCTGTCCCTACTAGGCCGCAGCAGAAGCCTGAGCTACCACAACCACAGACATAGCAGTGCTGTCCTGAGCCAGAAATATACACTGACAGCATCCCATAATGTTACAATGATGACTACGTATCTGCACAAGACTGACAGACTGGTTGTGGTTGTGTCCACCAGTGATGAGGAGGCTTGGATAAGGTTAAGATGTAATATTACCTCAGGTTTACTCATTCACACTCCACTTTAACATTTTCACCGCTGTGTGAGGGGCATAGTTGTGTGCGCTGCCCATTGACATCTGTGTCCTGAGAGGTAATTGCTATACAGCTGCCTCAATTACTGACCTTACAGTCATGGAGATAGCAGCCACTTGATGCTGCAATGTGGAATATTTGGAGTAACAAATAATAAAAGGAAGCATAAAGCCTGGATAATGTAAACGTAGGGGACACATACTGTATAAATACAAAGTGACAGCTGATTTTTTTTCCTTTTTGACCAGTGTGGTCCTTTAATAGCCACACAGTAGCCTACATCCCAACCGCAGCACAGCTTATACCTCTCATTTCAGCCATAAACTACACAAAAGCACTCATGTGTAGTGTAGACTGTGGGCTGCTTCTTCCAGGCCTCTTTTGCTATACAACATAATGTCATTTTTACTGTGTCAAATTTTGTCCTGTTAAATGGTCAACTACTTTTCTCTCCACCCACCTTTCTGAAACAGAGTCTCACCTCATGGCTCGTATATGTGATAGCTAGGTGCTTCAACAGATAATGGCTGCACTCTGCTTCCACCCGACAATAGCCGAGGGAAGGAAGCCTTTTCCATTATGGCAGAGGGGCCTTATTCAGGTCCCCTGTTCTCCATTGTAATTAAACGCTGCAAATCATGAGTGTGAAGTGGCTTGAAAACTAAATGGGTATGTTGTCACTAATAGTTCAAAATGAGACTGACTTCAGGTATTCGTATAAAGGGATATAAAAAAATGTGAATTAACTACAGAACATTTTACACAAAAGAATGTATGGAATTGTTCTTTTAGTAACATACAGTAGAGGAGGCATGCTCAACCTACGGCCCTCCAGCTGTTGTAAAACTACCACTCCCATCATGCCCTGCTGTAGGCTGATAGCTGTAGGCAACAAATGAGAACCCCAACATACGTAAGATGGTCAACTGACCCTCTGAAATTGCCAGGTTTTGCTAATATAACCCATATAATGGCCTGGATTAATGACCTCCTAGGTAGACCGAACTGTCTCCAAGGACAAGCTCCACGTCTCATCCTGTAGTCGTGTACTTTACTTACCGTGCCACCATTTCTTGGCAACCTACTGAGAAGCAAAAGAGGTAGATGGAAGGCAGGCTCAGTCTACACAGGGCTTGTACCCTTTTAGACACCTAGGTCTCTGTAGTTACTATTATGTAAAGATTTGGCTTCTTTACATAGGAATTTGATGTTTCTATTCCCTTCTATTCCTGTCTGCAAGATTAGATCACAGCAGGGCAACAAGGAACATCTTTCATATGTTTCCTGTAATTGCAATGTTTCCATCTTCCTTCTGCTGGATTCCAATCCTGTTTTATATACATAATATACAGCATATGTACAATAAAAAATACAAAAATAATACTGAAAAATAGTAGCAGAGAACATCTTTCCTTTGTGTGTCCTTCATGAGTGTAATCTCCTCACAACTTCCATGATTGCTCCCCCCCCTTCCTTAATTTGCAATTGCTTGGCACCATTATGAGGTGTCTCTGAATAAACCTCCCAATACACAAAGGCCCGGTTGAGCCTATACCAGAAGTAGTGCCAGTACGAGAGGCATGTACTGTCAGCTTCACACAAAAGCCAGAAAGCGCCTGTCAGTGGCACATGAAGTGAGCAATTAGGACTGCTCTACAAAGGAGGCACATGTTAAATATTCACAAGAACACAAAAGAGGCGCGATACAGCAAGCTACACAGAGATGAAGGGCTGTGCAGATCAACCTCT
The DNA here is from genome assembly GCA_033119425.1 of Bufotes viridis. Classification (NCBI taxonomy): domain Eukaryota; kingdom Metazoa; phylum Chordata; class Amphibia; order Anura; family Bufonidae; genus Bufotes; species Bufotes viridis. Next base: position 227,611,300 of record CM065593.1, read on the forward strand.
TTAAATAATTGGACAGACGCATCAATGATCAGATGAAAGGAAGAGGGAATATGAGTAATGAGTATTAATAAATTACCAGGTATATTTACAGAATCATAATGTATGATATATCTTCAAATGTATAGAAAAGCAAATGTCCAAATATCCATCTGACATATAAAAAAATGCAAAAAAATAAATATTTTTCTATATTTTTTTCTATAGTGATCGATAGAAGGAAACATCTCATCTAATAGTTATAAATTTGGGCAGATTACATGGTTTATTATTATCATTATTTTTTAAATCACTGGTCCACAACTTGGATCTCTTCTTATGGACAAAATCAGTGCGAAGAGTATAACACAAAGAAGGAGCCTATACAATCAGTGCTGCCAGTGTCAGACTAAGGCCTCTTGCCCACGAACGTAAGGGCTCTGTGCCCATAGCTTTGGACCGCAAATTGCGGTCCGCAATGCACGGGCATCGACCGTAGGGCAGCCGCACGCGGAAGGATCGCGGACCCATTCACTTGAATGGGGTCTGTAATCCGTCTGTTCCGCAAACAGATAGAAGTTCTATCTTTTTGCAGAACAGAAGCACGGAACACCACGGAAGCACTCCGTAGTGCTTCTGTTCCGTGCTTCCGTTCCACACCGCATCTCCGGATTTGCGGACTCATTTAAGTGAATGGGTCCGCATCCGTGTTGCGGAATGCACGCGACTGGTGACCCGTGTATTGCGGAACCACCATATGCAGTCCGCAGCACAGGCACGGAGCCCTTACGTCCGTGGGCAAGATGCCTTAGGCTGAGTTCACATCACCGCTATTTTTCCCTTCTTCTGATCAGTCTGCATTCAGGACTTTTTCTTCCTGTCTAAAATAACAGATCTCAGACAAAAATGGCTCAAGCAGATGCCAAGTGTGCATAACTGATGCTCAGGATCCGTTTTTACAGGATCCATTTTTCTTTTCTTTATTTTCTGTTCTTCTGATGGATCAGAAGAATAGAAAAATAACGATGACGCAAACTCAGCCTTATTTTTTAAAGAAAGCAGCTATGTTTTTCTAATCCTGTTTAACCCTTTCAAATAAAAAGTAATACAAACCATTTGACATTACGATGTACTCTGCAATAGTTTCTTCTCAGATGCAAGTATTATCATTAAAACAGGCACATTCAAATTCATAGCCTACCGATTATATTACATTCATGATCCAGTCAACGTAACGCACTTTAGAAGGCCCAGCATGGGCCTGTGCACATAATCTACTTGCATTCAGCTGTTGTCACTTTATACTGATAAGACCGGAGAAGATGGAAACATCTGACACTGAGGATGTTTTCTGGTTATTGGGGTTTCTTCCATGCTGAGCTTTCAAAGCTGCAACTAGCTATTAGGTAAAGCATGAAACAGTGATAGATATTTTATATGGACCGAGTGAAATTATGCCGACAAACGTTTCTCGCGATGATGGTTCCGGGGACAATGTCATGGTAAAGAAAAAAAAACAATAACTAGTATGGCTAATATAGGACAGACCAGGTAATGCTAGTGTAATAACGGCAATCTAGGAAAATTACATCTATATAATTTATTTTATAGTTTATTAAAGAATGAACAAGAAAAATCTAAATCAAATCAATATTTGGTGTGACCACCATTTGCCTTCAAAACAGTATTGATTCTTTTAGGTACACTTGTACACAGTTTGTGAAGGAGCTCAGCAGGGAGGTTGTTCCAGACACCTTGGAGATGTTTGTATCTTCTCTGGATGTAGGCATTTCCCAGACAGACTTAATGATGTTGAGATCGGGGCTCTGGGAGCTATATCATCACTTCCAGGGCTCATTGTTCTTTACATCAAGATAGTTCTCAATGATATTGACTCTATGTTTAAGGTCATTATTCTGCTGCAGATTAAATCTGGAGCCAGTCAAGCTCCTCCTTGATCGTAATGCATGGTGGATAAGTATCTGCCTGTATTTCTCTGCATTGAGCAAACCATTCATCCTGACTGAATCCCCAACTCCATTTGCTGAAATGCAGCCCAAACTTGCAAGGAACCCCCACCATGATTCACTGTTGCCTGAAAAAACTCTCTTCTGTTACAACCAAATTTTGACTCACAGTCCAAAGCACCTGCTGCCATTTTTATGCAGCCCAGTTCCTATGATTTTGTGCATAGTTAAGACATTTGACATGCTTTCACGTCGAAGGTATGACTTTTTGGCCGCAATTCTGGCAAGCATGATGTGTCTTTCATTTGCTGCACTAAGTTTTCACCAAATAGAGTTTGGGATTTGGTCAGGATTAATGACGTCCTCAATGCTGAGAAATACAGGCAGATATCATGCAGTACCATTAGTGAGGTGTCTGATAGGCTCCAAATTTATTCTGCAGCAGGACAAAGACCCCAGACATACAGCCAATGTCAATAACTATCTTCAGAGTAAGGAGGAACAAAGAGTCCTGTAAGAGATGATATGGCTGCCACAGAGCCCTGATCTCAACATCATTGAGTCTGTCTGGGATTACATGAAGAGACAGAAGGATTTGAGCAAGCCTACATCCACAGAAGATCTGTGGTCAGTTCTCCAAGATGTTTGGAAGAACCTCCCTGCCGAAAAATGTTTGTATAATAAACACTACCAAGTAAATGCTTGGACAAAACACATGAAAATCATGGCGTTTTTTTTACAAGCCCCAAAAAGAATGTATGAAGGAGGCTAAAAATGAGTGTGTGACATGTTTTTTCTAGCAGTTTCAGTGGTTCCAATCAATATAAAGGGGTTATCCAATTTATCCTTAGGATAAGTCATCATCAATATCAGATTGGTGGGGTCCCACTCCCGGCACCCCCACTGATCACATGTTGAAGGTAATGGCACTCTTGCCAGAGCTACATCCTCTTCAATGTTTACCTGCACTCCTCTCATCTTTTAACTGAAGAATCCTTTGCCTTATGGTAATCTGAATGACTTTTTACAAATCGAATGCATTCGCTGTTTTGTTTCTGTGTGCCAAGAAATCCTGTATTCTAATTTTCTGATTCAAACATTTAATTCCACATACCAGTTAGCATACGCTGGTACATTAATTTTCCCTGCTGGTATCCTCTTTATGACAACCATCTGTTCAAGTTTTAGCCTTCTTTTTCTAGCGCAACCCAGCAGAAATTAAAAACCAACAAGAGTTATTTCTGGAGGGACAATATAGCGTCAGAGAGAAGATTGAAAATAAATATTCCTGTAGAAAACCTCAATGCGGTATACACAAGCTAAGGAAATCACATATGCTCAGATACTATGTGCATCTATTTTCTTATACCGTATCTGTAGAAATTGTCTTCCAGGGATACAGGGGATTTATGCCCTTTCCATCCATGACTGGCAGCAAGTCTTCTACCAGGGGCATTATATGTGACTGTGTACATTTGAACTAGAAAGATACCAGTAACATGACCTAAATATCTAAAATATCCAAAAATGTATTTATTCTATAGGTTCGTAAGAGGTGCAGCCATGCTTATAAACACTGGAATATTTGTAGCCTTAATTATGTGATGATTTAAAATGTAAGAAATGCGAATTAAGACATGACCAGCCTATAAACTATATTCAGCCTACTAGGTCCATCCTGTGTGTAAATGAGAATTATTATTAGCTTATAAATTCTATTGAAGCCTAATAGGTTTATCCTATGTGTAAATTAGAATCATGAGGTTATCAGCCCATAAACCCAACTGAGGCCCACTGTAGGGTCATCCTATGTATAAAGAAGAGTTATTAGGATAATACGTTTCATTTTCTGTTCTTCTGATCCATCAGAAGAGCAGAAAAAAAACTGGATCCTGTATTTTAGGCATTAGTTATGCACATTTTGCATTGGGCTGTAAAACAAGCAATTTTTGCAGCCATGTTCACCCTATTGATCAGGTACAATCTTCAGTCAATATATCCAACATAAATTGACATGCAGCAGATTTAAAACCTTTATGTCAATTTATGTGTGGATTTTTACCTCCAACAAATGGATGAAACTTATTAAAGCCTCATCCACTGCAACACTGCAAATCCATGCAGAACATCTGCTGCGTATATGCCCCATGTGAACATGCCCTTACAGAATATACAGTATGTTACTTACGAAAAGTCTAAAGGGATATACCAGTACTTAGCATTACCCTAATATAATGTTACAACTGTAAATTCCCCCACATCGCAGCCTCTCTGCAACCTGGTATGATATAAATGGGAAAGATCACACTGCTGGCAGGAACTATTCTGATAATTACATTGTGGGGGGATTTATGAGAGGAATATTTAAAGGCAGTTTTGTCTTATACTTAAACCTAACACTTTCGTCTAGAAAAGCTACTCCAGTTTTCCAACTCCACCCTCCTACTGGAGTGAGTTTGCAACTTTTTTTTGCGACTTTTTAAAAAAGTCTGAATGATGAATCTGGAGTGAAACTCATTAACATAGCTCACCATGCCCACTTTTCATATTTCAAAACTAGAGTGACTGGTGTAAAAATGGAAAAAGTCACAAAATGTTTACACAAGTGAGCCTGAAAAGTCACAAAAGCCCTATTTTGCAACTTTTTGAAGCCACACTTCTGGACTGAAGGCATAATAAATTAAGACTTCAGCATAAGACACATGCAGATAAAACTTGCTGAGCTAAGGTCACAAGGTTATATTAGGTCACACGGTTATATATGGCTAAAGGCTCTAGTTTCAGAACGTGGGACTACTGGAATTTTTCGGATGACATCTTAGAAACCGCTTACTACTGTATGCATATTGATTGTGTGTGAAAAAGGAGCCTCATGCAACATAAGAAGCAACGGGCAGGTTCAGCCAATTGTCCCAACACACACCACGCAGGAATCTGAGAGAAATGAATGCAGATGGCATTTTACTCTGTTTTCTGCCAATCAGATGCATTTTCCACACGTGCATATGGATAATTGCTTCTCTACATCTCTGTGGCTACATGGCATAATAAAGTGATTTGTGAGTGCAGTGAATAACTCAGTTACAGATCTCATTTTTCACACACAATGTGGACGCAATTCGATTACATTCCCTGCAGTGGGAGGATGGTTTGACAGTCCCATGTGTCTTCAGGCAGTATGAAGCCACCAAGCGAACTGAAAGTGTTCATTATTACCAACATTATTACTGTCGATCATGTTATCACATAACCCTGCTATACACAGCAGCCATAACAATCTTGGCTGTGGAATGAAAAATAAGATTTTATTGCTATTAGTCCAGAACAGTCAATGCAAGTTAGTGAGAGAGGTCCTGCCACTGCTCAAGGAGTGAAGTCAAGATAGTCTACATATCCCCACCAAACACCAACACATCCCTCTAACCAGAAAGGTCTGCCACTCATTCCTTTTCACATTCTTTGTAGGAGAGAATGTCTCCATGACCATCCATTCTCTACCTCTTTATGTTACAGTACCGGTGGAAACGAGAAATAGGTGCTGCAAGGCAAAGTGAGCCCATAAACTGCATAGAAACAAGGCATTTCCCCTTATTTTGGTAAAGTTTGTTTACTGCATCATAATATGCTGTTCTGTAAGTTTTCCTTTTAGAACTCATGCACATATTTGTATTATGGGTTGTGTATGGGTTACATATACTATGTTTTGTGCCAATAAAGGCATTGGATCCTGTCCTGGCAGAAAGGACTTCCAAAAAGCAAGAAATACAGCAATACTGTGCATTTATCAGTATGTAATTGAACAAAATTTATTGCTTAAACAATTTTCAGAAGAGTCAGTATTTGGCTGTTGCGCTTTATTTAATAGAAATCAACATTACAGCTCACCTCCATGTATGGGAAGAAGGGACAAAAGAAATTCTCCCCTATTATAGAGCATATAGAATCATATAAATCCATTCATGTGATGGTTCCTACTCAAGAGGCATTAAGGTCACATTCAGACCCTTAGATGGGATATTTGTCACTTTTGCTCTCAGAACAGAGAAAATCTTGAAGGAACATCAACAGACTTCATTATAAGTCAACGAGGTCTGTTATTGTACATATATCACAGTATCAAGGATAAGGCACAGGGCCATGGCTTTCATCACAAATGGAATTCATGAGGCCAGCGTGAACATAGCCTTAGTTGTTAGCTTAGGTGAAAGATTGAGACGGGAGCATACACATGACAAATGTTTCAGTTTTATTGTTAAAGTAAATCTGTCACGTTGAACATGGTGTCTGAGCTGCAGGATACATATCACGGAGCAGAAGGAGCTGAGCTGATTGATAGATGGTTTTGTGGGAAAAGATCTAGCAAAACTTGCATTTTCTAAATTTATATGTTAATATTAAATGTGTATGCATAGAGAAATAGCTGTCAATCACTGATCGGACCGCCTCCTTGACTTTAAAGCACAGAATGAACCAGAGTCTAAAGCAAGAAAATAACATTTTTGCTGACTCTCTAAACCATATATCAGTCTGATTGGCTCCTTTTGTTCTATAACAAGCTGCAAGTATATTAAACTGCATTTTCTTGGGTTACAGGTTCCCTTTAAGTGACAAAACCTTTGACTTGTGCAGCAGATCCAATACATCATGTGTGACATCATTGTGGTCACTTTCATGTATAATGTCCCTTTCTACTTCAAATGATGTCCTCCTGTCTGCATCTGTCAATCAATGTACATCTCTTATAGTGACAATAGCATATAGTCTCCTAACAGACCTAACTATTGCAGCCACAGACATTATGCCACATGGGGGCCTAAGGGAAAACAGGGCAGGGAGGCAGCAACAAAGAAGCTATAAGCAGTTATGATGGATAGCTCTCAATCCTGGGCTAGGATGGGAAGACATGTGCTGGAAATAGGTCATTGTAACAGGCAGTGGTGTAGAAGCACTGTTTCAACTAACCGGTTGGACTTTGGACTAACTCTAATGGCATCATCCAGACAGTCCCCTCCTGAGATAGTCCCAGCGTAGTTGGCAGTTGACCCATGGGGGACAATGACACCAGTGCGAAGCACCGAGGGATCAGGTAATATTCATAGCCAGGAGACAAGCTGAGGTCAGGGCAAGCTGTGTACAATTGTATCTGAGAAACAAGCCTGAGGTCAGTCTAGGTGGCAGTGGGTCAATACGAGAAACAGGCTAAGGTCAGGGCAGGATACAGAGAGTTTATTGCCAGACAGAAGTTCAGTACACAGGCTGTCAGACAGAAGCGCGCACCTTTGCTGGTAAACTAGGAACCTAAGCTCAGGCACCCTCCCACTAGAGAAGGTGCCTTAAATACCCAGGACAGGCATCCATAGGCTGGGGAAGAATTTGGATATGCACACGGTGGCCATTTAAGAGCCCAAGAGTGACAGCGTGTTCCCCAAGTCAAGGCTAGGCAGAGGAGTGCAGGCCTAGGCCTTCAAGAGAGGAGGAGGAGAGCAGCAGGCACATGGATTGCAGATGCCTGGCCCTGTGCCAGAGGATAGAAGAGGGCACATGGATCCAGACCACCGGTGTAGCGGAGTGCAGGGCCAGGTGGGAGATGTGGTACCCGTGCCTGCCCCAGGGAGTGGGGCAGCAGTGGGCATGGGCCGCCACCATAACAGTTAAGAAATGCAGAAAATAATTTTAAAAACACGGTAATATGCACATATAAGCGTTTGTTAGATCTGGATTTTTTGCACGGGAATTAGAAAAACAGTAAGGTTAATAATATTGCATACAATATAGTGGGAAGCTGGAAAAAATTCCAAATGGGATGAAATTTGAAAAAAAAAATGCAATTACATCAAGGTTTTATGGGTTTCGTATTTACGGCTTTCACTATATGGTAAAATTGACCTGTTCCCTTCATTCTCTGGGTCAGTATGACTACTGCAATAGCACATTTGTATAGTTTTTTTTAATACTGAAAAAAATAAAAACTTTGGAAAATATATATTTTTTTTTGCATTGCCATATTTTGCCATAACTTTTTTATGGTTACATTTTTGTGGGGCAATCTGTAGTTTTTAATTATACCATTTTGGAGTGCATATGACCTTTTGATCACTTTTTATTCAATTTTTGGGGGGAGGTGAAGCGACAAAAAATTGCAAATCAGCCATTTTTTATTTTTTTCTATTAAGGCTTACAGAATAAATAAAATTTATATTTCAATAGTACAGGCATTTTGGGACACAACAATGCCTTTATATTTTTAAAGACCTCTTTCAAACGAGTTTTCCGTGTGGGTGCAATGCGTGACGTAAAAGCATAGCACCCGCACTGAAATATGACGATTCATTTCAATGGGTCTGTGTACATGCATCAGTTCTGCGTTGGTGAAAAATGCAGCATGTTCTATATTCTGCTTTTCCACGCAACCCTGACCCCATAAAAGTGAATGGAACTTCAGTGAAAAACGCATTGCACCAGAAGCAAGTGCGGAAGCAATGCGTTTTTTCACTGATGGTTGCTAGGAGATGTTGTTTGTAAACCTTCAGTTTTTTATCACGTGCGTGAAAAATGCATCAAAACGCATTGCACCAAAGCGGAAAAAACTGAACAACTGAACACACTTCCAGACAAAACTGACTGAACTTGCTTGCAAAATGGTGCGAGTTTCACTGAACGCACCCTGAACGCATCCAGACCTAATCCGTCACGCTCGTGTGAAAGAGGCCTTACACTGCAATGAATGAGTGGAAGATTCACTATGTTCCAATTGAGCAATGACACCTGCAGGCTTCCGTGGGAACTACAGCTGCAATAGCCTCAGTTCCTTCAGAGAGACCAGGGCTATTACAGAGAATCCGGATCCCTGCGTGGGGTAGCCTGTCTCACAGAAGGTAACGTTATAGTTTGGCACTTGTTTTTGCACAGAAGAAATGCAAATGTCCTCAATAAACTGCACTCGTTATAAAATAGTCGAAGAATAGAACTTTAAAAATAAGAAATAGAGACCCGTATTATTCTCACTTGTGTTCTGGCACTGCAATATGGGGCTGATTTTATGGTGCTGTCACTGTGCTACAACCTCTGGAAGGGAGTATATTATACTTCGCTGGTTTGCCTTTTGGTATTATACAGAATGCCTAGGCATTTTATACAATGCCTGATTTCATAAATTGCCTGTAATATATCTATCTATCTATCTATCTATCTATCTATATCTATATATCTATATATATATATATATATATATATATATATATACACACCACACAGATAAGCTGATGCTCTGTTGGTAGTCTTGGCAGATGGTTATCAGTGCCACTTATTATTGGGGGGACATTTATCAATGTATTTACACCACAAGAGTGGTGTAAAAAAAAGTCACAGATTATGGCGCATGCCATATGTGCACCATAATTTAGACTTTTTAAGCTTCTTGGCAATTTTCGGAAGTGCTGAGAAAAGGGGTGGGGCTTAGCAGGAGGGACAGGGCATCACGCAGCCAGTCACATTTACTATAACTTTTACCAGAAAGTGGCGTAAGTTATCACTGAAGTCTACGCCAGTTTCTGGAGCACGGCAGGGCGGAGATGTACCCGATTTGTTAAGAGCCTCTTAATAAATTAGGTGCATTTCACGCCAGTGCCGGGAGATCAAGGCTTATGGGTCTGGTTATGCCAGTCCTGATAAATGCCCCTCAATGCCTCTAATTTTCTTACCTTCAGCAACAGTCTGTTTACCACTGTCTTAAAATGATGACCCATATATTACATGAAGCAAGGCAGTGCGGACGCAGGGCACTAAATGCTTGCAGAACATGAATGAATAATTTACTGAAGTTTATTTCTTACCATGTCCTTCAGTAAAATACATCACTGAAAGGAATTTGCTGCATGGCTACATAATCCACACTGCATCACTAGAGATCCCCTTTCATGCATCTTTTTAGAGCTGACACAATTTACTCATTAGACGTGCAGTATTTAGGGTAGCGTGTGGATTTCTACATTAACTAATACAACTGAGAAATGTGAGGAGGTGAGAAATGACATTTGATAGTTGGTTTCTAATATTCTCCATAACATTTAATCTACAGCCTTTCCAGAGAAGAAAAGCTTTTACTGCTGATCTGATGGAGGCTCATATAACAGCAGCAAAGTCATTACATCCATCATAACCCAGACACAAAAGATATGTATTTGTGTAATGGACACCGGTGGGTCTGTGTGACACATTGACCATAATTATAGAATTTTGAGTGTTGTCTTCATTGACATACTGTAAAAACAGAACACATTTACTAATGTGCACCTAGGCCATGTAATAAACTGCCCCAAAATTTGCCAGATGCACCATTTTTTATTTTTATTTATTGCCAAGGATGCAAAACTTAATTATATAGGGCCAACATATTCCATGGACCTTTACATCCCTTACTGTCCCCGATAGAGCACACAATCTAGATTCCATATCACTATGTCTTTGGGTGTTATATAAACTGCCCCAAAATTTGCCATAGAGAAATCCTCCACAACCAGTATGCTAAGGGGGCATGGCTTTCTGCTAGGGTGTGTGGTCTTAGATTCACCATTTTTTATTTTTATTTTATTTATTGCCAAGGATGCAAAACTTAATTATATAGGGCCAACATATTCCACAGACCTTTACATCCCTCACTGTCCCCGATGGAGCTCGCAATCTAGATTCCCTTCCCGATTCCCTTCCTTATAAACTGCCCCAAACGTTGCCACAGAGAAATTCCACAACCAGCTTGCCAAGGAGGCATGGCTTTCTGCCAGGGTGTGTGGTCTAGGTTTGAACCTAGGGCCCCATTGCTGCATGGCACCAGTGCAAACCACTGAGCCACCATGCTGCCCATTTTATGCCCCAAACTAATCCAACCAATAGTTGGTATAAAGTTAGAGAAAAGCGTCTAGCCATACAGCAAATCTATCATTCAGCCTGAATCACTGTGATAAATATAGCTTATACAATTAGGCCCATAAATATTGGGACAGATGCAGTTCTAACATTGTTGTCTCTATACACTACCACAATGGATTTGAAATGAAATAATGCACAAGATGTGCTTTAACTGTAGACTGTCAGCTTTAATTTGAGGGTATTTACATCCAAATCAGGTGAACGGTGTAGGAATTACAACAGTTTGCATATGTGCCTCCCACTTGTTACGGGGCCAAAAGTAATGGGATAACATAATAATCATAAATCAAACTTTCCCTTTCAATACTTGGCTGCAAATCCTGCAGGGGTGGGAGTGAGGGTGACTTTTTCCATGCAGCTCACGCTCAGACAGTGTAGTGCTGCTGTCTGAGAGGGAGCTGTTCAAAAGGACATCCCTGTGTCCGTCCAGGCCCTGCGCCAGACGGAGGACATGGAGTCTGGAAGCCGGACTATCTGGCCTAAAACTGGACCTCTGGCAGGTCCAGTTTGGGCAGGCTGCTATAGAGGTCACAGTTAAGGTAATGGATCACTATGGAGGTCACTATTAAGGGGCAGATTGCTGTAAAGGCCACTAAAAGGGGGAGGGCCCCTGTGAAGGTCACTGTCAAGGGGGCGGTGTGCTGTGAAACTCACTGTTAAAGGGGAAGGCTGCTGTAAAGGTCAAAGTTAGGGGGGTGGACTGCTGTGGAGGTCCCATTTTAAGGGACAGGGCACTGTGGGGGGGTCAGTGATTATACCCAGGGGCGAAGCCGGGTCCTTCAGCTAGTTATAATATAAAAGTTAAAAAGTAAATGAAGCAGGCAATGAAAGTTGTTGACATCACTCATATGTATCTGCCTGCCTGCTCTGTTCTAAAGCTGGGAGCCAGAGGAGGAGCCAAAGGGGAACAAAGCAGAGGTGAAGTAATTTTTTTTTTATTGCTATACCAGTGCTTAATGTTCCCCTTAGAGGCACAAGAAAGACTGTTTACTACTTGGACTGGACACTAGCGTTTAATATAAAACTGAGTGAAAATATTTTAGGCCTCAGGCACATGGCCGTAGGTCTGTTCCGCCAATTATAGAACATGTTCTATTCTTGTCCATATTGCAGACAATGAATAGTCATTTCTAGTAATCGTAGTGAGCATTAAGCCTCATGCAAATAAATAATCAGGGTAGTGTCATGAAAAAGCAAGAAGAATGGCAGTTACATCAGTTTTCATAATGAATGAATAATGAATAATCTTTATTAACCTAAAACAAGAATTCCTAGTAAAGTTATCGGGTAGGACAAATTTTATGGATCTGACCATCTGACATCACTGTATACATTTTCAGCACATTCAGTGTGGATAAAGGATGACTGTACTTACCCAACATCTTCTGCATCTTCATCACACTCAGCACCATATTTGCAAGCACCACATTTAGGATGTTTCCTATGAACCTCAGTTCCAGATCCTTCATATTCTGTCAAAACATGAGAACATAGGTGAAGTTATTTCATAAAGCCAGTCAATAGTTTTATGCTGCTAGGTTCTGACATCTCCAGCAGATGCCAATGACTCCTGATATTCATGAACTCACGGCTCTCTCCGCCCACCTGCCTCTGATTGACAGTTTTTTTTCCATATGAATCAGCAGCAGGTGGACAGGGAGAACCAGGAGGTCATAAATATCAGGACTTGCTCGGCATGTGCTCAAGTTGTTTAGCACAAGGTTTTAGCAAAACAGCTAGGTCAATTATACAAAATGACCCAGCATTTTGCTAAGGGGATCTGTCACTAGTTTAGGTTGCCCTTAGTTAGGACATCAAAAAACTGGTGAGAGATTCCCTTTAGAGGGTTTCAGTCACCACAATGTTAAACAGGCTGACATTATACATGTGCAAATGTCACCTGAATTTAAGTCTTTTTTTTCAGTGTGCCCCCGGTTTTGTGCAATTATAACTTTTAATACATGCAAATTAGCCTCTAGGAGCAGGGGGGTGTTGCACCTGCTCCTAGAGGCTACATTCTCCCACCTAATGTCACGCCCTTCTACTCTTGATTGACAGGGCCAGGCCAGCGTTGGTCTCCTCCAGTCGGCCCAGTCTGCCGGGGAAATCTCGCGCCTGTGCCGTCCCGTTCAGTATTTGGCACAAGTGGAGACCGGCAGGAGGAGACCAATGCTGGCCTGGCCTTGTCAATCAAGAGTAAAAGGAGGTGGGCGAACGGAGCCTCTAGAAGCAAATTCCACGGCCCCCCCTGCTCCTAGAGGCTAATTTGCATATAATAAAAGTTATAATTGCACAAAAACGGGGTATACTTAAAAAAAAGAAATGTAGAGTTAAATTCAGGGTGGGTGACATCTGCACATGTATAATGTGGGCCTGTTTAATAGCGAAAATTGTGGTGACAGAAACCCTTTAACACCTGACTTATCAGGAATGAAGTAAATCTGTGTGTACATTAAGCAGGAAAGATGGAGAGGTCTGTGCTTCCAACTACCAAAGAAGGCAATTTGTGTCTCACTTTGATGGTGCACGAAGTCCATAAAATATCTAGGGTTGGAGATAACATACTCACTGACCAATGTGTATAAATATAATATCTCCTGCTATATTGGATCCCTTTAACTCATGCTAAAAATGTGAAAACACTTATTTGTGCTGACTGAATATTCTGAAAATGGTAGAACTTCCCAGATTGCTTTATTTACTTCAGGTTCTTCCTATTTACCGATTTTTTTAGATTGTTTATTTGAGAAAGGGGCAGACCAAAAATCTCATTCCACATTTCGAAACAGCCTAGAGTGAATGGAGGTCTTTATTTTTTAACATAAGATGCTATAACCTGGCTGCCTTGGTCAGATACATTACTGATTGGCTTAAATCCACAGCATATTATTCTACATTAGAACAATCATTTATCCCTAATATTTTTTTGCCATACCTGTTACATTCCATACACCTCCCTACCAGAAGAAGCTAGGTTAAATCCTATAATAATGACAACTAGTAGTGCCTGGCATAAGATACGCACCCTTATATTACTTAATGTCCTATACTCCACCCCTCTTACCTTGACGCTAAATCCCCCATTCCAAGAGGGAAATTTACATCCGTTGTTTATAAATGCCCTTTATCCCTCTCAGACAAGATACAATTTCCTTTGGTTTTCCACTACCCTCAATCCTCTAGCTATATATGGGAAATACTGTGACGCCTCAAAAATTGACTTCTCAACTTAAATGTCTTATAGTTGAAAAAAGTTCTAGCAGAGCTGCTATTACACGTATAGGTACCTTCAAAATGCCATTGACTATGACATGTCCCACCGGTACCACTGAGCTGCTTTACTTTTAAGATGCTGACTATGTCATTCTATTTCTTTATTACAATGTTATTTTCTCTCAGTCAGCTCTTCATGTTATTACCTAATGCTGCACCTATTATTGATCACATACTGAGTGATAACATACTCTTGATCTGTTTCTGTCAATGTCATTTAAATTTAAAATGTCAATAATAAACAGTTGAAAAATAAAAATAAAGAAGGTCATCTGTATTATGGCTTAAAGAGAACATGTCCCATGAACTGCAGTGATCTGTGTACAGCATGTTATAGAGCAGGAGAAGTTGAGCAGATTGATATATAGTTCTATGGGAAAATATTCAGTTAAACTTGTAACTTATACATTAATATCTCTGCTCTTTCGATACTTAAAGGGGTTCTGCAGTTTATTACCACTGATGATCTATCCTCAGGATAGATCATCAGCATGTTTGAGAAGGCCGATCAGCTGTTTGAGAAGGCAGCGGCGCTGCAGGAGCGCCGCGGCCTTCTCACTGTTTACCTCTGCTAGCGCCCCGCCCAGTGACGTCACGACTTGTATCCAAGTGGCGTGGGCGAGGCTAAGCTCTGTTCACTGAACGGAGCTTAGCCCCGCCCAGGCCACTTGATACAGTCGTGCACACCTGACTAGTTTTTCTGCCCTGGATGCTGGTTTTCAATCAGAGTGAGTATAAAGCTGAATGTGTACTCACATTACCTGCTAGTAGCCATCTGGCTCCAGGAGGAGTGCATAGTGGGCTCAGCATGCATGTTGGTACCTGCATCCCTGGATCTAATGGAGGCTGTTACAGCACCAGAAGGGGTTAATAAGTACGGTCTATCCCAGCATGCATGCTGGGCCCACACTCCCTGTATTTTATGTGGCTGTCGTGGCCCATAACAGGTAGGACTTAGCATTAGGAGGATTTTATGTGGCTGTCATGGCCCATAGCAAGTCAGATTTAGCATTAGTACCCACTCTAGGAGACAACCGTGACGGGGTGAGTGGGCTTACTACCTTTTGATCAAAATGTAAACTAATGTCTCCATTGTTTGCATGCGATATCACTAATGTCCTCTTATAGCTCCCATCTTGGGCAGAGCTCTGGCTGCAGAGTGCTGTTGCATTTCTGTGTTTGTATGTATAACTGCCATAGCTACGTGCACCTGCATACAGGTAGTGCTGACTGACCCCCCTTGTGTTTCTACTTGATACAAGTCGTGACATCACTGGGCGGGGCGCTAGCAGCAGTAAACAGTGAGAAGGCCGCGGCGCTCCTGCAGCGCCGCTGCCTTCTCAAACAGCTGATCGGCGGGGGTCCCGGGTGTCGGACCCCGGACGATCACATGCTGATGATCTATCCTGAGGATAGATCATCAGTGGTAACAAACTGCAGAACCCCTTTAATACTGCCCCTGTGTACAGCTATCAGTGGATGACAGCTATCTCTGTATACACACTTATACAGGGAGTACTATAAACCAGAACCAGACAGGCTATACAGTACCAAATGAGAGAGAGACAGTGGTCAGGAGACAAGCAGATATGAGAACCAGATAGACAACACAGTACCAAAAGAGAGACAGAGAGTGGTCAGAAGACAAGCCTAGATCAGAACCAGATGGACAACACAGTACCAAACAAGAGACAGAGAGTGGTCAGAGGAACGAGCAATCCAATAAGCACAGGAATCAGGAACACAGCTAGTGAATCAGAGATCATCACTAGCACTGGTGTATGGCCAGGAAGGGGTTTAAATAGAGCACCGAGTCCCAGGATCAGAACCTGATAGGTCATGACTCAGCGTTCCATTAGTCAGAACAGTAAGACAGAGGAATAGATCAGCTGAGCAACAGCTAATTTCCTCCAGCGCACACCGGCTGAGGGGAGAAACAGAACATTGCATCCTGTTGCTAAGGATGCTGTCATGTCACTATGGGGCATGGCTCAGCAGCGCATCTCTCCCGGACAGGTGAGTTTGTGACAACACCTCTTCCGTGTACAGCTGAAGTCAGAAAAAGCTGAGATTTAAATGAATTAATTGCTAGTTTTGCTGCATACTTTCCCACAGAACTATATATCAATTATGCTCAGCTTCTCCTGTTCTTTAACATGCTTCCTGTAGACTGCACAGCATTTTTATCGACAGGTCCTTCTTAAGCACTAGAAAATTGTATTTATGCAATAACTTCCATCTCCAGAAGTCCCAAAGAAGTGAATGAAACAGTGATCACATTTGTTCTACTATTTCATGAATATAGAGGACTGTAGGACCCAATTGCTATTGGGAAATTCCTTTAATTATTTGTAGGAAACCACAACAAACCAATTGGAAGTATCAAAGAAGTTTGCATCAAGTCACATTGATCTAGGAGTTTATTCTGGTTGTCATAATTAAAGTTTGGAAAATTTTCTCCCTAATATGGGCTATCTGGCATTCCTTTAATAGGAGTTTTTGACTTGCTTTGGATCAGAATGGCAGGATTATACAATGGTGCTTGAAAGTTTGTGAACACTTCAAAATGTTCTATATTATTGCATAGATATGACCTAAAACTACATTAGATTTCCACACAAGTTCTAATTAAAATGATTACAAATATTAAGCATGGTCCATTATTTATTGAGGAAAATTATCCCATATCACATATCTGTGAGTGGCAAAAGTATGTGAACCTTTAGGATTAACAAATAATTTGACGGTAAAATTAGAATCAGGTGTTTTGAATTAATGGAATAACAATCGGGTGTGGGTGGGCAACCTATTCTATCATGTTTGTGAAGCGTATTATGGCAAAAACCAAGGAGATTTCTGAGGACCTCAGAAGAAGAGTTGTTAATGATCATCAGGTGTAAAGGTTACAAAACATCTCTAAAGAGTTTTGACTCCAACAATCCACAGTTAGACACATTGTGTACAAATGGAGGAAATTCAAGATCATTAATACTCTCCCTAGGCGTGGTTAAGCAACAAAGATAATGACAAGAGCAAGGCGTGTAATAGTCCGCCAGGTTAGAAATGAACCCAACGTAACCTCAAAGCAGCTAAGGGCCTTGCCTATATTAGCTGATGTTAATGTTCATGAGTCCACCATTAGGAGCACACTGAACAACAGTGATTTGCACAACAGGATTGCAAAAAGAAAGTCGCTGCTCTCCAAAAAGAGCATTTCTGCCCAACTGCAGTTTGCTAAAGATCACCTGATCACCGAACAATGTTTTGTCAACTGATGACACCAAAACAGAACTTTTTGGTTTAAATGAGAAGTGTTATGTTTGGAGAAAGGAAAACATGTTCCAGCATACAAAACCTCATCCCATCTATGAAACGCGGTGGTAGCAGTGTATATTTTTTGGGCCTGTTTTGCTGCATCTACGTCAAGATGGTTTTCCATCATTGACAGAACAATTTATTTTGAATTATACCAGCAAATGCTAAATGGAAAAGTACACAAGTTGTTCTTAAAGAATATTAAAGCTTTGGACAGGGCAAAAAGTCCTAACCATAATCCAATAAAAATGTTGTGGTAGGAACTGAAGCGAGCATTTCATGGGGAAAACCCGCCAACATAACAGAGGTGAAGCTATTTTGTATGACGGAATGGGCTAAAATTCCTTGAACCCGGTGTGCAGGCCTAATCAACGATTACTGGAAAGGTTTAGTTGCAGATATTGCTACACAAGGGGTTTATACCAGATACTAAAAGCAAAGGTTCTCATATTTTCACCACTCAAATAGATGTAATATTTTATCATTTTCCTTATTAAATCAATTACAAAGTGTAATATTTTACAGGGTTCACAATCTTTCAAGCACCAGTGTAGGTTGGAGTTAATAGGCCTCTGTCTTTTTTCAATCTTATCAATTACTGTGGATCCAGTTTGTCACATAGGCTACATGCACACGACCGTTGGTGTTTTGAGGTCCGCAAACCACGGATCCGCAAAACACAGAAGCCCATTATAGAAAAGCCTATTCTTGTCCGCAAAACAGACAAGAATAGGACATGCTATATTTTTTTTGCGGGGGCACGGAACGGAGCAACGGATGCGGACAGCACACAGAGTGCTGTCCGCATCTTTTGCGGCCCCATTAAAGTGACCCGAACAACGGCCGTGTGCATGAGGCCATAATATGATAATATAGTTACATACTCTTGTAAGATAGATAGATAGATATATATTTAATGTTCTTGCTTTTTAAAGTATAAATAATAGAAAAACTGTAGGAAGAATAAAATGTAAAGTAATATGAAAAAAATGGAAATGTCAAATTGTTCCTGTGACCTTTCTTTCATCTGTTGACCAGTACATGTGGCACGTTACAAGTCTGACATGCTGCCAACAGGTGTAAACCTGTGGCCTCCCACACTAACACTGCACACTTTTTCTTATAGCAAACAGGCAAATATCTCATATAACTGACCCCAGTGAAATGATACATTTGACCTTTCTTAGAATATGACCCTATTAAGTATCATATTGTATTCACATGGTAAGAAGAGTCAATATCAAGCTCCTGTCCAAAAATCTGCTTGTACAAAGTTATTGCAGGGAGAAATTATATGTTATACTTATGGCGTATCAATAAGGTCAGCGCAGAATAAATTAACAATATGATGTATGAGACTTATTCAGTTTGTGAGCTACTACACTGCCATGTTAGAGCTCAGAGTGTCACTCAAGAGCCCTTTCCTTCTCAAGGTCCACAAAGTGTTGTGACCAGTGCAGTTACTTAAATTATGATGTCTAAAACCGGCCAATTACTGTCAACATTTCCATATGTCTAGCAGCAAGGACTGTAATTTTTGTGGTGACACTTGACTGCACATCTTCCAACAATGATAAATTAGTGACTGTTCTGACTGCATATAGTGCAGTTGTAACATCAGTCATTTGTTTGGGAAGAACCTGAACAAAAAACACAATTAGTTATACGGTACCCTTTGGACCCGTTGGAGTCTATCCTGAACTATATTAATTTGGGCAGTTACTTAACTGCCTGAAGCTGTACCACACATTTCATGATGCACTAACTGTACCCCATATGCATTATTCACATATTACGATATGACACAAAACATGGTTCCTCAAGCACTAGAGGAAAAGTATGGAAAAACCATGACCCCGTAAAGCATTATTGGTTAACCAAGATCTGATTTTATCATACAACTGCAGATATAAAATGTATATTATTTTGCATGTATTTTTATAATTTTATGTATTTTAAGTCAATACAGGAACCTGAACTATATCATAGCTACACAGCAAAACAGTATGTATGGAAATGTATTTGCATGTATTACTTTATATGAGTCAAGAGCAAACAGGGAAACAGTAGAGTGACACAGTGCAAATTTGGCAGAGCTTGTTAGGAATAGTGGCTTAGGATGTGCTTACAACAGACCATGGGCCCCTTTTTTCAGGCTAGTCTATGCTTAATTAACAATTTAATAAAGCTATGTTCCTACCACGAACATTTCCATAAGAGGTATACCAGAACAGTGTCCCTCTTTTAGGCAAGATACATTTTTTTTTACTGAATTGAAAATCATAGCCAACTGTACTTTTCAGATCAAGTGTATTCCACAAAATATTGCGCAACACAATATTTTTTGGGAACTCAGTGGTTTTGGCCTATACAGAGCCCAACCAGTAATAGACTGGTATCTTATTGTCTTTTGAAATAGTTTAAATGTGCCGCGGCATAAATGTTTCAGAATTTTAGAGGTTTGCAGCAAGCATACTGTGTTGTCAGTATTCCGTGCCCATAGACACAACTGCCAGAATACTCAGCCCTCCCGCACTGCTGTGCTTCCCCTTCCATCCCTGCAGGTTCTGACAAATAGGTGTGTGTAGTTCTGCCTGCTCCATGTGGCAGGAATCTTCTGACCTCCCCACCTCATGTCTGCTATTCTCTGCACCCGGAGGGAGTGTGCTCTCCGCAACTCCTACGGGGTGGTGAGCGCACAGCCTAAATGGTTGACAGCAAATGGTGGCATTCACTAGGTTATTTATGGCACCTTAACCTATGGGAAAGTACATTAACAAAAAGGTCCCTAGCTAGTCTAGTCCTGGAAAGGTGCATTCTGTTGACTGATCTTGTATGCTTGACCTATGCCTGTTTACCAAGTCGTACCTGTTTCACCTGCTTTGACTTCTGCCTGTTGGATGTACTGAATCTGTGCATCCTGCCCTTACCAAGTCCTGTCTTCCAGATTGAACAAACTCTGCCTATCAACTTACTACGATTTCACCTGTCCCCTTGTTGCCTGGCATCTGTCTTTCAACATGCCTATCACTCAGTGGAGACTACTCCAAGAGGTGGGGGCCTAGTGCTTCACCTGAAATGAAGACCAGATCTCTGTATAGGGGTGAAAGGGTGATGACTAGGGGGGCCACTCCACACATAGGAGTAGGCCAAAGCTAAATCCATTCTTTGACATAGTGGGTTCACACCCACTGCGTTACATATTTACTACCATGCTAGCATGAGAATATGTCAAAACTATTGGAGCATACACTTCTTCATCCATACAACCAAAAATACATAGTTGGTAAGTTTGAGAAACGACACAAGTCCAGTAAATCCAAAATATAATCCCATAGCACTGATTAAGAGGAAGGGAAAAAAAAACACTGTTCTTACAGTAAAGAATCCCCATCTATGCTGATACTGAAATCTTTCCTCTAGACATTGTCCTGTTTGCAGGTCTAGGCATAAAAAGATCACCCGCAAGAACTCTGTGTTGTCCATTCATACATTTCTACATTATAACTAGATCTCCCCAAAGATGCCTTTTTTTAGTGTAAACAAACCCAAGTTTGATAACCTGCCTTGGTACTACAAATCTTGCATGCACTTTATTACCTTGGTCACCCTTCTCTGCACCCGCTGTAGTTCAGCAATGTTCTTCCTATACACAGGTGCCCATAATTTTACATATTACTCCATCTACTCTCTGAATAGTGATTTGTATACAGGCAAAATTATGTTCTAGTCATGAGCATCTATGCCTCTTTTCATGCATCCCATCATTTTATTCGCCTTGGCAGCAGCCTCCTGGCAACGGTTGATAAAGTTTACTGTTCACCAATATCCCAAATTGTTTTTTAGTGGTAGTTTTACCTAATATTTTAGGTTTTGTTTCCACTACCCAAGTACATAAACTTACATTTCTCCTTCCATGCCTCCAGGTTCCCCAAATCTCTCAGCAATGTTATATTATCATCCTCTTTATTCAATACGTTGCAAGTGATTAGTATAATCTGAAAAAACTGAAATTCCAAAATGCCTGATAGGGTTGAAATTTCAGGACTGTAAAGACCACTTATGTACCGTAATCAAGCTGTCTTGTTCCAGGCATCACATCATGGTGACATGACCCTTGACACGAGACATAATTACATTCAGGAAGGTTGATGCACAAGAGCCAAATCCACCCCATTCAAACTGTTATTCCATGCAGAATTGATCCACAGAAAATAACCTCTTTTATTAGGGGAAAGGATTTCAGATATGACACCATGTGCAGTCCTCTGATCCAGTTACGCCAGATTATCTTACCGTCATAGGGTAGTGATAGTATTTAGATAACCCCTGTTTTTGCAATGGTGTGCCAAACCACCAAGAAGTAAAGGTCTCTGATGGTATAAATGTTATTAGTGAGCACACTATATTAATATTCTATTTTATATACATCAGCCTTATAAATTTAATGTATCACTCAGAATCTCATTATGTTATGGAGATAATGGGCTTTAGATTTAATCAAGTAATCCAGGAGACAATTTGCTAACATGGCAGTATATGTTAAATGGGTAGATAATTACATTTGAATCTCCCATACTAGTGCAATATTATTTTGGTAGATAAACCAATTATGCCCTTAACACAAGATATGATTCTACACTTTGGGCTGTCTCTGATTTGAGCATTTCTCCATCTATTACATATAAAACACAACTCCTGTACACAATATATCACAAAAAACAAGAGCTGTTAGGCAACTGCAGCCATAAATCACATCATACCTTACACCAATGTAACTCATTTAAGCTTTGTTGACAAGTAAAAGACAAGTGCTTTCAGTAATTTATGAGCATGAAGCAGTGGACGCTATTGGTCCGTAGCAGATTGCTGTGGATCTGTGCCAATGATCAATACATTCTGATTTCTATTAGGATTTATGATAGTCTTTGCCAGCCATCATTTATCTAATCCCACACGTTTATATGTAATGTTTACTTTCTGCCTCAACAACTGAAAGTGGCCAAGAAGACGATGAAGCAGCAAATTGAGTTCTGACAAAATCCTCTTAAACAATGTTTGTAGGAAATCAAATGCCTCCTAAACAATCATCTCAGCCAGTGTTTATCTGCTGTGCTATCATAATATGAAGTATACCGGAAAGCACATCAGCAACTATTGACACACACATATCTCAAAATTAAAGGGGTTTTCTAGGAGTACAACACTGAAGATGTATCCTCAGGATAGGTCATTCATATAATATCAGTGGGCGCCTGACTCCTGGAACCCCTACTGATCAGCTGTTAGAAAGGGTTGCGGAGCTAGGACAAGCACTGCAGCTTCCATACCGCATACCAAGCACAGCACTGTACCACGTAGTGGGGGTGCCGCATGACCTATCCAAACCTCAAGATAGGTCAATATTTTAGCCTGAGAGAATTCCATTAACTAACATATACTTGCAGAATGCAAATGTCACGAACCAGCGGGTGTGAACCCACTATGCCAGGGATGGCCAACCTGAGGCTCTCCAGATGTTGCAAAACTACAACTCCCAGCATGCAAAGACTGCTTACAGCTCTCAGCCTACAGCAGGACATGGTGGGAATTGTAGTTTTACAACAGCTGGAGAGCCACAGGTTGGCCATGCCTGCACTATGCCATGTGTCCTACCTCCTCTAAGGGAGTTGTCTAAGTGAACCCCTCAATCTTCACAGTACCCCTAATGGTGGGGATAGACTTTCCCGAGAGGAACACCAGGTCACTACCTCTTTAGGAGGATTGGCACACGAGGCAGCTGGTCCAGGTGGACCAGGAGGTACCTGAGCAAGGTACCAGAGGCACAGGCGTTGTATGCAGGCCGAGTCGTAAACAGGAGCAACAGTGCAGGACGAAAGGATGAGGCCGAGAAGAAGTCAAACAGGCAACAGGTCAGGGCAGGCAGCACAGGTACAGGTCAGGCAATCCGGGTGAGCAACAGGAGAGTCAAGGCAAGCGGGCAGGGATCAAACAGGTAGCAGAGTCCAGGAATACAAGTACGAGTCAGGAACACAGGCAGATATCAGGAACCTTAACAGGACACAAGGACCCTGACACTGAGGCATCTGGGAATAGGGTTGAGCCACTTATATATGTGCAGGAGGGCTAGGATTGGTCAGCGAGGTCACATGATGCAACCCATAAAGCAGAGAAAGTGATGCACTCCGGCCCTTAAGGAAATGCTGCATGCTGTGGCCAGGGCTAAAAGGAAACACTGGCAGCAGATCACCGCTGAATATGGAGCCTGGGACTGCAACGGTAAGCAGGGGAACAGCGGCGCACAGCAGCCACTATTACAGCAAACCTGTGCGTTGTACATGCTGCTGTATATTGTATACACATGCTATCTAAAGAAGATTAAATGGATCAAGTCCACCTAAACATAAGTCTACCGGAAGTAAATCCAGAGAACTTCAGAATAAAACATTCTGTGTTTGTGTTTACTACTGAATATATCAGAATCTATATGCTCTGGAATAAACATACTGTACACTACCTCTAGATAGAGTGATTCACATTCTTTACAATATAGATTGTTATATTACAGAAGCCTTCCAGGCTCCCCCTTATAAAGATTTTTTTTATTTAATACACAGGCATGAAATCTTATTTTTACAGGTGAGTCTGGGATAAACTTGTGCCAACCTGAGGAGGCAAAGCTTAGGGGAGGAGGGATCGAGCAGAACCCTGAACCAATGATGAGACAGGGGCGTGTCTGAGACTACCTTGGGCTTCCTGAAGAAACTGTAGCTAAGCTGTAGTCACTGTATTTATGTAGTGCATTGTGTTGTTTAGAGCTGCAGGTGCGGAAGATCTTTTTAAAAAGAGGGGAGCACTATGTTAGGCTAATTTCAGACGAGAATGGGAGTAGGATCATCATTTCCCATTATGGACACTGCTCCTTTCACAGGACAGCACAGCATTATGATTTATAATGTTCTGTGTCTCTGCCCGACCTTGCATCTACTGAATCCTACTGATGGCATTAAGTCAGTAGATGCAAGGTCGGGCAGAGACATACAGCTTCATAAGTCATAATAATGTAGTGGGATTCTGTGAAAGGAGCAGTGTCCTTCCTCCAAAACGGTAGTGCCAATAATTTCTATATAACCGACTAGTTGACAACAGAATGTGATATTTGTACAAATTTTATTCACAGACACATCAATGGGAAATTTCTATTGACATATATTTTATGTTTATTGGGTAGAGCAGAACATCTTAGAGGGTGTACATTGTGATACAATGTCAAAACTGACCTTGTGTCCAGTCCAATGGAATGAATAGATCAGGCAGCACTTACAACTTGTACACCAACTGGTCCAACTGATTGTGCTGCATGGTTTTCTTTTGATCAGTTATTGTAAATTTTTAAATCAAATGTTAATCATACCTTGAGACAACAAGACTCCCACTTCCTTTACACTTTCTTTTAACCTTTATGCATTATAATTGGAAAAGTGGCTACTGGTGAGGTAGACGGTTGCCCTTATAAGATGAGCTGCCCAAGAGAGGATAGAAAGCCAATTGATTTATAGTGTGTGATTTATTGTGGACTTTAAAACATGAGGATCAAACACTCATGGTGTATATTAACTCTGACACTGTGCTAAATCTACTTGTCACGGGACACCACAGGGAGTATTTTTCAAACTTAAAGGCATCTGCTTTTTTAAAGTCCCCGGCTCCTCTATTTCATGGTATTATTAGAGGAGCTAAATGTCAAGTTTTTCGTACTTACCAGCACAGATTAAGCTGAAGGGGAAAACGCCAATCATGACTATTTCAAGGAGTTCAAGCTGTGCTGTCGGGACTTTGTTTGTACATTTGATTTAGAGAGTGTTTATTCAATATCACTAATTGTGGAGAAACTCATTTTGTTGATTAATAATTTGCTTGACTAAACAAGCGCAAAAACCTTTCTACATCAGTGTGAACACTGTAACTTTGGAGAACTTTTTATTCATTTATTTCATAAGTGCTTCCCAGTGACTTACAATGGGCCACATACTGGTTAAATTCAATTAATTAATTCAATTAAACACTGGTTTATCCTCAGGATGGGACAGTAGACGCTTAATTGGTAAATTAAAATTTATAAGTTTAGAAAGTATAGTTTGTAATTAGACTGAAAACTGGCTGATGGATCTTGTCTAGAGAGTTGTGGTCAATGATTCCTACACAGAATGGTCCCGGGTTATAAGTGGTGTACCCCAAGGTTCAGTGCTGGGCCCTTTATTATTTTACTTATTCATTAATTATATAGATGATGGGATTAATAGAACTGTATCTATTTTTGCAGATGACACCAAGCTATGTAGTACTGTGCAGTCTATGGAAGATGTCCATAAACTACAAACTAACTTGGACACTCTGAGTGTCTGGGCAAAGGAAATTCACCATGGATAAATGTAAAGATATGCATCTGGGTACAAATAATCTACTTGCATCATAGGCACTAGAGGGAGTAACACTGGGAGGGTCCCTTGTAGAGAAGGACTTGGGTGTCCTTGTAGGTCATAATCTAAATAACAGCATACAATGTCAATAAGCTGCTTCTAAGGCTTGTGAAATACTGTCATGTCACCCAGACTGCACATTTAAGAGGTTGTGCTGTGCTATGAAATTGATGAGCTAGCCTCAGGATAAGCAATTAATATCAGATCGGTGGGGTTCTGATTTCTGGCACCCCTGCCAATCAGTTCTTTAAAGGTACGTAGGTGCTTGTGTAAGTGCGGTATCCTCTTCAAAGTTTACCTGTACACCATCTAGATCAGGTATGGCCAACCTGCGGCTCTCCAGCTTTTGCAAAACTACAACTCCCAGCATGCCCAGTCTGCCTAAAGCTATCAGCGTACAGCAGGGCATGGTGGGAGTTGTACTTTTACAACAGCTTGAGAGCCGCAGGTTGGCCAGCCCTGATCTAGATTGTAGCAGTGGTGCAGAGACTTTGACTCACCGGAGCCCATACATTTTAATGCTGTATGAAGACGGATGTAGGTGATCCAAGAGCATGTCAAAGCATACTAGGTAAGGTGTCTCATGAATAACCCCTGACTGACAACTACCTGTACTACCTGTAAAGAAGCTCTTACCCTTAACTGTCTGTCAATGGACTATTCACCGAAGGTATTTTACCACTTAAACTGCCTTTACCAGAAACTCCCCATGTAACTGGTAGCTATGATAGTTAGATGGGGGTCACCTGGGTCAATGTCCAACCCTTTAGGTTAAGGATTATTTAATTCAATTTAAAGAAATGGTGTAGGATTTAACCATAGCAAACATAGTCAAGTGTCTGCTCACGTGTGTAGAAGGCCCACTGGAAAGCAGATTGGTATGGGAGACTATTGTCCTTGTCAGTTTTCTTAACATTGCTTTCTAATGAAGGTAATGGGGTGATGGGGGCCTGACCCCTGTTGTCCCTCTTCTTTAAGTTTTGACAGTGACATTGTCCTCTATTGCTGGCAGCTTCCATCACTGCAGTTTCCAGCTTGCGATTCCTGCCTATTTTCATTCTTGGTGTCAGACATGGCAGATATGCCCATCCCTTCCTGCAGCTGTTTTATTCTTGGTAGGTTCTTTCCCTGTCACTCTCAGGGGTACATGATATCTTTATAAAATAAATATGTCCAGCACCTGAGCGGATTGTTTACTGGTCTAAATGGGGAAGGTACACTAAGATCGCAGTTTATACTCCTTATTACTGTGGGATCACAGCAAAAGCCAGCAATTCTGAACAAAAACATTGCATTTTTCCATGGTTTTGTGGTGTTTGCATCAAGGAACCACAATTTGAACAACTGCACTGTGTGAATAGGTCCAAGTAGTGAACTGACTTATAGATTTGGTCAGTGCCCATGTTTTAAGAACAGGTCAGGGCCTTTAGTGCACCTTATCCACCACTGGTGATCTATTAATAGAGACATGGACTTTCAGAAAAGGAAAATAATAATTAATCCATGACTGGTCATCTATTAAAAGAGGCATGAATCTCAGGACAGGGACATAACATTGCCATGTTACAACACTTTTGCGTGGCCTCATTTGGAATATGAAATTTAGTTCTTGGCAACAATTCATAAAAAGGATGCCCTGAAGTTAGAAAAGGTACAAAGAAGAGCAACTAACTTGATAAGGGGGCATGGAGGGTCCTAGTTATAAGGAAAGATTAAAAGATATAACTTTACTTAGTCCTGAGAAGGGCAATCTGGGGGTCTTGATTAACATATGCAAATATAGAGTATAAATGTCTTGTACAAAGAAAAAGTTCAGTCTCCAGAGGCAACAAAGCTTCTTCACCATAAGAGCTATGAATCTGTGGAATAGTCTACCTGAGGAGGTGGCCACAGCAGGAACAGCTGACTTTAAAAAAAGACATCAGTACTTATGAAATTGGGTAGAATTCTGATTTCTCACTCCTCTTCCCTTAATTTACATCCCCCACCCATTCCTTGGATGAGATTGATGGACGCATGTTTTTTTTCAGCTGATGTAAATACCTGATCAATGTTACCCTTTAGTAGAGTAAAACTGCAACAATTTTTGTGACTATCATGTTTTTATCTGTTTTAATTGTCTGATTGCATATTTATTTATTCTATTTCATGAATATAATTATGGGGGGTGCCATCTTTGCCGGAGATGTCCTTTAAAGGGGTTGTCCTACGTACACACATATTTAGTACTGCTGTGGCCCCATTGTTTACATGCAGTTGCAGAGCTGTGGGGGAGTGTAACAACATTCTCCTCATGAATATTTGTGGGTGTTAGCTAAGACTGCCTTTCCCTCTGCAGGCATCAGTAGGGATGATCCGTGCACAGGAGGTGTAGCTTGTCCCTCCAGCAGGCTCAGTCCACAGGTCAGACTTCAGTGACGTTCCATGTACAGGCAGGACTGCTCTCTCGTGCAACCCTAGGCTAGTGCATGGAACGTCATCAGAGCAGGCAAAGAACTGATGTCACAGGTCACATGACACTCTGTGAAATATGAGAAAGGGGCCACTGTAGAAGAAGCGAATCAATTGAAAATATGTTACTTTTGTTTAGATAAAAACATACAAAGAATAAAATATTAACTTGGATAATCTCTTAATCTATTAAATTCATACAATTTGGAATTTAGAAACTCAACTTACCACCTTCTCCAGATCCAGATGCTGCATCTAAGGAACAAAGGAGAAAAAAAAAATCAAACGTTAATTATACAACTTTATCTGCTGTTTGTTATTTCTGGATTGATGTGCAAATCTATGTTTTATTGCCATGCCACTCCAGCTGTTAGGCATTCTGTCTTCTCATAGTCATTAAATCCTTCTCATCTGGTGTTATTAAGGCATAGACAAACCTGGTGCAATGCTAACTAAAAAACACCTATGAAAATTTTAAGAACACTCATGCATACTTATGAACGGCAGGACCTTAATATGCCAAAGACAACTTTATTCTGTATCAATAACTATATGAGTTAATGGCACCATATTGTGGTGTCCAGAGGGACCATAAAGTTGAGTTTTTGAAAGTGTCTGCAACAGAATTGGAGGGGTATCAGTAAAGTACACTTTTTTTATTTATTTATTTATCTATCCTGGTCATAGATAAAAGGTCTCATTTGTAAAGTTATCGCCCAGTACGCTAGCAATTTCAAAAGTCTGGCTAGGGAACAGATTGTAACTGTAGTAAATTTACAAAAATTCTGGCAATTTAAAGGGAACACATCTACTCAGATACATTTATGTGAAAACCTTTTCCCCGCCCCCTTCCACTCATGGACACATTTTATCCTACAGTAATCAGTGTGAGGGAAACAGCGAGAATCGGGAGATCATGAATATGAGGACTCAATGATGCCTGCTGTCCAACACCTCCACCTCTTGGATCACACATGAATCGATAGGCCCAGAAAAAATGGACACCCTCGGATGCATTACAGACGTCTAGATACATCCCTGTTTTCAGGAGGGAACTCGAAAAGTCCACCTGAATCCATCCTTAAACATACAGATAGTGTATATTTTCAAGTCCACTCTTTATAGGACATGTAGCTCTCTAAATTCCTTTGGTAGAATTAAGGTTCTGGCACGGAGAATAAATTAAGGGTACAACCATGTGGGTCAGAATAAATTCTTACTATGTATTTGTTGTCTGAAACATTTTTGATACACGCACATCTTTACAAAGCCATGCATTGTTATTTATCATTGTTTTT
This sequence comes from Bufotes viridis, assembly GCA_033119425.1. Classification (NCBI taxonomy): domain Eukaryota; kingdom Metazoa; phylum Chordata; class Amphibia; order Anura; family Bufonidae; genus Bufotes; species Bufotes viridis. The sequence goes on from CM065593.1 coordinate 227,640,985, forward strand.
CTTCTGTTGGTTTCCATCATATAAAAATGTATCTTGGTGGTTTGCACAAAAAAAGCAGGAGAAAAAAAAAACTGAGAAAAACAAGGTACTGTATGAATTGAGCTATCCCCATGTGTAAAAGGGTTATCTGTTTGCAGCTCCTGGTGTTTACTGCTAAAATAATTGCAAGATTCAATTCAATTTCATACAGCTATTTCTAACCACGATTACAACTGCTAGAACAAAAGGGGCATTGTACGTTCTGTACACAAGGCTTTCTGCTCTGTTTTTAGGTGATCGGTGCAGCATAAAAGTACTGGATATCCTCAAATCTCTGTGCTTCGTTATCTAGAGCAAGGCGCTAGAAAATAGATATAAGTCTCCACTATGTATCTGACAAATCTAAAATATGTCAAGGTTATTGTGGTCCAAAATATATTTCTGGTATATACCAGACATTTCCCAGGTGCATGGAGGCCGTTGGCCTCTCTAAGGCTATAAAACCCCTTTTGATGCACTTTGTAGGGAGGACTTATTCTATTTAAATAAAGGAAGAGCATATAAAGAGGTGCATAATTCATTGATTTACATATAGACATTTTCATAAACACTGTAAATAACTCAAATACGCTCATAGGGGAATTATGTTATTTGCATTCCCTTAATAAAATTTCTCTAGCAGATCTGGAGGCAGTGAACCTATAGACCACCTAAAATGAATGTGATTTGAGTCAGAAAAGAAAATTGAGTCAGTGACAAGTTTTTAACTGGATAAAAGAAGAACATTAGTATATAAAAGTGTATACATTCTGTGCTTTCTATGCCCGTTATGCAGAGTCACATCCCATTGCACTTGCTCTGGGCAGCCAGTGACAGATCAGTGACATACTATACAACTGTTGGCCCCTAACTCACCCTGCAGAGGCTCAGTGTATTCCCATGCAATGCAGCTTTAGCTTGTCTCCCCTGCCTCCTGCTTGTGATAAAGGTATGTTTCTCCATGTTAACTCTTAAAAGCAGGAGGCAGGGGTGAGCAGTACCAAGCTAGAGATTCTGCACAGAGCCAACCAGATAGAATAGACCATGTTTGCCCATTTTTTTGGTCAATGGGCCACATTATTGGTCTGTACTGTAAAACAGTATTCCTGAGACCTATCAACAGTGTATGAATATTTGATGAGATAGGTTTCTGGAACTTACACTTCACACCCTTATTAAGAACTCCATTGAAAAGATGTAAATGTAGCCACACATATGCAAGCCCATATCAATTGTAGCTTACAAGAGTTACAAAAGCAGCCAATTGTTTCACATTGCTCATACACTACAGTGGAGAGAGCCACATTCCTAAACAGCCATCTCTTTCTCTCTGAAGTAGTGAACAGATTGTAGTTTCTAAATATGGGGTGCCAGAGATGCCTGGGTGCCAGGCAGAATGGCAATGCAGACCATGGGTTGTACACCCCTGGGGTAGAAAGTTGGTGGTTGGAAATTTTAAACTGTGTTATTGTATAGACTTACCTAACTCACACAGAGGAACCTGACAACCTGTATATGCAGGAAAGTAAGCTCTGGACTGGTTGTCAGATTGTGATCACATAGCACAGCTACCCATAATGAAAATGTTCAAAATATACAGATGCAACTCAGCTAGTAGTAATAATAACACTGGTAGAATATTATTGGTGAGTTATGGCTTCTTTAAATCAGTTGTGGGCCTGTATATAAACTATATTACCAGATCTCACTACAGCTCTATTGTATTCCAAATAACATGTTATTGCATATTTATCTGATTTCTGAAGCATGAAATTGAAATTGCAAGGAAGAACCTACCTTTTAATGAATTTACAATTTCTAGGTTTTAATAAATAGATGATCACTAAATAGATTTCTAGTCATCAGTGGGACTAATAGAGCGTGCTGCATGAAACACTGTTCAATGCGTAAAAATGTTACTCATATTAATAGTTTCGGTAGTAGATTTTTTATTTTTCCTTTCACATAAAGATATGAAGGCTTGTTTTTTGTGGGATAAGTGGTCTTGATGAAGGGCTGGATTCTGTAAGCCCGAGACGCGTCACTTTGATGTCATTTTCTGTGACTTTGGTGGATTTTATATGATGAGTCAATAAAGAACCTTTTTTATTCCATAAGAAGCTGGATTCCATTTTTCCATTGGATACTTCATAAGGCCCAGTTCTGGTCTCTTTTCCGTGCTTCTTGGATTAAAGGTAGGGGTGAGAGCTGCAGCCATTTGAACTATTGCTTATAAGTTGTACTTTATATTGTACATTATATTAATTATTGCACATAATGCAATGGGAAGCTGGAAAAAAAATTCTAAATGAGTTGGAACAGAAAAAGAAAAATGCAATTTTGCCACAGTTTTATGGGTTTCATTTTTAAGTGTTCCATATTTTGTAAAACTGACCTGTTACCTTCATTCTCCAGGTCAGTGCGATTGTTTTAAAACCTTAAAAACAAATAAAATCTTAAAAAAATTTTTTTCTTTGCATTACCATATTCTGACCCCCATAACTTTTTTTTTATAGTTACAACTATGAAGTTGTGTGAGGGATAATTTTTTGCAGGCCATCTACAGTTTTTATTGATAAAATTTTGAAATGTGTGTATGACTGTGATCATTTTTTTTGAAGGTGAAGTGACAAAAACCCCCACCATTTGTTTTGTTGTTCTGTTATGCCAGGGTTCCTCAAACTTTTTAAACATGGGGCCAGTTCACAGTCCCTCAGACCGTTGGAGGGCCGGACTATAGTTTAACTATGAGCAATTATATAAATTTACCAGTATTTCAATGGGAATCATTCCCCCCCTCCCTCCCTTGTCACTCTCATTTCCCCCCTCCCTCCCTCGTCACTCTCATTTCTCAGTCCCCCTCCCTTGTCACTCTTATTTCTCAGCCCCCCTCCCTTGTCACTCTCATTTCTCAGCCCCCTTCCCTTGTCACTTTCATTTCTCAGCCCACCTCCCTCCCTTGTCACTCTCATTTCTCAGCCCACCTCCCTCTCTTGTCACTCTCATTTCTCAGCCCACCTCCCTCCCTTGTCACTTTCATTTCTCAGGCCCCTCCCTCCCTTGTCACTTTCATTTCTCAGACCCTCCCTCCCTTGTCACTCTCATTTCTCAGCCCCCTCCCTACCTTGTCACTCTCATTTCTCAGCCGCCCTCCCTCCCTTGTCACTTTCATTTCTCAGGCCCCTCCCTCCCTTGTCACTTTCATTTCTCAGCCCCCTCCCTCCCTTGTCACTTTCATTTCTCAGACCCTCCCTCCCTTATCACTTTCATTTCTAAGGACCCTCCCTTGTCACTCTCATTTCTCAGCCGCTCTCCCTCCTTTGTCACTCTCATTTCTTAGCCGCCCTCCCTCACTTGTCATTCTCATTTCTCAGCCGCCCTCCCCCCTTGTCACTCTCATTTCTCAGCCCCCCTCCCTCCCTTGTCACTCTCATTTCTCAGACCCCTCCCTCCGTTGTGACCACAGCATCTCAGGGATTAAATGTCTGAGATTTACATTATCATTGATCACAGACATTGCCTCTGGGCATCTGCTGTTTAAAACAGCTGATCGGTGGAGGGGTGGGTTGTCTGATCGGATATTAATGACCTATCCTGAGGATAGGTCACCAATATCAGGGGCCTAGAGAACCCTCTTAAACTAAAAAGTGATTTTTAGTCTAGAAATGGATAAATCGTCCACACACCTAATCACTGTGGGACATAAGATTATGTAAATATTTAAAATGTACTACTGTCTTTATAGAAACGAAATTCTTAATTTTAAATTATGTTGTGTAGTCAACAGGGTTCCTGTTCACCTTTGGTGCTTAGGGATTAAACTACACAAAGTCTTTGGAGCACATTTATTAAGACTGGTGTTTTAGACGTTGGTCTTAATAAAGGCCCTGTGCTGGCTCTGGACCTGCCGAAAAATCATGAAGAGGCGCCATCATCCAGCATCAGTTCTAAATGTAAGACAGCTTCTAAACTGTCTTACATTTAAAGCAGGGGTAGAAAATGGTAAATTAGACCATTGCACCGCTATCTGCGCCTGAAAGGCGCCTAATTTAGGAGTGTTTCTTCTTAGTAAATTACCTCCTTTGTTCTTATATTCAAGGTGGCAGCGGTAGTATTTAAAACAACACCACCTTCGGTTTTGTAGCTCTGCAGGGTGAAACTGGTGAAAGATAGAAAAAAAATGTGATTTTTATTTTCACAACTGGAACCATGCGGCAGAAGTTGCTCACCCTGGGAAGACCTGGACGTTTCTTAGAAAACAAGATTTTGCAGCATGTAAGTGACAGACTGTATTTTCTTTATATACTTTAGCTAATGAGGGTTAAAGTGTGACCCTGTTGAGGTGTGGGGAAGCAGCTACAGCAATAGGAAGCAATAAGAAGAGGTACTAAAAATTCAAGTTAATAATGAATTTTAATTGATCTAAATTGATCCACAACACGTCAGTAATTTTGTATATTATAGGTCATTGATTTTAAAATAATCACTGGCAGCAATAATTTACTACCATCTTCCTGTGTTATATGAGAGTTTTACCTCTTATATTGATTATATTTATTTTATTATAGAATGAGCTGGTTTTCTACTATAAAGTATTTTGTTAATTTTTACTAGCTCTAGTGGGTATAGCGCAAACTGACCTGAACACATTGCGGTGCTGCTTCAGCATATACATAAAAATGTATACAGTATATTTCAAAGTTTGAAGAAATCTCTAATAAATAATTCAACTAAGTTCAAGTTTTTATTCATGGTTCGCTTTAAAGGAAATTTGTCACCATTGGAAAGGAATTTTTTCCCAAAAAATGAGGAAAATTGGCTTCTACAGTACCTCATGAAGATGTTTTGCCTTCCCCTGGATCAACTTGCAGGATAACAGGCTGAACCGGATAGACAGATGTCTTTTTTTAGCCTTACAAACTATGTTACCATGTTATGCTGCTACCGCTGAGGAGATATTGTGCCTGTTATGTGCGTCTATAAAGTGGTTTCGGGGAAATGGCTGGGGGCTGATATGAAGCTGGGGGTTAATATGAGGCTGATGGCCGATATATGGTTGATGGCTGATGTGAGGCTGGGGGCTGATCTGAGTCATGGGGTGCTGATCTGAGGCATGGGGGGGGGGCTGATCCGAGGTCTGAATGGGGGGCTTATTTATATTGGGTCTATTAGCTTTGGTCTGATTGGATGTTAATCACATTGGGGTCTGAGCTGAGGTCTGATCTGAGGTCTTATTGGGGTCTTATTAACATTAGGGGTCTGATATGAGATCTGATTGAAGATCTTTTTAATATTGGGGGTCTGATTGGGGCTGTGAGTTGAGGTCTGATTAACATTGGGGTCTGATTGCTAGTCTGATCTGAGGTCTAATAAAAAATTTTTTTCCTTATTGTTCTCCTCTCAAACCTAGGTGCATCTTTTAGGGCAAAAAATACGGTATACATTAACGTATACATTTTTTACAGGACTCCTCAGGATGGAAAAGAGTAATGCACTATGCATTTGCATTCTTTTTCCCCCCTAAAGTATATGTTAAACGTGGGGTGAAAACGTGACGTCAACCCAACCTTCCTAGGTCCATTACACTTTGAGAAAGGAATCCTCATAATCAGCTGCGGGATACCTCCACCCACCCCTGCTCTCCTGAAGATGATTGACAGCTTTCTCCCAATTACTGTGCACAGGGAGATAAATGGGCATGGGTTGGCAGAGCTATCCCATAGCTCATGAATACAAGGACTTCTTCACAGTACAACGCCAGCGCTGCAGCTAGTAAATAGTTAACTGATCAGAAAATATAACAGTAGCAGTATAAGGTGGTGTGAGATTTATTATATATACAGTATATTTTATTGCATCACATAAAAATATATCAAATACATCGTTATATTACACACAAAGAACTTTGCAGCAACTAAGACAAGGCTAATTGCTTTCAGACAAACTCAAAACTGCATTTTCAACTCATCAGAATGTATGAATGTAAAGCAGCACATTATCCTGTCAAATTGATAAAAAAAAATAATGTAATTTTGGCAATTAGCACTGTCAAATACACCAAAAAATATCTGTATAGAAATGAAATAGACTGTGCTTGATCCGATCATTCAATAAAAAATTGTTTTCTGTGCAGTGTCAGATTGGATCACTGGGGGAACAAAGGGATCCGCCCTTCTAATAAAAAAGCACACCACCACTCACAAGCCGTAGACCTTCTATAAGGTCCGCTGGCTGTATTAAAAACCCCAGCTTATCCTCTCTTTTCCAGCATATATGTGTGTATCATGTGTATATGTAAAATGTTATTTGTAGGAACATGTCTGTAATGTCTACATCACCTTTGCCAGGTCTTCCAAAATGTCCTGGAGACTCTGTGAGGAATGGTGGATCTCCCAGAGGAGCAATCAAATCTCCTGGGTGCCACATCTTTTAAAAATTATATTTATATCATCCTATGTCGGCTCTTCTTTCCTGGGTTCCACCACAGACAATGTCCTGACATCAGCCCAGGCATCAGGATTTTGTCTGCGGTGAACAGGAGGGAATTTCAGCATTTGGGAGGGAAAAGGAGCAAAGGATCTGCATGTCTAGTCTGGGGTCTGTATTTATGGGAAGTCTAGTCTAGGGTCTGCATTATGGAAATGTCTAGTCGGGGGTCTGTATTTATGGGAAGTCTAGTCTAGGGTCTGCATTATGGAAATGTCTAGTCTGGGGTCTGTATTTTTGGGATATTCTGGGGTCTGTATTTATGGGAAGTCTAGTCTAGGGTCTGCATTATGGAAATGTCTAGTCTGGGGTCTGTATTTATGGGAAATCTAGTCTAGAGTCTGCATTATGGAAATGTCTAATCTGGGGTCTGTATTTATGGGAAGTCTAGTCTAGGGTCTGCATTATGGAAATGTCTAGTCTGGGGTCTGTATTTATAGGAAGTCTAGTCTAGGGTCTGCATATAAATGTCTAGTCTGGGTCTGTATTTATGGGAAGTCTAGTCTAGGGTCTGCATTATGGAAATGTCTAGTCTGGGGTCTGTATTTATGGGAAGTCTAGTCTAGGGTCTGCATTATGGAAATGTCTAGTCTGGGGTCTGTATTTTGGGGATATTCTGGGGTCTGTAGTTATGGGAATGTCTAGTCTAGGGTCTGCATTTATGGTGAGTCTGGTCTGGGGTCTGTATGGGTTCAAGAACACTAGTCTGTATTTATTTAGGAGTTTGTATTTTTTGGTAGTTTATATTTATATAGGGGGGTCTGGGATCTGTATTTGTTCTAGAAGTCTGGTCTGGTGTGATTAGAAGACAGTGTCCTGCTCCTAGTCTCCCGTATCCACTTGGGGTGTCAGCGCTGTTGAATCAAGTTACATTCTACAGAGCTGGCTCCCCTACTAGATATAGGGTCCTGGGGGACCAATGCACCAGACGCTGTTTCCTAATCCCCCAGATGCTCTGTTTTCTTATGTACAGTTATGAGCAGCATAGAATAGTGTGGTTAGTCCATGCTGGGACTTAGAAGCAAAATCCGCTATACAAGTTATATGGAAAAATAATTACTGTGTACACTCATGAAATTTGATAACTTTTCTACATAAATGAAGGATTTAACGAAAATTAAAAACTCGAAATGAACATGTATCACTTTTGTACAGATGGAAGGTGGTTCCTTACGATCAATCCCTTTGGTGGGCCGTACCCCAGTCTGATGATGTTACTTTGTATTGAAATAATGAACAATACTAGGTGGTAGAGTTCCAGCTCGAGGCCTGCATGTGGACAGACCTATCCAAGTGGAGGAAAGCCTTAACAAGTAGTAGTAACACACAGCAGTGACAGAAATGCAGAGAAGAGAGGGGAGAAAGCAGAGTGATGATGGACTATGGCTGCACTGTACCGTCCCTGGTTACACTAAAGCAGCTTTAACCCGTAAAATGCTGTACAGCAGAGTTGGGCAAACATGGAGAAATGCGGAAATACTGAAATAATATGGATGGCCCTAAAGATCTAAGACAGTAAAAATAAAAGCATTTCCAAGAAACTGACCCTTCTAGGCCAATAAACTGTTGCTGCAACGATTGGATTTTTTTCCGCATTAGGCCACATGCACACAGTGGGCAGATTTACTAATAGTGTCTTTCTTTGCATTGTCTAAGAATACAAATCACAGTCTTAAAATTACACAAATTTACGATTCTGTGGCATGGACCTTTGTGAATTTGAAGTATCGTAAATCCTGCAGCTACAATTCTGTCAAAAAATGGGTCCATGCGGCAAAAAACTGACTAGTCTAAGCAAAGGGTAAAATCTGGGGAAAATCCACGCCAAAATTTAGTGACAAAAGGAATTTTGGTGTGGAAACGCAGTGAAATCTGCATTAATTGCACTGGTGTGTGCATGTGGCCTTGATGTGTTCCCCCCTTTATGACACTCAATAAGTAGCAATAGATGAAAAGTCAGAACCTCTGTATCGGCGCTGGGATGGAATACTAGGTAAGTATTGGTAAAAGCAGATAAATATTTATTTGTGGTCAACACGTTTCAAGGGCGAACAGCCCTCTTCGTCAGGACTATTGCCCTTTATGACACTGGGGTACTTTCAAGTACCCCAAAAAAAGAAGCTGTTTCCTTATACCAATCTACTGTCTAATCAGTGCAGATATGACAGTATTTTAGGCATACAGCAAGACCTAGCTGGGAGATGACGCTTGGACACTGTTCACACTGACAGTGACCCAGGGATGCAGGGTGACGGGGGCACGGGGCTGGCGTCTAAACAGACTGTACTAAGAGGAGCACATCTGAGAAGGTTCTGTCGCTAATCACCAGAGGATTGCTGAAAAGAAAATGGGGTAATAATAAAACACCAACTAGAAGCTGTCCTGATTATAAAGCCAATAGCTTCCCGTGAAAATAGAAGTGGCTGGCATTTTTAGCCTGTCCTTGTGAAAGATATTTCTTTTGTCTACTTTCTTCCTGTGGAAGCTAATCTGTAAATAAGAGACGCATGTGGAGAATAACAATGCTCAGAAATCAAAGGGCAAACGCAGACCGAGTAGTGTGCAGAATTGGGAAGGAGATTGCTATAAATCAGCGGAGCACATGCCACCTCGCTCAGGCTCCTCGCTCTCTTATCTCCGCCATTGTTTGGTGAGGAACATCAGTGAAATCTCCTTCACACTTAATACAATTTGCAGCTTAGGGTTCTTATTAATTTGCAGCTATGTCTCAGACTCTCCAGCGTGTTTACTTCTACATCCCATAATGCTTTGCAGCAAAAAAGATGAACAAGTTCTGGTAAGGTCTTGTTCAGTCTTGCGTTTTTCGGATTTCTGTTCTGTCAGAGGAACTAAAGGCAGAAAAAAGCAGATCCATTAACGCTGGGTTCAGACCTGAGCGTTTCTGAGACACGCGTTTTCCGCGCGTTTTTGGGCACGTTTTTGGCAATAGTAAACGCGCGTTTTACGCGCGTTTGTGTGATTGACTGCAGTGTTGTCCAATGACCAAATATCCCTGTCTATATGAAGTTTGGCCAATCAGAGCTGGGGTTTGGCCTTTCCAGCATGTTGCAAATTCCTAAACGCGCGTTCGAACGCGCGTTTTCAGTGTCAAAAACGCGCAAAATACAAGTGTTGCGCGTTCCCATTGAAGTCTACGGGCCAAAACGCACGACAAATGCCACAAAAAAAGCTCAAGTACTTGTTTATGCGTCGGGCGTTTTACAGCACGTTCGAATGCGCTTTAAAACGCGAAAATGTGAACCAGTCCCATAGGGAAGCATTGGTTTGCATCGGTTATGCGTTTTACAGCGCGTTCGAACGCGCTGTAAAACGCGCAAGTGTGAACTGAGGGTAAATGGACTAAATGGCAGATACAAACCGAAGACCTTAGGCCCCTTTCACACTACCGTTTTTCTTTTCCGTCCTAGAGTTCCGTCCTCGGGGCTCTAGGATGGAAAAAAACTGATCGGGATTATCCCAATGCATCCTGAATGGAGAGAAATCAGTTCAGGATGCATCAGGATGTCTTCAGTTCAGTATGTGAAAGTTTTTTAGACGTTGACAAGACCGCAGCATACTGCGGATTTGTCTCCGTCCAAAAATCCGGAAGACATGCCGTAACGCTGGATCCGGAATTAATGCCCATTGAAGTGCATTAATCCGGATCTGGAGTAAAGCTAAACCTCGTTTCGCCGCATCGCCGTATCCGACGTTTAGCTCTGCGCATGCGCATGGGGCTCCGATCGGTTATCATAGCAGCCAGGACGTTACTGAAGTCCTGGTTGCCATGGTAAGTACTCCTGTACCTACCTGCGCTGCGGCCTCCGGACGCTCCTTCATGACGTCACAGGTCCAGGCGGCGCATTGATCTATGCGCAGCGGGGCCTGTGACGTCATGCAGGAGCGCCCGGCGGCCTCAGCGCAGGTAAGTACACTGCTGCGGAGTACTATGGCAGCCAGGACTTCAGTAGCGTCCTGGCTGCCATGGTAACCTGGAAGCATTTCGAAGACTGATCAGGATCCTGATCAGTCTTCAAATGCTTTCAGGCGACTTGCGTTCTGACGGATCCGGAATGCAAGTGTAAAAGAGGCCTTAGGCTTCTATCCCTCAATCAGTGACTTCATATTAGCACAGCAGACAACACTTTCTCCTGTCATAAAGAACTGAAACCTGACGGAACTGACACAAAGTGATGCGCAAAATAAGGCTACTTTCACACCATCATTTTTGCTGTCATGATAATACAGCCGTCTCCATCCGTCATGAATGGATCCGGTGGTATTATCTTTAAAATAGCCATGACGGAGGTGTCTCTAAAACCATTAAAAGTCAATGGGGGACAGATGCGTTTTCTATTGTGTCCGAGAAAACGGATCCGTCCCCATTAACTTACATTGTGTATCCTGATGGATTCGTCTTGCTCCGCACCACATGACGGACAAAAAAATGCTGCTTGCAGCATTATTCTGTCCGTGATGGGGACGCAACCAAACGGAACAGACAGGTGCATTCTGTTCCGTTCAGTTCCGTTTTATCCCGTTGACAATGAATGGGGACAAAACTGAAGCGTTTTCCTCCGCTATTGAGATCCTATGACGGATTTCAATAGCGGAAAGGGAAAGCGCAGATGTGAAAGTAGCCTAACCCATTCAATCAAATGGGGATTAAAACTGATCAGTTTTCTTCCGTTTTTCTGTTATTGTAAGGCTGGGTTCACATATGCGCTGTGAACACCGGCAGCGTATTCCGATGGAGGAACGAGTTCACAGTATCTGGCAAAGGCGGATGCCACCGTGAACTGCCGGATCCCCATTCACTGTAATGTGATCCGGTCCCTTATAGCCGGTCGCTTTCAGCCGGACCAAAAACGCTTTGTGTAATATTTGTTGTCCGTCCACTTTCCGGCATATATGCCAAATACAGTGAATTCCTGGCAGTCTGTAGCTCAGAGCACATATGTGATCGGGCCTAATGCTACAGAGAGGAGAGCACAACACTGATGCGAACAAACCCTGAGGGTTATAGAAAGGAAGTTTCACAAATGATAACTACCCATAAAATATGAAAACTATATACTACCTTAGGGTTGCATGGTCACATCTGCTCTATATTAGTCTGCACCTAAAATCTTTGAAGACCATTTTTCGGTTTAAGAATTAACCTACATTAAATGTTGAGTGCGGCATACAACCTATGTTATATACAGAGTGGCCCACGAAAAGGTAGCCCGCCTCCTGTATCTCCAAATCAAACTGGCTAACAGTAAATCTGTCTTAGTTACTCTTAGCAACCAATCAGAGCTCAGCTTTCATTTCTTCAGAGCCCTGTAGAGCTCTGATTGGTTGCTAAGGGTAACTAAGACAGATTTACTATTAGGCAGTTTGATTTGGAGACATTGGAGACAGGCTACTTTGTCGTGGGCCACCCTGTATAACCCAGATTTCTGTTCACATGTCTGCAAACTTCAAGGCTAAAATCTCTCCATATTCCTTGCTTGTTCCTGCTAGACTGCACTGAAGATCCAGCTGGGTGTTACCAGTTGTGAATGTGTCCCTGAAAAGTCTGAGTTTAGCAGCACTAAGGCAGGCTTCACACCTGCACGTCCCGCTTCGCGCGTACGACGCTCTATCTTTACTTTTATTTTCTCATTGTGAAAATGAAAGTAAAAATCGCGCGTCGTGCACGCATTTGCGCTATACATCCCTATGGGGGACGCGTGACAATACGCCCCAAAGAAGCTCCTGTACTTCTTTGGGTGTAGGGCGTTTTACAGCGCGTTCGTACGCGCTGTAAAACGCTCAGGTGAGAACCATGCCCATAGGGAAACATGGGTTTTCGCCTGTTGAACGTTTTACAGCGCGTACGAACGTCTGAACCCAGCCTAACTGGATAGTATCTGACTTTGCAGGGACACGCCCCCAACAGGGAACTCCCATCTGGGTATTCATTGCAAACTGCTAGGAGTGGCACAATATAGTCATTAAAATAGATGCTCCAAAATTGTTATTATATGGGGAATGCAAATACATTACAGGTCCCCTGTAAAATAGAATTATATTGATTTATGATGGTATGTAACCCTTAGAGTGCTGGAATGTATTGTATTGTACAGCATTATGTCAGTGTTATACAATACATTCCAGAACTCTAAGGTAAATGCACACATTCAGGATTTATGTGCGAACTTGCGAACAATCTGCACTGAAATCTGCAGTTGTTCGCAGGGAAATCCGTGTTGTCAATCCACATCAATTGGTGTGGATTTACATACAGATTTGATGCGGATTTGGTGTGGATTTTACTCTCCACATTGAAGTGAATAGAGAAAATCCGGTCAGGAAAAATAAGATAAATTGACATACTGCGAATTTTATAATCTGCGCTGTAGGTCAAAATCCGCCCTGAAAAAATCCGCATCATGTGCATGAGAATTTCAAATTCTCATAGAATACAATATACATGACCTACAGTGCGGATTTTCCGCATGCAAATCCACGTGGACTAAGGCACCTTTCACACGGGCGAGTTTTCCGCGCGGGTGCAATGCGTGAGGAGGACGCATTGCACCCGCACTGAATCCGGACCCATTAATTTCTATGGGGCTGTGCACATGAGCGGTGATTTTCACGCATCACTTCTGCGTTCACAGGTCCTTAAGCTGTTAGTTAAAGCATTAAGAGAGATGACAGATCGCAACTACGCAATCAAGTGGCTAAGGTAAGTTAAGTTTTATTATTTTTAACCCCTTCATCTTCATTTTACAAAGCATTCTTTATTAAGAATGCTATTATTTTCCCTTATAACCATGTTCTAAAGGAAAATAATATATTCTCCAGAATACTCTACCCGAAACCTGAAGTCTGGCTTCGGGTCTGGGTACCAAACATGGCGATTTTTCACATTACAAACGTTTGCACCCGCACTGAAAAATTGCGCATATTCCCGCAACGCACCTGCCTTTTATCCGGGCGTCAGGTCTAAGGGTTACATAGCTTCATAAATCAATGTAAGGCTATGTGACCCTGTCAGTGCTGGGAGGTCAGTATGGGAGCTTCCGCAGACACATGCTGCGAGCTCAATGTGTTGAACTCGCTTGTGTGAAACCAGCCTTAAAGGGGTTGTCTCACTTCAGTAAGTGACATTTATCATGTACAGAAAGTTAATACAAGGCACTTACTAATGTATTGTTATTATCCATATTGCCTCCTTTGCTGGCTGGATTCATTTTTCTAGCACATTATACACTGCTACATTTCCATGGTTACAACCACTCTGCAATCCAGCAGCAGTGGTCGTGCTTGCACACTATAGGAAACAGCGCTGGGACAGTGGGAACTCACGCAGGCTGATGCTTTTTCCTATGTTGTGCAAGAACGGCCTTGCCGAAACTGACACACTGTGTTATATCTAATACAAGACCTGAAGAAGCAGTGCAAGACTCAGACACCCAACAAGAGAATGTCATGTACCAGCCCTCAGGCCCTGCACTAGGCTTAAGGCCTGTGCTGCCGTTCCGTGCATTGGGGACCGCAACTTGCGATCCCCAATGCACAGACAACGTCAGTGCGGCGTCAGGGACAGATTGAGACCCATTCAACTTGAATGGGTCAGTTATCCGTCCGCACCGCAAAAAGATAGAGCATGTTCTATTTTTTTGCGGTGCATAGGCATGGACAGAAACACCATGGAAGCACCCCATAGTGCTTCCATGGGGTTCAAGTGAATGGGTCTGCATTCAGTGATGCGGGGAGCACACGGCCGCTGCCCACATATTACGGACCCGCTGTTTGTGGTGCGCAATACGGCCACGGCCTTACACAGTGAATCCTTTTTTATGAACAGTCTTCCTTTAATGAAAAGTGCATCTTCTACAAATCTACAGTCTATAAATGTATGAATTTACAGACTGTCTGCATCACGGACACTGGAGGAGAAACTGTAATCCCTGCACAGAGAGAAGCTGTGGTGAAATGTCTGCTGTAGACAGCTGCTGCAGGCCCTCCGACCCATCTCTCAACAGCGTGGTGGTGGAGTATAAATAGTAGTGGCAAGCAGTCCAATTCCTGCCGTCATGTTTGGTCACCGTGGGCAATGCCATTCTTTTTTCTAGTTTAAATGTGGTTCTCTAACATACTTCGCTAGCAGTCGCTGCTTTATTTCTATACGGACAAGCAGTATTTAAGATACTTGTGGTCTCACACACTATTTTTGCAATGTGTTTAAATAGTTAGAAAAAAAAACAACAAAGAGGGGATTTATAATTAGGGTAATATTTGAAGTGAATTTTTCTAGAGTCTGCGTTGGTGTAATTTGAGCCAAATTATCAAACGGTACAGGTTGTTGGTTAAACTTTTAAACTTTTGTCTCCAGTCCTCTGCACCACCTCCTACGCCCCAAAAAGTGATAAATCTGTGGTGAAACTAATTAACATAACTGAACACGGCCTCTTTTCCACCCACTTTTCAATACTGGAATGAGTGGTGTAAAAACGCTAAAAATTTACAACCCCAAAAAGTTGCAAAGTGATACTAAAACGCTGCCCATTTAAGTGCTTGTTGTTTCTATATAAGAGTTTTAGTTGACGTATTTTATTTTGCACCACATAAAGATATGTTCTTTTATGGCTTTTTTTTCAAGTTCCATAGAGAAGCTGTGGATTTAAAAAAAAACTGCTTTGAAAAAACAAAAGGCTTTGTATGTAATGCATTAGATATATTACAATAGACTTGAAAGTAACATCTGGCTGCACAAAAAAACAATGTAAAATGCTCTGAAAAGGCCACCAGTCCGACAAACAGTACAAAATCCAGGATATAAATGTCACTTGTAAATGTCTCCTCAGCGGCCACCAGCTGGTTTAATCTATATAATCCATATAATGCTATGTACATCACCTATTTAGGTCAATAGGAGCCATAAATAGCTGTATATTCCATGTATACCATCATACCCCACACAGGCAGCAGCAGGTTCCATTTTTGTGTGAAGTTTTTGTGTAGGTTTATGATCGCAGGTCTAGAAATGCAATAAAGCAACCCTCATTTAGGGTCCGGCTACACAGCGACATGAGATGCGTGACAAAAAAGTTGCATGAATTTCAATGGTGTCTCTATGGGACATGGTACATGTTTCGACTGTGGCGTGACAGTCACAAAAAATCCATCCAAGTCAGATTTTCTGCAATTGTCGGGTCACAGTCGCAACTATTGAAATACATTATATCAAACGTCACGTGAATTTCTTGTCAGATTGCCATATCTCTTTGTGTCGCCAGACTAGATGTTGTGCGACACATGTCAACATGTAGCCGGACCTTAATCAGAGTTGCATTCGCTGCAGGAAGCGCATATAGAGCAATGGTGATCTTCACTGACACAGGTGCTGCTCTGTTCAGACGCCCATGTGGTCAAATGGGATCACCACTGGTAGATGTACCTGGCTATGTATGTCTTCAGCAGAAGGTCTACAGGTCAGACTTGGTATAACATGCAGCCATTCAAACAAATAGCCATTTATGTCATATATAGCAGGATGGAGTCTGTTATGGTCCATTCACACGTCCGTGTTTTGCGGATCCGCAAAACACGGACACCGGCCATATGCACATGGCCTGCACTATAATAGAAAATGCCTATTCTTGTCCGCTATTGCTGACAAGAATAGAACATGTTCTATTTTTTTGTGGAAACGGAAGTGCAGATGCGGAAGTGCGGATGCGGACAGTACATAGTGTGCTGTCTGCATCCATTCCGGCCCCATTAAAAATGAATGGGTCCGCACCCGTTCCGCAAAATCGCGGAACGGATGCAGACCCATTTTGGGGACGTGTGAATAGACCCTTAGAGTCAGAGCTGCTGTATGCAAAGGCTCTCTGCTCTGGCAAATAGAAGGGGGGTGTCAAGTGGTTGATATATAAAAAAAAATATAACTTACAGTATAATATAAAAAAATAAACATAACTGGTATCAGTGCGTGTGAAAAGACCAAATTATTACAATATAATGTTCTTTATCCTGCACGGCGAAGGCCGTAAGGAAAAGATTTAACTACACCAAAGCCAGAATTGCCATTTTTTGCTTATCTTGTTGCCAAAAAATTGTATAAAAAAATGTTCAAAAAGTTGTACGTTCTCCAAAATAGTAGCATTAAAAACGACTGTTTTCCCTGCAAAAAAAAAATAAAAATCCCACACACCGATCGAAATTTTTAAAAAGTTATGGGCATGACAAAGCAGATTTATGTATTTATTTTGTAAAAACAAGTGGGGTCATTTATCAAACTGGTGTAAAGTAGAACTGGTTTAGTTGCCCATAGCAACCAATCAGATTCCACCTTTCATTTTCCAAAAGGAGCTGTGAAAAATAAAAAGGAGGAATCTGATTGGTTGCTACAGGCAACTAAGCCAGTTCTACTTTACACCAGTTTTATAAATGGCCCTAACCCTAAGTTCACACCTGAGCGTTTTACAGCGCGTTCAAACGCGCTGTAAAACGCTCAACACATGAAAACCAATGCATCCCTATGGCCCTGGTTCTCACTTGAGCGTTTTACAGCGCGTTTGAACGCGCTGTAAAACGTCCGACGCATAAACAAGTACTTGAGCTTTTTTGGGGGCGTTTGTCGCGCCACAGTAGTCAATCACAAGAACGCGCGTATGAACGCGCGTTTCCTATTTGCAAAAACGCGCTAAAATACGCGCGTAAAACGCGCGTTTTTAGAGCGCTCAGGTCTGAACCCAGGGTAAAGGTCTTTCATTTTTTTAAAGTAGTAAAATGTAATGGAAACCTAAAAAATTTGGTATTGTCGTAATCATACTGACCTCCAGAATAAGGCAATCGTGCAATATTTACCACAGTAAAGGCCATAAAAAAAACATTAAAAAAATGAAGTGCACCTGACATTTTTTTTACAGTTTTTAAAAACCTTATAGAGAGCATTAAATAAGTCTATTAAAAATCCCAGCTTGTCACACTGCTATAGCAAGAGCAAAATAAAAGTTCTTGGCTCTCGAAAAGTGGAGAGGAAAAAATTAATTGGTTTGGTCCTGAAAAGGTTTATGAAAATTATGTATACTGTATGCAGAGAGTCTGCACGGTATATTGTGGTCGTACACAGTTATTATACTTCTGCACTGACCACAGGGATAAAATCTAAGGGTGAATTGATTTTTAGGCTCGGAAAGTGCTGTGTAAATCAAACATGTGATGCCAGGAGACATACCAGTGGAAACGTCTTTGATTAAGGGTCACATTTCTGTAGGACTTATTTATACCTAACCTAAGCTTCACAGACAAGTTTATGGCGATGATACACGGTTCCTACCGGAAAAGCAGGGTCCTTTTGATACTACAGTTAAATCTTTCTGTTGTTTGCAGGTGGATCTCCTCAGGAAGCATTCGTTTTGATAAGTGTCTCCATTTGACCCACATACTGGCACATAGTTAGTGTGGCACTGCAATATAAAGAGGCATTTGTTAAACTGGTAAGAAAAGATAGGAAAGTTATGTCTATAATATGGTACCTTGGTGCACAGGGAACAATGATTCTTACATTTCATGAGACTATTCACAGGTAATACCTGATATTGCAGATATTCTGCAGAAGGCTTAGTGTTCAACACCACGGGAAAACCCTTTTTGAAGTGTGCAAGAGACAATAGTCAGATTTGTTCTAATAAAGGGTTTTTGTCACCTGAAAAATGGGTATTACGCTGGCTAACATTAGCGATGTGCCAATGTCAGCTGAACATAACTATATTATTGCCATCTCACTGCCTGCCCCCGTTATTGAGAAAAATTTACTTTTATAATATGCTAATTAGCCTCTAGGAGCGGGGGGGCTCCATTTTCCCACCCCTGGCCACGCCCTGCTTCACTGCCGGCCCTGTGCGCTGGGGAGATCTCGTGCCGTTCAGTATTCGGCGCAGGCGCAGTGAGGAAGCTGACATCCAAAGTACACCCTTCACTCACTGTGAATGCGCCGTATACTGAACGGGATGGCGCGGGCGCGAGATTTACGCTGCAGACAGGGCCGGAAGTCGGACACCAACATTGCCTGACCCCGTCAATCAAGTGAAGCAGGGCGTTGCCAGAGGTGGGAGGACGGAGCCTATAGGAGCAGGGGCAACGCCCTCCCTGCTTCTAGAGGTTAATTAGCATATTATAAAAGTTTATTTTTCTCAATAACGGCGGCAGGCAGTGAGATGGCACTAATATAGTAATGTTCAGCTGACATTAGCACATCGCTAATGTTAGCCAGCTTAATACCCATCTTTCAGGTGACAGAAACCCTTTAAGCCACACTTATCAACTGTCTCATGTTGTTTAATAAATGTGTCTCATCCGTAAACCTAACACTTCTGTCTAGAAAAGCTACTCCAGTTTCCTACACCACCCACCCGCTGGAGTGAGATTGCCACTTTTTTTGCAAGTTTAAAACTAAAGTCTCAATGATAAATCAGGAGGGAAACTCATTAACATATCTAACCATGCCCACTTCTCCACCCACATTTCAAACCTGGAGTGAGTGGTGTAAAACTGCAAAAAGTTGCAAAGTTTTTATGCGAGTGATAAAGGCATGATAAATCAGGGCCTATGAGTTAACCGACATTCCATTCAAACTCCTCCTCATTGCATGACTGCTAAGGGAGGGCTTGTGACCTTGTTCTAGTGGCTGGTGAGGGCCCCAGTGGTGGGGCTGAAGTAATTCAAGACTCCTCTTCATAAAATGTATGCGGTTTGTAGGCTTTACCAAACAGCAAACAATTTTAATTATAGGTTAGAAACTTGAATTTGCACAATGAGGTGCATATTGATAAAGGTGGAAGTGGATAATTGGAGAGATGTTTAAGGGGAGCAGAAAAATAGATTATAATGTACAGAACCTGTATTATCTGTGTCAGTGTCTTTAGTCTAAATTTGTCATGGAGTTGTTTTTTGAATATCTATGCATACAGTTAAGTACTAATTCATATATACAGTACACACTCTGGAAATTATACTGGTTGCACCACAATGAAATATTACAATTAGATCAGACTAAAGTGGTTGAGCTTTATCACTCCGCGCCCGTGTATAAGCGCATCTGGGGGGTGGAACTGGGCTACTGACCATGTGTAACCCCTGGCACTGGACACATCTTTTACTCCCGTTTTGCATTGGATTTACTGGTGGAAGATGTGCCTAATTTATGAGTAGTGTACCTCGTCATAAATTAGGCACACCTTCAGCAGTCCATCCAGGCTCGGACTGGCCCACAGGGGTACAGGGGAATCCCCCGGTGGGCCCCTGAGCAAGGTGGGCCCCTAGTCTCCCACCCCCTGCACAAGTGGCACATAACACATTAGATTTACTGCACTACATACATATATTCAATGTACAGCACCTCAACCAGCCTAAATTCATGTAAAAAACTTGTGAGATTATTTCTTATACTTGAGTGTATCCATACAGTGGGCCCCCAAAATAAATTTTACTGGGGGGCCCTAGGTACCCCAGTCCGATACTGAGTCCATCCACCTGGAAGAAAATCTAGACCAGTTCCTGGTTGGAGTACGGTAGTTTTTCGCCAACATTTACATCTGTTTCTAGGCACAAATGTTGGTCAATTTTTTAAGGTCGAAGTCCCAGTCCCAGCAAGCGCTCACCACACCCTCAACCATCCTATGTGTCGAATGCAGCATAAAAAACCTGTGCAACAAAATATTATCACACAGGCATTCAAAATGTCGCAAAAAGGGGGTTGTGTGACATTTTTACATCAAATTTTTGGAAATGACCCCAATAAAGTGGGAATTGTGAGAGGGAATTCAAACACCAGGGATTGCCATAACAATACTGTAACAGCAATACTCAAACAAAAGAGGATTTTTTTTTTAAATGATTCCAATTCTGAGGTTCTTCTGGTTTGCCTGATCTATTAGGGAAATGTAGTATTCATACATGATACAATGCTTCAATAAGGCTATACAGATAAATAATATTAATGGATGAGCAATTTTAAGACCAGATTCATAGGTTGGTCAATAACCCATGTAGTTGCAAAGTGCACAAACTTTTCAACAGTAAGCAGTGCAGCCACTGTATTCAATGGTATGACAGAATGAAGTAGAAAAACTGCTGAAGTGGGGTCAGCTGAGAGATAGAGTTCTCCACAATAAATATAGGTAATATATATGATGCATTCGGTAATAAATGTGGATATAGCACATCTAGACGATATATCTACCCAACAGTAAGCTTATTCCTGTCTGCCTTTGTGTGGACATAAACTGAGACATTCGCTAGTTTATTTACTGCAGTACAAATGGTGTGTTTCTAAGACATTGCAGGTGACCAGAAAACAAATGCCTATTTCTTTTCCAATAAAACCATGGCTTCTCAAGGAAACGGATGAACGTTTACTTGCGATGCCAATGGCAATTAAATTAATGACCAAAAAAATTGTACACGTATCAAAGCACTGAAATAAAATCAGGGTGGGGGCAGATATGGAAATGAGAGGGGTCAAGAAACTTGCAGTAGGAATGCTAAGATAGGCCTCTTGCACACAACGGTTTTTTGATTCCGTGTCCGTTGCGCCATTTTTCGTGATTTTCTGCGGACCCATTGGTTTTCAATGGGTCCGTGGAAAACTTGGCAAATGCACCGTTTGTCCTCCGCGTCCGTGGTTCCACTCCGTCAAAAAAATATAACCTGTCCTATCCTTGTCCGCGAAAAACGGTTCACAGACCCATTCAAGTCAATGGGACCGTGAAAAAATGCGGATGGCCATCCGTGTGTCATCCGCGTTCCGCGTCTGCATTTTTTTGTGGATCCCTTGGCAGCCATCTAAAAAATTGTCAACCTGTCTTTTAGTAATATCTTTTGGGTCATGTACGCTAAAAAAACCGGAAGACACACGGAAACACAACGGAAGCAAAAATGGACACGGATCACGGAACAACGTTTTGCGGACCGCAAAAAAATACTGTTGTGTGCATGGAGCCATATTCTGTGGTTTTCATGGCATATAGCTTTGTATGGCACATGACCATTAACCATTGACTATTGATTGTCTGCAGCGATCATAGGCTGGTACAGAATGGCCTTGCTCCAGGAAAATTTTCCGACCGGTGGGACCGCTGAAGCATTGGTGTTGGAGGAGCGTAGGATTTAACAGGGGAGTAATTTTATTTTTTGTTTTTGTTTTTAAAGCCAACCTGTGCCCTTCTTTATGCTGCCCTTACTTATTCTTGCTCCTCTGCGCCCTCTACTTCTGAAGGTCCGTACAACTGGTGCAGATTATCTAGGCATTCTATTGTAAGCTTCCCTCTTTCTGATGTTAGTGACCCTGACACCATGGTAGTTTTTCTCTTTAGATTATTGGTGTGGCTGGTAAGAGATTATCTTTTACAGGCTGTTTTTTTCTGTTGGCAGAAAGGCAGCAAGTCATTATAATTATTATAATTATGCACCTGCAAAATTTCTTAGACACCCAGATGGGGTAAAGGATTTAGAAGCTGGAGGAAAAAAATCTATTAGAAATGTATTAACCATAATTGACACTGAATGATTCATTTCTTATGAAAATGCTAAAAGCCAAAATTCTACATAATAATTACCAAACAGGTGCAGAAAATTCACTACCACTTATTTGACATCACAGATCATCCACAGAAAAAAAAGACTTAAATTAATTTCTCGAGTTATTTTTACCGGTACTTGAGTGGATTGCACAGAACTTAGGGTTTTGTTTTAAAGTTCTGCTTCAGTTTGGAGGTATTTTATTACACTAGTCATTAGTCTTATAAGCAACTTCCTGATATAATCTCATTATTAGAATTGCCACTTGGGTAATCTAATAGTATCTTCTCTAGGGCTGTTAGGGGACAGTGGCACTTTACGGATACATTCGTGAAAAAATGGCCATTAGAAACAGACACACTGTCAGATTTCAAGGCCATTTTGCATCCATTTTCTGTCTGTCTGCCTTTTTTAGCAGCCGTTTTTCATCCATTGTAAAGGCCATAGAAAACTGTCAATAATTGATGATTTGATTTAGTTAAAACCTCAACCCCTGAAGTGCCCTCAGTGTGTATATATATATATATATATATATATATATGTATATATGCAAAAAAAAGTCCACGGCACTACTCTGTAGATGGTGAAAAAAAGTCTATTTATTCACACATATCTCACAGCAACACTTGGCTTGAGAAAGGTTCCGTGAGGGGACTGAAACGTCGCTGTGAGATATGTGTGAATAATTACACTTTTTTTACCATCTACAGAGGAGTGCCATAGACTTTTTTGCATATATACGTACCCAGAATCAAGGGTTGAATGCTGGCACCAAGACTGCTATATACAAGGAGTGCTGCCCTGTTTTCGTGAATTTATAATATATATATATATATATATATATATATATATATAATGCCCCCCATAGTACCCCAAGTATAAATAATGCATTCCTTTGTGCCCCCTACAGTTATAATGGCCCCTAGTTGTGCCACAGTATAGATAATGGCCCCCTTAGTGCTTCCCAGTAGTTATAATAGTCCCCAAGTTGTGCCCCAGTATAGCTATTAGCCCCAGTTGTAGCCCCCATACTTATATAAGGCCTCTAGTTCTGCACCTATATAAAAATGCCCCCACCTTTCCCCGACTACCTGTTTGTGAAGGCAGTGGGAGTCCTGTTGCCTTCTCCGTGCTTACCAAGCACAGAGCTGTATATTGTATAGTCAACAGAGAAAAATATCCTGTGGCACAAAAAAACATCTAATGGTTTGGTTCAGATTTCAGGAATTTATTTGGTAGATGGTACAACACGTTTCAGGGACCCCCCCTTCAATAGGTACAGACTTCTTATAAACAACATTACAAATGATACATGTACGGTATATATACACCTTAAAAAATGGCAAAAACACTAAAATGGAGGTCAGGGGGTGGGGATGGGTGGTACAAGATCTGCCCTATTGTCACTGTCATGAGAATATCTTATATTTTTTATTAAAATAATGATATAAATATATGTTCTGGAGTTTGAGGCTTATAAACGTTGGTGGGGTAAGTGGAGGGTTAAAACTAGTATATTATATCAAGATAAGAAACCCTGATGCGATGCCTGGTATTACCAGAGCGATCCAGATGGTTTAGAGCGCTCACGTGACTCAGAGGCCAGACATGCGATCGCAGAAGTGGGCACGTGACCACTGTTGCCTAGCAACAAGACGCTAGGATGTAGGCTCGGAGGGGATCGCAAACTGTTGTTAAAGCGATCTCTCCCAGAGCTGTGTTGGAAGGAGGATCAAATAGAGCGCAAGAAGGACCTATAATAATTAACAAGGGATGCATATATACATTATAAAAGTCACATGATGGGCATAAAAATAAGAGGGCAAAAATTGAGAAATGAAGAGTGATATATTTTATTTTATGGAGATTGGAAAAAGTGTGGATATGAATAAGGGAAAAAAGGGAAAAAGTGGTGGATTTAAATATATATGAATGTAGTTGGTTATATGTATGCGGACATGCATGTAGTAAAATGAGCACAGCTGAAGGCATTACTAAGTGATGAAATGAAAAATGGATAGAGGGGGGGGAGGGGACCTGGTTGTTGTAAAATTAAGTCGGATATGATGTAGATATATAACTATAGGTGATGGGATGATGAATATATAACTATAGGTGATGGGATGATGAATATATAACTACAGGTGATGGGAAAATATGATTAAAGGTGATGGGAAACGGGTTTAGAGATTAATTTCAAATGCCTCATTTAGGCCATACTGGTTTAAACAATTCAGTTTATATATCCAAATCATTTCCCATCTTCTCAGAGTCTGGATGATATTGTAATCATTAGATTTAACTTGTTCAATGGGAGTTACGGAGAACCCAGAAGAAGAACCTTGATGGTGGATTGTAGCGTGTCTGGAGACACTATGTTGTATGAACTTCTTTTTTATGTTTGATCTATGTTTATTCAGTCTCTTGCGGAGGGTTTGGATGGTGCGCCATATGTATTGTGTATGCCACAGGGACAGATGATTCAATTATGTTGGTAGATCCACAATCGAGATGTTCTTTGATAAGGAAAGTCTCGCCATTAGGGCCGCAGAAAGAGGTGGTGATATTGAGGGACCTACAACAGAGGCATTTTGGTTGGTTACATTTAAAGCTTCCTGATAAACCTGTATTGTCTGGTGTATCGCCTTGTTTGGTTTGTCTTTTTAATTTGCTAGGTGCGAGTAGATTTTTTAAGGTTTGGGCCCTTCTGAATGTGAGGGGGGGGGGGGGTTCCATTGGGTAAAATGTCGTTCAGTAAAGGGTCCCTTTTAAGGATATACCAGTGTCTGGATAGAATTTTCCTGATATCATTATGGTTACTATTGTAGGTAGTTATGGAATTAGTGTTATATTGTTTCGTGGTGTTGCCCTTGGCGGGATTTTTATTCTCAACTTTTGATAGACAGTCTGTCTGTGTGAGGGTCTGAGCTCTATTCAGGGCCGCATTGATGATTCTCGGGGGTCAGGAACCTAATTTGTATTATCTTGTTTTGGGAGGTGAAATCGTTATCATTGGAACAGTTGCGTCTTATCCTCTTGAATTATCTGAAGGGGATGTTATTTTTCCATTTCCTATGATCTTTTTCTAAAGTGAATAACCCTAATTTTGATACCCTTTCAGGGTTCTGTAGTTGCCCCCATTCCAGTAATTACTTTAGTTGCCCTCCTCTGAACCCTCTCCAGCTCTGCTATGTCTGCCTTGTTCACAGGAGCCAGAACTGTACACAGTACTCCATGTGTGGTCTGACTAGCGATTTGTAAAGTGGTAGGACTATGTTCTCGTCACGGGCATCTATGCCCCTTTTGATGCAACCCATTATCTTATTGGCCTTGACAGCAGCTACCTGACACTGGTTTTTACAGCTTAGTTTGTTGTTTATTAAAATTCCTAGGTCCTTTTCCATGTCAGTGTTACAGACCTATACTATAGGTCTAGGTCATCAGTATCAAAATCATGGAAAACCCCTTTGATGGTCATTAGAAAAGAATGAAATATGGCTATTAAAATGGCAAGATGGACAGAAAATGGATGCACAAATGATTTAAAAATGGCCATTAAAAACGGAGTGCTCCCTCCTTTCGTGTGAACGTAGCCTAAGTAAATAAGGGTATTTAAAAGATGGTAAAGGATAATACAACACCCTGTACATCTAGAGAACTGTGCTCAATAAGACATAATGTTAGGCCACTTTCACAGCATTTTAGTCAACATTTTGCACCAGTATTTGTAAGCCAAATCAAGGAAAGAGGGGGTATAGAAGTAATATCAAGTTTCCCATTTTTCTTACTTTACTTATATCTGTGTAGGTTCTACTCTTGATTTTGGCTTAAAATTACAGATGCATAATATTGGACAAAATACTTCCATTTGAAAGTGAACAAATGTTCTGCAGCAGCTGTTGCATGTATTGTGAAGTTCTGCTGCAGCTAAAGTGTGTATTATAAAGTTCTGCTGCAGTTAAGGTGTGCATTATGACGTTCTGCTGCAGTTAAGGTGTGTATTATGACGTTCTGCTGCAGTTAAGGTGTGTATTATGAAGTTCTGCTGCAGTTAAGGTGTGTATTATGAAGTTCTGCTGCAGTTGAGGTGTGCATTATGAAGTTCTGCTGCAGTTAAGATGTGTATTATGAAGTTCTGCTGCAGCTAAAGTGTGTATTATGAAGTTCTGCTTCAGTTAAGGTGTGTATTATGAAGTTCTGCTGCAGTTAAGGTGTGTATTATGACGTTCTGCTGCAGTTAAGGTGTGTATTATTTAGTTCTGCTGCAGTTAAGGTGTGTATTATAAAGTTCTGCTGCAGTTAAGGTGTGTATTATGAAGTTCTGATGCAGCTAAGGTGTGTATTATGACGTTCTGCTGCAGTTAAGATGTGTATT
The DNA here is from genome assembly GCA_033119425.1 of Bufotes viridis. NCBI lineage: Eukaryota > Metazoa > Chordata > Amphibia > Anura > Bufonidae > Bufotes > Bufotes viridis. Next base: position 227,667,428 of record CM065593.1, read on the forward strand.
ATGACGTTCTGCTGCAGTTAAGATGTGTATTATGAAGTTCTGCTGCAGTTAAGATGTGTATTATGAAGTTCTGCTGCAGTTAAGATGTGTATTATGAAGTTCTGCTGCAGTTAAGATGTGTATTATTTAGTTCTGCTGCAGTTAAGGTGTGTATTATGACGTTCTGCTGCAGTTAAGGTGTGTATTATGAAGTTCTACTGCAGTTAAGGTGTGTATTATGAAGTTCTGCTGCAGTTAAGGTGTGTATTATGACATTCTGCTGCAGTTAAGGTGTGTATTATTTAGTTTTGCTGCAGTTAAGCTGTGTATTATAAAGTTCTGCTGCAGTTAAGGTGTGTATTATGACATTCTGCTGCAGTTAAGATGTGTATTATTTAGTTTTGCTGCAGTTAAGGTGTGTATTATGACGTTCTGCTGCAGTTAAGGTGTGTATTATGACATTCTGCTGCAGTTAAGGTTTGTATTATGAAGTTCTGCTGCAGCTACAGTGTGTATTATGAAGTTCTGCTGCAGTTAAGGTGTATATTATGACGTTCTGCTGCAGTTAAGGTGTGTATTATGAAGTTCTGCTGCAGTTAAGGTGTGTATTATGACGTTCTGCTGCAGTAAAGGTGTGTATTATGACGTTCTGCTGCAGTTAAGATGTGTATTATTTAGTTCTGCTGCAGTTAAGGTGTGTATTATGAAGTTCTGCTGCAGCTAAGGTGTGTACTATGAAGTTCTGCTGCAGTTAAGGTGTGTATTATGAAGATCTGCTGCAGTTAAGGTGTGTAACATGACGTTCTGCTGCAGCTAAAGTGTGTATTATGAAGTTCTGCTGCAGTTAAGGTGTGTATTATGAAGTTCTGCTGCAGTTAAGGTGTGTATTATGAAGTTCTGCTGCAGTTAAGGTGTGTAACATGACGTTCTGCTGCAGCTAAAGTGTGTATTATGAAGTTCTGCTGCAGTTAAGGTGTGTATTATGACGTTCTGCTGCAGTTAAGGTGTGTATTATGAAGTTCTGCTGCAGTTAAAGTGTGTATTAAGAAGTTCTGCTGCAGTTAAGGTGTGTATTATGAAGTTCTGCTGCAGTTAAGGTGTGTATTATGAAGTTCTGCTGCAGTTAAGGTGTGTATTATGACGTTCTGCTGCAGTTAAGGTGTGTATTATGAAGTTCTGCTGCAGTTAAGATGTGTATTATGAAGTTCTGCTGCAGTTAAGGTGTGTATTATGAAGTTCTGCTGCAGTTAAGATGTGTATTATGAAGTTCTGCTGCAGTTAAGATGTGTATTATGAAGTTCTGCTGCAGTTAAGGTGTGTATTATGAAGTTCTGCTGCAGTTAAGATGTGTATTATGACGTTCTGCTGCAGTTAAGATGTGTATTATTTAGTTCTGCTGCAGTTAAGGTGTGTATTATGAAGTTCTGCTGCAGCTAAGGTGTGTACTATGAAGTTCTGCTGCAGTTAAGGTGTGTATTATGAAGTTCTGCTGCAGTTAAAGTGTGTATTATGACGTTCTGCTGCAGCTAAAGTGTGTATTATGAAGTTCTGCTGCAGTTAAGCTGTGTATTATGACGTTCTGCTGCAGTTAAGGTGTGTATTATGACGTTCTGCTGCAGTTAAGGTGTGTATTATGACGTTCTGCTGCAGTTAAGGTGTGTATTATGAAGTTCTGCTGCAGTTAAGGTGTGTATTATGAAGTTCTGCTGCAGTTAAGGTGTGTATTATGACGTTCTGCTGCAGTTAAGGTGTGTATTATGACATTCTGCTGCAGTTAAGGTTTGTATTATGAAGTTCTGCTGCAGCTACAGTGTGTATTATGAAGTTCTGCTGCAGTTAAGGTGTATATTATGACGTTCTGCTGCAGTTAAGGTGTGTATTATGAAGTTCTGCTGCAGTTAAGGTGTGTATTATGACGTTCTGCTGCAGTAAAGGTGTGTATTATGACGTTCTGCTGCAGTTAAGATGTGTATTATTTAGTTCTGCTGCAGTTAAGGTGTGTATTATGAAGTTCTGCTGCAGCTAAGGTGTGTACTATGAAGTTCTGCTGCAGTTAAGGTGTGTATTATGAAGTTCTGCTGCAGTTAAGGTGTGTAACATGACGTTCTGCTGCAGCTAAAGTGTGTATTATGAAGTTCTGCTGCAGTTAAGGTGTGTACTATGAAGTTCTGCTGCAGTTAAGGTGTGTATTATGAAGTTCTGCTGCAGTTAAGGTGTGTAACATGACGTTCTGCTGCAGCTAAAGTGTGTATTATGAAGTTCTGCTGCAGTTAAGGTGTGTATTATGACGTTCTGCTGCAGTTAAGGTGTGTATTATGACGTTCTGCTGCAGTTAAGGTGTGTATTATGAAGTTCTGCTGCAGTTAAGGTGTGTATTATGAAGTTCTGCTGCAGTTAAGGTGTGTATTATGAAGTTCTGCTGCAGTTAAGGTGTGTATTATGAAGTTCTGCTGCAGTTAAGGTGTGTATTATGACGTTCTGCTGCAGTTAAGGTGTGTATTATGAAGTTCTGCTGCAGTTAAGATGTGTATTATGAAGTTCTGCTGCAGTTAAGGTGTGTATTATGAAGTTCTGCTGCAGTTAAGATGTGTATTATGAAGTTCTGCTGCAGTTAAGATGTGTATTATGAAGTTCTGCTGCAGTTAAGGTGTGTATTATGAAGTTCTGCTGCAGTTAAGATGTGTATTATGACGTTCTGCTGCAGTTAAGATGTGTATTATTTAGTTCTGCTGCAGTTAAGGTGTGTATTATGAAGTTCTGCTGCAGCTAAGGTGTGTACTATGAAGTTCTGCTGCAGTTAAGGTGTGTATTATGAAGTTCTGCTGCAGTTAAGGTGTGTATTATGACGTTCTGCTGCAGCTAAAGTGTGTATTATGAAGTTCTGCTGCAGTTAAGCTGTGTATTATGACGTTCTGCTGCAGTTAAGGTGTGTATTATGACGTTCTGCTGCAGTTAAGGTGTGTATTATGACGTTCTGCTGCAGTTAAGGTGTGTATTATGAAGTTCTGCTGCAGTTAAGGTGTGTATTATGAAGTTCTGCTGCAGTTAAGGTGTGTATTATGACGTTCTGCTGCAGTTAAGATGTGTATTATGAAGTTCTGCTGCAGTTAAGATGTGTATTATGAAGTTCTGCTGCAGTTAAGATGTGTATTATGAAGTTCTGCTGCAGTTAAGATGTGTATTATGAAGTTCTGCTGCAGTTAAGATGTGTATTACGAAGTTCTGCAGCAGCTGATTTTGTTCTAATGCACCAGGCCTCCAAGATAATTTTATAATACTGGCGTCTTGTTATATGGCAGTTCCAGATGCCACTGCGTCCTCTTAACCCCCTATAGTTACATCACTGTTCAAATAGCCTTTGTAGTCTTTGGGAGAACTTTTCATGGCAGTCCGGGGCGAATGGGGAAGAAAAGAAGTGTAAACTAAACCAGTCAGAGAAACATGAGTTGGACTAAATACTTTAGTATTCTACATCTGAACCTTAATATTTTTTTATTATCTAGTATCATAGTTTTTAATTAATTTTAGAAAGGGGTGCCATTCGCCTAATCTGCCTAGGAACCAAAGTACCTTGTCCCAGCCTTGTTCCTCTGCGCGCACGTGTCACACTGTGGCCTGACTGACCTGTCTGGACCTGACCTGAGTTGGGAGCATCAACAATCCAGACCCAGTCCACCACTGTGAAGATCTGCCCCAGGCCCTGACTGCACTCTGCAACAGTGACAGCCGCTACAACAGCACAAACAGTAAGTCAGCATTGGGGGAGGGGAGGTGAAACACCAGCAGACACAGTTCATGGGGATGGGGTACGGCACATTATATAATGAGGAGCAAGCAGTTGCAACCAGATTTCAATATTCTGTTCCAGCCATAATCTGTGATGGAGGGTACTGCTGGAACCTCTGCAGTGGATGTGCATGTAGACATTTCATGGGTGTGCTGATAGAATTGAAGACACAGCTCATGGGGAAACATGATAAGACTGCAGTAGTGCCTAGTAAGTTTGTAGCAGTACATGATGGGTTGGGGGAAGTTTGGTGATAAGAATTAGGACATGCAGTGCATGAATGGCTGGGTGGTGGTTGATAAGATGAAATGGATTTTTCTTTTTTTTAGTAGGTGAAAGGGGGGCTGGGCAGGGAGTGGGAGGGGCCAAGGGCAGGTATTTGTAGGTGCCAGTGATAGGGCATGGGGGCCCAATTCAGATTCCTGCTATGGGGCCTAATGATTTCTATATAGGCCCCTGGGTGTTGCTATCCTGCTTTATCTTGTCCCACACAGTACAAAAGAGCTGTCATTAAATGCTCTGCCCTGTAATTACAATGACATAATTCTGCCAATTCTGTCCCAGTTTACACAGTAAAGCTGACAGAGAACCTATAATTTCTGCTTTAGTAACCAGTGTGAAACCTGGAATATATCAAGATTTTTTAAATACAGAACATGGATAGAAGGAACGTTACCATAAAATCACCACCACATGTGTATGATAAAAACCTGATCTAAGAAACGTGTAATTTTCTCATGTACATTCTCTGCTAGGTCTGACAGCGGTAGATACTGCTTTACCTGAAACTGGCAGGCACATTTCACAACATCCCCATCTTCTTTGCACACTCCTCCATATTTACAGGTTGTCTCATCACATACTCGTCGCACTTCAGACTCCCTCATATTCAGCTCTGTAATATAAAAAAGGGCACATTTAAGTTAAAGGTCAATATGTACTAAGAATAGTAAAATCCAATATTAGTGGTTATCAATGTGAGCATTTTATTATAATTACAATCTATTATAATCTCTACATTTCATGAAAAGTACAGCATTTCATGAAAACTTTGAAATTGTCATTCAGTATACATCACGTTTTGCGTCAGCATGTTTATTTTTAAAGGGGGTTCCTGGACTATTGTATTGAGGGCCTATACTCTGAACAGGCAATCAATATCTGAACAGTGGGGGTTGATCATCACTCAGTCCCAGCATAAAGCACTGAAGAGTACATCAAGTCCAATATATTTTTCAACAGTTTTGTCAATGTTGTGAAGTTGGTTTACATCCACAATTCCACCCAAAAGTTTTACACTTCAGCTAGTTATAATATCTTTCTTCTGAATCAGTATAATTCACTGACAGCAATCAGTAGTCTTTCAAATCCTGAGGGTGTATATACACAACATGTTTGATATGAAGTTTGAACATTTTTAATACAAATTTGCCCAATTTTTTCCCCATAGAGCACCACCTCAAAAATAAGTCTTTGTGCACCGTTGTGTTTTGTCATTGAGAGATAATACCTCCCCATCGCAGCTATGTTTTTTTTTTTATTATTAAAGCACCAAAAAATTTACAAACCATCTCATTTTCATACAATAATACAATACAAAATTATTATTATTTTAGCATTCCTCATAACCACCCACCTCCCAATCCTCCCTACCCTTGTGATGCGTCTCAAGACCCTCTATCATTCCAATATAGGAAGCAAGAAGAGGAGGAACAAAAAAAATTAGGAGAAGAAAAATAGATGTCTTGGAGAATTGGGGGAGGGAAGAGGTTAAAACCCCCAAGCCTCCCATAGCTTAGTCCATTTCTCCTGACTATTTCTTTGCTTTTACAAGAGATACTCATAGCTTTTAACTCTATTGACCAAATGTATCCAATTGTTCAAATTTGGAACGTTTCGTGGAAACCAAACTCGGGAGATCAAGAGTCTCGCCAAGAACAGTATTCTATTCAGGAGAATCTTTTTATATTTATGGCAATTTAACTTGGAGAGATCAATCAATATCCAACACTCAACCGTAAAAGGAATCGGGAGTCTCATTAGCATTAGCAACAACATTTTTGATTGCAATCCAATATTGTTTTTATTCTGGACAAGACCAGAGCATATGTGAATGATCAGCCCCAAGAGAATCACACCGTGGACACTTAGAACTATCTCTTAACCCAAATGTATTAATTTATAAGGGTGTAACATATAATCTATGCAAAATATTAAATTGTACCAATACGTGATCAAAATTGTGAGATGTTGAACTCAAATTCGCAAATATATTTCCCCATAACAGCTGATCCACAGGGGTCAGAGAGACCAATGCAGGGCCCTGAGGGGTCAGACAAAAATAGTACTGAGGCCGAGGTCAGGGCATGCAGAGTATGTGTAATACGGTAAATGGTCCAAGGTCAGGGGAGGCAGCGGAGTGTTAATACAGAGATCAGGCACAGGTCAGGTCAAGCAGCAGAGGGTCACAGTCCAGGAAACTGGCAGACAATGGAACAGCACACCTTCATAGGATACTAGCATGTTAGAGAACCTATTGCTCAGGCATCCTCCTACAAGCGAAGGTGCCCAAAGTTCCCCATGGCTGCCAGCCATTGGCTGTTGAACATTAGGGTGCATGCGTACACAATACTGGCAGAGGAAAGCAGGCCATAGTCTGCGTGGAGAGAGAGTAAGCCCAATGGGCAGACCTGCCAGGAAGTAGAGAGTGGAAAGTGGGTCCGGACTGCCGAGAGAGGTGAGCAGAGCAGCAGCGAATGCGACCTGCTGCTGTAACAAACTAAAGTAATGCTAGTCACTTGTATCTGGTTTAACATACTGTGTTAGGAAAACCAATGCTGTAATCCTGCATAAAAAAACTCAATGAATAATCTGCAACTAGAATAATCTTTAACTAGAATCCGTACATAGACAGTGTACATGAGAACAGATATGGCATCAGCATTTTCGGTGTAGCATGGGCCATATGTGTGTTAGGGTATACTGAGCACACAAGTAAACAATGCCTGGTTACCCAAGACACTGTTCACCACTACCCATAAATCATGCTTGTTATAAATAGTAGAAGTAGTAGCTAGTTAAGTCAAACGTTAAGTAGTCCAGCCACACTCGCAGCCCTTTTACCTATATAAGGGTCCATTCACACGTCCGCAATTCCGTTCCGCATTTTGCGGAACGGAATTGCGGACCCATTAGTTTCAATGGGGACAGACGATGTCCCGGCCGGGTCCGCAATTGCGGATCCGCACTTCCGGGTCCGCAATTGCGCTCCCGAAAAAAATAGAACATGTCCTATTCTTGTCCGCAATTGCGGACAAGAAAAGGCATTTTCTATGAGAGTGCCGGCGATGTGCGGTCCGCAAAATGCGGAACGCACATCGCCGGTTTCCGTGTTTTGCGGATCCACGGATCCGTGGATCCGCAAAACACACACGGACGTGTGAATGGACCCTAACTGTGCCAGTGGACCTTAATAAATATAGTGCCTTTTACAGACACCACTTACTACATTGTCTAGACTAGATACAAATCTGCTTCTAAGCTGACAGCAAGACTAGATTTCAATCTGGATATTTATGGCAAATGCACAGGATATGCCATAGATGTCCGATAGGTGTAAGTCTCACCTCTGCTGTGCAAAAGAATTCCATTCTTGAGTTGGGAATTGTTCCCAAAAGTGGGCCCACACCACTCAAACTTTTCTTGACATTTCCTGTGGATATGCCATAAATGTCCACATAGGAATAACCCCTGAAGGGACATGCAAAATTAAACTACCATTATGTTAAATACCATTGAGAAAAAGCATATAAAACATTAAGGAGAATGTCACCAGAAAACGACCTATTGTTTTATGTTATTATGTGAACATATTTTTTGGATGATGATCACTGCTTATGCACTTCCCCCTCCCTGCACAATGACCTATGCACAGGTCACAGAGCACACCAAAAAAGCTCGTCCATAGAGGTCAATGAGCAAGATGGCTACCTCATTAATCAGGCACAGACGCTTCTAGTAATATAACTGGCCGCATCCGTTCTAAACATGTCCTGACGTATTATATCGAAAATGTTAAACCAATGGGCGCTGGATCCAGTTTTTTATGTCTTCTTCAGTTTCCATGCTACACACAAAAATGCTGCTTGCAGTGGTTTTGTGTATGGCATAGGAACGCAACAAACTGGAACAGGATGCATGTTTTTTTCAGTTTTGTCCCCATTGACAATGAATGGGGACAAAACTGAAGCATTGTGCTGAGGTTTTGAGAGATTGTGCTGGATCTTAAAACCGGACAGCACAATGCAGATGTGAACGTAGCCTTACTCATATATTTGGAGGACTTGCTTCCCTTTCTCTGGGTAGGTCAGCAGCTCATCTAGCACCTACATTTCCCAGGATGCATTATAACCAGCTCTTGTTTACCCATTCCTCCCCTACACAGAAAATATTATGTGAATAGTGTGTCATCTATGAGATCACAATGTCAGCATTATGGGGAAGGGAGCAGGGTAGCTACTGGGCATGTTAGTCCACCAGTGAATGCAATGGAACAGAAGGAGGAAGCACTACCAGAGAGGTATATGTAATGTACTTTAAAAAATGTGAATATTTTTATAGCATTTTCATTGCAATAATACTTCATTTGAAATGCCTTAGGCTACTTTAACAGTAGCGTTTTAGTTTTCCAGTATTGAGATCCGTCATAGGGGCTCAATACCGGATAAAAAACGCTTCAGTTTTGTCCCGATTCATTGTCCATGAGGACAAAACTGAACAGAACGGAATGCTCCAAAATGCATTCCATTCCATTTGGTTGCGTTCCCATACTGGAGAGCAAACCGCAACATGTTGTAGTTTGCTTTCCGTCCTGGGATGCGGAGCAAGACGGATCATGACCCCCCCAAATGAAAGTCAATGGGGACGGATCCGTTTTCTCTGCCACAATCTGCCACAATCTGCCAAAATGGAAAACGGATCCATCCTCCATTGACTTTCAATGAAGTTCATGACGGATCTGTCTTTGCAATGTTAAAGATAATACAACCGGATCCGTTCATAACAGATGCAGATGGTTGTATTATCAGTAACGGAAGCGTTTTTGCTGAACCCTGCCGGACCCAGTAAAAACGCTAGTGTTAAAGTAGCCTTATTCATTGCATAGGAATACTTTAAAGTGAACAGCCCCTTTAATTAGTAAAAAACGTAGATGAAACATTTCCTTCAAAGAAACACTCCCACAAAAATTGTTGCTCTCTGTCCCATGGTACATTATAGGTACATGATATAAATTGTAGTGAAGGTATTCATTTACTGGTGGCTGTGTTTGTGAGTTATCCACTACCTTCTTCTGGTCCTTGGCTGTGTCCTGTCACTGACACTGACTCTTCAACAGAAAGAGCATCCTATGTGTGGACATGAAGTTACTCTTTCTGTTCATGCCTATGAAAACCTCAATGTAAATCTCATAGGAATGAATAGAGAAGCTGGACTTTCTGACCACACATAAGACGCCTGTTGGAGAGTCAGAGTGACAATAAGATGTCACAGAACAAAATGGATAAACACAGCCACCGGTGAGATTTTCTTCACTTTCATTTACATCATGCATTTTTCTAAGAAGTTGAAGAATACCAATTATTGTACTGAGCTTTTTCACCCTTTATATAAGGAACCAGTACACCTAATCTAAATATATAGATATATAGGAAAACTCTAAAATACAGTACAAGGCAGATGTAAGATGCTGAAAGCAGGCTGGAACTAGGTAAGTCTACAAATCTCGATACATCTGGCTGGTGATTCTGGAATTCAGCATAAATGTGATGCATCATGGAACCAAACTGACTAAGATACATATCTCAAAGTGAATTAGCGGCAATTATGACACAGCTGTGCCAATTGATTGCTTTGATGTATTTCTAATTATTTCAAAATGAAAGGTAAATTACCCAGGATAAATGAAAATCGGCACTGCCACTATCTGTTTGTAATTAGCCTCTGCCATCAAACATCAGACACTATTACTTTCAACATGCAATATTTTAATCTGGTATGTTTTATAACATCAGCACATTGTGATATCATTATTCCTGAGTTATTAAAGGGGTGTGGAGATCTCAGGCCCTGGTGCCAAAGGGAGTCCAAATACCCTTCTGCTACTTCAGAAGACACTGGTATGGGTGGAATATAGTAACCAGGGGCAGGAGCTCCGAGCTATGCTTCTGTTTATACAGTTGTCCTACAAACTTACCCTGTCTCGTGTAAACCTGGACATGATTTTTCAATGGCCTCTAATAATGACTGACTACAGTAGTTGAAATAGTATCTAATAACCATCCAGTCTTCCCAACCTTAACTACTTTTCTGCTTCTGAGGACCCCCTACTTTAATGTATAACCCCCTAGTTTAGATGTATGACCTTTCAAAGAATTCTTTAACTGTACTAATTCTAGTGGACCAGAATCATTTTCTTCCTTAAAAGTGTTGACCATGTTGTCAAGCATTTTTGAATAGGTTGAAATCAATTTCCCTACTATATACATAGTAACATAATCAAGTTTTCCTCCATCAATCTGCACTCAATACCCCATAATGAGAAGCTGAACACGGAATTAGAAATTTTTACATTTTTATTAGATGGGAGAACCTTTCAGAGAGTCAACCATTGCTGCAGCACTCCACTTATCTAGGCTCTATGAGCGAGTGGCCAGAAAGAAGCCTCTCCTTAGTAAAAGACACATGAAAGCCAACCTGGAGTTTGCAAAAAAGTGCCTTCAGACTGTGAGAAACAAGATTCTCTGGTCTGATGAAAACCAGATTGAACTTTTTGGCCTCAATTCTAAGCAAACCAGGCACTGAAGAAAACCATGCACTGGCCAACACCTGCCCAATAGCATTCCTACAGTTTAGAATGGTGGTGGCAGCATGCTGTAGAGGGGGGTTCAGCAGCTGGAACAAGGAAACTGTTCAGGGTTGAAAGAAAGCTGAATGCAGCAGTGTAAAGAGATATTAAAGAAAACCTGATGGGTCTCAGACTGGGCCAATGGTTCAACTTCCAACAAGACAATAACCCTAAGTATACAGCCAAGACCATGCAAGAGTGGCTTAGGAAAATCCTTGTGAATGTCCTTGAGTTGCCCAGCCAGAGCCCTGACCTGAACCCAATCAAACATCTCTGGCCTGAAATGGCTATCCAATAATAGTTACTATCCAACCTGAAGAGCTTTAAAGGATCTGCAGAGAAGGATGGCAGAAAATCCCCAAGTCCAGGTGTGCAAACCTTGTGGCATTATACCCAAGAAGACTGGAGGCTGTAATCGCTGCCAAAGGACCTTTACTGAGTAAAAGGTTTCAATACTTGTCAATGCAATATTTTAGTTCTTGCTTTTTAATAAATTAGCAAAGATTTCAAACATTCTGTGTACGTTTTGTCATTATAGGATACTGAGAGGAGACTGATGGAAAAAACTTGATTTTGTTTTTATTTTAACACAAGGCAGCAGCATAATAAATGTGAAAAATGTGAAAAAGCATCTAAAGACTTTCCAAATGCATTGTAGTTTTGCCATCTGGGGAATCAGGTCCTTATGAATCAACTGGTTCTATTGAACTATGGTGGGGAAACACTTTCATAGTCCTACACAGTGGCGTAACTAGAGTGTTATGGGCCCCGGGGCAAACTTTGGATTGCCCCCCCCTAATAAACTAATAAAATCTGGTCCTATCTCATCCAGGGTGTCGCTGGCGTCGGCGTGACGTCCGCTGGATCCAGAACAAGGTCCCTGTGGTGATAGAGAAAAAAAGAATAATTAGATAAAGAAAGGATGGTGACTGCCCCCGAGAAATCACCAGCAGGGGGCGCTGTGCTGGCCTGTAAGACTGAGCCATACCAATGTATAGCAGTGCTACCACACAGTACTAATGCCCACACTGTGGCCCTTCCCAGTAATTAAGCCCACCTTGTGGCCCCTTCACAATAGTTATACCCACCTTTGTTTCTGTCACAGTAGTTATGCCAGATATGTGCCCCCTCACAGTAGTTATGCCCAGATATGTGCCCCTCACAGTAGTTATGGCCAGGTATGTACCCGGTCACTGTAGTTATGCCCACATATGTGCCCCCACACAGTAGTTATGCCCACGTATGTGCCCCCTCACAGTAGTTATGCCCACATATTCGCCCCCTTACAGTAGTTATGCCCACTTTTGTGCCCCCTCACAGTAGTTATGCCCAGATATGTGCCCCCTCACAGTAGATATGCCAGATATGTGCCCCCTCATAGTAGTTATGCCAGATATGTGCCCTCTCATAGTAGTTATGCCTTAATATGTGCCCCCTCACAGTAGTTATGCCCACTTATCTGCCCCCTCACATTAGTTATGCCTTAATATGTGCCCCCTCATAGTAGTTATGCCCACATACGTGCCCCCTTACAGTAATTATGCCAGCTTTATGGTGAAAATAAAAAAACTCATACTTACCTTCTTCCCTGATGACACACTCCAACACTCTCATGGCCTGCTGGCTGTGCTTGGATTCTGACTCCTGGGCATTCAGCTCTCCTCCCACAGCCAGCAGTACAAATACGGCCAGCAGGGGGAGCACCTGAGCTGAGAAGAAAGGTGAAGCAGGGAGCGGAGACGGCTCCCTGCTTCACACACTCTGGAGACAAGAGCCCGACAGTGACAAGAACTGCCGGGTGTCGGGTGAGCACTCCCACATTGGGGGAGGACACCCCGGCCTCTGCAACCCCCACATTGTATATGTTTTAAGAGCGCTCTGTCGGGGCCCGGCATTGTCACTGTAGTTCATGCTGGGCCCTGTCAGAGCGCTCCATTACATGTAAGTGTAGCAGGCCCTCTCCCTCTGCCGGGCCCGGTCGCATCCTCTGCGACCGCGATCGTTGCGCCCCTGGTTCTACAGTTATGGGCAAAGTATTATCATTTGGGAAAAAGTCAATAAATGACATTTGCATTGCGTTGCCGAGGCCAGTTAAAATTCCTCAGACTATACAGCTGTCGCTATAAACCCAAATCAATCCAATGTTAACATGTATTCAATATTAAGAGGGGAGCAGAGTCTACCTGACAGCTCATGGCCACAAGAGAAATTGCTTTGTTTTGTGTCTTGCCCTTCTGTGAATGAAAGCATTAATTATTCAGAATTCACTAAGCTGTGAGGGAGCTTGGTTTTCATTGTAGTGTATGATAAAAGCATACACCAAGTGTACAAACAAGGTTTTATTATAAAGCGTGTCCTCCCAACATTTTGTGATCTGCAGCTTGTCAGGGCCTGGGCTATTCTAAATCCCTAGGCATTAATATGGGAGTTGGTCTCCCCTTTGCAGCTAAAACAGCTTCCACTCTTCTGGGAAGGTTTTCTCAAGATTTTGGAGGGTGTCTGTGGGAATTTTTGCTCATTCATCCAAAAGACTATTTGTGAAGTCAAACTCTGATGTTGGACAATAGGGTCTGGTTCACGATTTCCGTTCTGGTTCATCTCAAAGATGTCTGATAGGGTTGAGCTTAAGGCTCTGTGCAGGCCAGTCAAGTTTTTCCACACCAAACTCACCCAATCATGCCTTTATGGACCTTACTTTGTACATTGGGCACAGTCATGCTGAAACTGGAAACAATCTTCCACAAACTGTACCCACATAGTTGGAAGCATACAATTTTCCTAAATATCTCAGCATGCTGAAGCATTGAGATTTTCCTTCACTAGAACTAATGAGCCTAGGTCAACCCCCAGGGGTTCTTAAAGTAACTTAGTAACTTGGTAACTTAAAGTTACCCTAGAAAAAAAAAGCTAAAATAGGTCCCCATGTTGTAGGCATGTTTAAATTGACATAAGGCAGGGCAAAACAAGTAAGCAGAGCCAATACAAGTAGGTGGGTTCTGCAACACCATAGTGCAGCACAAAATACCATCCCTGCAAAACCAACTATCACAGTGCATCACAAAATACCTCCCTAGAAGCTGTACCTCTATGGTGGCCATCAACAGCTGTCTGTCCTCTTCCTCTTGTTCCAGTTGCCTCAAATTAAGATATAGAGCAGGAGGCTTAGGAGAAATGCGGGGCACAGCACTAAGTCAGCCCTACCTTCAGCATGCTGCTTGGACTTCTCCAGTAATGATCCTAGAGTGCCCCCAATAATATGCTGCCCAAGTGGCCAAGGACAAGAAAAAATACCTGAGTCCCATTCAAAGTATCCAACTGATGGACAGAGAAACAATTGAATTCAGGAGGGTACCTGTGGTCAACGGCTAATTACATAAGTACCTTATGTTCCCAGTGTTGATTAATAGTGATGAGCGGCAGGGGTAATATTTGAATTCGCGATATTTCGTGAATATTTGGGCGAATATTCGTCATAAATTTACTTATTTGAGAATTCGCTATTATTTTTTGTATGCGAAAATCTGCAATGTAATATTCGCGTAATGAGTGTGCAATACAGGCGTGGGTCACTATTGCTACATTTTTCAAGCTGCTAGAAGTTTCCTGAGACTGGAGAAAATGGTTGGCACAGCAGAACAGTACAATACCTTTACATGCAGATAGAGTGCTCTGATATATTCGCGATTGCGCAAATCGGCAATTAATGATGCGCATATTATTGCACAATATGTGCAACTTCACAATTTAGCAGGTCTGACCACATATTAGTGATTGGTGCACTAAGTATTGTTGTGAACTTGCCTGTAGCATGTATGTATGGACAGCAGAGCCTATCACACTACCTAACACCCTACACTGGAACCTATCAGCTACGCTATCTCACAATCTAACCTACACTGACTATTTCCCGCTAACTATATATATTATATATATGAGCTAACTAACTAACTAACCAACTAATGTAATGTGACACAGCAAAGCACAGAGCACAGCAATGACACTGCTCTCTTTTAGAAAAAAAAAAAAAGACAGAAAATGACTGCTGGGGAGGTTCTTATATAGTAAGGGGTAGGCAACTTTCCTATTGGTTGCTAGGGATGTTGCTAAGTTCCGTCAAAGACATTGCAGCCTTCTCATTGGCCCACAAGCAAGAAGCAGGGAGGGATCATGGGTTTAGAGGGAAAGAAAATCTTGAATATTCGTGAATACGAATATATAGCACTATATTCTAAATATTCGTGAATTATCAAAGTGGCGATATTCGCAATGAAAATTTGCGAATAGAATATTTGCCAACACTATTGATTAAGTCTGAGAGCATCAGATCATTATATATCTAGCAAGTGGCAGTGAAGAGGGCTCAGGTGGCCACCTGTGCATTGACCCACCGGGAAATTTTCCTGTAGGGTCTATGGCCAGTCTGCCCCTGTCAACCCCTGATAAACAACCCCATAGCATTATCCCTTTTCTTTAACAGTAATGTAATGTAATGCAGTAATGCAGGTAACATTCTCTTGGCAGTTGCAAAACCCAGACTTGTAAGATAAAGATAAGTGTTCTGTCACTCCACAGTACATGTTTCAGAGTCCAGAGTTCAGTGGTGGCTTTTTTTACACCACTCCCTCCAATGCTTAGCATTGTGTTTGGGGATGTAAGGATTGTATGCAGCTACTCGGCCATGCCATGAGGCTTCCAAGATGCACAATTTTTATGCTGAAGTTAATGACAGAGGTTTGACCATTGAAAACTTTCATGTTCTATGTACCTCAGCCCTCAGGGACCCTGCTCTGTAACTTTATCTGGCTTGATTTTCAGAGTTCCTCTTTGCAACAGCTCTCTGCTTTAAGTAATAACCCCTTTAAGTAATCTACGAAGAGAATATGGCAGCGATACTGTCTGGAAAAATTTTGATTGTCTTTGTCGTGCACTTTCATCTATTGCATCGTGCTTGCTCACTCTCCTACTTGCTCTATGAACTATTGCACTGCATGTACACTAGAATTTCATGATATTTTTAAAGCATGTTTTTTTTTATCATTAAAGCAAAAATTCGCTTAAAGGCACAATATAAATCAAGATCTTAGTTAATTTTATACTTCCAGTCCTAAATAGCATGTGTGTCTTTTGTGTGATTGAAGAAGCAATGCAGCAAGTTTAAAATCCAAGCATACAGCATAAAACAATACCAGGCTTAATGAAAGAAGCATGAGGCTTCAACTGGGCCTTTGTTGAGAGATGAAATGCTAAGAGATGCAAGTAAAACATTTAATGAAAGGATCGGGTGTGCCCTTCGTTCTTGTCAGAAGAAAGAGGTACATAGGTTAAAGAAAGGATGTGCAGCCATTAGCAGAATTAAATGTGTTGCTTTCAAGGACCTCAACAACTTTTCAGCACTTTTGATGCCCACACAAAGATCTTCAAATCAGACAGATCTTAGAAGCAGTTTAAATGTTAGACCATTAGCAGAAGCTAGTTCTTCTTCACAGACATCTCTAATACTGTGCCATTACAATCACATTTTAAGTGAGAACATTTATGCCAAAGAACTGTTACTTCATATGAATAATCCAATAAAATAAAAATGTTATATATATATATACATATATATATTACAGAAATACTTTTTACATCATCTTTAGTAAATACTGGGATGTAGCCATATTGGCCAAGAGTTATTAATTACATTATGCTTCTAGACTGCTACTCTAGATCAGTGTTTCCCAACCAGTGTGCCTCCAGCTGTTGCAAAACTACAACTCCCAGCATGCCTGCACAGCAAAAGGCTGTCCGGGCATGCTGGGAGTTGAAGTTTTGCAACAGCTGGAGGCACACTGGTTGGGAAACACTGATCTAGAGTAGCAGTCTAGAAGCATAATGGATCTTCAGTGGCAGTAGGTGAATTTGAATTTCCTACTACCATAGTCATTGTGGCCTACAATTACCACCTTAGTGTAGGATTGCATGGTGGTCCTAACCATGGAAACGAGCAGTGTATAATGCAATGGAGAAATGAATCAAGCCAGCAGAGGAGGCAATACGGATAACAATGCATTAATAAGTGTAATGTATTAACTTTCTATACATAATAATTGCTATTTACTGAAGTGATACAAACCCTTTAAGTTCACATAGGTTTTTGCTGGTGTTTTTCTGCACTCTTTGTTTTTAGTGGCATTTTTTGCACCAGCATCAGTTCCAGGTGTTAGCTGAAGGACTATGGGAAATATGAAACACAGGGACACACAAGTGTTTTTCTGCTACAGGCACTTTTAGGTGGCTTTTTTGTATTTCTTGCTTCCTTTAGAAAACATAGAATGCTATTATATCAGGCATTTTACCACCATCTCCTCCACAGGAAAAAATACCATGAGGAAAACACTAGCGGGCAATCACACTGTTTGCAAGAAATGTCCAAAAATTGCCACAAAAAAGCAACACAAAAATGCAGGTGGCCAAAAAAACATATTGTTATTCTGGTGTTTTTTTAAATGGTAAAAAAATTACAAAATTCATGTGTGTGAGAACCCCTAAAAAATCACAAAAAACTAAGCACCAGGGGCAATTTTCGTGTTATGTTGACTTCAGTATATAGTCTTCCTGTACAAAATAATCTGTAACTGATATATAACTGATTAATAGTATAATAGTAAAATATTACATATACAGCCGAAACTCGGAAAATTAGAATATCGTGCAAAGTTCATTTATTTCAGTAATGCAACTTAAAAGGTGAAACTAATATATGAGATAGACTCATTACATTTCAAGCCTTTATTTGTTATAATTTGGATGATTATGGCTTACAGTTTATGAAAACCCCAAAGTCACAATCTCAGGTACCCTTTGCCCAGATGGTATGGATTAATTAGCTGACTAGAGCCTAGAATAGTGAACCTTTTCACAATATTCTAATTTTAAGCTGCATTAATGCAATTCCTTTTAATTTGCATTACTGAAATAACTGGACTTTTGCACGATATTCAAATTTTTCGAGTTTTACCGGTATATTTATTCTCTGTGTGCATATGAATACATGTTATTGGAGATCCAAGTAGAAGAAGTGGATCAGCACTCACTTTTTGATGCTAATAATTCTTGGCTTTGTTGCCATTAGCAGAATACAGGCAAATGTGATGTGTTTTCTCCAAACTGCCTTTTTCAAACAAACGTGCTTATTTAAAAAAGGCTGTTTAGCCAAAACGCGTCACATCTGTCTGTATTCTGCTTGTGGAAATAAAGCGAAGAACTATTATCATCAAAAAGTAAGTGCTGATCCACTTCTACTTGGATGTATGGGCCTGCAACCACCTTCCACAGCGCCGCTGCAATGATGCACTGGACACATATTTCTGAGGATATGGAACAACAGGAACATATAAAACCTTGATGTCCATGGACGTAAAAGCCTGTAAAAGGAGCACATTACTGAAAACAATGAGCAGAGATGGGACTGTGGTGCTGGTGACAGAAGGGAAAGCAGGAGGCTAAAGCACCAAAACAATGGGGTGCCAGCAGGGTATCAGCAAAAAGGGATTACAAGTAACAGATATAGCGATACCCAAGCATGATCAAATAATGTTCAGATGAATAGTACAGGGCTGCCCGGCTATAATCACTCCCTAAGCAGCTTCTATCAAATTCTGGATAGGAACAATGCGCACAGACAAAACATAGAGACTGTGTGGAAAGGTGCATAATATACGCGCAATTGTTATCATTTTTTTTCTTGAGTCTATGAAATGTTTTGCTTGTTATTATGATGATTCCAGGATTGCCAGGACACAATCACGGTAGTTCTTCAATGTGGTTTAACCAACTGATTGCATATATAGCAAGTCTTATGTGCCTTGAGAATCAGGTTTCCTTGAAATGGATCTAAAATTGACTAAAGGTTCAAAACATACTTATGTGATGCAGCGCATTGTCTTGGTGTCATATGCGGCCTAACATACTGGGAGGTTAACCATTCATAATGATGACTGAACAAGACTGCTAAAAATACAGAAGCAATCATAATGTGGATCCACTGATAAGTGAGGTAGAAAGTAAGAATCAAAAATTAACCCCTATAACCAAAAATAGTTTTTCACCAAAGCTGTCAAGAAAACCACCAAAATACTATGTTAAACAGAGACCTGAAAACAAGCACACACAAAAACTGCAGAATGGAGACCAAAATATTACATGCTCACAGCACCCCAGGAAAATACTCTCTAGGCGATGTATGCAAATTCTGCCTTTAGGTTGTAAAATGAAGATCTCCATAGCCATAAGTACAATGGAACATAGACATTAGGTCCTGTATTCTTGATCTCCAACCACATATACCTGAGCGAATAACATCTGACTAGTTTGTGTAACTAGGACATAGCAAGAACTAAGAGCTCATACAATAACCAGGCATGATTACGGGCACAGCAAAGCTCAGTGCAACTATTATTTTATGTTTTCTGGATTCCAGCTCAATTTACGCAAATACGACCGCAATGCCTGCTAAGAGTATACGTTTATGGAATAATATAAATCTCAATTGTTTCCAAAAGATGGTAGTACTTAGACAGATCAATGCATTCCATGAGACATAATGCTCTTAAGTGGCATATTTATTAGAGCTTGAGACATAAGCAATGCACACACAAGCAATGTTTTGGGAAAAGCTTCCCTCTTTGTCAAGTGCACGTCTGATTACTAACAGCATGAATTTAGAACATAGTATGAATTCTAATAGGATGCCATCGTTAAAGGGATACTAATCCCAAAAACGATATATGGAGCCTAAAATATTTTCTATACATGCATATTAGTTGATGACAGTAACCGTTCTTTTTTGTGTTCTACTAAGAGCTTTTTCACATCTGCATTGCCCAGTACTACCCATCTTCATTTTGCTTTGATATAGAATCAGAACAAAACTAATGAGATTCAGGACATAAAATAGAACAAGCTAAGCTATTTTGTCGAACTTTTTTGATGGACGGAGCCCCCAACATAGATGTGAACATGGTTTAAGCATCGTACTTTAAAAAGTTTTTCTGGGATTTTTAATATTGATGGTCTATCGTCAGGATAGCCCATCTCTATCTCATTGGCAAGGGACCAACACCCTGCACTCCCACCAATCAGATGTTCTGCAGTAGCTCTGGCACTGGAACTACACAGCTCTGCCCATTATGTAGTGGACAGTGCAAGCAACTGCAGCACTGCTCCCACTGAAGTGAACAGTAATAGCGATGCAGCAACCAGCTCTGGCTGGTCGATGGACGAAGATTTTAGTTCTGGCGCCGACTTTCAGTGCCAGAGCTACTGCAGAACAGCTGATAAGTGGGGTACAGGGTTTTTGAAATCCCACTGATCAGATTTTGATGGTCTTTCTTAAAGGACAAGGGTACCTTCACACTAGCGTTTTCAGGATCCGGCATAGAGTTCCGTCGTCGGGCTCAATGCCAGATGAATAGGATTATTCCCATGCATTCTGAATAGAGAGAAATCCTTTCAGTATGAATCAGGATGTCTTCAGTTCAGTCACTAAACGTTTTTCGGACAGAGAAAATACCGCCCTGGGATGCGGAGCAAAACAATCTGCCACAATAGAAAACGGATCCGTTCTCCATTGACTTTCAATGGAGTTCATGACGGATCGGTCTTGGCAATGTTAAAAAATAGTTAGTTAATACAAGCGGATCCGTTCAAACGGATGCATGCGGTTGTGTTATCTGTAACTGAAGCGTTTCTTTCCGGCATAGAGCCCCGACAACGGAACTCTATGCCTGATCCTGAAAACGCTAGTGTGAAAGGACCCTAAGGCTACTTTTACATCTGCACTTTCCCTAGGATCTCAATAGTGGTGGAAAACGCTTCCCTTTTTTCCCCATTTACTGCCAAGGGGACAAAACTGAACTGAACGAAACAGAGTGCACCAGAATGCATTCCGTTCAAGCAGCGTTTTTTCTGTCCGGATGTGGTGCGGAGCAAGACGGATCCGTCCTGACACACAATATAAGTCAATGGGGACGGATTCGTTTTCTCTGACACAAAAGAAAATGGATCCGTCCCCCATTGACTTAAAATGGTTTTAGAGATGGATCCGTCATAGCTATTTTAGAGATAATACAACCGGATCAGTTCGGTTGCATTATTATGATGGAAGCGTTTTTGCTGATCCATGATGGATCCAGCAAAATCACTGGTGTGAAAGTAGCCTAAGCAATCACTATTGAAACCCCTTTAAACTGATCTATTATGGTGAGAGATCTCCTAAAACAGGGCGCCTACATAACATAATAAAAATAATACCATAATAACAATAGAAACAAAGTAGTTTAAACACCCTATAAATGTTTATACCAGTCTAAGAAACTGCCCAATGATGTCCCTGTGTTAAAGTTAAATATATATGTGTTTCTGTGATTCTGGTCCTATAAGACAGCAGCCATTGTAATATGATGCTGGAGTGACACGCCCCCAATGATGTCAGCCTGCCTGTTTGCAGACAGAGTGTGAGAAGAGAAGCAGGAAGTGACGAGACAGGGAGCAGCAGCCATCTTGGCAAGAGAAAAGATAGGTGTCTGTGCTGTACTGAGTGTATGTGGAGATATTAAAGGACTCTCCTGTGCAGCCAAGCTGTATGTATTTCAGTCCAGAGGCGGACGGAGTATAAAGAGACAGTACGCTTAGTGGAGCCACGCTTACATCCCACCTCAGTGTATGACTTCTGCAGGACTGTCATTGTGTTGAGTGGTACCTGCTATTGGACTCCATTGCATCCATTTGGTTTCCCTGCCTGCAGAGGAGGATTTCATTGCTTCGGATATTGTGATAACCGTGAGGAGAGGACGCTTCGCTATCAAAGAAAGGAACGACATTGGGCCCCATTGCGCGCTTCTATGGACTGTAAGCGGTCCACTGGGAAAAAGGGGGTGCACACCCAACTGTGAAGTTAGGGATAGTTTTGGCAATATTGTTCATTCAGTGTTTGTACTGCAGAAGCGGACGTAGTAAAAGGACTGGAGTTCACCTCTGGAAGCCGTGGAGAGAAGAGGGGTGAGCACTGAATCTTTTTTGTTATTTTACCACATGTACAGAGGCCGGCCAAGTTTTTATTTTACTTGGACAACCCCTACAAAGAGTTATATACAATATGTATAGGAAATGAAAAGGTCGGCACTACCTGGTTGCAGTCTCTAATGTGGTCATCTGGAGCACAAGGACTGTATAAACAGATTGGTGGTTCTCAGCAATCGAAGCACAAGTAGTCCACAGCTTTTTAAGGAAAGAAGGTGCGGCACTCACTACTGTAAAACTTCAGTACTTTATTGATCCATTAAAATCAGGCTGACAAAGATGCAGAATGCAGTATAGGCAATGGTCCTTTTGTGGCTATGCACATCTACAGGCCTATAGAAGCGAATATCTAGAAAATTGCTGTTGCCTATAACTTTAATGAGTTATTCTCATCTTATAAAGTGATGCATAACTCTATGCCATCACCAGTCCTAGAATTGCAGGAACCACAGCACTGCATCACCTTCTAAGTATTCTGTCCACAGCAAATCCCCGGCCACCCACTGCGCAAGGAACTGCAGCCAACCTCAAGGAATTATTTACCTGAAGTCAGAGCAGAACAACAAATTCCAACATGGATGGCTCTTTATATAATATCCAGTAGAGCATAGAAGGTATTTATTCTGGCATTGTCCGTACTATTTACCCAAGTGTCTTATTGCATTTATTGAGAAACACACATGACAAGAGGAACGTGCTGACATCTTTATGAGTCAACCAGAGAATGAATTTGTTTGCCGCATTTATCTCCTTGAGTAGCAGTTTTCTGAAACAAAAACTCAGGTACTGAGCTCGCTGAGGATTGTATTAATTACCACTGAGCATACATAAACCATCAAGTCCTGTCCCAAAGACATCGGCAACAAAACAAGTCTGTGTACTTGAATACACTGCTTGGATAATAACTTCGGAAAGCAAATTCTATATGCTTATCCTTGTGCTGCTTATCTCCATAAATGACTGGATCATTATTTCAGAAGAAGACATGGCCACCTAAGGCCTCTTTCACACTTGCGTTATGAGGATCCGGCGAGCACTTCCGTCCCGCCGGGTCCGTCAGAGCGCAAGTCGGCTGAAAGCATTTGAAGACTGATCAGGATCCTGATCAGTCTTCGAAATGCTTCCAGGTTACCATGGCAGCCAGGACGCTACTGAAGTCCTGGCTGCCATGGTACTCCGCAGCAGTGTACTTACCTGCACTGCGGCCGCCGAGCGCTCCTTCATGACGTCACAGGTCCCTGCAGCGCATAGATCAATGCGCCGCCCGGACCTGTGACGTCATGAAGGAGTGCCCGGAGGCCGCAACGCAGGTAAGTACACTGCTGCGGAGTACTTACCATGGCAGCCAGGACTTCAGTAGTGTCCTGGCTGCCATGGTAACCGATCGGAGCCCCAAAATTTTGCGATTAGAATATTCCTGATCAACACTAAGGGGTAGGCAACTTTCCTATTGGTTGCTAGGGATGGTGCTAAGTGCCGATATTCGCGATAAATTAGAGATTAATTGGCGATTAGAATATTCGTGATCAACACTATTCGCAAATACAAATATATAGCACTATATTCTAAATATTCGCAAATTCTTGAAGTGGCGATATTCGCAATTAAATTCACGATTTGAATATTCGCGCTCAACACTACTATTCACAATTACTGCGCTCCACCATCACAGACTGATGTATCAACATTGGCCTATTGTAGGCTTCACAGCAGAAACAGAACTCTTCTAGGATCAGTAGGACCTGCTAGTTTGCTATCAATTTAATGAATTGTACACATTGCCATGCTGGGTTTTAGGAACATGTTGCAGATATCATTAGTGCATATGAGCAGAGCAGGTCGTCCATTCAGAAACAGAAAGAAGAACTGCTGGACTGGAGCTCTGTATTACTGCTCCATACAGATACTTTTCCTTATCCATTAGACCAGTGTTTCCCAACCAGTGTGCTTCCAGCTGTTGCAAAACTACAACTCCCAGCATGCCTGAACAGCCAAAGGCTGTCCGGGTATGCTGGGAGTTGTAGTTTTGCAACATCTGGAGGCACACTGGTTGGGAAACACTGCATTAGACTGCAAGCAGCTGACAGGAGCTATTGCTGATATGTATAATCTAATGAGACCTTACAACAAAAAAGCATCTGTAATTATACGTTTCTCATGGAGAAAGTGTATAGTACCAGCCACATCTTAACACATACTCTTTGTCCTAGGGCACTGTGAATAAAAATTACAGAGCTTTGATGAAGATGGGATTGGAAATACAATATCATTTTAGTCTTTAAATCCATTCTTAAAGGAAAAATTGTACTTTTCATGGTAGTGAAAAGATTAGGGGATTATGGATTTTACTTTTAAGGAGACATGGCAAAACCATACAATTGCTTCTGAAAAACACATAGGTCTAGATTTACCACATAGTTTGAAACATTTCCTACATCCATTATTCTATAAGGCAGAGACGCTTTGACAGGTTTGCTTTACATGGCTGTATTCTGATTTGTAGAGGCTTCCTTCATTGTAGAGGGCTTTGTAAATCAAAGACAATGTGGAAAATGTCAGTGCCCTTTACATATAAAGCACGGCACTCCAGAGACACAGGAGCTCCATGAACATGTAGTTCAGCTATGACTGTGCACATTTTATCCACAAAAAGGCAGTTCCAGAAAAAATGAATTGCAAGAAATGTGTCGGCTCACCTACATAAACTTTGATACAGAAAAACTAAATCTAATACAGCAGGGTAAGAGTGCCAAGCTATTGACAGTACCAAGGCAAACACCCAATGCCTGGTGTTTTTTATTCTGTGCATAAACATGTATTATGCTCTTTATGGGGGTATGTAGATAGTCTTTGTTACCCAAAATAACCAGTTACAGCGTATATTTCATTTTACAAGAAATTAAACTTCAGCTGTTTGTAGTTCTTCTAGTTTCATAAATCTCTCCAATGTGGGAAGAAAATATAGCTAACAATTTAAAGGGGTAATCTAATTAATTTAAAATGTATACTGTCCTGAGCCTACTCCATTCCTGCACTGCTGATCCATCTTTACCAAAGGGCTTTGTTGTCCTCACTGCAGCTGTACACTGCACCTGGCCACTGCGGGCAATCACAGGCCTCAGCAGTTCCGGATACTGCTGAGGCCAGTGATTGGTTGCAGCAGTCAAATGTGGTATACATGCATGTCACATGACTGAAATAGTGGGGAGGACAGCAGCTATGGCAAAGGAACGGAAGGAGTTTGGTACGATAAGCATAACTTTTTTTTAATCTGATAGGTTCCCTGTGTTTTATTTTTTACATTTGTCTCAGGCAACCCCTTTTAACTAGTTACCAAAAAAACTTAACAATTCAGCCGGAGCAGAGCTCAGGAAACATGATGGGTGTCGGGTTGCTTTAGCTGCTCATATCTAGCGACTGGTAGCAGCAAGAGATATGGCCTTATTCCTGTTTAAAAACTGGCATTCCAAGCTTTCAAAAAAGACCAGAAATTGGATTGGGTCGGTAGTAAGAGCAGTGAATCATGCTTTTACTTTCACTTTTAGCTGCATTCACTGTCAAACCCGATTTCTAACAGCTATATCTTCCAATGTAGTAGAGATAATGCTGTGATTTTGTTATTGATTTCAAGCTTGGAATGCCAATTCTGAAATAGAATACAATTATCAGTTCTAATGTTAAAATAGCAGTTTTTTTTACCTTTTCCCCTAAAAATTAGCTATTTAATACACTATGAACCATAAAATGGTTCCTAAAAAAATAAAATACAACTTATCCTGCAAAATCAAGGAAAAATTGTTTGAACAAAAAATTAAAAAAAGTTATGACTGCTGGAACACAGAGGGAAAATGTTACTGGTCCTTAAGGCTAAAATTAGTTGTCACTAAGGGGTTAAAAATACAGGGTTTCTCAAATTTTAATGTGACAGTTAGACGGTGCAAAGTAGTGTTGGATGTTGGAAAATTGTCAGCACTACAGCGCCCACCAGTAAAATTTATTTTGGGGACCAACTGTACTGATACATTCAAATATTACCTGCTCACACAGCAGCAAGATTCTACCAGATGATAGATTATGGGGGTACCTCCAGCAACTTTGGGAAGGTAGGTCCTGGGGAGAAGAGGACACTGGCTGGCTTTCCTCTATACCTAGAAGTCATCTCAGCTCTGATCGTATCTATATTAATAAACTGGGTAGTGTCTTTAATAATCTATCAAGTTTTTTATATGAACATAGGCTGGTTGAGGTGCAGTACATTGAATATATGTAAGCAGTAAGTCTACTGTGTTATGTGCCACTTGTTCAGGGGGTGAGAGACTCAGGGCCCACCTTGCTCAGGGGCCCACCAGAGGATTCACCTGTACCCCTGTGGGCCAGTCTGAGCTTGACTAAAGTAACCATTACCTACATATTACAACTAAAGAGCATGCTGAATGTAATAGATGGAATAAAATTGATTGGACACTAGATGTTTTTAGTTTTGTACTCTCAATAGCTTGGCACTGTTTTATTTGTATTATTATTAGGCCTAATTTCTAAAAAAAAAAAAAATTCTGGTAACATTTAAAAAAAAAAAGTATACTGATCAGAAGCGGTTAAAAACTGATCTCGGCTTGACAGACAGTGGTGACGCGCCTATGATTTTTATGGTATTTCCGCTTTGTCAAGCTGGGACCAGGAAGTGAAGAGCAGCATGGAACAGAGCAACATTAATTGCAGTGGTGGGGGATTAATGGTGATGATTCTTTTAGGATTCTTGAAAAATATTTCTTACTAGAAAACTTCTTTTTTACGCCGTTGTACATGCAGTAAAACTGACCTGTTACTTTTATTCCTCGGGTCAGTATGATTACAACAATACCACGTATGGTATAGTTTTTGTTGCATTTTAATACTGAAACAAAATTAAAAACTTTGGAAAAAAATAATTTTTTCCCTTGCATTGCCAAAATGTGACCCCCATAACCTTTTTATTTCTATGTGTATGGAGCTGTGTGATGGCTCATTTTTTGTGGGGCAATGTATAATTTCCATTGATACCATTTTTGATCACTTTTTATTCTATGTTTTATGGGAGGTGAAGTGACCAAAAAAAAAATGGCGAATTTTTTCTAGTTTCTCCGTTTGCCATACGGGATAAATATTTTTATATTTTAATAGTATGGGCATTTTCACATGTGGTGATGCCCATAATGTTAATTTTTTTTATTATTTATGTATTTTTATTTTTATTTTGGGGAAAGGACGGTGATTCGAATTTGAATATTTTTAAAATATTTTTTAACATTTTTTTATTTTCTTTACACTTTTTGAAAGTTCCCCTAGGGCAGTGGTCAGCAAACTGCGGCTCTAGAGCCACATATAACTCTTTAGCCCCTTGATATTGGCTCTTCCAAGTGTGGGCTCACATGTAAAGTGTGATCGCATTTTCACTGCCCGGGGTAAAAATCGTCAGGAGGGGGAGGATCAGGAAGCGGTGAAGGCTCTGTAGTCACCGCTTCCTGGTCCTCGGCTGTAGGCTGTGCAGGGCTGCGCACAGTGTGAGGCACTCTGTGACGTCGCGCTGTGCACGCCAGTTCACAGCACAGCCGATAGCAGGAGGAACACAGAGCGAGGGTGCTGAGGAGCAGTGGCATCCAGGAGCAGGAGGTAAGTGCTTTTTTATTTTATGAAACTTGGGGCTGATCTGAGGCAATGGGGGTGATGAGAATCATAATGGGGGATATGAGAGGCATCATTGATGATAATGGGGATGATGAGAGGCATCATGGATAATAACAGGGTTGATAGGAGGCATCATGGATGATAATGAGGATGATGAGAGGCATGGGGCTCTTATCTGAGGTCTGATTGGGGGTCATTTACTTTGGGGTCTGAGCTGATGTCTGATCTAAGGGAGGTCTTTTTAACATTGGGGGTCTGATTAGTGGTTTGACCTGAGGTGTAATGAAAAATATTTTTTTTCATATTGTCCTCCTCTAAAACCTAGGTGCGTCTTACAGGGTGAAATGTTGTGGAGTGAAAGATGTAGTGTCGAGGATTGAGAAAGGTATGTTGACAAGGTTAGGAATACCCTGATTAAGTTAATAACAATGTACCTTCCTATATAGTTTACGTTCAAAAAATTTGGCTCTCTTGTTTTTTTTATATTTGGCTCAGTTGACTTATAAGTTTGCCCACCACTGCCCTAGGGAACTTTAACAAGCAATCATTAGATTGAAATACCCGACCACCTACGTAAATTTATGTGGTGCGGTCGGGAAGAGGTTAAGGACAAGAATATTTTGAGCCTCCAAGACAGAGCATTTTTTTTTAAAGTTCCTGTAAAAAAAAAAAAATTCCCATAATTTTTTTTTTTCCATCAAGATAGACATATGAGAGCTAGTTTTTTTGCTGGACGAGTTGTAGATTTTTGACACATGTTTGGGATACATGGTATTGTTTATAATTTTTTTATGGCAGAAATGGCAAAAAAAACAACAATTCTGTCCTTGCTCTTGCATATTTTTCATCTATCCATCTATTTATCTATCTATATATCTATCTACATACCTATTTACTGAATTTTCCTCCCCATAAGACACACTTTTCTCCCCCAAAAGTGGGGGGAAATGTCAGTGTGTCTTATGTGGCGAATACTAATGAGCACTTCCATTATGGAAGAGCTCATTAGTACCAGAGGACCAGGAATCGGTAAAGGCAGCACTCCCTGGGTTTTGTACTCACCACTTCCTTGTCCTCTGCAGTCAGCTGTGCTGTGGCTCCAACAGGTCACAGCACAGCCGACGGCAGGAAGGAGAGAGAGCACTGGGGGTGTGGAGCTGCGGCGTCCGGAGCAGGAGAGGTAAGTGGATTTTTTTTCGTTTATTTGCTATGAGGCTGATGGGAGCTGATATATGGCATGAGGGCTGATCTGAGGCTGGGGGCTGATATATGGCATGGTGGCTGATCTGAGACTGGGGGCCAATAAATGAAATGGAGGCTGATATATGGCATGGGGGCTGATCTGAGGTCTGGTTTCTAATCTGAGGTCTGAATGTGGGGTCTGATCTGAGGTCTGATTGAGGGTCTTATTAACATTGGGGGTCTGATTGGGGCTGTGAGCTAAGGTCTGATTAACATTGTAGATCTGATTGCTGGTATGATCTGAGGTATAATGAAAAATATTTTTTCTTATTGTCCTCCTCTAAAACCTTATGGGCTGGTGCGTCTTATAGGGCGAAAAATCCGGTACTTACCTATCTTACTCTCTCATGTCTATATCTATCTGTTAAATAAAAACACAGGAACTGTTACAAGACTATAGATACAAAACCAATTATTGGAAACATATGACGATAAGAAAAATATCTCAAATTTCCCAGGCAATATAGTCATTAGGATGTCATATGTCCTTTATATGCATCTCCTGATAGTGATTTTATATCACATGATAGAAGTACTTCTCCTTCCTTCTGTCATTCCCACACTGTCCTTCAGGACAGAATTGATTGTTCCAGGCATCTCATTTGCTTCCAGTAAGTCCACATTAATTACTATGCTAAGTATTGCTGAATATCATATCATGACTGGAACTACTAAAATCATCCCAAAAAAATGAGTCTGCCTTTCCCTGAATAAATGATGACTTTTTGTGGCAATTAAGTGAAATCGTCTCTGCAGCTGAGTTACTGGTCACACCATACACAAAAGTTTCATCCCCAATGAGTCTTCTACAAGCCACTATTTGAATCCTTGAAGTGCTTTTTGATGGGTCTTCTGAGCTTTCTTCACAAAGTCATCTGGTTCTTACACGTGTCTCCTTGCTCAAGTCTTTGTTCCCCTATTAAGATACCCATTTGAGACATGCAGAAGAGCCTAAATAGCCCTCATAAGTGGTCTCAAGAAGTCTGGAGTTTGTCAACATATGGTGTCTTCTGTACTGACAATAAGATGAAAACTACAACTGAAGATGACGGATTACACTGTAAGGGAATTGCCTTTCAGATGTTTCCTGATCTGCTTTGCTTATGCATAATACAACCAAAAGAAAACCACTTGCAAAGGAACATTACTGGCTAGCGTTATCAATCTCTGCTGTCATATGGTTTATATATAAGAGTATATGAACAATGTGTAGTCAGATAGAATCATAGTTAACAGTGATCTAAAGCTATTTGGTTGAAGGCATTTATTCATATCATGCAACGGTATATAATAAAAGTGAGGGTAAGATTAATGACATCACTGTAATTACATATGCTTAGCAAAGTAAAGGTAATCTACAAAATTAACATACAGCCTAAGTTAACTCTGTTTAGGAGTTCAGGTTAGTCTACTTTCATACTAGCTTTAATATTTTCTAGTATTCAGATCCATCATAGCGTCTCAATACCAGAAAAAAACGCTTCTGTTTTGTTCCCATTCATTGTCAATGGTCATAAAAAGTATCTGAACAGAACGGAACGCTCCAAAATGCATTCCTTTACATTTGGTTACATTCTCATAATGGAGAGCAAACCGCAGCATGCTGCCCCTTATCAGTTTAGTTACTCTCCTTTGTAGTTTTTCCAGCTCCAGGGCTTCCTTTCTATGCACTGGTGCCCAGAACTGATCTGCATATTCCAGATGAGACTGCACAAAAGCTTTGTAAAGTGGTAATATTACTTCCCTGTCCCGTGAGTCCATGCCTCGTTTAATACATGACAATATCATGCTAGCCTTAGAAGAAGCTCATTAACATTGGCTGCTGTTATTCAATTTATGATCTCCAAGTACATCCAAACCCTTCTCTACAAGTGACTCTCCCAGTGTTACACCCCTTAGGACATATGATGCATGTAGATTATTACTATCCAGATGCATAACTTTACATTTATTCACAGTAAAATGCAAATGTAAAGTGAGGCACATGTAAATATGGGACCAACACAGATGCCTTCAGCTGTCAAGCCCACATGCACCAGGTCAGTTTCATAGGTACATATCTGCTGATCGATGCCCTTTAAATGTCTATAAAGGACAATATCAAATGCCTTCACAAAATCTAAGAACACTACATCCACAGCCACCCCTCTATCCAGGCTTCTACTCGCCTCCTCATAAAAACGAATCAGGTTAGTCTAACAACGTCTGTCCTTGGTAAAACCATGGTTGTTGTCACTGATATTACTTACAGTCACATACTCCTATATATAGTCCCTTTAGAGTCCTTCAAATAATTTTTCTACAACACATGTTAAGATTACTGGTCTATAATTACTTTGGGAAGACTTAGAGTCCTTTTTAAATATGGGCACCACATCTACCATGCACTAGTCATTTGGCAGTTTACTAGTCTCTAGGGTTTTGAACAAGAAGCTGAAAGACTCACTGATATAAGAAGCCATATAGTAGAGTAGTTTATGAACTAAAAGAATAAACAGTGGGGAAATTTATCATGAAGGTAATAATCAAAGTCAGTTTTCCTTGAGTTTCCGTTGGAGTACTTTCCACCAAGCTTATCAAAAGTTGCATGATTGTTATATCTAGCTCATCTTTAAATCTAATAATTTTGTTTAAAAATGCTTTGCCAGCTTTATTTTACACCATCCCCTACAGAAGGGAGTTTGCCACCCCATTCTCAGACTTCTTGAAGCCAGAATTTTGGATTACAGGGCATGGCAAATTGTCCCTATTTACTTTTCCTAGATCGTGGATTTTTACTGACATGGCATGGTGTTGCATATAGTAAGAACCCCTTGGAGGAAGATTTATTAAGGGGCATAGTTATCTGGCGTAAACTACAGTAAATGTGTAAAACAGCCCCTTCCGCTAAGCTCTGCCAATGTTTTTATAAAAAAATTGAGAGTGGCATAAAACACAAAAAAAAATTGCCCAAAATGCTCTTTTCCTCACTAATTTCTTTTTACTCCAAAAACCTGAAGTAGAGCTTTGGTAAATTATCCTCAATGTCTTTTGTTCTGACACCTAGTGGACAATATAAAATGAATAACAACCTGAAAATATGCGTCTTTAAAGTGTATTATTTTTCCCAAGACATTTATTCATATATTCTCTGTTTCTCAAAATAACAAAAAAAAGTAAATTATGTATTTAATTTGTGAATGATTAATCTACATTTAAAAACATTATACCTACAGAGCCTTTGACAGTGTATTGTAGGCTATAAATAGCAGAACAATGGCCTGTGCTTGTCACCTGAGAGTAATGAAGATTGCTGTCTTGGAGTGCTTTCTCTAAAATGGTCAGCAAGCAATTAAGATGTGTTCATTGGTGCTTTTCTAATGGCAGTGTGTTCATTACCTTATTTATAATGTGTAGCTATTTATATGTAAGTAATTAGATGTTATAAAATGCTCCATAGCTGAAATATATAGCAGGCGGTGCAAGGCCAAGGTGACTAATGAAACTGAGAATATGCTGCAGCACACTCTTCAAGCTGCATAATTGGGCAAGAGATATTGTGTTCAAAGATGATAAATTCATAGCTTCCATTGCTTAATGGGTCTCTGACAGAGGTGGTGAGGGAGGCAGTTGTCATATTCTTCACTGTTCTTTCTTGCTATATGTAGAAACATGGAAGGAATTAAAAATATTAAAGAAGTTGTCCGAGATTTTCATACTGGTGTCCTATCTTCAGGTGGAATATTTGAGTGACACATCAATATGACGGTAAGGAAATCCTACTTTCGAACACAGAATAATAAAAATAATCATAAGAATCAATCATAAGAATGGATCAAAGATTTCTACTTGACTCCCAGTAAATGCAGAAAAAAAGCAGGTATTCACACAAAGAACACAAGATTTCTATGGGAAAACTGGGGGACAGATGTGAGGATGTCAAGGCATGGATGGGTTAATGCAGCATTACATAATTAATTTGAAAAGTGTTTTTTAAAAGTCAAGAGCTGGTTTCTTTGGGAGTATCTATTTTCATTCCCTTCTCCTTTTGAAAAATGTTATGAATTATAAATTAGTTGAGAAGACTTTTGTCCAGATATTCTTATAGAACTATACAAAAAGTTTTTGGAAAAAAGATATAAGCATTTCAATAAATTTAGCTTAATGTAATTTTAATTATTGTCATTTAAATTATATGTGTTTATTCTTGAAATGTAATATTTCTGAGGACAGAACAAGTGAGCCACCAAGTTCCAAGAAAGCCCTTCAGATTTCTTAGGAGTAAAGGCTACAGGGAACCCTGACATCTTCAGTCCCGTTAAAGGGCTTGTTTAAGGGAGACCACCTACTGCAGAGGAAATAGAGCATTACATGTTGGCTCACTATATTGGCACAAAGGGCTGGCCCTGAATGTCACCCAGCTCTATAATGCCCATATGTCCTGACAGGGCATATAAACAGGTGCTGTCATCTTGAGACAATTATTTCTTTTAAGGTGAGAATCAGAGGTACGATGAGGCTCTTATGGTAAGCTATTTGAAGCCCCTGACTGATACTTTTAGAGACCATTAAGTGAGTACAATTGCGCTTAGGAGTTCATGTAAGTAGGGTATTAGTATGATACTCTAATGGGGTGTGCACCAGAGACAAGTTCCCTAAAAAAAATTCAAAAAGTAAAGAGTCACTATGTGCACTGCCATTCAAATAATGTGAATTAATTTGAAGGTTTTATGTTATTTATGTCTATTGAAGATATCAGGTTCTCACATTCTACCTAGTTCCCATACAGAAAATAAGTCTCTATTTTCCATTAATTTTACCTTCTGTTCCCTATACTCTTCTCGAATGTATTCTCTGTGAATAATGAAATAATAAAAAAGCTCATCAGCAAGCTTTTTGATCCAGTGAATTTTTTTTTGCATTAACCATTGAGCTCTGTTCAATGCAACAACATTAGCAGGCACCAGCAACATACTGCTATTTCAGAAGATCAATAGGTGAAACCACGGATTGTTAATAGGCGGAAATTTAAAATCCTTCTGGGACTTAACAGGGATTTCTGCTGAGTCTGTTACTGTTCACCAAGATCCTTAAGAAAATGATCTACAGAGTGTTGAGTGGATGAAATAAGGAAGTGTTTGCTCTGTACTTTGATATGCATTCAAATTTCCATTAAGAATCTGTGTTTGTAGGTCTTAAAGTTGCATGTAATTAAATATGTGAAAACAGCTATGAAATGTATAGTGTTCTGTGTCTCATACATAATGAATGTAAAGCAGAGGACTGTGAGGCATTGTTTTATCTCCTTCATGTGCGGGCAAGAGGTAAAGGACAGCTCCAGGCGGTTCAGATCATGAGCTAGAGACAGAATTCCATCTATATAAAAATAACGAAGTGAAAAACTAACAAATCCGTCATATAATAATATGTGAAGGACATCAAAGGCAAGGGCTTTTAACAAATCATGGCTGCTGAGTAATGGCATCATCAAATTTCATTAAACAGGATGTGGACTCTGCTCCGACATAAAATGTATACATTGCTTGATTTGTGAAATGTGACAGTGATGAAAGCTAGACAACGGCCTACAGAACTGTTCCAGGAGGAGCCTATACCTCGCAGCTACAGATGTGCTTTACCCACTGTTATAGTTTAATTATGAAAACTTAGGCTATTGCGTGTTTTGTACATTGTTCAATGATTCTATGTACTGCAGGACATTCCTCAGTGGGATTTATAGCACTATTCATCCTGAACTTATTGGATCATGAATATATTGCCACAAAGACTGCAAAGATTGATTAGAAGGAACAAGGAGAGGCGAGTATGTAATTACGCTCTACATAATGTACATTTAAAGGCTATTTAAGGTCTGTCTGTTATCCACCATTAAAGGTTCTCACCTTTGGAAATTCCATATCTATTAAATCAGTATAACTGCAGTAAATGCAAGGTAGAACAAATGTAAGCTGCCCATAGAGTGTTATAGTGGGCATGCTATAGTTCATGAGTAAGTGAATTCTAAAACAGGTCACTATGTAATGGGCTACCATCTTTATGATCTATATATATACAATACTAGGTATAAAGGAACCTACAAATGGCAATCTCTCCAGCACCTGCTTAATTGTCCCTGAAGAGGTACTGGGTCAGGCTACATGGAGTATAAAACCAATAGAACAGGAATAGTCATGGGCTCATGCACATTATGGCGCCATAGACTGTACAACCATAGACTTATAATGGGCCCCACTGTTTACCTGTATGCATTTGTCAGGATTCTGTTGTTTATCTATGAACCTGCTCAGTGAACTACTTAACAAAGCTGTTCAATGAATAGCGTATCTAGTGGAAGCAGTCTTGCTTGCTTTGTGGGTCTACTTCAGATCCCATGGAAATCCACACAGTGATTGAGAAGTGTGACTACGGGAGCTCTATTGTATACAGTAGCTTCAGTCTCATGACATTGTGAACTGTCTATGCCAGACTGTTCTTAGTCCAGACTTCTTCTCTGTGCTCTGCTCATTTCCTTCAGGCCATTAGATTTTGCCATTTTTTTTTACATAGGGGAGATTTATCAAAGACTGGCATTTTTCTTTGAAATCTCATGTGCTGCTGGAGAATGCACCAAATTTATGGCAAGGTGCACTCCATAGATTATGCCTTGGTGCTGTCGTAGATTCCTGCCTTCGTCTGCAGCAGAAAAATGGCACAAATTAAGAAAAATGTGCCAGACCTGCTGGCCTCACCCCCTCCTCAAACATCATTAAATATTTTATTGTTTCGGTATTTTGGCGCAATGAAGTTGAAAAAGTTGCCAGTATGGTGTATGCGACTTTTTTCCACCAGAAAACTGACACAGAGGTGATAAATCTCTCCCACAATGTTTATTTTATTTAATTCCTTGTGAATGTTCCATCAGATTATTATGGGGCTATTCTCCTAGAGGTACATCACTTGAGGGGGTGAATAACCCCATAATATATTACTGTGTATATGGGTATGGAACTGGAATCACTTAGCATGACTCTGTACAGCCCTCTGAAGACATTTGTGTCAAGTATATGGGGCCTAAATGCCCCCATAAATATTACAGTATTGTCGGCTGAATAGGCTGAATAGGCCAACAATCTAATGTTTATGGGGAGCTCCAGGCTCCCCAACAGATGATGGCAGAGGAGAGGAATAGGATAAGGCATACTAAGTTTCAACACCCAAATGTTTTGTTTTCCTGAAAGATAAGCTGCTGCCAGAGGTGTCGGGCAGCTGCTTTCTCTTTTCTCATCTTACAAACCCGATCAGCTCAAGAGTTGGAAGAGATAGCTGTTGGCCATCTGGCCGACAGCTATTGAAGGTGTATGGGCACTGTAAAGATTGCAGTGCTAGTAGACCAGGCAAAACTCCAGAACTAACCCCCTTGTATATAAATGTTTCTTTAGGAACTAGTAACCAAAATAGAAGCTTTAGAAACCTACAGTTGTGAAAACAGTTATAAGGCGGTATAAAATGTATACAGAAACTGAATTACTCCCCAGAATTGATGGCTGATCTGAGCCAACAATCTAATATTTAGGGGAAGCTCCATACTCTTGGGTACTGTAATGGTGGGTTTACGTGGGCCTAGGAGCAGTCAATTACAACTGGCTGTTCCTTCAGTAGGGGTAAAGTGCTGCATTTACATGCAGCAATCACTTCCACAGTATGAGAAGGAACGATCACTGCAATTGCTCGTCCTCATACAGCTGCATTGTTTCTGGGCAGCAGATCACTGTTTAGACAGCATGATCTGCTGCCCAGAAACGATGACTTATGTGCCTGCAAGAATGACAGAATCACAAAACGCTCGTTCATTAGGTGATCAGCTGCACCTTTAGACAGGCAGATTGTTGGGAATAAACGTTCACAGGAATGTTTGTCCCCGATAACACCCAATTCTTCTGTTCTCCTGAGAGATAAACTTCCGCCAGAGGTGTCTGGCAGCTTTTTTCTCATTTCTTGTCATTGAAAACACATACCTCTTAGCTCAGAAGTTGGAAAAGATAGCTGTTGGCTATTTGGCGGACAGCTACTGAAGGTGTATGGACACCTTAAGACTACAAAGACAGTAGAACAGGCAAAACTCCAGAACTGACCTCATGTATATAAATGTTTCTTTAGAAACCACTAACCTAAACAGAAGCTTTAGGAGCCTATAGTGGTGAAGTATAAAATGTATACAGGAAGCGAATTGTTCTGCATTAGCTTATGCAACTGATACCTTTTCTTATAAAAACTGTTTAATGGGATTTTTTAATAGCAGAGATAAAAATTGTGCAGTAAATTACACATTCATGACAAACATACTCACATTTAAAAGAAGCAATATATTCACACCTAGTTATCTTCCTAAAACAGGCAACACATTTTTTCATCTTCTTTGGTCTTATGTGAGAGTCCTCTGTTCTTATCAACTTCATTTATCTGAGATTTTCAGCCTCACGTAAAAAGCAAGGTTATCAGACTTTCTGCATTGCACAGCCGCTCTTTAGAGTGCTTGGTCGCCAAGGAAATGGCCCTTTAACGGCGCTTTTGCTATAACCTAATTACATCAGCAGAGATTAAATCAATTTATAATATCTTGGTAAAATGAATGTCATACAGTTTGCCAGATATCTGCAAGGTATACATGCAGTATTATTATATAATCATATAGCCCATGAAAGCTAACCAGTCTAATTGCAGCAATAAGAAAATGTTAGTTTTGTTTTTATAACTGGAATTATATATAACTTCATGGAAATTAATGATGGACAAACCCTTGCGGTGGTTTTAGACACACTAAAGAGAAGCTTGGCTATTTTTTTTTTCAAACTTGAAGATGAATCCAAACAATCACTAATCCACACTATCCACTTCCAATATACTCGTATATATGTATATGTATATATATATATATATATATATATATATACACACAATGAATTTTTATAATATATCTGACCTGTGACAATTCTGCAGTGTCCACCATCATATATCACCTCCAATACAAATGTCCTTGTCTAGAAAATAATCTTTAAAATGTTCTCTGTTAAAAGGGGCTTCTATGTTCAGAATAGTAGTCTAGCCTCAAGACAGACCATCTATATCAGATGGGGTCTGATTCTTAGCACCCCCGCCGACCAGCTGTTTGGAGGGGACATGGTGCTTGTATACGTGTTGTGGTCTCTTCATTATTTACATCAGTCCCATTTATGTGTCACGACAAAGCTGCAATACTAACTAAATGGTGTGCAGGTACACGGACTGATATACAGTGCCTTAAAAAAGCATTTATACCCCTTGAACTTTTCCACATTTTTTCACGTTACACCCACAAACAAATGTATTTTATTGGGATTTTATGTGAAAGACCAACACAAAGTAGCAAGTATGTGTGAAGTGAAAAGAAAATAATACATGGTTTTCAAAATTTTTAAGAAATAAAAATCTGGAAAGTGTGACATGCATTTGTATTCAGCCCCAAGTCAATACACTGCAGGACTACCTTTTGCTGCAATTACCGTTGTAAGTCTTTTGGGGTATGTCTCTACCAGCTTTGCAGATCTAGAGGGTGAAATTTTCCCTATTCTTCTTAACAAAATAGCTCATGATCTGTCAGATTGGATGGAGCGTCTGAACAGCAATTTTCAAGTCTTGCAACAGATTCTCAATGGGATTTAGGTCTGGACTATGTCTGGACCACACATAAATGTGTTTTGATCTTAACCATTCTATTGTAGCTCTGGCTGTATGTTTAGGGTTGTTGTCCTGTTGGGAGGTGAACCTCCACCCCAGTCTCAAGTCTTTTGCAGCCTCTACCAGATTTTCCTCCAGGATTGCCCTGTATTTAGCTTCATCTATCTTCCCCTCAACTCTGACCAACTTCCCTGTTGAAGAAAGGCATCCCAAAGGATGATGCTTCCACCACTATGTTTCACGGTGGGGATGGTGTCTTCAGAATGACGTGTAGTGTTAATTTTCCATCACATATAGTGTTTTCGATTTAGGTCACAAAGTTCAACTTTGGTCTCATCAGACCACAGCACCTTCCTCTACATGTTTGCTGTGTCCCCTACATGGCTTGTGGCAAACTGCAAATGAGACTTATTATGGCTTGCTTTTCAGGACAACACAACTAATAGTTGTCCTGTGGACAGATTCTCCCACCTGATCTGTGGATTTCTTCAGCTTCTTCAGAGTAACCATGGGCCTCTTGGCTGCATCTCTATTTAGTGCTCTCCTTGTGTGGGCTGTAAGTTTAGGTGAATGGCCATATCTCTGTAGGTTTGCAGTTGTGCTATACTCCTTCCATTTTCACATGATGGATTGAACAGTGCTTAGTGATATGCTCAATTTGGGATTTTTTTTTATAACCTAACCTTGCCTTACACTTCTCTACAAATGTATCCCTGACCTGTCTGTTGATTTTCATGATGCTCTTTGATAACAAACAATGTTCCATAACAAACATTTGAGGCCTTCACAGAACAGCTGTAGTTACCTTGAGAACACAGGTGGACTCTATTTACTGATTAGGTGACTTCTGAAGGCAATTGGTCGTGCTGGATTTTAATTAAGGTGAATGAGAGTACAGGGGGGCTGAATAGAAATGCACACCACACTTTTCAGATTATTCTTAAAAATTTGAAAACCATGTATCATTTTCTTTTTACTTCACACATACGTGCTACTTTGTGTTGGTCTATCACATCAAATCTCAATAAAATACATTTAAGTTTGTGGTTGTACCATGAAAAAATGTGGAAAAGTTCAAATGGTATGAATACTTTTTCAAGGCACTGTAAACAATGAAGAGGCTGCAGCAGGTAGGATCCTGACTGATTTGGTATTGATGACCTGAGCATTGCCATAAATATTCTGATCGCACAAAACTCATTAATATAAATCGTTCTGTTTTACTAGGCCTCTAAAACTTGAATTTATTCTACTTTGTCTACTAAAGGCTATGACTGTATTAGACCTGGAGATACTCAACTAGATCATCGCTAACAAGCGTTCATAGGAACGCCGGTTAGCCATGATCTGCCTGTATAAAAGTGCACCCGATTACCGCAAACAATCGTTTATTGGCTAAGTGGCTAAAAAAATCATCATTTGCCGGTAACAGATCGTGCTGTCTAATCATCCTCTGCTGCCGGCTAATAATTATTCTGTATAAAGACGAGTGATGACTTTAGCGATCACTCTTCCCCATATTATTGAAGTGATCGCTGCATCGAGTCTCCTCCACTGATGAGCAGATGATTGTCGGAAAGGAACGCTTGCTTCTTGACAATCGAAATGCTGATCTCCAGGTCTAATACAAGCCTAAGGCCCATTGAGGTCAGACACGTCAGCCATTTTATTATCTACTAGACATTATGCCCGTTACAATAACAGGAACTAGAACATTAGTTCTGGCACTGTTATGGGGGATCTGTGGATGACACTGTTATGGGGGGATCTGTGGATGGCACACTGTTTTGGAGGGAACTGTGAATGGCACTGTTATGGGGATATCTGTGGATGGCACTGTTATGGGGGATCTGTGGATGGCACACTGTTATGGGGGGATCTATGGATGGCACTGTTATGGGGGATCTGTGGATGGCACACTGTCATGGGGGGATCTGTGAATGGCACTGGTATGGGGGGGATCTGTGGCTGACACTGTTATGGGGGTCTGTGGCTGACACAGTTATGGGGGTCTGTGGCTGACACTGTTATGGGGGTCTGTGGCTGACACTGTTATGGGGGTCTGTGGCTGACACTGTTATGGGGGTCTGTGGCTGACACTGTTATGGGGGTCTGTGGCTGACACTGTTATGGGGGTATTGGTGGATGACATATAGCATCTTATGCTATGTGTCATCCACAGATCCCCCCATAACAGTGTCGCTGTCTAGTGTGAATGTAATGGCAGTGGGGCCCGTGCGTGTGTGCCGATTTGTCAAGTGCGCATGCGTGGTGCACAGATTAATTGGCACACACTCTACGGACACTACATGTGCGGCATCCTATTGTAATGGCAGCGGGGCCCGATGCAGTCACTGTATTGCACCGGCCCCGCTCAGAGTAGTAATACTATGAATA
The DNA here is from genome assembly GCA_033119425.1 of Bufotes viridis. NCBI lineage: Eukaryota > Metazoa > Chordata > Amphibia > Anura > Bufonidae > Bufotes > Bufotes viridis. The sequence continues at coordinate 227,708,155 of CM065593.1, forward strand.
ACTGTAATAATAAAAATGATCTTCACTTACTACATGGTGAGGCAGGAGGCCGGGCGGCCAGGCACTGGCAGCGTAACTCACTACGTCATGCACCTGTGCCGCCTGCTTCATTCATGAAGTGGGCGGAGCAGGGGCGTCACTTAGTGAGTTACGCTGCCAGTGCCTGGCCGCCCGCCCGGCCTCCTGCCTCACTATGTAGTAAGTGAAGAAGTGAAGATTGTTATTATTATTACAGTTATTCATAGTATTACTACTCTGAGTGGAGCCGGTGCAATACAGTGACTGCATCGGGCCCGCTGCCATTACAATAGGATGCCGCACATGTAGTTTCCGACGATTTGTCTGTGCGCAGCGCACGGACACCACGCACATAGGGATTTTATTAGTATAGATGTTTGCTGTTACATGGATAAAACAAAAGGTGATGTTCTATGAAGTCCACTGCCGGTTATCTGGTCTTTCTTTACTATGTCCGCCAAAAGTCCTGGAAACAAATTCCATGTAAATGCAATCTCAAGAAGAGATTACTGTATAGAACCTTATACAAGAGTATATCATCAGTCATTAGGTATAAAGGTATAAATATGATGATAACTTATTTTACAAAACCAAAAATGTGGTTCCCATAAGAATGGCTATAACTGGTGTGTTGGTGGAATGGTGGAGGCCTTTGCTGTGAAGAGAACTATAAATCATAAAATTGATAGAATCATAGCTATAGAGTTGCAGAGGTAGCAGTCATGCCTTGTCTCTGGTGCCATAAAGGGTGCAAAGGTGACACCAGTATTTTAGTGGCACATGAGGCTACAATTTGCACGGGTATCCAGCAGCTTAAAGTCATATATAATGCCTCCTTTTGCTATTGAGTAGTCCAGTAATTTTATTGCCCATAGAGGTTGTCATCCAGGTTTACAGAAACCGATATGAATGAGGCTCTGTTCATAAAACACATTGTCCTTGGTCTTTGAAGAACTCATGATGGACATGACATGCATTTTGATCCTTTTTGCAATGCACTTTGTTTACCAGACAGATAGCTCCACAGAATACACCATAACAGCCGTGCCTAACAAAAAGCTGAATAGAGTTGTAAGCTACCTGACAGAATGGACAACTCAGGATGTCAGGATAAAACGAAGAAAGAAGAAGAAAAGAGGGGCACAGCTTACTATAGCATGGCCAATCTCCAATGAAGCTTCTTTACTTCAGATTCAAATTAGATTCCTGTACTAATCTGCAGTTTGTCATCTACATAGCCTCAGCAGGATAGCTGGAAACATCTTTTCCCTATTGATGACTAGCCGAAGTCAGCTGAGCAGCCATATTGATTTTTCTGACAGGAGAGATATTCAGCAGCAATTAAACCGGGTACATGTTAAAGCCTAAAGCAGTACAGACATTGTGTTAGCACGAAAATGTTTATATCTCTCTAGGTCTCTATCTAGTATAAATATGCATACAGTATATATTATTCTAATATACAAAGCAATAGATGCAAGGGAGATATTATATTAAATTATATTCATTTTATATTTATAATTATATATATATATATATATTTATATTTTTCATTTTAGTTTTTGTATTGTTGAGGGAAACATTGTTTTTAAAAATATATCCATTTTATGTTGTTTGCACTTTTTATAAAATGTTAACAGCAAAAAATATTAGTTGAAGTCAATACACTAAGAGGGAAGACTGGGCAAAAATGACCTCGCTCTATACATAGATTTATTTATGCCAATGATATTTTACTCCTGCATGCATGGAAAGTGACTGCACTGCGCTTGTATCGGGCTCCATGACAGCAGGTCACTCTTTCTGTAGTGCACTTGAAAGGAGCAATGTGCTTAGTAAATGAGCTTGATACATGATGCTACATGGAAGCCACAGTCAAATCAGTACAGGAATAATGGGGAGGAAAGTAATAAAATTCCATTAGGTCTCTTTCTTCAGTAATCAGATTTGCTTGAAAGACCTTCATTATACTTAATATTATATTCCTCTGTGGAAAAAAGTGCAGCTTGTTACATAGTCACTGCAGTTCAATCGTCTGTAAGCTAAATAGCAAGATTAATGATATGTATTCATGTCAATAATCTATGTATTTATGACAGTAAAAATAAAGTAAATGTGTGGGTGTGCATCACCATGGATGAAACTACAGAAGTTAAAGCAAACACAATGCAACAGCACTGTAAAGATAGAATATGGGCCAAAACTATATTCACTATCTAAAATGAATATGAAGTACTTAGCAAATATATTTTGATCAAAATCATTTCAGCCCATCCACCACGGAAAGAGTGATTTTGCATTGTTTTTGTTTTGGCTCAGATCCATGTAAAGCAATAAAATAAGAGGTACCCGTCTTACTGTTCCAATGCTGCTCCCATTTCAATGGTTTACATGTCTCACTCGTCTCCACTACCTGGTCTCATCTTGATACAAAAGAAATGCACAGAAATACCTGCTCAGCCAACCACTGTCCAGGAAGGAGAGACCAGCGTGCAGGGTGCAGCAGGGGAACAGTAAGGTATCACAATCTAAGCCAGTTTTTAAACATTTTTAATAGCTGGACCACCCCTTTAAAGTATGTTTTTAATTGTGTGATCCAAATTTATTTCTGCATGGTACTTATGTACTATCAGATCCCCTTGCCACTTTGATCACTCTGAGACATATGTCTGTTTCATATGATTCAGTTACTGAAAGCAGGATTGGCACTATGTCAAATATATTGGCAAAAACTTTTATAATGACCCCCAGTGGCCCCACACACAGTATAATGACCCCACAGCGGCCCTCCATTCAGAATAATAACCATCAGTCGCCCCCCCCCCCCCATTCAGAATAATGACCCCCAGTGGTCCCCACACTAGGGAGTTATTTTGTATAGAGGGGGCACTGGGGGTCATTGTACTGTATAGTGGTCACTGGGGCCATTATATTGAATGGGGGCTCTGGGGGTCATTATACTGTGTAAGGTTCCCTCATAGTATAATAACTCCCACTGACCCCCACACAGTATAATGACCCTACAGTGCCCCTCCATTCAGAATAATGACCCCCAGTGCCCCCCACACAGTATAATGACACCACCATACTGTGACTGAAAATAAGAGTATAAGATGGCACAGTACAGGGAATGACTAGTGGCACTTCACAGGGTGTGGTAAAAGGGCACAATGCAGGGTATAAGGGGGCACAATATGGGTTGAGGGGAACAGTACTGGGTGGGGGGCACAGTCACATGACCCTCTGACGTTAGAAGGTCCTTATGGTGAATGTGGTTTAGACACCACGATAATGAGAGGCAGAGGAGTGACACAGGTGCCCAGCGCCATGGATGGACAGGAGGGGTAAACACAGCAAGTAGGTGGAAGGGGCTGAGGGGGATTCATATAAGAAGTAGTGGCAGGAGGTCTTTGCAGGGCAGCAATAGGAGACAGGAGCTCTGGAAACATGAGGGAGGAAAGGAGACAGCAGGGGCTCTTGAGATAGGACAGGATATGAGGGGGGAAGGTGTCATGGAGGCAAACTACCTAATGAAGCAGTAAAACAAAGAGCATGAAGCTTCATGTCTACTACAACATCTAGCAGAACCTGGATAAGTTCCTTGTCCCACAGACAAAAGGCAGTCACAGTGCAGACTCAGTACTCACTGACAAACTGTACCCCAGCCCTGCGATCTTCTCTCCTTGCTGTCCTCAGGCAGCACTGTAGAGGGGACGTGTCTAAGTCTCTGCAGTAGCCTCATTTGACTATCAGAGGGCCCTTCAGAAGCAGTACTGCATAAGTGAAATGACAGCAGCTCCAGCAATGTGTTCTTCCATCTGTATTGATGGAAGTGCTCATAGCAGCTCAGTGGGCCCCCCCAGAAGCAGTGGGCCCCGGCAGCTGCCCGACCTTGCCGGGTTCTAGCGCCAGCCCTGAGTATATGTATATATCCAACCAACACCAATGTTTCTAAATACAGATGATAAGATTATTACCCTAAAAAATTAGATTAAAGGTAGATTTACACATGTAGATAATTGGACAGATTATCGGGAACAAACGTTCCTGTGAACACTGGTTTCTGACAATCTGCCTGTGTAAAGGTGCAGAAAATCACTCGATAAACAAGCCAAAAACGCAGGCACCTAAATTATTATTTCTGGGCAGCAGATCATGTGGTCTAAACAGTGATCTGCTGCCCAGGAACAAAGCAGTTGTATGAGAGGTGACAGCAATAGCGTTCCCTTATTCTGTGGAACTGCTGACTGTCAGCAAGGAACGCTTCCTTCCCGACAATCTGCTGCTCATCTTTATGTGTAAATATGCCTTAAGTCATTGAAGAAGTTGACCAGCACTTATTATGCAAGATCAAGATTTGCAGGAGATTATGCAGGTTACAATACATCTGTCAGTCTGGTAAAAGATTCCAAATCATTTAATCCAATTTGCCTTGAGTACATAAGCCTCTTAAACTGGCAGTAAATGATGTATCACTGAAAAATATACTATAAGACAACAAAGAGATTTGATTTATAAATTAAATTGGCATATGCCTAAATATGCAAAAAACATCCATGTAGGATAAGACATAATTGAAACTGCAGGATAACTGAAACAGCAGCATCTACTAGGCTAGATACCGTTATGGATGGAGATTCACGGTGTCTACTAAACAGATTTGACTTGGGACTACTTCTAATGGCGTTATCTAACTGGCCCCCCTGGTCTTCACACTTTAACTCAAGAATACAGGGAACTGGACTTCACTGCAAGGGAACCACCAGTCCATGACCTCTTGGAGTAGTGAGACCCACACCTATCTCCGAAACTGGCCCCCAAAAGTGAAGGAGAGAGAACCACTCATGAGTGGCGTGCTCTCCATCCATTTGTATGGGAGTTCTGAAAAAAAAAGATGAGCAAGTGTGCTTGAATATTTTCAGAAGTCCCACAGATATGAATAGAGAGAGCACAAAGTAAATGAGGCCACTGCTCTATTCACTTCTATAGGGGAGCTGGAAATAGCCGAGCCAGCACTTTTGCAAGAATGGAAGGTGACCGCAAATACATGGCTGCTGTTCGTTCACTTCGGGGGTCCCATTTTGGTGATAGGACCGCACCTATTTGACATTGGAGGCATATCCTAGCGCTATGCATCAGTGTCTCAGGTAAAACAACTTTGCTTTTTGTCCCAGCAGAGGGACACTTTATTGTCAATGGGCCCATCTAACAAGTAAGGCTGTCTAAAGTAGACAATCCCTTTAACAGCATGCCAATTAGACATGTCTTAAATCTTGGGAAAGAGATCATGAATGCCATTAAAATTAAGGTGTTCATTGTCAACTTTAAAGGGGTTGTCCAACCCTTTACAAGGGATGGCCTATCCTCAGTCCATCACTATCTTATCATCCTGGGTCCAATTAACCCACATCCCCACCAATGAACTGTTCTGCAGTAGCTCTGGGGCCAAGTACACAGCTCTGTGCGGACCGCAAAACACTGACGGCGCACATCGCAGGCACTTTATTAGATCATTCCTATTCTTGTCCGCAGCTGCAGACAAGAATAGGACATGCTCTATTTTTTTCCGGAGCCGTGGACCGGAAGTTCGGGCCCGCCGAACGGAAATGCGGATGTGGACAGCACACTGTGTGCTGTCCGCATCCATCAGGTCCCCATTGAAAATGAATAGTTCCGGATCCGTTCGGCAACGTTGCGAAACGGATCCAGACCCAATCTACGGACATTCGAATGGATCCTAATGCAGTGCTGCTCCCAATCGCCTCAAAGGAAACAGCTGCAGTAACCGGCTCCATCCATAGCGCAATGGATGCAAATGTGTTGTTCCGACACTGAAGCAACTGCAGAATAGCTGATCAGCTGGGGTGTGGGGAGTCGGACCACCGTCAATCAGATACTAGATGGCATCTCCTAAGGATGTAAAAGGTTTGACAATCCCTTTTGGCGAGTTTCTTTTCTGACTGCCAATCTTAAAGTTATTCTCCATCAAGAACAGGTAACAGGACCCTTTGCCCTAGGGATCACACCAAATCATAACATGATAAGAATTTATATAACTGGTTTAACAGCTTTGGGCTTCATGCATAAATTAAAAGTCAAAATGTAAAATGGTAAAATACTTTGGTCCTATGGAGAGTATAATATTAATCAGCCATGTATTTTCAGGCAAAAGGTTGCACCATTGCCTTCAAAATGACAGTCTCTGTAGACAACTGGAAATCTTCCCTAATACCCTTGGTTTTTCCTTGAAAGTCAAACACTTCCCTTAAAATCATTTGTAGTCATTGTGGACTTAGTGGCTTCTTAGCATGGATGAGCTTGTAATGGCATAATCATTAATTAACCTTTACCTCACATGCACATTGATACTTTAAGTAGCAGACAGCTCTGATTTGTTCAGCATACCACAGCTTGAATGGCGGAGGGGGTAATGAATCGGCAGGTCGTGTACACGCTATCCAAGTTACCGTGTTGCAAAATAAGCACCTATTATTTTCTTATCTCTAGCAAAGTATTTTGTCAGAAAATGGGAAATGTAACTTCTTTACCTCATGAAGGTATTAAATAAGATAGAAATAAACGTTATGGTTGGCATTATGTGTCACACAGAATTAACGTTTTTCCACTTTAACAGCCGATGCAGGAAGCTGAAAACCCTGTTATTACTTTGTCCATGTTGCTACTATGTAAAATACCAATGACACAGAATTAGAGTTTTTTGAACAGCACCATTTTATTTATAAGGCCTCCTTAATTAGTAATAAGCTGATTCTTGGGGTCTTGCAGTTTGAGGCCCACTCAATCTGGTATTACCCTTAAGTTCAAAAGAGGGCTCAAGAGGCCCTTCCCCTGGTTCTGCCAGTCTGGCTGCAGCCTACTGTGACTCTGTTATCCAAGGTCCTACATAAACCTGATGATGGGTCTGGATAATGGGACTGCTGGGAGTCCTTAATCCCTAACAGGGATTCTTAAAGTGTGGCAGGTAGGTCTCACTGCTGAGGCAGATTTGGAAGAAGAGATAGTAACATAGTAACACAGTATATAAGACCGAAAAAAGACATCTGTCCATCCAGTTCGGCCTGTTTCCTACAAGTTGATCCAGAGGAAGGCAAAAAACCCCTGTGAGGCAGAAGCCAATTTTCCCCACTTATGGGGAAAAAAAATTCCTTCCTGACTCCAATCAGGCAATCAGAATAACTCCCTGGATCAACGACCCCTCTCTAGTAGCTATAGCCTGTAATATTATTACACTCCAGAAATACATCCAGGCCCCTCTTGAATTCCTTTATTGTACTCACCATCACCACCTCCTCAGGCAGAGAGTTCAATAGTCTCACTGCTCTTACCGTGAAGAATCCTTTTCTATGTTTGTGTACAAACCTTCTTTCCTCCAGACGCAGAGGATGTCCCCTCGTCACAGTCACAGTCCTGGGGATAAATAGATGATGGGAGAGATCTCTGTACTGACCCCTGATATATTTATACATAGTTATTAGATCTCCCCTCAGTCGTCTTTTTTCTAAAGTGAATAACCCTAATTTTGATAACCTTTCAGGGTACTGTAGATCCCTCATTCCAGTTATTACTTTAGTTGCCCTTCTCTGAACCCTCTCCAGCTCTGCTATGTCTGTCTAGATCATATGCTGCATTCTACGGTAACACCAGTGGCTGGTTTGGTATCTGTATTGGCTTTCTTGGTGCTCATTTTACAGTTATGTTGGATGAATGAAAGACAAATTGAGATGTGTTTCTCATTTTGGCTTGGACTTTGACCAACAGTGGAGCCTGGGCATCACTATGTTCTGGTTGATGAGGTATTTTTGTGCTCTTAGTTACCACCAATACATATAATTAGTTGCAACAGCAGCAGTGCCTTGTGGGTACATGTTGAAGCTATGAAGTATAGTGCCTGTTTAAACTGTAAAGTACATGCAATTATATTATGCATTTTACTTCCCGTTCTTCCATTTTATAAACGCGCAAGAGAGAGTGGTGAAAGGCAAGGCATTTACTTTCAATTGAAACCCCTCATTTATAGGTTTTCTCCATCAATCGAGCCTATAACCAGAATGAAATTGTAGTATTACCCTGAGGATGTTAGCACAGCATATTATTTTTTCAAGCTAAATTACAGGATAAAGATAATGCACATTTTTTTCCCCAATAATCCTCTACCTGGATGCATTTGAAAGAATTACACACAATACGCTGGCTGTTAAGAGTACCAGTTGTCATGACAGCTATTTATTTAGCTCCCCTTTCTAATTGTGCTCAGTCTTATATGACTGAAGGCACATTCTGTAAGTGACAAAGAAGAATAGGATAGGAGGGGTCATCTTTGATTTTACAGATACCACCTAAGAACAAGTTCGCTGTGAAATATTACAACGTAAAGTGCTTTTACTGTAAATTACAGTGACGGGTGAAGGGTTGTTACTGAGATGTGCTTGGCCAGGTTTTATGGAAATCAAATAGCATACCTTTCACAAGAATGCCTTTGAAATTACTGATAACTTGTGACACATAATCTAATGCTAGCTACTGCCTGTAAAGTAACGACCACATCAGGGAAATGTGCAAGATATAGCTGAATATTTCTGCAGCAGATTTACTGCTACAAAATTCTGCAACATATATGGTGCGTGGCAGATACAAAATCTAAAATCTGTGCAAATTTCTTGTGCAATGTGTGACTTTTATTTTAAACCCCTTTAACTAGCACTCAGTAATAATCTGTTGAGGATTTTCATGTGTGGATTCGGAATCCTCACGCAACATCTTCAGCAAACCTAGCGCATCTAAATGTGTCCTAAATCTAGAAGAAAATGGATCTGCTCCACAAACTATACATATATTGGCAATATGTGCCAGAATTGTGGCAAAAAGTGGTGGACACGGTTTGCACCAAAAGTATTACGCATTTTTTTACCTTCCTTCCATGAAAAGTTTCTAGAAAAAGGGTCTGACATGTTTAGTAAGAAGCACCAAATTCGCTATCCATTGTGCATCAGGACAACTGATGTGCACTACTGGAATCAATTAAAACATGTAGGATTGGTGTAAAGTATAATATTCAATTTGTACTACTTAAAGGGGTTGTCCCATGAAAAATATTCTGCGGTTTTTAAACCAGCACCTAGATCTGCTTTACTTTTGTAATTGCATGTAATATAGTAAAGCCACTCAGTTATTCAATAAAATCTATCTGTATAACACCACCTGCTGTTAGTTCTTTTTCTCATTACTCTGTCCACCTCACTAAGGTGGATGCACATGCTCAGTTTCATCTTCCAACTGCCTCCTTAGCTGCGATAGGAAGAGAGCTGCAGCAAAAAGGACACACCCTCTGAGCTGCGGGCTTGATATAATTCTAGCAGAGCAACTGGAACAATGAATGGGGAGATCTCTGGATCCATGTGTGGTACGGGGCTGGTTCTAGCTTTGTTAGAAAGAGATTGTCATGTTCTATATGATGTCTGATTTTAATTTTTTACGTCAATCATGGCATAACCCCTTTAACACCTTAGTGACCACAATACACCTTTTTATGATGGTCATGAAGGAGCTTTAAACTGTGACCTCGCCTTTCAGTACATTCCTGCTCTAATGGCCAAGATCCAAGAAATCTCCAATTCTGGACTTTTAACCCCTTAGATGCCCTGTAACCACTCAATCACGTGTCCAAAACCTCTTGTGGGACTCAAAAAATGTTGTTAGTAAAAAATAAAAATAAAAGTTAAAAAAGTTTTTTCAAAAATCAACATTTTCCATTACAATTTTTTTTTATGGAAACAAAATAAAAAAAGCAACAATACATAATTGGTATCCCTGCATCCATTATGACCTAAAATCAAAAAATAACAATTGCATAGTTTGCTCTAAAATGTATATGTATATATGCATATAGCTTCATTGATGAAAAATAAAATATTCTAGGCCTTGGAACATAGCGACTGAAAGACAGATTTTTTTTTTCTATGGTGCAAAATTAGCAAAACAAAAATGCAAATACACCTGGTATTGCCATTATTGTAATGACCCAGCAAATAAGAGAATTATGTTACCTATACTGCATGGTCAAGGCTGTAAGAAAGAAATAATAATAAAAATAATAAAGTTAAATAATAAATTATCTGCATTATATAGCATTAAAAATACAATTTGTCCCACAAAAAAAGCCCTTATAAGGGTATGTGGACAGAAAATTAAGTAATGACTCTTGAAATGCAATAACAAAAAGCAGAAAAAGCTTACTTGGTTATTAGGTTTAAAATAAGCTGGTCACTGAGGGGTTAATGAGCTAATTTCATTAGTGCTCCATTAGTGCCAAGTCTGTTGTTGATTTGACAGGGTACATTCAAAATCAAAATTAATTTGCATATCATTAACATGTGTTCATTAATATATAAGTGGGGATAACAGAATGTGACCAAAACATATGTGCCAATGCTAGTTTGCAGGATACAAGTATAAAAATAAAAGTACTGTATCGACTATTATTGATAGGAATGTGAAAGCATTGATGATGATGATGATAATGATGAAACAAGATCTTTTAGGGACAGAATGAGGCTGCAAAACCTCATCAGTCAAACATGGTGTACAATACAGTATACGTACAGGCCTAGAGTAATTGAGTGGCCAATGCAAACATTTTGTATTTGGTTTTTGCATGGCTCTCCTGGGGTCACTGCTGGCTATAAAAAAAACTTCTATGGGTTCCAATATGTGATGTCTATAACGGCTGCCATGCACCTAGAACCATTAACTAAAGACATTTTGTGAAACTGAACCATGGTTCCAGATGGGACTGTGAAATTAGCATTTATGATAGAAATAGGTACAGTATACATAGAAGTATTCTGGGGGAGGGTAACAAGGCACGAAAGGCTAGTTTTTCTAGACTCTATATACAGTAGAGTTAACTTTGGGTATATAATTTTTTGGTTTCATTCACAAGATTCCGACAAGTGAGTTTACAATGCAATTCAAAGGGTCATGACCTTATTATGTATAGCTCTAGGGTGGGCCATTAAAATAATTCCTTCTGGTTGGCCAAAAGTTGCAAGTCCATCCCCCATGCTCCCAGCACTAACCTGAAATAACTGGTTTTTAATTAAACATATATTTTAATATATGTGTTTCTCAATGGCTTTGCACCTCTGCTGGAGTGCTGGCACACAGCATGTACAACAGGGTGACAAAACTTTGTATTCCAGTTGGACCACATGTTATTGCATGCTCTTATTAAAGGAAATGTATCACCATAAAGTTCATTGGCCAGTTAAAACCAGATAGTAACATATCCTTTTTTGTATTCTGTTTTTATTTTCTGAACATGATTATGGGGGCAGACATCTTGCCTGAGCTGTTCTTAACAGCATTTACAAAGCATTAAGAAAATTGCTTTACGGCAGCCACATCGGCCATAGACACAATGGACAGGATGGGACCTCTTTGACCTATATGGGACAGTTTTCTAGGCATGCTCAGTGACCTGTGCAATGGTCATTGTATAAGGGAAGAATAGATAAACTGTGACAATCACCTATTGTGAATGCTGGATCCAGTGTTATCTATACACAGAGGTGATATCATTATAGGCTGGATTAGAATGACAGACAACTAGATAACTGCAGTAAAGTCATCTGTACAGACCAAGAAGTGGCGCCTATTATTAGGCTTATAGACCAGTGCGAAAACTGTAGGATTTTATGGGTTTTTGTTTATAAATAAATTCTTAAAAAATAAGTTATGTGATTTAAACAATAGGTCATTTTCCGATGACACATTCCCTTTAGCTCCTTATAAGCTTGTAAACAGAGCAGACAGCTCAGGAGATGGGAAGGTAGTGCTCTGTTACACAGAGCCATAATGGCAGTCTATGGTTGTTGTCGCCTTTCAACTTCCTACCTTCGTAGTCCAGTTAGGCTAAATATGAAATTATTTGACTTCAGCTCTTCCAAATTTCAGTACAAATGTTCATCCTTTGTATACTTATAAATAATATATATAGTACTGTGCAAAAGTTTTCGGTAGGCGTGGTAAGAATGCTTTAAAAAAAAAAAAAGGAGTGTTAATAGTTCGGTTTTATCAATGAACAAAATGCAAAGAGCATGAACAAAAATGAAATCTAAGTCAAATCAATAGGGGAGATTTATCATAGTCTGGCAGCGTACGACTTGTTATAAATTAGGCACAGAATTTGGCAATCCATGCACCTCAACTGCAATCTACCCCAGCCAGGGGCTAGCACAGATTTCAGGACTAGTGAGGCCAGTGGAGTATTCGTTTTTTTCACACCACAAATGTGGCATATCCTAATGATAAATCTGGCCCAATGTTTGGTGTGACTACACACACTTTTTGAAGGAATTCAGGTGGGTGTTTTTTCCAAACATTTTGGAGAACCATAGATCTTCTGCAGATGTAGGCCAGCTCAAATCCTTCTGTCTCTTTACGTAATCCCAGACAAGCTTGATGACGTTGAGATCAGGGCTCAGTGGGAGCCATATCATCATTTCCAGGACACCTTGTTCTTCTTTACTCTGAAGATAGTTCCCCAACTGCATTTGCTAAAAACAGTGCAACAGATGAAAGAAACATCAGGGGGAATTTATCAGGAGTGGAAAATTTTTATCAGTTTTGCTTGAGTCTGCGTTGGAGTACTTTATGCCACATTTATCAAATGTCTCATGTTGTTCTATCCTTAGACCTAACACTTTTGTCTAGAGAAGCTACTCCAGTTTTCCTACTCCACCCTTCTCCCGGAGTGAGATTGCGACATTTCTTTCTAAAGTCTCAATGATAAATCTGGAGTGAAACTCATTAACATAGCTAACCACCCACATTACAAAACTGGAGTGAGTGGGGTAAAAATGCAAAAAGTGGCAAAATTTGGTGCAAGCGGGTGTAAAAAAGCCACCAAACTTTGCGCAATTGCTTAAATTTTGCACAAGCAAGTATAAAAATTATGTTTATTTCCTTCGAACTCAGAAGATGTCCAGCAGTGTTATCAGCTCAGAACTGGCAGAAACCAGTGGGACCAGGTAAATCCATTTACTGTTTGGAAAAGTCTGGCCACAAGGGGTCTTTATGGAAGAATTGTGGATGGAGATAGATCGATAGATGGATAGATACAGACAAAAGTATGTAAAAAAAAAACATAAAAAAATGATTTATATGAGAAAGGTTCCAGTTGCAGCTGAAAAGTTGCTGCTGTATGGGTGAATAAATAATATTTGAATTTTTTTATCTATGTTGGAAGTGCTGCCATTTCTTTTGTCTGGTTAAAAATGGCACTGGAGACAAGTCCCTGAGGATTAGCACCCCTTATATCTTGGACTAGCTTGGTGCTGATACATTTTTTTCGATATACAGTATATAGCAAAATATATAGCAACATTTAGAAAACAAAATCCATATTTTCAGCTGAACCAGAAAGGTTATAACATTATAAGGCTAGAAATATTTGAGGATGACTCATATAGCTCAAGGACTTGTTGACAAGTCTGAAAATTGACTACTTAATAGACAGTTTGAATAACATCAATTTATCAAAGTATTGTACTTTGTTTTAATTTGCTTGCCCTACTTGTGTCAGCGTCTGAAGGATGGATCAGTAGCAGAAGACATTTGATGTTTATATGTAATGACTGGAACTGCATGCATCTTGATATTAGAACTATGCACTAAAAGTATGAGCTTGGATCAAAGTTACACAGAAATTTCCTTTTTAAACATTAGGAATCCATAGACTACACTCAGAATTATTGCGTTTGGCACAGGAAAAAAAGAACGGCAGAAAGAAGATTGTCACTTCCAGATGATGTCATATGAAGTCGCATCTCTTAACTAACTACTTCTAATGCAAGCTACTCAAAAAGCATTTCCAATCTGATAAATTATTCATTGATGAATGAATAATAAATGAGCGTTAATAAATTCAAATCTTAAAGCTAAATTACAAACATGTGAAGAAAAACATCATGGCTTTAGCTAATCACTTCTTTTTGTCTAGAAAAGTTAAAACAAAATTGGTCCTTATTGGAAGAATTTAAGAAAATAAACTGTGAGGTATAATACTATGCGCCATAAATCTAAAGCAGGAAACCATTTCATATAAATAACATTATGGTCATACATCTTATCCCATGTCATGATCAATACATGGCAATTGCTGATGGACTAAGAACTAATAAAATGTAGTCTAACAATGAATATATAGCATACGTAAGCTTGTTTACAAGGATCTGACATGGTCATGTACCCTCACCAAGAATAATGCATTACTTATTACCTTTCAATTAGAAAGGGAGTTTAAACCCTACTTTAAATTATATATATATATATATATATATATATATATATATTTTTTTTTTTTTACCTAAATACAGAAATTGCTGCTTACTGACCGAACAAGCTGACAAGAATTAATCCTAGAAGCCCAATTCGCTTCAACAATAGATCGACAAGCAGGTGATAAATGTCCTGCCTGGTCTTGGTTCATTTGTGCAGTATATCCTTAAAAATTCAGAATGCAGTGAACCATGAAAGATAATTGGGATCAGAATTTATATTCTTTGGAAGGTGAAGACAACATTCATATACATATTTAAATGCACTGTGCCAATAATAATCCCTGAAGGAACAAGCTGTGTCAGGTTTCAAGGCTATGTGGAGAATACTTATGAGATGCTGTGCTAGCAAAGAACATAAATGTATTGTTCTAAATTTTTCGCATCCAGTTATACGGTGTGTATGAAAATGTCCTGCATAGAACTCAGAATGCACTGTTAAGGTGCCCATACCCCTTCAATAATAGTTGGCTAATATATTTCCAAAATTCCCCAGGTACATACACTCTCGACCAAGTGTGTCTGTGTTTTCAAAAGGCAGAGAGGAGAACAAAAGCATAAAATTCAACTTGCTCTATCCTTCTCTCTCCTAACATGATAGTTAAAGTAAATGTGTCACCCAAAATTTAATATACAAGTTAAAAAAAGATATGTAGCAACACATCACCTTTTTTCCAAAATTTCTTTATTCTATTTCCTAAACATAATTATAGTGGTGGCCATCTTGCCTGAGCTGTTCTTAACAACAATTACAAAGTATTTAAAAAAATTTGCTTTACAGCAGCCCCATGGTCTATAGACACAATGGTCTGAAGGGGATCTCATTGACTTCTATAGGAGAGTTTTCTAGGCATGCTCTGGGATATCATCAACAATTATTTAAAAATATAAAAATGTGATTTAAACAATAGATTATTTTCTGATGACATAATCCCCATGCACATTGGACTGGCAGCCGGCACCACACGTTGGAGGTTTCCACCTACAATACTGTGTAAAGGGGTCTGTACAGGTTCAGATTGGGTGTTCAGATGCCACATGGATATCAAAAACATTTTGTCTCTGTGGTATTAATGCAGCTCCACCATATAACTGTACAAAGGCTGAATGGAGGAAAAGAAAACCTAGCATAAATAAATCTGTGAAATTCAATACGACTAGAATTAAGAAAGAAATTCAGAAAAATTAGCTGTCCTGGCAAATGAGTCCTAATAAGCAAGAGGCCAATTTGAATATTAAAAAAGATTATCCACTTTGAACAATGTCTACTTGTTAGTAGGGTGCATTGACAATACGTTGATGCCAAAGATGCCTACTGTGATCCCCAGCAACTAGCTGTCACTTGCGGGGAAAACTGGCACAAAGTGTTCAATTTCCCTGTGCCCACGGGGTTAATTAAATATTACACAGTGCCCATGCAAATCAATGAGCTGTCAAGCAGTGTGGGACAAGACAGGCCCCCCAAAGTGAGAGAAGCTCTTTGTACCCCCTTTCTACTCAGGCCATGAAATGAGTGTCCTGAATGGAGGACCCCTCTAGTAACTGAGACTTCCCTACTTTTATGAAGTAGACAACCCCTTTAAAAAGATCATGTTAGGAAATGCCTAAGGACAAATAAAGATTAAACCTCTGTTTTTTTATTAAATAAAGCTGTCCAATCACAGCTGCAGTGGTTTTGTCATATACAAACTGCTGTTGTATTTCACACTGTATCTGTTTCTCGACATGGAGACAGTAATATATAGGCAATGGATGGTTCCACTCGGGTTGCCATGGATACATCCCCAGACATATACAGTACATTGCAGGCTGATTACTGTATCACACGATTATCTGGTCTCAAGGAGGCCACAGACATGAGAGGAAACAGTAGAACGAAACAATTTTTTTCTAATTATTAACCAATCATTGACCACATTCTTCCTCTATATATTCCAGCTCAGGACCCTTGTCGATTTACCTGATCAATAGTGGTCCTAGCATTTCTGACCGCCCTGCTATCCATGCTAATGTGTGTCCTTTTGTTTCCTGACCTCAATACCAATCTTCTTGTAAACTACCTTCCCATGAACTCCTCCTGCCTCGACATGGTAGTTTGTATTACTATGATCCTGTTGGCACTGCTGCACTGCACTTCTGGCTCACCAGCCTGTCCTCCCAACCCTTCAACTATTGCTATTGGAAACTATCCAGAGAACTGCCACCTGAGGTTTCCTCAAGACACAGCCCATAGGCTTGATTGGTCAATAAAAACTCAGCAACCCCGGCCTAGCCCAAAGCCAAATCCAGGAGTAATAAAGTGGATCCATCTCTAGATTGTAATATTTGAACAAACGGAATATTTACTTGGCAGGATTTATTCACAGAACTGAAAGGCAGTGCACAATAGAAAAGGGTTTACATTCTGTTACTACGTTACTTTTGTTATTTCATGACTAATAAAGCCTTCATACAACCTTAAAGCCCATTATATATCATTATTGATTTATCTTACATAAATACACTCAAGTAAATAAAGGCCACAGTAATAGAAATAGATATGATTTACTACTGGCTTGATGACAGTAAAAACCCAGGCAACCTACAATGGAAAACAATAAATACAGTATAACCAACCACAAGCCAAGGAAAGTAAAGCTACACTAATGTGCAATAAAGATCCCCCTGAATTTATTGCAAATGGCTGCATTTACCGCCAACCTGCCAGAAATGGGCATATATGGAAAAGCGGTACCATAATATATATAGTTTGTACCTAGGTGAGTGTGACTTGTAAGATACTGGATCAAGTGGAATGCATTGTGGAGGATGGAGAAATTATTACATTAAAACATCAGTAACTTTGTCAAACAGACATGTCAAAAGTTTTGATTGTTGGGGGTCTGTGACCCCCACCCATATCTAGAACAAGGAGAGAAAAGCATACCCATATTGCGCTCTCTCTCCTCAATGCACAAGAAGGGCTCCATATAAGTCTATGGGCCTGTCTTGATTCTATCTTCAGCAGTGAGGAGAGTATGATATGGGCACGCCTCTCTCCCCTCAGTCTAAGGATCGGAGGGGGTCTGAGGACTCAGATCCCCAACAATCGAAACTTTTTTTTTTTAAAGTTAGGGACGTTTTAATACAGTCATATTATCATGGCCACTTCCTACTTTTGTTGTCAGCAGAGCGTAGCGCATGAAGGAAGTCATTTGTATATAAGGTTTCCGATAGGCTGTCTGCAAACAAATCCCTTGTTGCTGTCATGAGGGTGGCAGGGTGGCAAGGGTGGCAGTATTTCTGAAACTGGGCAGTTTGTGAACAGTTTCCATGCTCTTGTAGTGAAAGTGTTTTGTAAGTGGACAACTGGCACCATTGCGAATAAGCGAAATGGAAACTGCTGAGCACCACATGCCACTGATGTCAGAGGTGAACGTCGACAATGAAGGTGCGTGAAGGCGGACCGAAACAGTACAGTGGATAACCTCACCACCAAAATTAACAAAGGGCCTACCAGACGTGTCTCCCATACTGCATATGGGGCTCCAAAGCAGATGGATTGTCATTGCACCTCTGCTAATGAAGTTACATCAACAGAAAATGTTTACATTTTCATGGCAGTATCAGACTTGGACCTCCGCTTATTGGCAAAGGGTTGCCTAACCTTCTCTGATAAATAATGTTTTCTGCTTCATTGAACGGATGGCCGGTGGCATGTCAAATGAGAAACATCAGAGGACAAAAACTCTGGAACCATTGTGGGAAGAACACAAGCTGGAGGTGGCAACGTTAAGGTCTAGGGAATGTTTTCATGGCATTCTGGGCCCCCTCATCCATGTGGAAGGCATATCAACTCATTTGGGTATGAATCCATCCTTGCAGATCACATACACCCATACATGTTGATTGTCTTCCCTGGGGTGTATGGGATATTCTAGCAAGACAATGCAACATGTCACACAGCTAGAAATGTCAGATACTGGTTGGAAGAGCATGACCAAGACTTTCAAGTCCTACACTGGCACTGTATTGCCCAACCTTGGACATAATTGAGCATCTCTGGGACCACCTAGATTGTCGTGTTCACTCTATGGATCCTCCCCCATGCACCCTCCGGCCAGGAGTGTAACTACCATAGCGGCAGACCATGCGACTGCTATGGAGCCCAGGGCAAGAGGGGGCCCAGTATTAGTTGGGATTATCTTCTCGTCTACTGGAGGTGAAAACTTGGTCAGGACTCTGGCCCTCTAAGCAGGGGTGCACAACCTGCGGCCCCCAGAGCCGCATGCACCGCAGAGCCAAGGTTTGCGGCCTCCATTCTGCTGGTCAGAAACACAGCTGATCGTGCGATCAGCTCCTGCCCCTGTACTGTAGCAGGAGTCTGGAGCAGGACAGGTCCCTATTGGTGAGAGTGGGGGAGCCGAGGAGAAGGCAGGCGCAGTTTATCAGCGCTTCTGCGTTCTCCTCAAGGAGCACTCTGCAGCAGTGGCGTACTAAGTGGGGGGCGGTCCTCCCCGGGTGCCAGCTCTCAGGGGGTGCCAGAAGCAATGAGCGCTTCCATCAATACAGATGGAAGCGCTCATTGCTAGAGCGCAGGGAGCTGGGTCCTGTCACTCACTGCTCGGCTCCCCGTGCTCCTCTACTCCTTCAGGCCGGCGGAGCCTGCTGCCCGGGAATCTGCATAAGCTCCACCCACACCGTGCTGCAGATCGATCTGTGCCTGCAGGGAAGAGAGGTATGTGAGCTTCAGGAACGGGACAAGGTGAGAAGGTACTGTGTTTTTAACACAGAGGGGACACAATGGTCATTGCTAATGTGAAGGGGGCACAATTGGCATTTATACTCTGGAGGGGGCACAATGGGCATTACTAATGTGAAGGAGGCAGAATGGGCATTACTACTCTGCAGGGGGAACAATGGACATTGCTAATGTGAAGGGGACACAATGGGAATTTCTACTCTGCAGGGGGCACAATGGGCATTTCTACTCTGGAGGGGGCACAATGGGCATTTCTTCTCTGGAGGGGGCACAATGGGCATTGATAATGTGAAGAGGGCACAATGGGCATTTCTACTCTGGAGGGGGCACAGTTCACATAGGGAATTACTACTCTGAAGGGGGCACAGAGGGCATTATTAATGTGAAGGGGGCACAATGGGCATTACTAGCACAGAGGGCATTACTACTATTAAGGGGGCACAATGAGGATTTTCCCTATGGAGGGGACACAGAGGGCATTATTACTGTGAAGGGAGCACAATGGGCATTATTACTGTGAAGGGGGCACAATGGGCATTACTACTATTAAGGGGCATTATCACTGTGAAGGAGGCAGAATGGGGATTATTACTGTGAGGGGGCACAAAGAGGGCATTACAATTGTGAAGGTGCACAGATAGGGCATTACTACTGTGAAAGAAGCACAGAGAGGGCATAACTACTGTGAGAGGGGCACAATGAGGGCAAAACTACTATGAAGGGGGCACAATGAAGGGATAAGTACTTTGAAGGGGCACAATGTGGGCATAACGACTGTTAGGGGGCACACATCTGTACAAAACTACTGTGAATGTTGTACAATGTGGACAATACTACTGTGAGGGGGGTATGATTTTTTTTAAGTATTGGTGGAAGGGGGGGGGGTGCCAGAGGAAGGACCCGCCCCGGTGCTAAACAACCTAGGCACACCACTGGGCGGGTCAGCAGATAAACAAGCGATCACTCGTTTGTCGGCTGATTTGCATATTTTATCAGGATGAAAGATTACAATTATTGTCAGCACATCTCCCTGTGTAATCAGTGTGCTGCCAATAATCAACAGAACTGAATGAGGGAGCAGTGACTGTGGTAGCCATCATTCCTCCCCAGTCACTTTGCATCAGCCTGTGTAATAGACTGATGCAAACAAGTGCTGATTAACTTTTTTTTTTTTTGCAGTCCCTTGAAATAGAGCAATGTAACAATGCGACCCCGAGACCAAAAAAGGTTGTGCACCCCTGCTCTAAAGGAACAACTTTTAGCAAATTAAGCAGTAGAAAAATGGCCAAAGCCAAAGGGTCATTAAAAAGGGTTTAGGCAGAAACCCTTCTGTCCTGTGTGGATGGCCTGGTTTGATCCTTGCTATGGGGCTGTACTTTTCTATGTACGCCACTGCCTCCAGCACCTGTGGGATGCACTGCGGTCAGCATGGCTCCAGATACCTGTGACAACCTACCAGGATCTTATGGAGTCACTTCCAGCCCGTCTAGCTGCTGTCCATGCTGCACACAGAGGTTACTCTGGATATTAGCTGGTGGTCATAAAAATGTGACTCAACCGTATACATTCCCCAAGTGATTCTATTTATTTGTCTTAAGAATAAGTCATCTTCAAACCTTGTCAAGTGGAATGTGACTGGGAAGCAATCATCTGGAACAGAGTTGCTTAACCCAGCAAACATGTAGCATGTGGAAGGCGAATCTTGAATGCATTCACTTGTAATACAAATATTTTTCGCTAGTATGTACAAATCAAATACAAGATTTATTGTAATAAATACAAGATACATTGTAACTAATATTTGGCACATTCTACACAATGAGAAGCCTTCCAGAGTGAATTACGGTATTAATATTTGATGTTATATGATAAAATTTCAGAGAAATTGCATGCATCAGGGCATCTAATAGTTCTACCTGACACTTCTAAAAGAAGCTCTGATTTAGTCACTCTCATATCAGATAATAATGATGCCTTCAAATGCGGCAGATTTTGTACCCTTAGGCCTCTTTCACACAAGCGATACGGAATATGTCCGGATCTTTTTTCAGGTTCGACGGTTTTGTACGCAAGTTCAAGCATTTTTATCTGCGAGTGCGTTCAGTTTTTTCCACGTGGTTGCAATAAGTTTTGATGCGTTTTTCGTGCGCGTGAAGAAAAACATCTCCCCGCAACCATCAGTGAAAAACCATTGCATCTGTCTTTCACGCAAGCCCCATTCACTTCTATGGGACCATATTGAAAAACGTACAATATAAAATTATGCTATAATTTTTCCTTAATGCACAGATTATGTGCTGACTCCTTACAAGCTATGTTCTGCTGTGTCTCAATATTAGGTGGTCATAGGAAAGAAATGAATAATATTCTACAAATGCAATGAGCTGAAAGGAAAGGTTTACTGTCTTTATCGGAGAATCCACAGGATATAATCATTAGCATGCAGGCAATGGCTTTATATGGGTCCCTGGAGATAGGAGGTTTACAATAGCAGCTTTCCTCCTGGACTGCTTGAATGACGCTGACAGCAAAAATAAGAGCAGAATCCTTGAAAGCTGTTGAGCAGTAGCTTTTTCGATAAGGAAGCAATGCTTCTAGCCCGAGAATCTCTACAGATAATGGTTCCATCAGTAAAATATTTCATGTACCATATGTAGTCTGTGTATATTACAAAACCAGGCCTAATGCGTCTGAGAGGACAGTCAGCTGAAATGTAAGAACAGTAATGGAGGTTGTACAAGATCAAACGGGTTGTCTGGTTTAGAAAACCTATGTTCAAAAACCCTGTTTGGGAATTTTCAGTTACCAGATGAAGGTCCTCATTTATAGACAGATCTTTCAATCAGAAGGACCTGATAATGTCTGTGCATTAGACAGAAAGCCTGTTCATTTCAATGAGAACTGCGCAGTGCCTCATTTCCCCAGCGATGGCGCTGCAGGGAAACTAAACACTTGATGCCATGTACCCTTCTAACCAAATGAGATTGGCAAAGGCAGTTAACCCATTACACCTGATCAAGCAAATGTTTCTTTTATATAGTCATCATGGTGTCAGAAACATTTTTTGCACTAGATCTGCATTAGCACTTAAAGAAACTGGACAACACTTGCGGCCTGCCTGTAACAAAGAAAAGACTATTACTTACCTATTAGATTCCATGCTATCGCACTGGTTATCCTGGCTGGGCTCTGTTGACCCGGCTGCAGCAGTGACATACTGTTGACAACATGTGACGATTGCAGCCATTTACTAGCCTCATGCAGTGCACCACTAAGGCCAGTAATTGGCTTCAGCGGTCATGTGTTGTCGAAGTGACATCACTGCTGCTGCCAGTTCAACAGAGACTGGGCGGGATCAACTAAGTAAGTAATGGTCTATTCTCTATTGCAGGAACACCACGAGTGTTCCTCCTGAGACTGCACAATCCTGTTAACTGCTATATTTTTAGGTTTTATTTGTCTATCCAAGCATTTGGACAAACTTCATCTCATCTAAATGAAATTAAGAAAGAACTAAGAACGAAGAAAGAGAGTTGCGTAGATTAGCAATTACGTTCCACATCTACCTTAAAGGGGTTCTCCTTAAGAAAATGAAAATACTTAAATATTATTTCATAATAAACATATTCACAAATACCTTTCACTAGTTATAATGGCTAGTTTTCTCTAGGGAGCAGTCATTAGGAGAAATAAAATGGCCGCCGTCCAATTCGGACACACAAAACCTGTCCTAATCATTTAGCAGTAAAAGTTACTTGACAACACTGAACTACAGAGCTGCCTCATCCTCCTCTCTACTCTACTTGTCAGGGATTATGACCCTGAATACAGGTCAATCTCTGTAGTAATGGAGATGATGAGGAGACACGAGAGGAGGGTGAGTTGTGGTTACTGAGCAGCAGCACTTGAATGCAGTCTCCATTACCAGAGCTCCATATCACCACAGTCTGTCCTGTCCGTCATCTCTGTATTTCATGTCTCCTTATGAACTAAATTCCACAGAGATTCAACTAAAGTTCTTATCATCTGGATTCAGGATCATAATCCATGACAAGTAGAGAGGAGGAGGAGGAGGAGGAGGCAGCTCTTTAGTTCAGTGTTGTTAAGTAACTTGTCCTCGTGATTAGGACAGGTTTTGTGTGAACTAATGGGACGGCGGCCATTTTGTTTTGCCAGATGATTGCTACCCAGACAAAACGAGCCATTATAAATAATGAAAGGTATTTCAGAATACATTTATTATAAAGTAATATTTAAGTATTTTAATTTTTTTAGTTCCCGGAGAACCCCTTTAATGTAACTCTTAAGTCTATGGCTATATGACAACATCGCAACATGCAGTCCTAGCCAAGATCACAAGACTGTAGCGTCACACATGGCTCATTGCTATACATGTGCTAGCACAATTAAATCTGATGTTTATTACAGAAAGACAAGTGACTCAGATTAGGAACAAAAGGTTATTCTGCAAGAACAATAATGGACAGTTTTCAGACTAGCACCTGGATCTGAATACTTTTGATTTCTAAAGTGCTGTGGAATATGATGGCACTAAATAAATAAAAATTATTATTATTTTGTAATTGCATGTAATAAAACATTTTGTATAGCCGTTGAGTTATTCAATAAAATATATCTGTATAGTGCTACCTGCTGTTTGTTCTTTTTCTTATCTTTGTGCACCTCAGTAACACTGCTGAAGTGGACGCACATGCTCAGTTCTATCTTTCAACTGCCACTAGTCATATCTACTGTTAGAAGCTGTGATAGTTGCGGGGAGGCAGGTCCAGCAGAAAACACACACCCCTGAATAAGGGCACGCCTCCTGAGTTGCAGCAAAAAGGACACACCCTTTCGGCACCAGCTTGAAATAAATCTAACGCAGTGATTTAAAAAATGAATGGCGGAAGCTCTGGCTCTATGTGAGGTACAGGGCTGGTTCTAGCTTTGTTAGAAAGAGATTGTCATGGACTATATGATGTTCAATTACCATTTTCACATTATTCATGGGATAACCCCTTTAAGCATTATTTTTAAAAAATGACTTTTTATATGCTATTCTGATCTAAATTGAGTTTACTGTATTCAATGACACAAAGACATAATGAGCACAGTATTTTCTGTGTGCAGAAAGGGGAAATAGGGTAAATAGTAAATAATATAAAACATGAGGTGATTCTCTGTTATAGCTGTCTCTTTTCTCTCGCCCCCGAGGCTCACATCCATGGAATTACCTACCAACGCTACTGTCTGTATAGGAATGTTGTAGAAACGAGAACAAATCAAGTGCTCATTTGGAAAAGTCTGAAAGAGGTTGAGACTGTGATGGACTAAAGTGTCAGGTAAATCCTAATAGCTATACAAATTGCAAAGCTGAAATCATAATGGAGGGAAAAGGCAGCAGAAGTGGTTGAAGGTAATACCATTCCCCATATCCAGAAGATGACCTATCTGACATCACCACACCGTTCTGTCCTATTAAGGCTCCATGCACACATGAAAAAAAACGTCCGTTAAAAACAGACACACTGTCAGTTTTTCATGGCCATTTTGCATCAGTGTGTACATCCATTTTCTGTCCGTGTGTCCGTTTTTAATGTCCGTTTTGCATTAGTTTTTCATGTCCGTTAAAAACTGACATGAAAAACGGATGAATTTGATTTCTAGACCCACCTTTCTGAGAACACCCACGGATGGTAGGCCCCCAGCTAAAATATTGTCCCCCATAGTGTAGGAATTTTTTATTTTATTTTTTTGCTGCCCCCAGCTTTAATAATGTCGCCATGTAGGCTCCCATCTAAAATAATTTCCCCATAGGGTAGGATTTTTTTACTGTTTTTTTTTACTGTCCCCAGATTTAATAATGCACTCTATTTTGGCCCCAGCTAAAATAATGTCTCCCACAGTGTAAATAATATTTTTATAGTGCCCCCAGCTTTAATAATGCCCCCAGGTAGGATCCCAGCTTTAATAATGCCCCCCATAGTGTAGGAATTTTTTTTACTGTCCCCATTTTTAACGTCAGGAGGTCCTTACGGAGTATAGTATTTAGCATATACCAAGAAGAGACTGCCGCACTGCGAGCAAGTGGATGAGGTGAGTTTTTTTTTGGCTGCGGGGCACTATGGGAGCAATATTTAAAACCATGGGGGACATTTTCTTTAACCTGCGTACCCATTTTTAACGGCCGTTAGACGGGTGCACTCCTGTCAATCGGCCGTTAAAAATGGTCCCATTGATTTCAATGGGGTCCGCACGGCCGTAGAAACAGCCAAAAATAAGACATGTCCTATTTTTGGACTGACGCTATTTACTGCCCGTGTGAATAGCCCTATAGACTTTCACTGGTGCTAAAAATGGCCGTGTGACGGACGTTACTTAGACGGCCGTCACACAGCCATTTTTCACTGTTGTGTGCATGTAGCCTTAATGCACTTGTTATCAAAATCTCCAGCTCGGCCACTTTACCTGACAGAGGATGGTGCCGTTCTGTTCCTCAGACGTCTGCTTTGCTCTTTGTGATGTGAGCCAAATGGCTGAGAGGAGCTATGATATTTCCGATGCCCATTCAGCGCGTCCTGTATTTATGGCACTAGCCTCTGCCAGGAGGGTTCAGAAGCCCACGTTTTCCAGTCATATTCATCTTGATTAATAATTTTATTGGATCACTGCTTTGTATTTCTATTGTGCGACTATATATTCTGTTGGCATTTATGTAAGGAATGGAGCCTTCCTAAATTATTCATACCCATTGGCCACACTTACATTACATACAGTTCTATAAAGCTTGTTGTAGTGAGTTCATTGAGGAGAGTTATCAAAGTGTCTAAAATAAGGTCTATGTTGCCCATAGCAACCAACCACAGAGCAGCTTTTATTTCTTGCTTTTTTTATTGGCTAGTTTATTAGAGCTAGGCATGTATACCTAAGTTAGTCTGACAATGATTGCCAAAAGATCTGTAATTACCTTATAATAACAGTTTTCATTAATGTCCCCTGTCTCTTTCCACTGGTCCCTTAATAGACTGTTGCTGGAGCTTTTCTGTCTTCCCTTTAGTGTAAACAGAAGTCAGAGGGGTGGTCCTCTACACTGCATGCCTGCATTAGGCTTCAGAGTGAGTAGGCTTGTCAGTAATCAAATCTGATTGGCTGGCAGGAATCTGCTGGCTAAAGCAAGAGTGTATGGTGAGGTAAGTGTGTAAGTGAGGGACGGCAGTTTTGGCCTCAGAGAACTGGCAGGGGAGCCATCTTGAGAAAATTCTCATATTGATCCTCATCCTCATTCGTTATAGGTTATGCCATTTTTTACATCACTGTTATGCCAACCTTACCACATCAACAGCAAGTTCCTACAACTAGCGGTGCATGGAGACATATCATAGGGCAATGCCATGTAAATTAAGATATGATCTCACAAGCGACATTTCTGTATTGCATGGGTCATATGGAATCTCAACCAAACAAAAATTATAGATGCAATTGGCCATACACCCTACTTAGATGTAGGCTTAGTTCCTCATAAATATGCTTGCTCACACCATATGAGTGCATGTGTTTACAGCCATAGAGAAAGTGGGTAAGTGGCTGCCACTTACCTCCAACATGCCCAATGCTTATTTCCACAGCACATGTCATAATGTTGGGTTGCCCCAATATACATGAGTATAGTCAGCTAAAGTTAATGCTATCTCTAAAAACTGAGTGGACAATGATGGAGGTTTGAGGCACTCATATGATCCTATGAGTGCAGGACAATAGCACAGCAGGCGGCCCGATGTGCACAGCCTCGTTGTAATCTATAATTCTGTGCGCTCCCATGTGCACGATCAATGCCGCTTCGGGACATATGGCCCACTCACAGATCATATTTATCAAAGGGCATACAGTCGTGTGCGAGAGGCCTTAATTGAAAACACTTGACATTTCCTGATAAAGTCTACTTTGGAACTATTTTCTACAGCTAAAGGGGTTCTCTGGGATTTTGATACTGATGGCTTATGCTCAGTACAGGTCATCAATGTCAGTTGCCGGGGGTCCGAGTTGGCACTCCCACTATCAGCTGTTTAAAGAGGCTGTGGCGCTATGTAGGCACTTAGGCCTCTTCCTAGGCTAGTTAAGTCACCGTACCTAGGTCACGTGGCCTAGGCAACAGTTCAGTACCATTCAAGGGAAAGGAGCTGAGCTGCGACACCAAGCACAGCCACTATCAAATGGATGGTGCTGTTCTTGGTAAGCTGTAAGGAGGCCGTGGCTCACTCCTGAGGATATGACATCAATATGAAAATCCTGGAGAACCCCTTGAAAAACTTTTTAACCATAGCAGAACAGATGTTCACTGAGCATAGATGTACAAGACTGCAGTTAGTACTGCTTGTAGCAGCTAGTCAACTAAAACAAAAACTCAGTGGAGTATCATCAATATGTACCACCAGCATTTCTGTTGATCATTGACAACGCCAGTGAGACACCAGAAAGGGGCACTAGAGTACTTGTACCCCCAACTGCTAGACAACAGCCAAAACATATTAGCACTCCGCATAGTCATCACATAAAATCATTTTTCACATTCTGTCTTATTTACCAGAGCATCCCTTTAAGATATACATGAAAAAACTGATTTGGAGTCATTTTTACCTCATGGATGCAGAAGAAATAGATTGCATCAACCTTCTCTGATGTGCACCATATTATCTACTGTATGACCATGCCAGGAATAAAATGGTTCTTGAGATCCTAATAGATTAAAATGTACTTTTATACCTAATCATATCCAACACCAGTTTTATAACAGTCTACAAACACATTTTATATTTTAATCATGAGAACGAGCTGTCTACAGAATCCATCCTGCTTGAATCAGAAATTGACAGCAACAGGGGCTCATGTGACAGATAAGATATACAAAATGAAACATATTACTAAAAAACTATGGCTGGCAGCAACATCGATCAGCAAGAGATCTCACCTAATGACCTAAAGTAAAAAGCGGGCCCGGTTTCCAGCCTAACAAAAGACCCCAGTCTGCTTCAGCTTCCTTAGTTGGCTGATAAAAAAAGATCTGACATAGAGCTTCAGTGGAGCAGAGAATCAATAATTGCTCACAGCTCCAAGCAAGTTGTCCCTCAAAAAAATCTTCTCAGGGAAAACATGGAAAATCTAAGCATCTGAGTAAATTTCACTTTCAATTCGCCTAAGAAGTGATTAAAAAGCCATTTACTGAGACACGTCTCTTACTTCCATGGGGGGTAACAGCATCATTTTCTTTCTTGTCAGCTAAAACAAATACAGTACAAGCTGACTGCACACAAGCAAAAACACATAGGAATAGAAAGCTGTGGAAGGTCCACATAAGTGATGTGAAATACTGAAGAATACTATGGGGTACTTTTATTAAGACCGGGGTTTTAGACACCAGTCTTAATAAAGGCCTCTCCATAACTTCGGTGCATACAGCGCCAGTTATAAATGTAAGACAGCTTCCAAGCTGTCTTACATTAAGACCATTTTCTACACCTAAAACAGACCTAGAAAATGGTAAATGAGACGGACTTGCTGGGGTGTCCCTGCCACGCCCACAATATTAGACCTGGCGTGAGCAGGGTGAAGTTGCAGATAGAGCCTACAAAAGCCTAGTTTAAGCATATTTCAGTATAGTAAATGACCCCTTATGTATGTTTTATAGGCGCCCAATAATTATGGGATGAGTGAAAAAAAAAGTATACAAGCAAAAAAGCTATTTTTTAGGCTACTTTCACACTAGCGTTTTGGTTTCCGTTTGTGAGATCCGTTCAGGGATCTCACAAGCGGTCCAAAACTGATCAGTTTTGCCCTTATTGCATTCTGAACGGATAAGGATCCGCTCAGAATGCATCAGTTTGGCTGAGTTTTGGCTCCGTTCCGCCTCCATTCTGCTTTGGAGGCGGACACCAAAACGCTGCTTGCCAAACGGATCCGTGCTGACACACAATGTAAGTCAATGGGGACGCACCAAACGTGAGTGTGAAAGTAGCCTTATACTTAAAATTAACACCAATGGCAATTGTTTTCTTTTTTTATTATCCTATTTAAGTTCCAGTGCTATAACTGTCTTCTCTGGCAATTTGGTCTAGCATTAGCAATGGTAATGCTGGTTTAACATGGTTGTCTCATCACAAACTCCTTTAATATAAAAGATGCCTGAGACCTTCAGCAATCCTCATAGAAATGTAGGTCCTTCTATGTCAGAAATAGATGGGCTGGGTCCACAAGAGAGATTCAATGTTGTTAGTGCCTCACCGGCCTGGCTCATAGACAAGTCCCTCTGTGATGTCTATATTCCCTAATAATTTCTATCAAGACGAAGCCTCTTTAAATAACCTTTTTTAAAGACTCCACTATACTCAAAATCTCAAAATCCAGATGTGGCTCCAGTTAAAGGGGTTTTCTAGTCAAAAACAAACTTCTCTGAATGTTGTTAAATATTTCAAAAAACATACCTCATGGATCCATTACCACTCCCTTATCCTCTGCCGCTCTCTACTTCCTGGTCCAGTGATGACATTTGTCAGGGACAAAGGGTGTTCATGAGGCAAGTATGTTTGTGAGGGCTGGCCTCACCCACCAAAATACCCAGGGATCCTCTGACAGCCCACAATAATGTGTACAAAAATCCAGCCGAAGATTACACAATTTTAAACCGATTTGGAACCAGATACTTGCTGCCAGAGACAATTCTTATTTAGGTTTAATTCACACATAACTCAATAGAATGTATTATTATGATATGACCTATAAGAATAATGGCATATCATAGCATGCAATTAAAAGTGGACCTGCAAATATTCAGTATAAATTAATGAACCATTTACTTCAGTTGGTTCAAGGTACACAACCCAGTCCAACACCGAATGTTGAGTTTTTAGATATATAATAAGTATTTGTATGTGCAGTATCCCAGAGCAGGGGCTATCTGTAAATGATTTGTTATTTAATGTTATGTAATGTTATCCAACGTAATGTATGCCCAGCATAGCATGGTATGGATGGCACAGCGAGTGTTAAGAATCCTGGTTCAGGCCTTGTAGGTGGTTAGATGTAGCTGGCTCAACTCCAGTCTGGAAAGTCTAGACTGGAGTTGTTGGAGGAAGGAAACCGTGACCTATGCTCCTTCTCCTCGAGTTCCACAGGCCACACAGATCACAGTGTGACTTATTGCAAGATCAACAAGAGGGAGAGAAAGAGGAGTGTTTAGAATATGTATGGCCAAGCATAGGAGTCAGCAAGGTAACCTGCTACTACAGACATTGAGACTTTACTGAAGTGAGGGACACATGTACATGTCCTGGCCAGACATGCCTGAATCCCACAGAGGACACTAGAGCCACTCTTGCCAAGGTTCTGTTGCCAGCCACAGATTCTACTGAGAGAGACTTTAGGAAAGTGTACAAAAAGTGCGATTTCCAAGTATCCATACCTCGCTGGGGAAAGGATTTGCACTGTGTACAGACGAAACTGCGCTTCATTGTTGTTGGATGGAATACAACCCCCATTTTGCACTTAAGAGAGATATTTATTTTTCTACCTCTGGACTGGTTTTCTAATTCCTACACCATATACTGTCCATTGCACTCTACACGCCCTGCCTTGCACCCATACAAGCCCCTGACATCACAGGCACCCCAACTACCACCAGGCAGGAACCCCAGAACAAGGGTGTGTCCCAAGGGATCAACGGTGTGAGGAAACCCACTGTACCAAAGCCAGTACCATGTTCATCCTCTGCTCTGGTCCCTCAGGGGCTCGCTGCATATGTAATTACTGCAGTGGAGTTAAAACAATGTTCTTTCACTAGCATTTCTGTCACACCTAGCTTCTTTAAAGGGTTTCTGTCACCAGAATTAACCCTATTAAACTATCTGACATTAGGGATGTGCTAATGTCAGCTGAACCTAACTAGCCTATTCCTACTTTTATCTATGCCCCCGTTACTCCAGAAATATAACTTTTATAATATGCTAATTAGCCTCTAAGTGCAAGGGGGGGGCGCTGCCCCTGCTCCTAGAGGCTCCGTTCTCCCGCCTCTGGCCGCGCTCTGCTACACTAGGTTGACAGGGCCAGGCAGCCTTCACCTCCAAATGCCAGACCTGTGCGCTCTGGCGCACGCGCGAGATTTACACGGCAGACAGGGCCGGCAGTAGGAGACCAACGCTGCCTGGACCTGTCAATCTAGTGTAGCAGGGCGTGGCCAGAGGTGGGAGAACTGAGGGTGCATAATTGCATAAAATGCAAAGGCAATGCTATAGGAGGTGCGGGGGTAGCAGTCACACCTGGTACCCTCGGGAGCACAAATACAACTCTGATACAGAAGAAGACACCAGACGTAATAATAAAACCTCTTTGGCAGTCTATTCAAATAAAGTGCTGCAGAACCAGAATAGGAGAGGTCAGGTCTCAAATCAAAGTCATAAAAGTAAAAGATACCGGTCTGCGCTGCTTATGTCTTTAGAAGACAACCAATCTGGACCGAGATAAAACCCTCTTGCAGGAATTTTAATGTAGTCATAGGATACCACACAGAATTGTTTTTCACCGTCAACTCTGAACAGCGGCAGATGAAATAATGATCTTTACGCCACGCATGCTCCACAGAAAAACCTATATCAGGACAGACGCAGAGTAGGCCAGAACAGAGAAGCACAGAAAAATTCTGTAAAACAGCAATGTGATTTATTGTACTAACAAACACAGATAAAAAGCAGGCACATCAAGCGCAAAAAAGTGCATAAACACCACTCTGATTTCTCGCAGCCGGCCCAACTCGAGTTGCGTTCAAAAGCTTCTTCCGGGTCTTTTCTGATATAGGTTTTTCTGTGGAGCATGCATGGAGTAAAGAACATTATTTCATCTGCCACTGTTCAGACTTGACGGTGAAAAACGATTCTGTGTGGTATCCTATGACTACATGAAAATTCCTGGAAGAGCGCTGCATCTTGGTGCAGATTCGTTGTTTTATGAAGACATAAGCATAAGAAGACACCAGTAGAAGTGGACAATAACAGATGAGGGGTCCTCATAATAAATTCTGAATTGGGGCTAAGGAGCTTCAAGCTACTCCTCTGATAAATGCGTACTTTTTAGTCCATACATATGCTATTTATGTTACACATAAAGCTTTAGGGGTTACTGCTCTGCATTCTTCACCCTTCATCATGCTCGGCCAACTCTCTAACTGAATCCATGTAACTATTTAACAAAAGCTGGTAAAAGGAAACCTGGTTGAAGTAATACCTACTGTATAGGAAGGATATTATTTAGCTACAGAACAGGTGGCAAAACAGACTGTAAATGATATGTCTGCCTAGAGCCGTTCAAGCGCAGAGAACATCTCCACCGCACATTGGGATCTTAGAAATGTTCAACTCTTAAACTGTGCTTATTTAAGACACAAAAGGATTTTTGTAGACTTTATCGCAAAAAAAAAAAAAGCCTGTTCTTCTATGTCTAAAAACAGGATCATTACATATTGTCAAAAAGGCTAGTTTCACACGTGTTAAAATCATCCGGCAGGCTGTTCCGGTAAAGATTTCATCGTATCTGGCTTTGCCAGATACTGTCTCTTCCTGCCGGAGCCCATTGACTATAATGGGACCCAGTTGGGATCCGGTTGTTTCCGGCATTAGGACTGGGACTTTCCCGGACAAAAACTAATGCAAGCCCTAGGGATATGAAGAACTCCGTCAGGCTGTTCTACTGCCGGATGATTTTAAGACTAGTCTGAAACTAGCCTAGTAGCGCAGATGAAAAATAATAATAATGCTGTTACCCAATTAGATCCAACCTGCACTAAAAGCAGATTGATAGATATGGGGAATTTTTCCACTTTACACACTAGTTTTTACCAATGCCATTGAATATTGTCTTGAGTATTACCAAACTCTTCTAATCCTCCAGATCCACTCCAAGCAGCAAAACTTTAATGGACCAGCACTCAACTCCTTTTCTAGTCCTAACAAGAAAGGTGGATTTTCATGCAGTGCAAAGCTTCCATTGCAGTCAATGGTAACTGTATACATTTCTATGCATTGAGCTCCCTCTAGTGGTGGCTGCAGCCAGCCAGTTTTGTAATATATATTCTGAAGGGGAGCAGTGTTTTAGAGCTGTAGGGGGGAAATTCAGCAATGTCTTTAGGTCAGTTATCTGGTGTAAATGCATTGAAAAATATGCTGTTCAGAATAAGTCCCATATTTCTGAAGCACCTTTGCCACTTCGTCTCTTCCATATCTCCCCATACATGTCCCTCTTCTCAGCCAATAGTTGCATTGATTCTAATCTTTTATAATAATTTGTTTAAATATATATATATATATATATATATATATATATATATAAAACAATCTGCAACAATAAAAACTGGACGTTTAACTTTTCCAAATTTAAATATATAAAACCATCTGCAACAATAAAAACTTGACTTTTAACTTTTCCAAATTTAAACTGAATACAATTTGCTCATTTAAAAATTGCTCATGTCTCTACCATGTTGTACATTTACAAAGAGTCTCGTGTCTCTTGTCAACAGTTTTTCATCAGAAAATAAATGGTGGATTCTCTATGTGATGTGCGTCAAATTCACACAAATAGTATATAATAATATTTATGCAGTACCACTATATTCCGCAGCGCTTAGCCCTCTATAATGAACAACTCAACTAGTACAGGATGACGACCACAAAACTGAAACTTATCAGAAACATGCAAAGAAAATTGTCAATGTGATGCTATTTAAATATGGCACAGGTGGTTAAAGAGGTCATCCAAGAGATTAAGAAATTAAATTAACGGCACAAAATGTTATAATATTAAAAAAAACACCATTACTCACTCATTAAAGGCTTTGTACACCTTCGGTGGCAATTTGTTTTTTTATTATTGCATTGTACTGATTTTGAGGTAAAAGTTTCTTAAAAATATTGAGCCATTTTCCTTGCACAGCTTTGAGTTTATCTAGTAGCTGTTTCTGAATGTTCTCTCTGCCCTGTCAGGCAGGAAGCTGACAGGCTCCTTATCTCTGATCTCTGACATTATAAACACTCATTGTAGCCCAACCCTTATTTAACCCACATTCTTATCAGTAAGATAAGCGTTTATGACCTTTTAGTAATTTACAAATAAGGATTATTAGATGCTCACAAAGTGAAATTTAAAGTACCATTCCCACAGCTAGAAAAACAGTTAACCCTTTGTTACAGATCGGCTCGATATTTTTATTAAAGACCAACTGAAAAAAAGATTTTTAGTAAAATCAAAATGAGTAAAATGCAACCACCAAAAATTTTTTTGCCCCGAAGGTGTACATGGCCTTTAAATCTCCCGCTGCTCCAGCAACAATGGTATCCTCTGGTTTTTGTTTTAATTCCTGAAGCAAAGACTTCTGCTTCCAATCAGTGGCCTCAATGGTCATGTACCATACATGCAAGCCTCACTGCTAAGTGGTGGTGCATTATATTATTGTGTATTATAAAGGTTAAAGAGGCTGTCCAGGAAACGTTTAGTCAGAATAAATCAATATCAGATGGAGGGAGCCCCAATGATCAGCTGTTAGAAGGGGCTCTGCAGTCTTTCCTGGGCCTGCAACGGCAAGTCCCATGGGTCACATGACCTTCATGGAGCTCAGTCACATTCGAGTGAATAGAATTGAGATGCTATACCTGACCTGAGCATTCATAATCAGACATAACTTACTGACTGTGACATCAATATAACTTTGTTTAATGCTAGATATAAAGAGTTTGAAATATATTTGGGTGGACAAAATACAGTAGTTTAAAGGTTGTCCTAACTGCACACCCCTTCTCTATTATGTAGGTCATTTTATGCTCATATACATAGAATCTAAACATAAAAAAGGTATATGAGCATCTCTTCAGAAGTATAGGTCAGGTAGATTTCCTGACATATACCCCAATGGTACAGTGTCACACATCATCCATTGGACATAATATTAAAACGATATATACTAAACACTATACTTTTCTTTTCTGCAGCGGCCCATAGTACAGAAAGAGCAGTTTGCTATGCTTTCCTATACAGCAGAAAAAAGTACCCTGATGTACACCAGCCCAGTGGAAGCCCAAATCACTCTCTTTAGGTGAATGGAGCCCTATGGACACGTGTGATGCATACTCCTGGGAGCTTTTTCTTGTGTACAGACCAAATGTATACACACACACACAATACTTCAGCCTGCTATATCTGTAGAAAAAAAAAAAAATCACACTCACCTGCTCCCTGCCACTCCATTTCAGCTCCTTGGGTCCCATGCACCCTCCAGTGGTGTTGAAGTCCCCATCCTCGAAACTTCTGCATGGTCACATGCACAGTTGCAGCCAATGACTGTCCTGCTGTGTCATGTGCCGCTTGGGGACATGTCACCTCTTAGGTCAGTCATTGGCTGCTTAGCCATTTGTGACCTCGTCCGTGCAGAAGTTTAAAGGGCGGGCCCTTGAAGATCACAGAAGGGACCCATGGATCTAGGGAGTCATAAGGGAGCAGCGGGGAGCATGTGAGTATGATTTTTCTCAACAAATATAGCAGGCTGGGGTAGACAATTAAAAAAGTCCAAAACGCTGGACAACCACTTAAATGGAGCACTGATATGGGACTCAAGAAGCAACACTGTTTTACAAGGATTAATGAAACAGTAAGGCTACTTTCAAAATAGCGGCAGCCTTCTCCGGCAGACTATTCCTGCGGGTGAACAGCCTGCCGCATCCGTGCTGCTGCTACCGGAAGTCTGCTCCGGCCCCATTGACTATAATAAGGGCGAGCAGGAGGTCCGGCGGCAGCACGGCAAACATGGCGAGAGGCGGACGGAATAAAATAAAACTACGACATGTCACCCGCCAGAACAGCCTGCCGGAGAAGGCTGCCGCTAATGTGAAAGTAGCCTAAGTGAAAATGTTACGAATACATCTACATAGACTTGCTGCTCATGCATGAACAGCACATTGAATGATTTCTCCTGACCCGTCTGCTTTAGTAAGTACTTGTATTCCCCGGGAAATAACAATTCTGCAATATTTTAGAAATCTACATTGCACTGCTCCTGGACATACATGAATACAGTAAACGCTCAATGTCACAATTCGCCTTGTCAAATGGATGTGTCGCTACATGCTCTGGCACTGTCCAATCAGTGCTGGCTGTCTCAAACTCTGCGGGGATACAACCTATTGACAAAGGGAATAGTAATGTCCAATTTAGTCATACATTTCTAGGAGGAGTAACAGAGGCATTGCAGAATGCAGGGTTTTTAGAAAATATGCCCTAGAGCTGTTACTTCATGCAGAATACGAGTATTTACTAAAATAGATGGGTCCTCTTTAGCAGATACAACATGAGCTTGAGTCAATGTTCTTCTATGATATTCTATTCAGGCAAGCTGGGCGACAATCAATATGGCTAAAATGTTTTTTCTCATAGCTGTCACCTAGCTTTCTTTGATTCCAGAATAGAAAATAATTAAGATACATGTGAACTAAATATCAAAAGACATAACTGACTAACACAAATCAAGGGCTTCGGGGGGATTGTTTTATTTTGAGGGGAAATGCTCTTTAAACGCATTTGGGGTTCCCGCTTAAACAAAGGTGAGCCAGTCATCTTTCATCCTTGTATGTAAATCATCTTTCCTGAAGCATAATTGAATGCAGTTATTTGAAGTTTAAAGACATCTTTTAGAGATTGATTTTCTAACCCTAGGCCAGGAGGTCAGTTCATGCTGAGACTTCCTTCCAACCAGGCAAAGTGTCAATCTGTGAATTAAAGCAGCTTCTCTTTGCAGGTTTCCACAGTAGGAAACAGGATAAATGAATCCGACTACAGTCATTCACATTTTCACACTGACCTATATACCGTGTTAAAGCAAGGCGATAATAAGTGGAACATGCTAACCTACTAACCTTTCTGGGAGGAAAACTAATTGCATCACAGGAGAAATGGCCATATCACTTGGATTTTATATAATGTTTCTAGCTCAGAAAAGAATGTTTCCCTGGAAGTCATTACCACTAGCCCACCCTCTCCTCGACTAGGCATCTGCCTGTATCTAAATACTGGAGGAAAGGAGAGTGGCTTGTTGGCTCTCTACATTGGACCATCTCTACTTGGCTCTCTCCATGGCTTCATCACAAGCTGGCTCTCTACATTGGACCATCTCTACTTGGCTCTCTCCATGGCTTCATCACAAGCTGGCTCTCTCCATGGCTTCATCACAAGCTGGCTCACTCCACGGCATCATCACTAGTTGGCTCTCTCCATGGCACAATCACTAGTTGGCTCTCTCCATGGCATCATCACTAGTTGGCTCTCTCCATGACACCATCACTAGTTGGCTCTCTCCATGGCACAATCACTAGTTGGCTCTCTCCACGGCATCATCATTAGTTGGCTCTCTCCACGGCATCATCATTAGTTGGCTCTCCCCACGGCATCATCACTAGTTGGCTCTCTTCATGGCACCATCACTAGTTGGCTCTCTTCATGGCACCATCACTAGATGGCTCTCTCCACGGCACCATTACTATTTGCTCTCTCCTTGGTTTCATCACTAGATAGCCAACTCGTGATGGTGCCACAGAGAGGGCCATCTCCACGGCACCATCCCTACAAAGCTCTCTCTATGGAATCATCCCTAGAAAGCTCGCTCCATGGCACCGTTACTAATTGGCTCTCTCCATGGCATCATCATTAGCTGGGTCTCTCCACGGCTCCATCACTAGAGGCCCATGTCCTACAAATCCTGCCTCCTGCTGGCTTCCTACTTCAGGGTTTTTCACCAAACATTTCTAAACTCTATCCACTCAGCTATGTAGTGAGAGTCATCTTCTTCTACAGGGACAACCCATATATAAATGGCTTCATAGAGAAATGTCATGGAGTGATGGAGCACAAGACATACCTGGTCCACAATGCAGAGCAGTTTATAAACTGTCACATTTCTCTGTAGACATTTTGCACGCTAGGCTAGGTAACAAAGGTCTATTTCTCAGCCAGTAAGAACCGTTCTGCATAATATTAAGGCAAACAAATCAGTGCTCTATTTATTTTATGGCTCCATTCAATTGCCATGCTTCTGTGTGCTTGCATTAATACATATTAGGTTCCGCCTTGTATCCAGGAGACTTTGATAAAGAAATCCACTATTATGAGTGATTAGCATACATTGCAGTTATTATGCCATTGTTAAGCGCCCCTTAGGGGATGAAAATAAATTAACCCAACATGAATAAATGAGCTTGACCAAAACTTCATATTAAGTCAAGTACACGGCAGCACAGGCGTGCATCAATGAATCTGAAATACACGGAAGGCAATGTCACTCTTTCATGCCTGGCATAAGGCTAGTGGCATTGTGATGGGCGCAAAACCCCACAG